>CM049322.1:41714339-42964339 GCA_026874595.1 Sipunculus nudus | reverse complement strand
CGTAAAGACGTTGAGGTGGCAGTATAAGCTGTTGGGTTCGCATCAATGCTTGAAAAGCAGATAGGCACCCCGTTTCTAAAAAAAAAATCATATTCATCTGTTTGTAGAAATGGCATTTTTCCGAAGTGATATATAATGTGACGTCATTCTTTTGGGAAGAATAATATTACATACACGGTTGACTTAAGTATATCCATGCAGCAGTTATTAATAAACAGGCTGGTTTACTCGGAAAGTTTGTCTCTGCATCAATCATGATGTCTTGACAACTTTGTACGAGTCGGTGTCATAGGGAAGAATGGAGGTAATTAATGTAATTAATTCTAATTAATGTTGTAACATCATTTTCTTCATTGTTTAGTAAATAAAAATCCCAACCATATAGGTATCTGATGTCAGCTACTACCACACAGCAATTATTTTGATCCGAAAATAGGATCATTTGTGTTCCTTGACCTTTGACATATAATAGCTTGAACGTATCATTCACTAAATCCATTACATCCCTAATAGGCGGAAGGCAGATAAAGTTATGTGCATTTTATAGACCTGAACGCTCCCTACAAGTAGCAGTGAACTGGCTGAAAGCACTCTCGCCGTGTCAAGATTCGCATTCCTTGCTCTATGATAACACATACGTTACTTTCAAACGGATAATAATTGCTTGCTAACAGTAAAGATTGGAGAGGCGACATAATGCTGCTAGTACAGGGTAACTCCCTCATACGTTACTTGGAATCCTCTGAGAATTAGTGTTGAACACTAACATGCATGCACACAGACATATAACCACACCCTTTATACACACAGACACGTATATATATATATATATATATATATATATATATATACAGTAGAGCACCGTTTATCGATTGCCGAAAATTCGTGTTGAACACTAGCATGCATGCACACAAACATATAAACATAACCTTTCACACACGCAGACACGTGTATACATACACACATATTTATAATATATATATATATATATATATATTATATACAGTAGAGCGCCGTTTTTCCGATTGCCAAATTTCCGAAAATTCATTTTTTTTTATTTAAAATCGGGAAATTTATTCATATTTACGAAATATTTTTTTCAAGCATATTAATGCATCAAATGATTTTTTTTTTTTGGTAATTACTAGTTACATTGGAGAGCCTGCAGTCAGGTGTTTAAGCCCAGTGGTTGCTTAAAATTATTAGTTCTAGGCTGATGTTGCCGCCGGGCAAAGGTTTAACAACTGTAGCTAGTCCTGCAACGCTAAGCTTCCTATACCCTAAAAAAATAAAAATATAAAACAGCTGAGCAGTTTATCCAAGAGCACCTTTGTGTTAATTATCAACCATATCTCGTTTGCACTGAAGCAAGCATAATTCATCGGTTTGGGCTAGGATGTCAGGCCTAACAATTGAGTAGTTTACTCGCATGGACATTGGTGAGGTATCGTTTATGCATCGCTGTGCTCAAAGGGTTTATGTGCGAGGCACTTGCAATACAAATGAGCAGTTCATTTCCAAGAGCAATTGTGTCATCTATATAAACTCGCTGCTATTTAGGTTATCCATCATTTCACTTTTTTGTCAACAAGAACATTACTCAAACACGATCGTCTTGCTGTCACCTGGCAGAGAAATGGAGTCTAAGAAGAGAAAACCGACGGCTTTACGCTTTGATGACAAGCTGACACTCCTTGAGCGGCTCGATCGTGGTGACAAGATTGCAATCATCTAGATTTTAACAAAATAGAGAGAACATTCTTATACAACGATGTCAGGAAGTTAAAAGGCGACTTCGGCTATGGTATTCAATACATTTAAACCTACATGAGATCTGAAAATTATGAATTATCCATTTTAATTAGTACGATCGTTCAAAAGCATGTATTCCCTTGGCATTCACTCGTTTGGCGTGTGCCGCTTTGGCGCTGCATAGCTGCGGACAGTTAAAGAAACTACACCAATGGCGATGTCATTTGACCTTTCCCTCCGGTGAATTTATTGAAAAAAGGGAACGGAAGGTATCCCAAGAACAGGTTAGACTGATCTTTAACAATCAAGCTCTACAATAAATCCAATATTCTTATGTCAATTAAGTTGGTCAAAAAGAAACAGGATGTTCTCTCAGTTAAGTGGCGTTAAATTAATCATTAACTGTTCGTACGAACTCACCGCTTGACCCCCGGCCGGTTTTCAGAAAATTCGTTTTTCCGAAAGAAAAGCTTGCCCCCCGATGCTTTCGCAAAAATGGCGCTCTACTGTTGATACTGTTGTATATATATGTATATATATATATATAAAATATCCGCAATGACGACGACCACTACTATGATGATAATTAATTCCCCGGATTAATGTTAACCATCATAAAAACCTGCCGCTGCTCTAATTTACTATTTTCATCTTATTATATTTTATAATTAAATACGTCCCATTGCATTATTTTGTTTACACTATCATCATCCCACTGGGTGTAGAATATGATGTTCCAAACATCACATCTCAATGCTTAGGGAATTCTAATACTTCTCATATATCCCATTTTGTTTATCTTTTGATAAGTATCTTGGCAGGTTATCTTATAAACAGGACTAGCACTCACAAGCATAGCCACCCTTTGCAAGCCAACGGCTGGTCCACTGCATATTTTGTATTGAAATTTGTCATGATTTCATTGTAGTAATGCATAAAACACTCCTAGTAGTCATTACCACCACTAGGAGTTTAGTTATACTTTGTTAGTACTAGTCAAGTATATTCCTCTTAGTATGTACTTGTAATGGTGCAGCGATATTATTGTAATTGTGATTATCCAAATCATCACTGATCACTGATAGAAGTGTGCAGTACAAGTATAAACATGTAATAAACTCAGAATCATTCAGTCGGATATGCTGAAAATAGAATTATCCCCCGGTACTGAGATTTTAATTGTAACTGTGATATTATGTATACATTGCTACCAGCAGAAGCCTAGAAAAACACAGGCGTATGTGATGTTAGTCAAATGTGGTCATTTTGTATGTCTTTTGAAAAATGCTATATCAGGCACTGCGATTATAATTGTTTATATGATTGTTTGTGCCAATACTACTTCTTGTGTGTATGTCTGTAGGTATTATGTATGAATGTGTGTATATGTTAATATGTCAATTTATATATGTAATTGTATATAGAAGCCTGGCAACACAAGTAGTCAAGTATAAGTTAATTATTCTTGTCAAGTGCACTGAATTCCTATGTTTCATGTATCAATGTGTCCTGGCGTTCCATACAATCCATGTATTGTCAAGAGCCTATAAACTGTTTGTTTTGTATTGGAAACAGTATAATGCTGCATTCGTTACGTCAACCAGTTGGCAAGTGGAAAGAACCGTTCGATATCCTGGACTGAGTTGTATTTTCCACTGGCGATCTATTTATTCGAGTGACCCCATGTGTCTTACTTTGTGATCTTCACGTTTATTTACGTTCTTGATGGCATCCAGGGAGCTAATAATAAAAGCTAGATATTACTTGTGAAAATAATAGTTTTTGGTGACAAATAAAATTAAACAAATGTTACATTGAGCGTATGTAATTAACCAGTTCCCGTTTTGTTACAATGCCATTCTATACAGCCTGCTGCTTTTTTTTGGTAATAGGTTGGTGCCGAAAGGTTGGTTGTCGTTTGCACCACTTGACACCTGTTGATCACCATAAATCCCGGAGATAACGAATGCAGCATATGTTCAAATAGTCCACAAGAGGTGGCGCCTCTTTCGTTACCTCATTCCTTTCAATCCAGAGTTTCCCTGGGCATGGTTGAATATACGTTTCTGGTATCTAGTGGTTAAATATTAATATCTAGGAATATATAGTAAAACTATCATGTAAGACTTAATGACATTAAATAATTATAATAATAATTTACTTGTGACGCGTAAAATCCTATCACAATACCATCATGCACTCCTGAATAATTATATGTATATATGATAAGAATATGATATTAAAAGTCCAACAGGAAAATAAGTAATTGAATAGGTTACCATATAAAATTAGAAATACTACAAAAAAATTAAAGGCAACAAAACTAAAATAAAATGTTGAAACATCCTACAAAATGACTGGCCATAAAAATATGCCTTTAAAATATGCTTTTAGTTTACAATTGAATTTTGGGGGACTGTTGGCTTCCCATGATGTATCATTTAGCACATTCTCCAGTTTCTAGTCAATGACGTTGAGTTGTCGATTTTGTACACAAAATGACTTGGTTAAGCACAGTCAGTATGATTTTATCTGCTGAACGAAGTCTTCTACATCTATCATGTAATTACTGTATTTATTAAAAAAAGGTTTATTCTGATATATGATTCAGATTATCTAAACAAAGTTCTTTGAAAGAGGATTACTGTAAGCACTATTCTCAGGCTTTAATTTTTGTTGTATCCACATGTATATGACGAGTGGCGGGCCGCTAAAATAACCTAAACATATACAAGAATCACATCTGGCGGCAAGTCAGCAGAACAAGAGTTTTCCCTTTGAACTTGAACTATGCAACCAACCACCTTCAGTTAAACATTGTGTTGTTTGTCAACCTGAGCGCATATACAGTGTTTTCTAACATATTGTAGATAAGCAAGCTGATGCATTTGTCCCAGGGTCATTATAAGAACCTGTATTAGCATGAATTACCTACCGTTCACTCATGTGTACGCAGAACAATCCAGAAATCACATAAATTCTACCGATAAGCCAAGTTTATTACTGGCTTTATGCCTCTATATCTCTATATACTCTATATGTGTTACTCTCTCCACTTTTAGCGCAGGCCGCCACCGAATGCTACAACTGTAACTCGGGATTCGATTCGGGATGCAACGACCCGTTCTCGAGCAACTCCAAAGTTTCCTGTGACAACAAAAAATGTTATGTGAGTTTTGTGTTTACTTTTTTCAGTTATCACTATTTTCTGTTTTAACAAAGGTATACTCAATACCAGTTGCTCCAACTACTCTCTATTTTCAAATAACCTTTAGGCGCTGTAGTGATTACTTTTATTCTTCTCTTGCCAATGTCAACCTAAACTGCGCATGGATTATTTTGAACATATGATACAAAGATGTATTAAATACAAGTTCTTACATTTGCGGAAAGTTTTTTTAGGCCAGATGACCCTATATTCTGATGACATATAGTCATTTGAGCTTTGGCGACCGCCGTTTGTCCGTCGATAGTCAGGCCGCAAGTGAACAGTGCACAAACTGTAACCATTAAAACTTGGATCTCCTACTTTTTCATTTAGGCAGGCCATGTTTCAATTTCTATTATTCTTTAGAACATAAAATTAGGTCACTGTTCAAAGAGCTATAGGATATAACATTATTTGAACATCCTGAGGTCTGGCGGACAGAACATGAAACCATCCGATCTTGAGACTTCATATGCAAATCCATGTGTTGCTTTATAAAATCCCCTACGGACCCGAAATTAGACCACTGTGATAAATAACATAGGAAATATGGGAATACTGCAATTTGAGCACCTTGAAGGTAAGATAGACGTCTCACTTAATATCTAGAAGATAACCTTGTAGTGTCTCCTTTTAAACCTGAAATAAGGTATCTTTATTCTAGATACACAGATGTATTGTACATATACTACTTTTAGAACCCTGAAACTCAAACAGGGCACAAATCATGACTGTTGGATCCACGAATTTCACACTTATCGTCCTAGGAAGAGTATCCAATATCACTCTCGGGTGAAGACGGTGTTTTTGTTGAGTAGAAACTCGTGACAGGGTTCTGATAGGGTGCGAACGTCGCAAATAGAGCGCTAAGCAAATGCCATTACAATTCCAGACTAAAGTTTAATAATGAACTAGATTTGCTGGCTATCAAATCTAAGAATCAACGCAAATCAGAATGAGGTCCTATCTTCACAAACTATGGTTCAATGAACCTCGTTAACTTCGTTATGAAACAAGCTAATTACCTGTCTTCCACTCTGTAATTTGTCAGTATATCTGTTCGTTTGTCAGTTATCCTCAATTTTGTCTGCTGACTATTTTTTTTTGTCCGATACATAGCATTCTATAGCACTGCCAAATGTTCCTCATTTTTGTCACACTGCCCTTGCTGATCTTTACCTTGGTATTACTGTTTATCTGAATCCCGTCAAGCGCTCGACCTCTGGGTCGTCTAGTTTATTGGTTATTTGGTTATTTTGATAGATTGTCTTATAGCAAAATTACCAAAAACTTTTGTTGGTCAGGATAGTATGTGAAGGTTTAGGGTAATATACTAGGAACAATCCGATAAATGTTATAGGTAATCTACTGTTTTCTTCATATTTTTTTTTTAATGTGAGCATTTCCCGGCCCTTTGAGCCGACTTCTGGTCCAACCATGTATGTGTTGGCAGTGACACTTTTCCATTCACATATTTGATGCACGTAGCAACGTTTGATGAAGACCCTTGATGAGGTTTATAAGTGGTATCTTATTACTTCCTTGTTCATTGTGAAATATTTAGAGTACTAGCCGGCGACTGTGTAACTCAAAACCAGGAGATCGTGAGGCAACCGAGGCTGAGAGATTTTTCACGGTCGGCCCCCACCCAGGGTGAGTGCTCTGCAGGCCTAATCGTAAGGCCGTGCAGAGCGACTTTGTTTCAAACATAATACAGATGCGCCTTTTTGGGGTTCCTCGTTGGTATGACCAAGTTACGGGGACGGTTACACATTCAGGGTCCGCAGGTTCAGTAGTGACAGGTCATGTTTAAAACCAGGATATAAAGTGAGAGGAAGCTTGGGGGATTACCCTATCATGTAGTCCGAAAAGGGAATAGCAACGTGCAGATGTATATATACTTATTTAAGCCAGCATTTAAAAAAAAAAAAAAAACTGAAGGGTTCCCTTTCACAAAAATAAAACAAATAAGCATATAGAGTTCTAAAAGATAGAAAACTTGATCTTAACAACGTATATCTTATTTCAGAAAGCCACAGGAGAGGTAGAAGGAGTAAAGGCCACACTCAGGGGGTGCGGGAATGTTGCCGGGATTGGAGATTGTTTTACAGGAGAAGTTACGATCAATGGTGCAAAGTTTCAGTACCTCTGCTGTGATGGTAACAACTGCAACGGCGTCGGCGTGGTCTCTGTCCATCCCATGCTGGTCTTTGTCCTTATCGCAGTGGTTTTCACTTTCTTCATGCGATAGTTATTTATGGCCTATAGCTTCATGGTTCATGTTTGAAAACGATTTCTTCTGACCAAACTTGAATCTGATCCAAGATCTTAAATGAGATATGTTGATTTCCAAGACTAAATTGTCAGAAGATATAAGCATGAAGAACACATTTGTGTGATTAGATTGATATGTTCCAATTTTTAAATATTTTGATTCTCCTATATGATTTATGTAACAACCGCTTACATGTATGTATATTTTATTTTACCCCTAAAGGTTGATTATGAAGGACCAGTTGAGATACACAGAATGTGATGGGCTGATTTGAATCACTGATTTGATATGCCAATTTTAATACATCAGACCACTCTTAACGTATGTCCGCTTGAGTCAATTATTGCATAAAACTGAAATCTGTATTATTCACGTCCTCTGAAGATATCACTCTTTTTAGAAAGGCCTCTACTAGAGAATCAAGAAGGAATAAATTCAATTAAACATATAATATGTATTGTTTTATATGCTCACTTATTCCCGGAGTAGGATGTTCCGGTTTTCACTGTTGAGATGTTCCATGTGGACGCTTAAGGGACTTGTATGCTACCATGGACATAAAATGGAATCCGATGTCCATACGGGTAAACTTTAATTCTCACTGATCGTCTCCTGACTATATTTCTTTGATATCCTATTATAATAATAATAAAAAAATAATAATGGGCATAGAGTAACCGCGTTGTCTAATGTTTGTCCGCTGACCAAACGGTTTTGGTGCTGAAAGTAAACATAGAATAAAGGGCATGAAGAGTACCTGTATTTTATACTGATTCTTACCTTACTAAATGAATTTGATGTGGAATTTACGGGTTAAATAATGGGCATAAAGAGTAAAGTTGTGTCTCAATGTGCGCGTATGTGCGTGAAAAATCGCTCGTATGATATAACTTGGGTATTTCTATGTGTCCGTCAGCGTATAAGCGTATATGTGTATATGCGTAAACATTGCCACTGAAGTGATTTTCACGCATAGGGTTTGCGTGAACTCGGAGATTCAGGGCAAAATGACGTTACTTCACAATTTTTTTTGTTTAGGGGCCACCCGATCCACTATACAAACATCTTAGTCTGCCAATTCAAGCATGAAGCGTATAAGGGCACATGGAATAACAACTACATTTTCACGCATATACTTACATCCCATGGTCCCCTGACCATATGGCTTTTTTTGTCGACGGTAAGGACGGAATAGTGGCCATAAAGAGCACCTGTGTTTCATATAGAGGCTCCCCTGGCCATATGTTTTGGTGTCGAAAGTAAGGACGGAATAGTGGTCATAAAGAGTACCTGTGTTTCATACCGATGGTCACCTGGCCATATGTTTTGATGTAAGGACGGAATAGTGGCCATAAAGAGCACCTGTGTTTCATATAGAGGGTCCCCTGACCATATGTTTTAGTGTCGAAAGTAAGGACGGAATAGTGGTCATAAAGAGTACCTGTGTTTCATACCGATGGTCCCGTGGCCATATGTTTCGTGTCGAAAGTTAGGACGGAATAATGGTAATAAAGAACACCTGTGTTTTATCCCGTTGGTCCCCTGGATATATGTTTTCGTGTCGAAAGTAATGACGGAATAATTGTCATAAAGAGTGCCTGTGTTTTATACCGATGGTCCCCTGGCCATATGTTTTGGTCTCGAACGTAAGGACGGAATAATGGTCATAAAGAGTACCTATGTTTCATACCGATGGTCACCTGGTCATATGTTTTGGTCTCGAACGTAAGGACGGAATAATGGTCATAAAGAGTGCCTGTGTTTTATACCGATGGTCACCTGGTCATATGTTTTGGTCTCGAACGTAAGGATGGAATAATGGTCATAAAGAGTGTCTGTGTTTTATACTGATGGTCCCCTGGCCATATGTTTTGGTGTGGAAAGTAAGAACGGAATAATGGTCATAAAGCTTCCTGTGTTTCATACCGATGGTCCCTTTGTTAAATGGTTGCGTTGTCGGAAATACGGACGGAATTACGATCATAAAAAGTGAGTAGGTGTAACACGCACTGGTGGTCACCTGAATATTGTCTTTGTCTCTGAAAACGTACAGTAAAATATTTTACCCGGATGTCTTGGAAAATGAAGATTTAACTATTAACAAATCTTCTCTTCTGCTGTGCAGGTTTTACCCCTCGATGAAAGATCTTAAAACAGTTCATTTCTTAAACAAACAGGTGACTTGACGGGCGGAGGGACAACTGCATATATTTATTTAAGGACAGCGTGATTATTTACTATATTAGGTATTCTTCAGTTTTATTGGATGACTTTTTGACAGAAGAATATGATGGTAGTAGCTAAATCTGATTAATTCAATACATACCTGGGTGATACCTTCGTTTTTGAGGTATTAAGAATATAACATATGGTTTTTAGATCACTGTAAGAGCCCTGAGGCACTCGCAACTCGTCCCTTCAGATCAGTATTATCAAGCACCGCATCATTAAGAACAAAAACAAATCACCCGCCTCAAAGTATAAAGAACAAACAATCACCACGCCATACAGTATTAATAACAAACAATCACCACACCACACTGTTATAAGAACAACGACAACCCCGCAGTATAAAGAACAAACAAAGGCCACACCGCACTGAATTATGAAAAAAAAAACAATCGCTGAGCCCTAGTGTAATAAGAACAAACAGCAGCCAGAGTATTATGAACAAACAATAGCCCCGCACAAGAGTAATAAGAACAAACAACCGTCTCACGCGACGGCATTAAGAGTAAACAACCGCTCTGTCACTCACTCTGAAGAACAAACAACCGCCACCACAGAGTATTAAGAACAAACAAGCGCCCGGCGCCTCAGTATTTAGAACAAACAGCCACTTTGTCGGAGAATCCAACCCCACAACACTAAGAACAAACAACCGCCCAGCCTCATAGCATTGAAAACAAACAACAGCAAAGCCCCACATTATTAAAAACAAACAACCGCCAAGCCGCATAGTATTAAGAACAAACAACCGCACTAACAGCACTAATATTATTCATGATGATAACATAAAACACGTAATTTTTCTGTATGCAAACGCTATACTCTCTACCCATTTCAAATTACTATTAACTTGCAGGTAGGATGTCGCTACATCGATATTCCCCTGCCCCCCCCCGCCCCTCGTATTTTAGAGTTTCGAAAAATATACCAGTATACATTATTACCGTTAAACAGCAACATGTTTTTACATCAGAACTTCCACAGATTGCGTCATTACATCATAATTTCTAATTTCCCATATATGCAAATTGTAAAGTACGCTCACCGGACATGGGAGCTGCTTTGTATTGCAATGTTATCTTGGTCTGACCACAGAGCAAAAAAATAAAAATTCGACCAATTATGGTATCGCATGGTGTATCCAGCTATTTTTTAAACGGGCGACACTCGCTCTCGTTGGTCTTATTGCAATGGGTCTGGCACAGATGTATTCATAAAGCGGGTATCGCATGTTTAAGAAAATAGCTGAAACCGGCTTCTGAAGCTCAGGGGTAGAACGCATGCCGGAAGATCGAGGCTTCGAATCTCAGCCGTGGCGTGGAGGTTTTTCACCGTCAGTCCCAACCAAGGTAGAGGGCACTGCAGGCTTAATAGGAAGGCTGTGCCCCACAACCGTGTAGCACTCACATACGAGTGCGTGTTCGGGGGGTTCTTCGGTGTTATGACCAATCAGTGAGAGTGATTAGACACCCAGGACACATAGGTGCGGTGGACACTGGGCCTGGCTGATACGTGGATTAAAAAAACTATAGGAAGCGAGGGCTACCGCCCTGTCAAGTCGTCCCAAACCGAAATGGAAATTCTGCAGATGTACATTAAGGTTAAGAATTAGATAAGTCACCCCCCCCCCCCCAAAAAAAAAACGCTGAAACGTTGAAACCTCATAAATAATTTCAAAACTAGTGAAACACACTTAATTATAAGCCATTTTATATAAATCAGGACCATTGAACATATTACTCTTAAAGGTGTGGACTGATGTTTTCACAACCCGTGTATGTATATCTCCACCTTCACTACGTAATATTCTTTACATGATTTGTACGTAATTCTTCAGTGAAACTCTGCATTCTTAACGTGAATTACGTGATATCAAAATTTTATGCAGGAAGCTCTCAGATCTTTTTACCTTATGTGCTCACTCAGGTTAGTGAGACTGAAAAATAATTTAAAGCAAATGTATTCAAGATAAGAACTTATATGTTAATTATGGCCATCCTATAATATAATGCTGTACTATTCTAAGAAATGTACATTCTGTATTCTACGGAGTGAACACGTTAATGTAGTAACTCTAACAATCAATTAACGTTACTGAACAACACAATGTTGTTTATCTCAGTGATACTCCTGACTGAATATACCAAAAAATACTTGAAAACACAAACCCGAATAAATATTAAAATCTTTGTTACGTAGCAAGCTCAAGAGATCACCCGAGGAGAGATTTGGTATGGTCCATTCCATAATTCGTATCTCTACTACAAGGTTTCACCTCTTTTTTTCATTTAACCTTCTCTCAGATAAGCCCCGAACGCATAACAATATGCTTATCTGCTGAAATGTACGTGTTTTAAGTTTAGGTTTCTACTTCGTGCTCTTATAATTTCTTGGTGCCAAAAGCCAAAACCTAAACCCTTAGAAACTCGACTTCTCAGCATGGTGTCAGAAGTCCCCAATCCAAAGGCACACAGCAATTTAATGTATAAACACTGTATAGGAGTAAGGTAAATGTTTGCAACTTATGCATTAATACCCCAAAATTACAATGTTCATTGTGCAATCTCTTTCTGACAGCAGCTAGTCTTAGGTGTGCTGGTACGACTAAATACCAATGAGCAAAATCAGATCCATGATTGACACCCACAAAAAAATACCGACTTTAAGAATTGTAGATAAACAGGGGATACTGAAGTATATTGCACAAAGTAATCCATGTTTTCTCAACGTATTTGCAAAACACCTTCAGAAATAACATCACTTCTCATCATATGAATAATTAATACGCATTTGATTTATTTTTTACAGAATGGTTTACCAGCTTCCCCTCTGAGTTGACTCCAAATCATGTACACGTATCGTACGTGTCCTCTTCTAGGACAAGTTATTATTTTGCAGGATTATTTCCAATAAGGTTCCTACTTATTACTTTAAATATTTCCCCTCTAGGTGCCCCTATTTCTTTGGAGTTTAAGGTCTTTCACCCATTTCATGCTTTTTTCAGGAGGCGCCTTGAGGATTTCCCTGCATTTCAAGCTCAGTGGCCTGTTAGGACATGTCCGAACGGACAAATTGCGGTCAAGCGGATCACCTATAATCCCCATTGACCCCCATTTCCATTATAATGTCTGTGAAGGAAGTAATGATTTTAGATTTAAGCATTTCAACCTTAATAAAATTCGGTTGGAAGGGGGAAATTGCACACATTTATTTAGGGTCCTCAATCTCCAGGGACTTTTAAACATGTGACCAGTGCATCTGGAAACGGATAGGGATTCCATTACAAAATAGATTCTGAGGTGGGAGCCTTCATTCAAAATTGTCGTTCGTTCATATGTGCACGTTTCATGTAATACATATCTTACTCCAGTAACAAGGGTTTCCCTGGCCAATTGCATACGAATGGACGGCTTCCAGATAGGGGAAAGCGAAATAGTCCTTTGGAATGAAGGCGCTGTCGGCGGGTATACAAAGAAATGGTTAGAGTCTTTCCGTCTGTCCGTCACATATGTATGTTAACGCAGTACCGTAAATTCAAATTTACATACAGTTTCCCTACTCACATGAAACGCTATGTCAAGTTTGAATACGAATGGATGATCTTGACGAATTTTTTAAGGTCACAGAGGCGATTATGCTAAAATGATGTTAACGCAATAACCTGAAAAAAATTGAGGCATAGATATCAAACTTGCAGCATTAAGCCACTTCATGAAGTGTTAGGCGGAGTTTAAATAAGGGTCACCTTGACGCATTTTTCAAGGAAACATAGTCTTCAATGCTAAACTTATTTAACACAATCATTTGAAAACAATCTGAGAGACAGTCAGCACACTTGCTGCATTGAGACACCTCAGTAGGGTTAGGCCAAGTTGGATATGGATGAACTTGGTGCAATTTGCAAGGTCACAGGGGCGATAATGCCAACATGATTTTAACGCAGCCACTTGACAACAATTTGATGCATAATAACCAAACATGCAGCGTTGATCCCCTCATGAAGGGCTAGGCAATACTTCAATATGGATGTCCTTGATCCAGTTTTGAAGGACACAGAGGCGATAGTGGTAAAATAAGTTAAACGCAATAACTTGAAAAGAGTATGTGGCACAGTCACCAAACTTGAAGTATTGATACACTTTTTGAAGGGCCAGGAAGAATTTGAACATAGTTGACCTTGATACATTTATCGAGGTCACAGAGGCAATAATTGTGGGTGACATTGGCCCATTTCCTGCAGATATTCGCAGCTTTTTTTCACAGCTATATCTGTAAAAGGCGAGGATAAATACCAGATCCTTTCTGCTTTTTTTGGTGGAATATTGATTATGGCATTTACGGGAAATATATGTTAATGTGATTTGGATAACCTCAAAACATTTAAAGGAATTTAATTTAATAGACATTTAATTAAACATGCCTGTCGGATCTAAACCCCTTCTAAGGATGCTGACAGTGAGCCTATTAGCATCTTAAGGCTGCACTGTTCCTTTTCAAAATTCCAGGTGTTAAGATTGATCGTAATCTTTCAATGCATGATTATATTAGTAGTATGTGTCATGCGGCCTTTCCCGAGCTCCGCGGTATAGCTTCAATCCGGCGTTTCCTCTCTATTAATGCGTGCTGTCGACTCATTTGCGCCACAGTAACATCTTGCCTGTATTTCTGTAATTCATTTCTTGCTGGGTTCCCTCCAGAGCAAGTCTCAAGTCTACAGACGGTCCAGAATACTGCGGCGCGTCTCATTCTTAAGAAGCGTAAGATTGACCACGTCATCCCGTTGCTCAAACAGCTCAATTGACTTCTCGTCAAGTACCGCATACAATACAAAATTGCTGTTTTTGTTTACCGCCGTTTTGATGGCTCACTTTCATCATATTTGACTGAAAAAAATATAATAACCTATGGGCCTTTGCGTCCGCTGCGCTCGGCTGGCGGAAGTTTTCTTAAAGTACTAAAGTGTAATATGAAAATCGGTGAACATTCCTCCCGTCTCAAAGCCCAGAAAGTTTTTAATTCACTTCCAATTACACTTAGAAATTCTCCAACTCTTGTATCATTTAAAACTAGTTTAAAAACGTAACTCTTTCAGCAAACTGTTGGTAATTAATATTCATCATTTTTTTTATCTGGGTCAGGCACAGGGACTATATTTCCACGAAATTGTATGTGGGTATGTGTGTGTATGTGTGTGTGTGAATATCGTTGTGAGTCGGACCATCGGAGAATTGGCGCTATATAGATACTATATATTACAAAGACCATGGAACCAACCAAGGCTGAAGCTGTTCCTTTCCGAAATATTTTGTCAGCGAAATGTGTTAATCTGCTTGTTTGTTGTAATGTTTTGGATCAGACCTGCTTATTCCTTGACAACTTACATTACTCATACTGCACATTTAGTACTATTGGATTTATTTTCCTGAGCCTGTGATAAACACAGGCAGCTATTTATTTTCGTGTGCAAAAGCCTTCAATGACATATGCATATTGTTTTAGCAAAGCGCATGTCTGTTAACATGCCTAAGCTTACCTTCTACATTACTACATATATACTGATAAATTCCAGAAACGGAGATATGGCCTATAGCGTTTACTTACCACACAAAATCTGTGGGTTACTACAGTACATTTTCTGTTTGACACGCGTCTGTCAACCCGATAATTCATGTATGGAGCAGAACAAATGAAATCCCTACCGGAGCACTGGACTATGCAAAGCACGCGATGAAACAAATATGTGTGCCAGCAGTCACCTATAGATATCACGCTGGCAATTGCATACGTGAGCGTTATTTTTTCTATTAACCCAAAAACGTTACTCATAAATGATATATCATAAACCATTGAGTCATTCATTAGGTTTGTTATTCTATTAAAAGTAAGTAGGATGATATGGCTGGTGTATCATGATGAAGACGCATGGCACTGTATAATTTTATCATTACGATTTTATAAATTAACCTCTAACTGGCACAGACAGTGTTATATTCTTTGTCTGAACTTTATCCTCTCATTAGCATACGCATCATTTTTTCTGTCATTCATACAATAATTATTTTTTTCTTGCACATCATCCTTATATTCATGGTATTAGGATTCTGGTAGCTACGCTTTGGTGGACCATAATTCAGTCAGCCCTTCTGGCGTCCATTTAGGGAATAACGAACAAGCCGACAATTGTTCGGGACAATTCACAACAGACAATAATATTATTTAGGCAAAATTTCAAATATACAAATGTTCAATAGACAAATAGAGAGATACCGCTAAAGATTAAATATGTCATTATAATATTTTGTTTCGTCCGAAATACTTCTTGCTTGATTTTTATATATTAAACTTTTTTAATTAAAAAAAAACGCTAACTTGAAGTTGTTTTAATAGGTGGTTGCCCTACAGTCGAATCGCGTCGATTGTATATCTATTTGTTTTTGCCCTCAAGTATATTTTGTTTAATTGTTCAAATTTATATTATTTTCAATATTGTGTTTAGTTAAGGAGGAAATTTGACCTGTTTTAAAGGATGACCTCTAGCCTGCCCACATAAAGTTAGATGATATGTTTTGAATCTATTTAAACATTGCCAAGTATATGTGATTAAACTAGCAAAGAAGGGTTTATTATTTATATCAAAATAATCAAAATACGGTATAAGTCAGATTATTCAATTAACATGGGAATATTTTTCATTCAGAGGGCTCTTTCTTTTAACCTTCAAACTTAAGGGCTAATAATCGTCAAACATCATTCAAATGGACGGTTTTGTGAAAAACTGTGATTTTCTAGTTGTTGTTATATCTATCTTGTCACATAAAACACGTTTTTGTCGTTATATTGTATCAATTTGAAAAAAAAAATGCATTTTAATTTAGATGTCAACCCCACGTGCGATGTATACAGAACTACAGTCAGCTCGGCGAGAAACAACAAGGTATTCGATTGCTTATTGGTTAAATATTTCCTGACGGTTTACGGCACATCGTTGATTGACTGGCGTACGGAAGCCGCTGGTCAGTCAGCCGTGACTATGCTTATCTTTATTACCGGTACTTGATAATTTGTTTAGGTCTGTCCAAAATTACGTCAGTGCTATCCTGAACGGGTAAAAGTCATGGTATCAAGGATATATCATAAAATATAAGATTGCTCCTTATTATATCTGTCATTGGGAAAAAAAGAATAGCCACAATGATAACCAGTTATAACAAAATTTTAATACGAAATCAAAATAAAAAAAATTCAAATGATACACATTATGTGATCTCATACATACTCTTTAGGTATATATATATATATATATATATATATAAGGCCTTAAGATTTTGCTCCGAAATAATGTTAGCTTATATCAACAGTAAAGTCCGTTTTATAAAAATTTAGTGACCTGTCCACACATACATCCTGGATAGCTTGCTTGAGCCTCTCACGATCCTCAAGACACTGATGTATCCATGGTTTTCTCCTTGGATGGCAACGATAATATTGTTGACAGCGGTCGAAACCAGTCCTGATAAAGATCCCGATAGAGAAAGGATCCGCAGTTTTTGATACTAATTCTCCGTAACGGCGAGCATATTCGTTTTATTATACACTTAAAACATAACTACCTGGTACGAGAATTTTTACGTTCCACCAATAATATAATGTACCTCACCTCATGCATGATATACAATTAACATTTACATATCTACAGAATTAAAGCATTTCCTTAGTAACATTCATAACGCACTCATGGTCTTCACAATACAACATTATCGTTACTGAAGAGACTTCCCTTAGCTCCTCTTCTGACTATACTTTCTAGGAACATCCAATAATATTTTTTTTTTTAATAAAATTTCATTGGTTTACATCATGTACGCATGTAGTACAATTGACTAAAACATCAGCAATGACATACCTTCTGGCCAGGTTATATTACCATCACTGAGAGATAGGCTCCACTGCTGTGGCGTAACATTCTACGTTCTGTACAGCTCTGAGTGTTAATCCTTAAACAATTTTCATTTATACTTGTTATTCCCGGTCTCTTAGCGACTAGAGTCATATTCACCGAAGCAAAACACTTCTCAGGCTAACAGGTGGTTGACTGACCAAACTGACCCTATTCACCACAGTTCGGGCCGAATGTATTCTGTCCACCGCAGTTAGGACCATTTATTCATAAAATAACACTTCAGTACGGCTCGGGCCGCCTTTATTACCTTCACTACGACTGGAACCAGTTGTAATAATATAAACACCGTTATCCATGTCAACAAATATTATATATATATATATATATATATATATATATATATATATATATATATATATCTAAACTCCTGACAATATCAGTAAACTTTATCTTGCTAGGTCTTATAACTATTTCAACCATGTTATTATCTTGTCTTATTTATGCCAATTATTGCAAATGTCTATGTTATTTTTATAAATTCAAAAACTGGTTTTAAAAATATTTTCGTTTCATAAAGTAGCCCAGTACTACAAACCTAAAAATCATTGCATTGCTTGGCTCTCGCCCCTTATTATATATAATTATTTCGCACTTCTGGTTTTCCTGTAAGCGTGTATGTCTCCGTGTATATCTCTGTAAAAGCCAGCTAATAACGTCGACATTCACTGAAATCGTTTAAATTTTACGCGGTAAATACGGCACCTAGTGAAAAGGTCATCCTTGTTTTAATATTTATATTACCTGCTGCTGAATAGCTTATATTAAAAACGGATCCATATTTCATAATAATAACTGAGGCAACAAAATGGAACCTGAAGACTTTTGGGACTGACTTGTGGACTTAATCAGTATGATAGGGAGATGTTGCTTATAATGTGCAAACTTATCTCTAAAATAAAGTAAGATCTCTCTGCGTTAATGAATATGCCATGTTAGTAATTCATTTTTATACTCCTCGATCAAGTGAAATTTGTAAAACGAATAGTATCCCACTTAGAGGGACCGCGGATTAAATCAAGGTAAATTTTATCATTTACCATAGTGTTTTTGCATTTTGCCCATAGTAACATACACATGACACTTGTTTATGTTTCAATCTATACATGTTTAGTTCTCATTGCAGCTAAGGGTAGTTTAGTATTCGATATATGGTATAAGGTCCATGTTATAATGGACTTAACTGTTTCACGCATTGATGTATTAAGCAGTGTGATGGAATTGAGATTTGCAGCTTGTAGGGCCATGTAACTGATGTATCTGTACTATTGACAGGAAGAGGGGGGGGGGGGGGTGAACAAGGATTTCATAGGTTATGGTTAAGAAATATATGGAAAATGGAGAGCTTTATGCTGAAGCCTATGTTGTGCAAATGGTATGTGGATAAACCACTGATTTAGCGTTATACCTTGCTGGCGATAGACATCGAGTGTTTGAAATCTGCTTTTCAAACAAAACTCTGCTATACTTATTTGGCGTTATGTGTTATACTTCACATGATAAATGCAAATGTTCTAACCGAAAAAGGTCAGGTACTTAAATCAGATGGTGTATATATTTTGATTCTTGCTTCATTTCTTAAATTGAATTCTTACGTGTATGTACACTGAAGCAAGGTTGGACATCTGGAACAAACGACGAAGCATGAACATGTGTATATATTTATGGTATCTGACTATTTTTTTATAGAACCAAAACAGAATGCACGAGTCACGATTAAGGTGTAGACGAAAGGAAAACTAATTAAATATGCAGAGTATGACAAAAGTAAAGATGGACAAGACTCACTTACATCACTTGCGCGTACATAAATTTTGCTTCGTATCCATCAAGGATATAATGCAGATATAAGTATTTTTATGTAAATATCTGCTTTCATTTTTATGACGGGTATTTTGTCAAGTATTTTAGCTATCACTCACTTTTAAATAAAATACCGATCATTGTTAATGGATAAATATACATGAAATTGTTTGCTTTTGCAGTTTGGTGTAATGATATTGGGCAATCATAATTCATGATTTTATCAGTAAACAACTTGGCGAAATTCAGATCTATGGGGTTCAATTACTTTCAAAGTTGCTTAGGGCTTCCATTTTAACGCTTCATTAAACAAGCATAATAAACTGAATAAAGAAAAAAAAAAAAGACAATACGACCAGAGGTTGCGCGCTTGCCGGAAAAAAAAAAACTCTGACCAAGAATGGGAAACAGGTAACTATAACAAGAGCCATAGTTTGTAAAGATTGGACCAACATTGACAAAGTTACAATGGATATAATTTTTTATGTGTTTTTTTTTACCCTTGCCTTCAACTTTGACCTATTTAAAAATACACATACAGCCCCTATTACGTTCCGATATAAGATAGGTGATAGTTACAAAGTGATTCGTCTTATACCGTGGCCTATAAAATTCATTATAACAGAAGCAAGAACCAGCTAGAACGTAATATTCAGGATGACTGACAAACAGACAGACATATTGAATAGGTGACACAAATAGACCATCTGACTAGACTAAGTTATGCAGAAGAGGAAGGTGAAAAAAATGAGACCACAATTGACACACTTATAAGGAAAATAACTGCTGACAAAGTGACTTACAGTTGAGACCAGAGGATTTGACGAAGTTATGAAAAAGACCGAGAGAAAGGAAGTAATTAAGCTATTGTTTGTGTAATAAGGTTTATAGTTTCCGAGAAATGACCCAACAATGATATGTTGAAGTGTTTCGAGTGCAGCGCCGCTTAAGGGCCATATCTCGAAAATGAAAAATAATTTTGAAGATATTAGTATATGACATGCGATGTACCAGTGTCAAAGGGATCTGTGCAAAACTGTGGTCTGTAGAATGCTATATGTAAGACGCATACACAAAAATCAGACAGACATACTGGCAAAGTGACACAAGGTTGAGACCAAGTTGTTGAGAAGACTCAGAGGAAGAAATAGGTTATGGATATAAGGCTGATTGTTTAGAGATATGCCTGAAATGATATGCTGTTGTGTTACAAGTGCAGCGCCTCCTAGCGGCTAAATTCAGGAAAACAAACACTTTTGAGATATGGGTGCAGAACAAAAGATGTATCAACTTCAAAATCATTCTCACACACCTGTGGGTTGTAGAATGCTATATGCAAGAAACAAGAACCAGCAAGAAAGCGAAATTGAAGACAACCGACAGACATACATTCTGACGAAGCGACGATTTCCGGCAAGCAATAAACAAGATCAGCATTTGGTATCAACAAGCAGTTTTTGATTGAGGATTTATTCATATATATGACAGAATATTTATATTTTTTCCTCTCTGAATACACGGAAAAGGCTTCAGTTGCCCATACAATGCAACCCTGAACCAATGTATTGGTGTGTAAATTGCATTAAAATGTATACACGAGGCGGAATATGCAGAGCGGAATATGCAGTAAACAAATTTAACTAGCTATCCGGGTTTATGGTGCAATCATTCGGACTGAATCCTGCTTATGAGAATTCAGTATGTTAGACAAATGTTTGTGTCAGAATAAATGCATGCGACTTAGACCGTGTGAGTTAGAAGTGTAATGCAACCTTTGACAGGTGCACTTTTGAACTCATGAAAACATATAATGCCTTTTATACACAGAATAGTTCTTTTGATATTGCAATGATCGTATAATATGTATGAATGAAATATAACAAATAAGGATATTAGTAATTAAGCAGCTAAAACTCGTGCAACATGGGCCACGGCCTGGAAGTTACAATATATATATATATATATATATATATATATATATATATAAATATATATATATATATATATATATATATATATATATATATATATATATATATATATATATATAGCTAACATTAAGTGCAGCGCAGATATATTTAATATAAATATATGTACATATACATACATACATACATATGTACTTACATGTATAATTGGACAGTGTCTTCCATGAAGCACAGGATATGCAAACTTAAATTACTAGTTTGGATGGAGAGACACATGACTCAAAGAATAATAAACACACCATGTAAAGTGATGTTTCCATGTTGACTTCCGAATGGAAAACTTTCTGAGTACCAACCGTGTCAGCTACAAGTCAGTCTGATTCACATGAATGGGTATTCTTTCACATGCAAGTCATTAATAGAGTGGCGCGTTGTAGTGTGATGGGCACCAGAACCGGAGATGCCTGAAGCTTATACTCGACAGTATTCTCATGCTAGACCGTACCCTTAATGACTCGTGTGTAGATTCCATGGTCGCCGACCCTCCCCCCTCTCTCAGTTTGCAATCGGCTCCTTTAAGCCACAAAGGTTTTTTTTCAGAAAACCTTAGGTCATTGCGACAATGCATGATGTACGTGATGAGAAATCCAATTAACTTCTCTGATACCTGGAACTGTCTTTCTAAGGTTGGGTCTTGGCCTTACATCCTATTAAATTTACAATCAGCACTGTATTTATAAAAAGCGGATACGTGTATGGGTACCCATTCCAATAGAGGGGATACCCTATGTATATAAAGGGATACTTATAACTACCAAATACATGCTATGTTATTGGAACTAATAGTCACCCGAACGTGTTCACTTTATTACTTCAGTGTTATACATTTCGTTTAATTACTTGAAGAAGTATCTCAAGAGTTAATTGAATGTTTTTTAAACATGATCTCGAGGGTTCATTTACTAGCTATACACTGTGCCTAGGGAGACCATTCAATATTCAGTTATTGTTTCTTGTGTGATATTTTAATTACTAGACATTGTATCACGTAGGATCATTTAGTATCTCGATATATTTATTAAACAAAATATCATTACTTTACCAAGCTATGTCACGATTTATTATAATTGTACAAGCAGAGTATCTCCAGTAAATCGTTTAGCCGCTACACACCGCAACTCGAATGCAGCTGTATCTAGAGAAGTGATTAATCCAACAAGTAATATATTTAGATGTATAACAATCTCGAGAACCACTGCATACGGTCACTCCTCAAAAGGAGTCAGAGATATAAAGGTAAGATTTTCTGGCCCCGAAAGCAACACCGTTATATTTCATATTGGTTTGTTTGTTAATTGCGGCCACACCTCTATTCCGTATAATGGAAGATTTCTAGGTCCCCTAGGCAAGCAAGCGCTGTAATTACTGTCAGAGGCCAAAACGAGCGTCCACCACTGACACCATATGTTCTTGTCTCCTAGAGAGTGCCTTACTCAACCGTGACTGAGTTGCTTGACACATAATAGAGTAACCGTACACCGCTCCGCCTTATTATTGTACCCAAAGGCATGGGTTCACCACGACGTGTGTTTGTTTGATGCTAGTCGAAACTGATCAGCAAGGTTGTCATTGAAAAAACGAATTTGATCCAGTCTGTCCCAATGATTATGTCACATAACCATTTACAGGCAATCTTTAAGTCGTTTTTTCGTATTTTTATGTCCGTGTGATTCCATGAATATCACTTAAAATTAGTGCGGCCAACTAGCGAACACATGAATAATTAAGAATGCAAAATATCTATCACAACATGTAAAACATCACAAACTCTGTCCCGATTACTTTGACTATTCTAGCAATCACAAAAATGAACTTGCTCTCGAAGGAAAGTTCCAACTGTTAAAAAAGATAGAAAAGCATCCGATATATAGCATAAATCTATTGTGGGCCACACTCAGGTTCAAATCCTACCCAGGAAGAAACGGAAGATGGTGCAGAGACTTTCTAGATACTTGTGGATTGAATGAAAGAACGTTCCGTTTAAACTGAATTAATGATTGGTCTAAGACTTATTTTAATTATTCTATATTTCCATTGAGACTTTCCGTATGTTGCTTGATGTCAGGTTCGATAGTTGAATTATCTAAAAATAACGTTGCTTGGTAAGAGAATGTTCTCATTAAGGAACATCTACCACACATAATTTAATTATATTTTTCAAACATACTTTTAACAAAAGATTCAGTATTTGCATGAGAAACATGTAGTCGGCATAATTTGCCAGATACCTCCTCGTTATGATCACCGAGGACTATGTAGGGCAAATAAATGTAGTGAAACCTGTCGTTGATGGGTGCACTCTCATACCCTAAGGCCTGTAGTCAAGAAAAAAGTACGAAATGAAACGAAGAGAAGAAAATGTTATCTCAAGTCTTCCCGTTAGGTTTACTGACCATTTTGGATTAACAATATTTCATTTTATTTTGAGTTTATAGTATTTATACAAGTGCACCAAGATACTTTTCAAGACAAAATAAATGCTCAAGGGCACGTCGACACAATACAGGAACAGTCTTCGAATAGTTGTAATAGAGTTTAGTGCGATGAACTGTCCCTATCAGTTCACGGTACATCGCAGATGGCCCTTCTGATGATTCTCCAGGGAAGTCAGGCTGGACCAGTCTTGTCTTGAAACTAAGTATTTCCGGTTTCGGTCCTTGACTAGTATGCTAATCTATATATGTGTTACGACATTGCATACATACATAGTTTATTCAATGTTGATCGTGTGTGGCAGACTTACGCGTGGCATATATGGGCTTAAGTAAATCATTCAGAGAGTCAGTCATCTAAAGACTCTTTATAAGCCCCGCTTCCCTCGCTGATCAAAGTCAGTCATTTTTATTCTTTCAATTAAAATTGTATTTTTTTTATTAAAAGTGTAATCTCTCGATAACACGCGCCATGTGCTTATCCATGTATAGCATATCGTTTCATTTGTCAATATAGCACCATACATAAGGCCAGAATGCATTAATTGAGAAGATTACTATTTAATATTAATATGTAGTTATTACATTTTAAAATTAGTAGTTTTATAACAATAGAAAATATTGTAGATTACCAATGTATGTTATATGAAATGTTATACATGTTATTTTAACTGTAAAAATATTATACACGTATTGGTATTTACCGTATAATTAATGAAAATTAGTCTGGTGTCTTAAGCAATAAACCTGTTAAAACATATACGTTATAACTGGTGAATTAATGATTACTTTCGATAACACAGATTGAATTTCTTTAAATGCAATACGTACAATTCAGTATGCAAACTCAGAATATAAGGGGGTATTCCTAGATAACATGGTATTTGTTTGAATTGGTCATTTAAAGAAATAAATTGATAATAGTAACAATATATTAAATGTCATTTTATTAGCATAAAAGACAAGTAAATGAACCTCTGTGGATACACGAGAGTCTACATGTGTTTCTGCTTTCTTGAGTATAACCTGAATATATACTCCAAAATCATGGAGCTTTTTCAATACAAAAGTACCTCAAGGAATAAAATGCATGTGTCATGGGTTTCTGTTGGAAATTAGATGTATTATAAAATATACAAGCAATGCATTCATAAAGTTCGATTTCGCGATCATTAGTACAATGTATATTTTTTTTTCTGTGACACGAAATAATGTAGGAATTCACATGGTCTAATTTGGGTACCTAAAAGTGTTAACAAATGCAGTGACATGAGTTATTATATTATATTGGCTGGATAAGTACATAAAAATATTTTTAATGCTTAATCTAGTTATATTTGATTAACTTCCTCACGTAGGTTTACATGTAGGCTTCCATTGCGTCTCTAATTATGAATCTCTACCTCTACAGTGAGCACAATGCACGGCTAACTGCATACTCTCGCCGGTTCATAACTAAACTATAATGTTATTACAGGTACATGTAATAAATATGCGACATGTATGCCAGACTGAAATATCCTACGTGATTACGGTGTTTATGCTTTTAAGAATACTAATGACTTCAGTTGACTCTACTTATGTATATGTGTGGATGAACAAACATATAACGTGATTCTCACTTGGAATGAACACCCCTCAATCGCTTTATAAAATACTTACAAAGGCGCCTTTTATTAGTAAATTAAAAAAAAATAACTCCATGAAAAAAATACAAACTGAAGGTGACAAAAATGAGTAAAAATTAAATAACAGATTAACAACTGTTTTATCATGAATGGAAACTTAACACAGAATAAGTGTGATATTATCCAACGTAATTCTAAATCTTACTAATATAGTACTTATATATTCAGTTATAGCTACATTTATGAACACTACAACAGCTTCATTGTTCTGTTTATAATATATATATATATATATATATATATATATATATATATATATATATATATATACATGCTTAAAATTTACATCCGATCATCCCTCTTAGAGCCACACCTATAATACTATTCTACAATATTGTTCCATACCTAAAGTGTATAATGAGCAATTATATTTTATGCCGTACGGAAGACAGAATGTCCAAACGTAGGATAGTATTTGGTAAGTGGATATAATTTTCATTTTAGAGCAAGTTGTATTTTTGACTTTTCAGAAGATATTGTCAAACGACTATAAAATATACACAAAAAAGGCTTGTGTCTTGTGCTTGATTGTGTTTAAGCATTTTAACTATGGTAATTTAACGTTGACAGTGACACATTTTGTTTCAAATTATGCCTATTATTCTTGATGCCGAATTTCCGATTAAATGGCTATATAGTTAAAACACCCAACTAAAAGAGAATTGAAGTCAAATATATCTGTGTTCGTTGACAGAGTAAATTAGAACGCGGTTAACCAGTCTGGTGTGAAGGCCGAATTCAAGTGTGACACAACAACCGTTACAGAGTTCACGAAAATATAGGTCAGCTCAATGCATGTCTGACCACGCTGTCCAGACGGCTTGACCTAGGCCTGTTCGGTAACATGAGAAGTTAAAATGAAGTTTCATATGGTGATAACACTCGTGTTTTGCATGTTTTCCTGTACTTCATCGCAAAATGGATGCAAACTGGCGGATCAACCTTTCATAGTTGACTATGAAATAGAAAGGGTAAGTATATCCAATTCATATACAATAACGTTGACTTAACAGAAGAACTCACCGCAGTCTACGCCTGGACAAGGTCTACCCAAGTTCATTTAATGGATTACTTCTAGTCCATTTGATGTTTTTCGAGCTATATGACATTTTACCATTCTAGAACAACAGTAGAACCTGTTCTGATGTGACCACCCGTCCAATAAGAGCACGTGTGTAATAAGACCACCCTTGAGTGAAACAAAAACATGCATATTGGTTATAAGTGACCAAGGTGAAAAAGACCACCTGTAAATTAACACCACGTTTGACCAGTCCCGCTGGGGGTCCTACTACAAAGGTTTTACTGCAGTTTTGCCGGGATTGTGCCCTTGTTTGTTTTATTGCATTCAGAGATTGTTTGTAGCGAACAACAGGCTGTTGCAACACCTATACACAATTGCCTGATATCCATGACGTCATTATTGTAAAGTCATTGTTATTGGACACCTGTAAAGTATATTGTTGTCATTATTTCACTTAATGCCCTTGAAATACATAGAGTTATTATGCGATATTGTATGTGTAAATAAAATAACAGGTAAATAATGAATGTATAAAACACTTATTATCGTTACAGATAATAGGTCGCTGGTATTTGGTATATATGGCTGGGAGCTTCAGCGAAGACAGCCGTGGCGGATCAGTTATTGATATATACCAAGAGAATGGCAAACTTTACCTAAGCAACACCTATCTGTATGTTACATCCCAGTCTTCATTCTTAAAACTGAGAAAGTATGGCACTGAACTAGTAAAACATTTACTCACAGCGAAATGGTGCATTCGGCTACACATTGGTTTGATTTGCAGTCTTACAAAATATGTCTTTTAAATAATGACTCCTTTAACATCTCATCTGAGAAGGAAATTCAATAAAAATGCCTCTCTGTTTTCTCCTTTTTTGGTTGTGTTTTCTTAAAAACAAAGCACTGGTTTAAAGAAAATACATTGCATAATTTCCCCCTTGGAGAAAGAAAAATATATAATTTTACCCATCGGTTACTTGTCTAGAAAGGTCGGCCTGTAGTTTAAATAGTATAGGACTAAAAGGATATAAGCATTTCTAAATCGTTCATCTGAAGCAATTATTGCTTCAAACATTTATGTTATTAATTTATTATTCAGTTTACATTTACATGATTATATTTACATTAGAGTCATAAAATTTCAGTTTAAATTATGTATATATATATAATATTATACACACACATATATATATATTATAATTAACATATTATATTTGTGTTATATATAAGGTCTCCCTTGGGTGAATGTCAACGGTCTAGTGCCATGGAGATAAGACGTCAACAAACTGGAGAATACTTTACCCTGTATGCAAAAGGACAGAGAGGTACACCAGCAAAAAATATTTTAATTACTCTTTAAAGTGAAATATATATGTATATATATATATATATATATATATATATTTCATATATATATATATGTATATTAATATATGTGTAGCTCTATCAGTGTCCAAAACGAAATACATGCGCATATATATATATATATATATATATATATATATATATACATATATATAATAATGTGTTTATAAACATGATAATCATATATATATACAAGTTGTCTCTTTCTTTCCTTTTCTCTCTCTGTATATATACATATATATATATGTGTGTGTTTATATATATATTATATATATATATATATATATATATATATATATATATATATGTATATAAACATGGTTCGAACCAAAAGGCAAGAAGAGACCGCCCTATATTTTATTGAACTACGGTATGTTTACAGTTATCGTCTTGTTCGGGTCTGCCCATATTACCTTATACACCTAAGGTCAACAGACGTATAAATCATTTACAGTGGCAGACGTGAGGGTCATCGGGGGTGACTTCGTTCACTACAGCGTGGACCATTATTGTGCCATTGAGGAGGAAGGTGTGTGTAAATATCCTTTGGTTCATATCTGGAGCAGAACGAAAGAACTGCCGAACAAAATATTGTTTAAAGCCAGAGAAGAGATGGAGAAACTGTGTCTTCCTCCACACATCTACAAATATGATTCAAGCAATTATGAGCGTAAGTGCTTATTATCTATTTGATCTAATTTCATGCCGCAAAATCAACAAAGATTCAATGTTAATTAAGAATGTACTCAAAGGAATAAAATAAAATGATGGAAACATTTTATTTTAATATACAATGTCCTAATAAAATTTATCGGCGGTGTTTAAACTGAAATGAATATTTATATTAAAGAGTAAACCTCTTCGTACCGGATAAGATATACCTTCTTTCTTTACTTGATGCCCTATATTAAAGGGAAGTGTCGATTTAAAACCATGCCAGGTTATATTTTCTTTCTCTCTTTCCTCTTTTTCTATCTCCCTCGGTATATATATATATATATATATATATATATATATATATATATATAGGTTGCCTTATGTCTTTTACGTTCTTATTGCAACTAGGCCAAGGACTGTATAACAACGAGCAATTAACAACCGTGGCCCTCCATGATTTACGTTGATTTACCGACACATCTAATCCATAGTCCGGGGTTATGTACGCATGAATCGGCCCCAACGCTTAATCATATGTTCTTGGTATCAATGCAGAGCTATCCTGAAAATGTACTCAAACTTCGTTGAGAACTTGTTGTGTTATCGCGCTAACAGACACACAGATTTTCAAATAAACAGACAAACATATGCTGCCAAAAACATAACCGCCGCCGTTAGACTTGGCGTAGGTAAAACGTTATTGAATAATGAACTGAAGGTTAAGAAGACATATTCCTTTTAAAGTTAAAATATCAATGGACCCATGTAACTTGAATGCAATAAATAAAGGTATGTCACATACCACATTGGTCTGGGAATAAGCAAGCCCCAACTAAAAAGGCAAATTAAATGGAAATGTGAGATAATATTCTTAAACTGACTTTATTATGTTTTCATTTGAAAGTTACTTTGTTAAAGTTGTAAAAGATTAAGTTTTATTTATCGGTAACTTCACTTAACATTTATGTTGCAGAGTGTCCTATACGCGAGACCGCAGGTGAGTTAAAGACACTTATAGGATACTAACTGGCTTGTTTGGAAGTGAATCCCGTATTGGCCTGAGGGTAGTTGAATTTTCCCAAGGCCGGCAATAATAGTATTCTGAATTGAAAAGACAATTTATCAACACAATCTTCAGTGCAAGTCCTCTATTTTCTCCGAAGTGGAACAATTAAAAAGCTCATATTTTTTTTAAGGTTATAGTTTAATGTGAGGTTTTCCCTGACAGTGCGTCATGGAGCAAAATCTCGCCACAAGAATATTGTCATTCCTGTCACCATGCGCCAACGGGCCGGACTGATTTGAGCCCAGTCTGTTAAGAAAGTATAAGCCATATAAGCACAAGTCCATGACATGAACCTTCAGTTCAGTGTCGTATAAGGTTTTCTCGGTGCTCTTTAGCGATTTGCTAACATACAATGCTCCTCCGGGTTATCAATATGCACCAGTGCTTTCTGTGATGCTTGAATTGCCTTTCTGACGCTCAGTTTATGGCTTCTGACAAAGAAGCTAAACAGTTGCCTTTGCATCATTAACTCCTATTAACCACTTGCCTCAAACCATCCAGGTAGTTGTGAAAACGATGCGTTGAAACTTTAACCTGACACCTGCTGAAATGGTGACCAAATTTCTAATCGTATGATGGCACGGTGATGACTCAAAATACTTAAACATATTTAGTTTTACATTCAACGTTTGAAATAGATTATCTCACATAGCTTGATGATGGGCTTGTTTAACATTTTGACTTCCTCGACCTGTGATTCTGCACCTTATCATCCTTTAACAATCACTTTGTCTGATTAAAAAAATGACAATTTCTTGTATTTGCTCAATCGATTATCCTGGTTCTATTCTATATTTTCCTGTTTACAAATGAAATGTTGTAGTCAATTTGTTCAAAAACCGATTGATGTTTCTCTTATTTTGTGAGAAAAATGTACTAGGTATGAATAAACAGTACTTTTGTGTTGTCATTAACAAAATAAACCCATCACAATTAAAGGATGGGTGGATTTTAAAACAATCTACCTTAAATTAAAGTGCGTGTTGTACATTTTAAATTTCTTTCTCAATAGAGAAAGATTATACTAGCATATCTATATATAGGGCAGAGCATGGTTAGACATTCTATTAATATAATTTTCTAAGCAAAATTTTAATACTTGAATAATCGTGCTATAGTGTCATTCAGTTATTGAAATTTAATAAATTCGTAAACATTTTATAAAATATTGGTAACATTATTTGTATTGACTGATATAAATTACACTAGAAAACGCAGATCAATTGCTTCCATTACCTATTTATTTTATGTTTTACAGGATACCTATGTCAATTAAGATATATCCCTTTTGTTCGATCCATGGATGCAAATAAGGTATCGCTAAATTTGTGTCTTGTCTAACTGTTTTTGGAATTTTTGATGTCATAAGTGTCACGTGATCGTTTATTTTGAGTTTATCATCTAGACCTGATTTAAATGATTGATGTCATCAGACATCATGCATGAGCTACAAAATAATACATACATATGTCCGTTCACATAATTCTGCAAGGCATGTTCTTTTTTCTGTCTTAAGATCAATTTTAGTCTTATATTTTACAAATAACATTTGTTGCGGCAACGAATGTGTCAGATTAGCCCCCCAAATACAAAACTGTTTCAAAGAAAAATTATATCTTTATTTTAATCAACAATGCTGTTTTACGCATTGGTCATGAGACGAGAGTTGCTGATTTAATTAAAAATATCAGAGGGAGAGGTAAAAGAGAGTAAAATAAACACATCTGAAGAAGGGTCTATTTAGTTGAGTAATTTTCTTTGCAACTTTAGAAAGGGTATTACAAATAGATTTTTGGATGTTTTGTAATTAATTTTTATATAAATCCAGATTACATTGACATTAGGTTTTCAAATAATATATATTCACCAGAATAAGTCTAATAAAGTATTCTTTTGGATTTATGAATGTTTGTTTCTTTTTATTTCAGCTTGTCGGGATCTGGTACCATGTTGCCTGGTTTAATAATCCCGGGGCAGACCCACCGGCCGACTCGAAGGGTTATCTTATCAATGTACAAGAATATAGAAAAGCTTTTTACTATATCCCCTACATTGTGTAAGTTCCACAAATGTAGGAAAAATACATGTTTTAGATCAAAAGCATATATATATATATATATATATATATATATATATATATAAATATAATTGATTAACTGCATTTTCAATCATTTAAACCGATTACCACTTGTCATAAGTGTTGCTATTTCTTAATTTCACTCGGGCGATTCTTAATTTATCGTTATCGATAATCAGTGTTGACAAAACGTTTTTAACTGATTATAGGACAGACACGGACTGTGAGAAACTTCGGCCGGTATCACTGTTGAAAACATCCCCTGGTGGACGGATGAAACAATACGGAAGATCTGATAATGGTAAGAATATATCAATTATGAAACTTTAGAAACGTTTGCAAACCTATCCTGTTTCCGATGCACGTTATCTTATGGGGATAATCGATTGACAGTCTTGAATAGTGTGTATGTATGACCCATATTCTGTTTGATCTGAGTTGCCTGTATGAACTTTGATTGTGAGCTTGTATAAAGTTTCTGATATAAAAGGCCTGGCTTAAGAAAGGTATGATCGCCTAGGAGCAAAACAATCTGCTTATTGAAATTATCAGAAAATACAGTGTTAACTACTCTACGTTGCTCGATATGTTCGGTCTGACCTTTCAGTTTGATCTGAGGATATATCGTAATATCTCATGCCTGTGACAAAAGCGTGTGTAATGATTGTTTATGTGTCTTAATATTTACAAACTAGTTTCCCCTTTTGATGTACAGATGCACAAAGCCATAGTCAAGGTCAAAGATTAATGTATATTCCGAAATGTCTTTTAATGTAATTTTTCAGTAATTTATTCTGGCAAAAGTGTTAATGATACAATACTGCGTATATTGGTACCATTTTATTTAAGATGATTTGACCTTTGACAATTATATTTCATATATCAATTTGAGCTGTAAATGGATTAAATTGTTTCACATTTATATGAATAAACATCTTCCAAAAATGAAAATATAAATACAAATGATTCATAGAACGAAATTATGTTACTTTGTTAAAACTTTGAGTACTTATGGTTTTCTTATCTAGTCGTTTATAATTTTTATCAATGCACTTCTTGATCTTTTTATCAGGGACTGAAATATACTTTCCATTCATCAACTACGACCGCTACCTTGTAGCGTGGGTCTGTGCTAAGTTGGATAAGGGAGTGTGCAAACAGTTTAGCGTACGAGTGTGGAGCCGTACGCCGAACATACTCGAGTCTGACATGAACAAGGCCAGAGCCTACAAAAATATCCTTTGTAAACCGGAACGAGAAATGACGTATGAGAGGTCAGCTTATGAAGGTACTACTTAACCAATAGTGATATTCTTTGCGGAATTTATTCGAATATAATTTTGGATATTTTAAAGTCTGAATTTAAGGCCTCAAGAAATTTGTATTGTATATTTATAGTAACCTTTTGGAATATTCTAAATAACGAAACAGCAGTAACCACTAGCTCCATCTCTCAATGTCACATTTCCTCTTATTTTCAGTTTGTAAAAACGTGACAACATCAGGTGGGTATTATGCATTTTTTTCTAATACAAATAAAGGGAATTCGATCCAAATTTGTTCTCAATGTTTTCTGAAACTCAGGTGGGTATGACACTGTGTCTTACATAATTTTAATGGTTATAGTTTCCGCATTGACTTCGGCGATATGAGAATAAATAATTGTTAATGTACATTTACTTTTTAGTTATTTCTGCGGGTGTTATGATTTGCGTGAAAGTGATCCCGAAAACGGCCGAACTTCCTTCTATGGTCGCTGGCATTACAGGATTTAAGCTAATTGTGCATATGAATACCCTGTCCTTTTGCTGACGGTATTAGCATGTTTCGCCTGTTATTTGACAAAGTCTTTGGACCACATGCGTTGTCAGTAAATTAAAAAAAAACACTTGACTCTCGCCAAATAAAAAGGAGGGCTTTATCTCAGGAGGATCAACCTAATATAAGGTCCTTATTTATTTAAAGGGACGAGAGTGGGGATGGGTGGGTGTGGGCGGGAGAAGTTTCCAGGCCTCGAAATTGGTCTGATACGAATAACAAATTTGTGGCTGCTTAAAAGGGAGTTCGAACACCCTGGACTCCCCTTCGGTCCGCTTCTGGTAATAACAAGGTATGCATATTTCCGTAACTTTTCAAAACAACAGTGCTCTTGCCTTAAATGTGCATCCACACACAGAAGTAGAGATCGAATCCAAAATAAGTATTTCATTTTTTTATGTTAACAGAAGAAAGTACACAAAATGGATGTAAACTGGCTGACCAACCTTTTATTCCAAACAGAGAAATAGAAAAGGTAAGTTATCGTTTTACATTTCTGATTAAAATACGGAAAAGAGAAAAACAATGCATATAAAAAGTTACTCTTAAAAATATAAAATACGATATAGAGATGGGAAATAATGTAAAACACACGTTATATATATATATATATATATATATATATATATATTCTAGGCATTTGGTAGACAAATTTTCCTTTAAATGCTGCAATAATAGGCCGCCAAACATTAAGGGAACCATATGTGGTCACCCTATATTTCAACAATATTTTATTGATAAAACATTGAAAATTTGTTTTACATGTTCAAGACCAGTTTATATATCTCTTTGGCTTCATGCTTCCCATCCGAAGGATAAACCTTGTCCCCCTACTGTTTCAAATTAAGAATGGCCCCTTTAGTCTGTATGAAGACCTAACGAATAGCAGAATTTACCAATCCTGACATACATAAGAACCGCATTCCATAATAAACGAAACCAATACCTTAGCGCTTGGAGCCATCTCAGATATAAAACCAGTCAAACGTAGATAATCACAAACACAGGCCCCTATCCTTAATTAGGCAGACATAAACCCAGGCAAATCACAAACCTGAAGTGTGCCATGGTGTGTGCACCTGCGAATAGTTCTGATAATGCATTGATGCAAATTCATAAATTTAATCTTGCTGTACATAATTTCTAATCATTACAGTTGATGGGGCGCTGGTACCTTGTGCTCATAGTCAGCAGTACCAGTGATGATGTTCGCGGAGGCTCTGTGGTTGACATATACCAAGAGAACGGCAAATTTTACGCAAGGAACCTACATCTGTGAGTTTAACACTAGTATTGAGCAGATAATACCGAATAAGCGTGGCCTTCTGTTACCCAGTTACACAGGCGCTGTGATACTTCATTCCGATTTTAATTATCCCCAGTTTATGAATTCATGATTCGATAAGCTGATTTACTTTGTGGATAATCTGATGACATAATTATGCTCATCCGTTCTATATATTCCCGTTTCTATGTTTTGCTAAAATCTAGGGTATTTATTGGATTTTAGTAAGCTGCAATAGCATGATTAGCCCCAGGTCACACAGATGTCCTCGGTCCTAGGTCTTTTATTCCCATAGTTATGTTATAAATACGTATAATTATTACAAATATTATTAACATTATAAATGATATAATATTATAGAATATATTATTTTACGGTCAGATTAACTAAAAAAATATTATAATATGTTTAAGTTGGGAGAACATTACATTTCATCTGGGATTTGCGTATATATTATATTGCAGTTTGGACCGTGTGATCCATTGATAATGGGCATGGTTTTATTTATAAAATGCATTTGTAGACAACACGTTCGACTTAACCTAAAATTTCGTTACCAGGACTTCTGATGGAGATTGTCTGCCACCTACTATCACGGAGTTTCAACGATCGCAAAACGGAGATTATTATACGATTTTCCATAACAATAAAAAAGGTACACATATCTTTTTTTTCATAATGAATAAGTGTGTATATTTAGGTAAGACAAATATTAATTATATTATTAATATTTCCCACTTAATCCACTTCATTCAACTGATGACAGAAAATATAAACTTATAGACTCTATATAAGTACACACAGACACCCACACAAACACACACATGGTTAATTCGGGATTATGACTGATACTTCCAGACATATTACAATTTGCTTGAAGAATCAGTCAATTTAGTTGACACGTTGACTGAAATGTAAAAACAATGAAATCCTTTTTATTATATAATAGCAAACATTTAAATTGCATTTATTTATTCACATATTTTACTCATATGAAATAGTAATATATCTTAGTTTATATTATTTTCCATTTCGGTGTTACATACATTCAGCAATCTCCACTTGCCATAAATTCCCCTTTCTTTCCAGGAAAAATTTTGTAATCATATGGGATTTAATAGTTACTGTCTGAATGGCGCTTTGGCAGTGGGTGTTTGCTTGGTGCTCCCACTGTCATCAAAATAGTTCCAATTTTCATTCAACATTTCAGTTTTTCTTTAGCAATATTTTATATTGGCAAAATACCTTTAAAATGGCATACTTATGTTTTCTAAAGTAACTCGTACGCGAATCAATGTATGAGCTTATCGCCCCTCCGGGAATGACTTCTAACCAGTCAACGCAAAGTTTAACGGTCGGATTTTTATTTACAGTGGCAGACGTGAGACACATCGGTAGTGACTTCGTTTACTACAGTGTGGACCACTATTGCAGCGTTGTAGAGAGCGGCGTATGCAGGGACCCGTATGTGCACATCTGGAGCAGATCGAGAAAACTGGCGAACAATTTACTCAGTCAAGCCAAAGAAGAGATGAAGAAAGTATGCCTTCCACCAAATATTTACAATTATGAATCCGGAAAATATGATAGTGAGTTCGTTGTATCTTTTACGTTTTGCAAAATGTATATTCCAAGTGCGTTCTGATAAAATACGGCATGCCTTAACCATAACTCATCTTACTAGTCAGAGTAAAATTAACATTAAAAATGCAAGTAAAAGTAAAATAATATTGTATCTAATTCACAAGATTGACCGCTATGAGGACTTTACCGGTTGCGTTATTTATATTATAAAACTCAGATCCCTTTTCGGTATTGTTATACTATTTTAGGCATCCATCGTCCGAAACATAGTTTTCGTTAGGAAAAAACTGAATTAAACTTATCAACTGAATGCACCATGTATGTGGCTGTTTGTAAACCAAAGATATTTTAATAAAAATACTTTAAACTTTAATGATGGGTCTCCCCAAGCGTCTTTAGGGGTGGGCATAAAATGGACATATCGGTCTGATTGTTGGAGCTTGCTGTATTAGAAAGCAGTTGGAATGCTGGACATGTTTGTCAACGACATGGGCTGGGATCTTCTATATTTAACAATCATAAAAAAGCTTTTATTGCAACGCGTTTCTACTTTTCAATAGCGATGCCTATGAATAATATGTACACGTTTTATTTTAGAATGTCCTCATTCTGACAGTGTCCGTGAGTATAATACCTTTCTTAATTGTTTACCTTAATAAGTCCCATCCGGCATTAATAAAGGGATATATATTTTGTCTGCCCATTTGTTTGCATTAACTTTATATGATTTAGTAGAATTACCGTTCAATGACAATGACAATGAGATTCATGTTTCAATAAATTTAGATAATATCAACTACAGGGCATATAAAGAAAAAGGAATGTTTTATTTTTCTTTAATTTTTCAGGGGACCTATGTCAATTAAGATATATTCCTTTTGTCAAAACGTTGGATGCAAAAAAGGTAAAGAAAACAATGTTGTTTTTGTATACGTTCCATTTTTGTTGTCTGTGTTCTGTTATCTCCTTTGATCTCAATTTCTTATGTGACAAGGAAGGGTTTATTATACCCATTCCTTCATGTCCCATTTGGTTCATGTTTCATTATATAACAATAACAATAAAAGTGACGTTTTATTGCTTAGCGTTCTCGGTAACAATGGTCAGCTGTCAGGATATTCTGATCCTATGTAGCACGTGTTTAAGCCACCTAATGTCTTCTTTATCCGGCTTCGTGGATTAACATTTCATTCAGCTAAACATTTTCAGGTCATGATCCCCCTTTACGAACTTTTCTCACTGTCTACAACTGCGCTTTGACATATTTTTAACTTACCTGCGTGAGCTGGATTTTCTGTTTCCACGCGAATGTAATAAATTTGATTAATCATGTTAACCCTATACTATGGAAGCAGTTAACATGTAACTTCACATAGCCCAATGTAGATAACGACCTGATATGCATAAATGTTTTGCCTTTTAATAATCCAACTAAATAATACAATGATATTCAAGAGGGAATATCAAAGACATTCAGTATAATTGTTATTCTTTTTTGCATATTGTTACAATATTTAGAAAAAAATAAAATGATAGTTATTACGTTTTAAAATATAAATAGTATCAAAAGACTTTTTTCTAAATTATTAATTCAGTTTGTCGGATTCTGGTACCTGGCAGCCTGGTTTTATCACCCCGATGGAGATCCGCCGGGTGACTTCACGGGTTACGTTATGAACCTTCGACAGTATCGCCGGGCCTTTTACTATATACCGTATACTTCGTGAGCTGCTTACAGAAATAAAAAAAATAAATAATTTATTTAATTATTATTAAATATCAAAGTGTGCTTTAATTTTATCGAAATCCTCTTTTTGGATATTGCCAGAGCAAAATGTTAACCTTGATCAGTTTACATCAGGAGGTGTTGATTTTTGCATGTTAAATTGATAGGATACATGGGTTAATAAAGAAATATCTGGATTAAGGAAGAGATATCTGGATAGGTCAAGATATGGCGTAGTAAATCGATAGTAAAGATGTGCATTTGCAGTTACCGTATGATTTTTCCCATTGATTTAAGTCTGCGTAATGTTGTTTTTTTTCTTATTTTTTCAGCATAAGATCAAGAATCGTGTCATACGAAAGAAATTCCATTATTACGCTTATAAAACCCTCCATTCCGAGTAGACATACAATATTTAATGGATAGATATTTCCAATTTATTTATCTAATTTGGTATCTGCTTGTTCTTTTTTCATATAACACGCGTTACATAAAATGGTAGAAACATCACAGTGTTAATGTTTATTTGGTTATAATTTGTATTGGTTTAATAACATTGAATATATTATTCCAAGTATTTATAAAAATATATATATTTTTATAATTTATTAACCATTTATGATAACTATGTTACCAGTAATATACTTCACAGAAACGCCAATGGGTGTGAACGACTTGAGCCTGTTTCATTGATAAGAACATCTAAGGGTGGACAAATGAGACAATACGGAGGACCACACAATGGTAAACATTGTTTTTGCATTTCTTCTTTAATAATAACAGTCATGCGTTAAAATACGATCAATATGTATTTTTTTGTTAAACTATTGTTTACCTTTTCCTGATTTCGGTATACCATAAATCCACGGGTTGAGCTTTATAAAGTTGGTTCATAGGACATATCATTGTTCAGGTAAGGAGTCGCACTGTTCCCTGTCTGCTATGTTTTGCTTTATGAAATAGTAAGTTGGAGTTAAACCAGAACCTTAACGTAGTTAATCAATTGGCCGCAGTTTAATTTTACGAAATGAGGTATTCATCCCTTTTGTTACAGGGTCTGACACTTACTTTTCCTTCATCGACTACGAGCGCTACCTTGTTGCGTGGGTCTGTAATACAATGAACAATGGGATATGCCCAAACTCTGTCGTCCAAGTGTGGAGTCGCACCCCGACTCTAAACGAGTCTGATATGAAAGAGGCTAGAGCATACCTGAAATTTCTGTGTAAGCCAGAACGGGAAGCAACGTATGATGGATCAGCATATGAAGGTACAATTATTGCTTTCGTTATTTCGACCTAGAGCGTTATTTAAGGTTTGCTTTGATTTTATTCCGACACCGTCGGAGATAAGGTCACAATGGCATATTTTGGTAAATATTAGACCACCCATCAAGTCAGACATTACCTGCTTGATCTAAAAATGGCTAACTTAGTGTAAGGGGGGTCAATATCATGACTGCTTGAACACCACGAAATAAGGACTACTGGATCTATATCTTCCAGAATTTATGAAAGATATTGACTTTAAACCATTTAGTCAGACAGGCACAAACAGAAGTAGTATATCTAGAAATATCCAGCCTGTTAAGAACTAGGGAGCTCCCAGTAAATATGATCGCTGTGACCTATTTTCTCAGGACATTAATCAACAAGTATGTCGAAGTCTATCACAATCAATTGTTCAAGGTTCCTGAGCAAAAGTTTCCCAACATTTCATAGCATTAAATATTGATACACGCACCGCCTGTATGCCAAATTTATCTGAGTGTCATGGCTTATGGGCGAGATGTTTGCATTTTTTCTCTTAAACATTGAAATATCAATTTAGCATCCCAGGTAATATAAATTTCACTGTAGAGATTCCTTGAGGTTTCAATGCGTTATTTTTTTTTCAGTATGCAATAATGTTACATCAGAAGGTATGTAAGTCATGTTTAATTCCTAACATTTATTTTTTCCCCATAAATGATTATTTCAATTTTAATCCACATTGAAGGGAGCATAAACAATATATGTTAAAGAGAGGCTATAAAAAAGTACTCAATTCAGGAGAACAATTCTTTTTAACAGTGGTCACTGCGTAAATTAGATGGTTTAATTAGTTAAGTATTCTTGACAAGCGTGTTAGGAATGTTTGCATTCGTATAATTTTCTGAATATCCTATCCTCGTAAATGGACCATTTCCTCTCGAAAAGTTTCAGATCTTTATGAGGAAATAATCAATACTCAGTTCTCCTGAGTCATACCTTTTAATATCAAATATTTATTTTTCAGTAGAACTCTTGATGAGAATTCGGTCACAACACATATGTTCCGTTTACGTTTACCTGGTTGTCTCGTGTTTAAGCTTTGGTGGCCTTTGTTTAATGGTCAGCCTCTAAATTTTACATCCTATAAATGCTATTGTTCCACGTGATTAGTAGATCTAACTTAACACATATGAGTTGTTTACGGCTGCAAATTTGATACTGTATGTGATATATTTGAATTATATTTGTTTACGATTATTCCTAACGTTGTTAATATTTATATGTCCGGGTAATACAATTTTCAGTTACATATTACATGCACAACAGGCTATGCTCTTTCAAAATGTAACTGTTTGGGCCAATGGGATATTTTCTGGCATCATAACATATTTTAAAATTGAATCTTTTTATATGTTTTACTTCTTTTTACAGAAAATATGTGTCAAGTATGGGACATTCCGTTTGTTAGTTCATTGGATTCTAAAAAGGTGACTCATGTTATGCTATTAGCCACGTACGATCACACATTTGACCAGAGTGACTGCTCTCTGACATCACAGCTTACCTTTTCTCTATCCGTTACTCCGTTACTAAGTTATCAGAAATATACCTTATGCAAACATTTTTCATCATTTTTTTTTATCCACAGCCTTCTGTTTTACTGTATATAAATCATGAATTTTTCTACGTTGCTTCATTTGTAATTCAAGTAGTTGTGCGTATCACATTCTTGCATTTTTACGACCTATTATAACAGTGAGGTACATCAAATGCTGACCCAATATATGTGAATCCTACTTGAACAAAGTAATCGCCCTCTGTCAAATTTTAATATAACAATTTGATTTATAAATGTTTTATGTTTATCCGGATTACCTGCAAAATTTGATTTTATTATTTATTGTTACCCTACTCATTAGTGTCATCGAAATGTGTTAATTTCGTTTTGCAGTAAATTCAGACAAATTGAACAGACCAAGCAACATAACATCAGAGCAGTTAATACATAATACCTTCGCCTCACGCAAAGGTATCATAATAGTGGCTGTATCAATATCCAGTGTCTTGTTAATTAATCTTTACAAGTGATCAATAACACAAGACATTAAACAAGAACAAAGGTTCTACTATATTTCCACTAATGTTAGGATACCCTGCCACGTTAGCGAGCCACGACATTTACTTATTCGAGTATGAGCTAAGTCCATAAAGATGATTTTAATTTTGTCTTAACTGGAAATGCCCAATCTAAGACACGAAAAACAATGGCGAACCACTTACAAAACAATACTGAACATAATGGAATAATGGTTACACACGGCCCGAGCTAAAACTATGTTACCATCAATCACACAGAAATATATTTATTTATAAAAAAAGAATAAAGAAAAAAAGAAAGGTTTATTTTGGCTTTATTATACAAATCAACACCGAATAGAAACTTAATTTCTTTTATCAAAGTGATAAGATTGTATTTTAGTTTGTCGGGATCTGGTACCTGGCTGGCTGGTTCAATCATCCCGGAGGAGACCCACCTGCGGATATTAAGGGTTACATTATCGACCTTCAAGAATACCGAGGAACATTTTATTATATTCCTTATGCTGCGTGAGTCCTTTGTTGTGTAAATAGTTTAATGAAATATTGCGTAGTGGATTATCATCCAGGATTCGAAGTGAACTTTGTTGTGGATATGTCAATCAGAATATGATGTTCGTAAAATATTTTAATTTTATGTAGGGGACCGTCAGTATGCATTGTACAATTAAGTGGCTAATGTTAAGATATCCTGCCATTTAGGTATCAGTCGTACCAGTTAGTCGAACAAATATACCTGCTCCTTCTAAAGAGAGAAATAAAAAGTTAAGAACAAATCTGATGTGTTACAGGGTATATTACAGAGGGTTTTTTCGTAACCTTGATTAGGAAACGTTTGTTTTCTGTCCTTAATGTAATAGTTGTTACATACTTAACCATTTCATTTAAATGGGATCCTCTGACTAGGGTCGTACCTCTCTCTCTCTCTCTCTCTCTCTCTCTCTCTCTCTCTCTCTCTCTCTCTGTTGAAGTACATACACCGTGATGCCTTTGTAAAAAGAACGATAAATGTTCAGTTTAATGTTAAGTTCAATGTTAGTTTAAGGTTGTTAGCTGGCAATATAGGGAACCGGATTCCATAGCATTGCCAGATGTATTGTTAGCGTATATTCTCGCCCGTTATGTAACACTTTTCTTCATATAATTTATCAGTTGTGTCTATTAAAAAATGACATTTAAGAGGGGTATAATAAGGAACGTATTTAAAATATTACAATGTGGAGACAATTGAAATTATCCAAATATATACAGGTAATTATACATATGCACATACATACATGTATGTTAATTAATATATTACAGGAACGACAGGGATTGTAAACGACTCGAACCTATATCACTTAAACAGACATATGAAGGAGGGCGGATGAGGCAGTACGGAAGGTCCCACAATGGTAAAAAAAAAATACTTATGTTCGCATGGTTTATTACGATTCATTTAAAGGAGTCTGACAATTGATCTAAAGATTTGCATGACAAAAGTGTTCAGTGCATGATTTCAGTCACGAGGAGGACGATTTTCGACATCATTTCACAAAATATACGTGGATGAAGTGAATGTACAGTATCTCTTCCTCGGACAGAGTTTCACCAGGTTGATGACTTCGAGCAATAACGTTCTATACTTAAGATGAGGTCAGATCACGCTGGTCCCTAAACTTGTTCAGTGTATATGGCGAACGGTGTTATTGTCATTTGACAACACAGAAGTTAACCCCCCTCCGAGTTGACTCTCTTCACCTGAAGATGATCTGTATATATTTCTGCATTTCTGTACTAACTCAAAATTTATATACTTCAAAATAATTATCCTAGGACATTAGTATATTTAATTCTTTACAAGAATATATATATACATTCATTTATATATATATATATATATGTGTGTGTGTGTGTGTGTGTGTGTGTTTTTATAGCATAATCAGCGCTTGGAAATAATTGTCAGCAACTATCATTACAGGGTCAGTTACCTACTTTCCTTATATCGAATATGACCGGTACATGGTGGAATGGGTATGTTCTATAATGGACAATAATTTGTGTTTGAATCCAATCGTACGTGTATGGAGTCGTACCACAAATCTACCGAAGTCTGATATGGACGAGGCCAGAACCTATTTGAAGTTTCTCTGTAATCCGGAACATAAAATGACGTATGACGCGACAGGGTACCGAGGTAATAATTTCGTTATTGAGACTTATCGAGTTGCATGGAATTTGTCCGGTATGTCTTTCTGACATTTAAAAAAAAAAGGATACAAAGAGACAAAGTATTCTACCTGCGTTAGTCAGACTTGTCTTTTCTTATAACTAGCGTATAGAAATATAGTTTCCTGAAAAATACGATATTCATTTCAATAGGATTGACTGTGGTTTCAGTTGATTTTGGCTTTTCTAAAAGTGTTCATAAGCATAAATGTCTCTCATTTGCCTTAAGGTTTGACTGTTGTATCACAACTTTAACTTTTCAGCGTGCGAAAACACTATTTCTCCTGGTAAGTATATGTAATAATTTTTTTGTTTATTTAAAATCATTCTCGATCTACTAAATGTATTAACATAAGCGAATAAAATTCGGACGTCCGATATGTTAGCGATATAGCTTGCAGGTAAAAAGCTTTTTCGTATTGACACTACATTGCTTCTGATCACCTAGCTATTCTTCTTATAGGTAATGAGCATATGGCCGTTTGACTACTTTGGGAAACAATTATCATAAGTAAAGGGACATCTGTTTTCAAGATACATTTTATAAACTTTGAAAAGGAGTTTTTAACATGCATATTATGTCCAGTAATGGTCTTATCCAATAACTATGGCCGGATAGCCGAATATACTGGTACAGCACGAATTGTCTCAATCTATATTTTCTAGCTGACAAACATATTTATAAGCATTCTTGCGTGTTGTTGTTTTTGTTATGCACAGTTCGGGTTTCCATCAGACACAGCTCGTGCTATCATTCTATCCATAATCCCACATGGATAGGTACATTAAAAAATAATATTGATTATGTTTGATGGTATCCATTTGTTTTGGATGTTAATAGAAACAACAACACAGAATGGATGTAAACTGGTGGACCAACCTTTCTTACAATACCCTGAACTCGAGAGAGTAAGTAAAACGAGCCTACATGAAACATCTACAATGGACACAAATTATACCCACATATATTCATCATATTTAAGCTGTGTGAAACATATGAGACCTGATAATAATAACGCACCAAGAGATATTCACATTAATATATCATGTAGATAGATTGTTTAGAGCGTCACATATCTTTATGAGTAGCAAAAATATATTAATATTGTTTTAAGGGTGTCTAAGACCGTTTTATAATTGCAGATCATGGGACGTTGGTACCTCATGTTTACAAAAGGGAATACTAGCACCGATAACAGAGGTGGATCGGTGGTTGACTTGTATCAACGAAATGGCAAATTTTACTCTAGGAACGTAAACCTGTGGGTGACATACTTATACTTACTATATCTCCCTTGGTAACCAAATGAAAGATTCTGCCACTATTTAGTAATGACCGTCATATTTCTTATTTATACCAGGTTTCGGAACGCAATCCTCCGTAAAAGCTCATCGGGTAACACATGTCTTTATGTTTGTCTTTAAATATGTCATATTTCACTTTAATCGGCAATATAACAATATGGTTGTCGAAATCCATTTCAAAGATCGGAAACAATAATTTTACCCAGTTGAAAGAATACATCCAGCTCTTCCTTTTTTTCTGATTTTAGAGCTAATTCAACATATGTCGAACTACACTTTTAATCGTTAACACCATTTTTGGTGCTGAAGTTCTCTTTTAGGTTATTTTCTGTCAAAATAATTAATTTTCTGGGTGGCAAACACATCTGTTGTAAAATTCACCATTATATTTACTTTTCCAGTAAATATGAGAAGAATGCAATATATAATTCGGCTAGTTTACACATCTGCATATGTATGACTTGATAACTATTTATATAACAGATCTCCCGATGGTGAATGTCTGCCACCAACCATTAAAGAATTTCGACAGAGGAAGGAAAATTATTATACAGTTTATTATAATGATCAAAAAGGTATAATATATAATATATGTATAGATTCTACAATGGATTATTTTCTTTGATAAGACTGTATATATATATATATATATGTATATATATATATATATATATATATATATATATATATATATATATAAGCGTGTATGAGTAAGACTTTCTACTACCAAGAAAGAAAAGTATGTCAAAGATATAATGATATAACTTCAGCGTTCTAGGTGAATTCGATAGAAAGTTCAGGTAATAAAATCGAACCTGATAAGACAAACTGTGCTTTACATCGTACTTATCCCCCCTAGATGAAAGTGTGAGCAATAACTCTGTACATGGAAATGTTACAAACTTTATCATTTTTAGTTGCCGACATGAGATGGATCGGGGGTGACTTGGCTTACTATCGCTCGGACCATTATTGTAGCATTGTGGAGGACGGGGTATGTAAAAATCCTCTGGTTCAAATCTGGAGCAGAACAAGAGAGCTACCTACCGGTTTACTCAATAAAGCCAAAGAAGAAGTTAAGAAAATATGCCTCCCGACAAATGTCTACAATTATCAATCGAGGACATATGACAGTTAGTTTGTCTTTACCTGTTTCCACCATTTTTTTCAATTTCCAATAATGTGTGCGTTTGATGAAACGTATACAATGATGACATCAATGAAGATTGTGAAACACCGTAAAATTGAGAGCCAGCATTAAGAACGATCAAATGTAAATTAACACTTAAAATATCCCTTTCTCGCGGAGTAAAATTCAAAAGTTTACGACTGGATGAGTTCCACGATATTTGTTGAAGGACTTTTTTATAATAAAGAACAACCCCGATTTGTTTAGTAAGAGAATGACGTGAATTTTACATAAGTGAAATTCATTTGTATAGCATTTCAATAAATAGTATACAGTGTTACCAAATCGGCAGAGAATCAGCGTACCTTATAAAACCTTATTTGAGTACCTTATGACACGAGCATTCGATTCTCATTGCAAGCTATCTTTAATAGTCATTAGTATTTAAATCAGGTGACATAAATTATCAATATACAATAGGGATTAAACGCATGTTTTAGAATCGGGAAACTAGACACGCTACTCGAGATTCTATTTGTAATATTTAAAAATGACACTGTTATATGAATGGTAAAATTAAAGGTTTAGTAGCGGTAATAGTTTTAATTTCGTTGTAGAGTGTCCTAACCTTGAGAGTGAACGTGAGTATTTTATATACTTCCCACAAATAGAAGTACACAGATATCGTATTACATGAACTTTCATGAAAGCCATATAAATGACCGTATCTACGCATACAATTTATATATATATATATATATATATATATATATATATATATATATATATATATATATATATATATATATATTCTTGTTTTGTTTGTTAACCTGTACAATGAAATAATGCATGTCATGATGTCTTCACTGCTAAAACCTCAGGGAAATAAAGAAATCCTTTTTTGCATTTTTTCTATTCATACATTAGGAAAATATGGCAATATGTAAGGGAAGAAATGTTTAATGTTATCAGTGTATTCGTCTTTCCAAAATAATATGATAATCTTAAGGAATTCATAATATAATAACATTTCTCATTCAGTAATATAATATCCTAATACAATTTAATTCTGTTTTCCTTTTTGTCAACAGGAGACATTTGTCAGCAAAAATATATTCCTTTTGTGAGATCACTGGATGCAACAAAGGTATGGCAAATCGTTTCGTATATTATATGTAAAGTGACATTATTGAAAAGTTGATTTCATTATCCTACAGCCGAACGTAACTCTACCAACCTGGTTCTTGTTTACCTATGTTTTAATGTTACACTCGTTACACGGTTGTTACTAATATATCCTAACATACAAAAAAAGTCGTTGGCAATTGGCACAACCTTTTTCCAAGTGACACAATATGTAGTATCAAGAATATTAGACATACATGTGGCGACGCCCATAATAACATGATTACATGAATATCGTGCTTTGGATTTTTCATCACATAAATCCACTATGCTGTACGAATATAGAAGTATTATTGTTAGGGACGACGTGTCATTTGCGTTTTCAGAGGAAGGGCTTACAGTCATATTTGAATAATCATTCCTCAGCTGCCTTTCATGAACTGGAACAGATTTTTTTTAATTCGGTATCTTACTCAAGGTTATTTTTCTTTACGGTAATTACCGCTGTAACTTCTCAGCGCCTTACAAATTCAAGCTTTTGGATGATTGGGATATCAAAATATGTATCTTTTCAATTAAATGCTAACTTTAATCGTATTTCAGCATAACGGAATGAAATATTATGCATCTTCGATGGCATCTTTGATCTACTCAAATACATAATAATAATACTTATACTAATACTAATACTTATACTAATAATAATAATAATATGAGCATTACTCTAAATAAGCAAAATATGTCCCTCTCAAAAGCGGTTTTCCGTTATTATTAACGAAGCCATCTGCTGAGGTACCCTATTAAAATTGTAGATCCACAACAGCCTTTTTTTATATATCGATAATATATTTGGTTCAAAATTTCAGGACGCCATGTACTTGTAAACAAACTTTTACCAGACAAAGTATATCAAATTAATTACCATAAGACGGCAGGTTACAACATTTATTTTTATTAATGTAACAATGAGTTACAATAAAAAATATAAAAAGCATTGGATTAATTTTTATTCTCAAACAAGTTTGTTGGGACCTGGTACCTGACCGGTTGGTTTAATCACCCCGGGGGAGACCCACCTGAGGATATGAAGGGTTACGTCATCAACATGGAGGAATACAGAGGGGCATTTTACTATGTCCCTTATTTTGCGTAAGTGTTCATATATTTATTTAAGAAACAGACTTTGGTAATTATAATTTATATATTTGACTGTATAATTCTTAGCTGCATACCGTTTAATATGACTCTATTTGACTGTAAAGTAATCTAAAGTATATCACTATTTTTTTAAATTAATTAAGGCTTGTTGACCTAGCAGTGTTCTTATTAATATATACATATTGTGTATATTTGTGCATTTACGCGTATACTGACCTCTACTTCCTGGAATGTGATAGTTTGTAAATTATGGTACTATATATATATATATATATATATATATATATATATATATATATATATATATATATAGGCGTATTCTTATAGACGCATACTAATTACTTGATAGGAACGATACAAAGTGTAAAAAACTTGAACCGATAACATTAAGAAGAACATCTGCAGGAGGACAAATGAGGCAATACGGAGGATCCCACAATGGTAACGGAAATACATATATTACTTCGCCATTAACATATGCAAACAGCATAAATTATGTCAACATGAGGGAAACTTACTTATTTCCCAATACTTCATGCAGTGAAAATATTTTTGTTATTAAATGTAGTATTTGTTTAAGCTAAAAATATATATATATATATATATATTATTATTATTATTATTATTATTATTATTAATGTATATGCAATGCTTGGGTACAAGCATAGACAAGCATATAAAACACTTTTTGTTTTTCTTCAACAAAACTCTCCTTCATACAGCATTTAGTTAATTTTCATTGACCATTTCAAGAAAACCTTGTAAAATAAACTTCATTGGCCGATGTGTCCGGGGCACAGCGTTCGTGGCCCTTTTAGAGAAGAAAAACATTTCAAGAAAAACGATAGAACACCCATATGAGAGCATCTACGCCGGAATTTTAACCGGATTCCTTGTCATTAAGGACTTTCCAAAATGTTGCAGTAATACAGTAAGGAATACTATATATATTATATATAAATATATATATATATATATATATATATATATATATATCACTTAAATATACAAACATATCCGAAGACCCTATTGTAAATGTCACACGCACGAGTCAAACATACGTTTGCCATTAAGGACTGTAAAAGATACAGTAAGAAATTTTGTTACAGGATCTGAAATTTATTTTCCTTATATTGACTACGACCGTTTTTTGGTGGCGTGGATATGTACTGCAATGGACAATGGGGTATGTACGAAGTCTAGTGTCCGCGTGTGGAGCCGCACCCCTACTCTGCCCGAGTCTGATATGGATAAGGCCAGAGCGTACTTGGTACTTCTTTGTAAACCGGATCGCGAAGTGACGTATAACGGGTTTGATCATGAAGGTATCCTGGTTATTAACGTAGATGAGCAATCATTATTCATAGACTACCGTGTATTAACTAATATCAACAAAATTAATCCCTTTAATTCACATTCATAATCGCGATAAAATCATTTTAGTTGTTTTTAAATCGTTAACAATAACATCCCCTGGCCTTTGCAAGACCCTGGTACTGATTTAATACAATGGTGACACTTTACATGGATGTACAGTTATTGTGGTACCTGGTCGTTTTAATGTAAACCTTCTTTGACTATTTCAGCCTGCAAGCATGCCCCAACGCCAGGTAAGAATTGCTTCATTTGCTCCATAAATATTCCAGTAACCGTTTATAATAATATTAATAATCTCGTATAATATATGTGTTATACGGAGAAAAGGTTAAAATTTTTTGGGTAATATCCTTTCGGTTTTTGTATGAAAATCAGCGTGTTTGTAAACAAAGTCCATTAATAGAGTCATTTGTGGAGATGAGATTGTAGGTTGATGGTTTGTCTTAACATGATGGATGTTCTGATGACTACCGTCTGTTTATTTCTGTTAACCAGGCACAACTGGATTAGACAAAAGAGAGAGCGCACGTAAGGATTCATAAATATTCATCACAAGTATATTGTTTGTTAGTTCACTGCATTTATTTTATCAGGCATATTCCTCTTTAATACACGGTTGTTGAATTGATCCCTTCCACGTCATTTCTAATCCAGATTTTTTGAAAATATCTAGTTTAAGACATTTCAATAGATTTAGAGGCAATAAATTGTTATTTTGTATGGGTTTATATGAGTGTCCTAGTTACAGCATACACCCCTAACCTTAATTATGTTAATAAAATCCCTTTTCCATCATTATTATTGTTGCATCCGTTCCGATTTTGCATACCAACTTACATTGAGTGTCTGTATATTTTAGCGAATGGAGCTGTGCTTATCTCGGAGAGACTTGTAGTAGTGACAATTGGAGCCATCGTGTGGACATTATCGGAATCAATATAGCTATTTTAGCAAGTTCAGTTACCATAACGTGAAAAGTATGACTCGATTGGACATAATTTCTCATAGAAAAACACAAATTTATTGAACTAGAGTTTGCTAAAAATATCGTTATCGTTATCATTTTTATCTGTGACAGTGTTACATCAACCGAATCATGAATCATAATTCCTGGTATGATGCTTAACATTAAACCGAGCCAAAATGACATATTAAGCTGGAAGGGGCGGACGCTTAGGGGTGATTATTTGCGTAACATTTGAGAATTATTTGGTGAAATTTTGCCATTAGATAATGGGTCGATCCAGTCAGAGCAACGCGGTAGCTATATAGAGAGCACCAACGACAGAAAAGAAAAATCTGTCACAAAACGTCCATTGCATGAGCACATTATTTTAACGCCACATAATACCAAGTAGAATCCCATATCCAAAAGTTCATGTATCAATGAATTAGGTGATCAAGTGAGTTGTATATATGGACATTTGGGAAAAAGATGTGATTAAAAATTGGGTAATCCAAAGCACCAAGTGAAAGCAGGCCATGTTAAATTCAGTGAATCAGTGATTTTATCAGGCTTCCTTGTTTTGTAAATTGAACATGTATTAGTATACATGGGGTGATTTTTTGTAGAGATGCTTTCTAGAATAAAAACTGTTATTGATCTGAGTATGTGAATCTTTTATAATTTGTACCCGAGATTACAATTTAGATAATTAAGTATATTTGGGGGAATCTCGATTTTGCTGAAATCCCCGTGGCTATTCTGACATATTAATTTCGCAAATATCTTACCCTATTCTAAAAGAGCATAGTGTCTAACTCTACACGATTACCCCTGTAGCTATATTGTTGTTTCAGAACGTTATGTGCATAACACACCTCCCGCCAGATGCCATTTAGTGTCTACGGGATCCAAAGACTAAAGGTTCCTTCTAATAGACGTTACCCTACACCCTAGTGACATCTGCTTATAAAGATTGACAATATGTTATATCTAGAACAAAATATCAAATCTGAATTATCTAAGACTATATAAGTAAATGTAAAGCCTGCGATAAAAACCCGCTAATGTAGAGGAATCTATGGACTCGGAGATCGAATGGAATCAGTATAATTTGTTCTAACTGCGTTTAACACTTATGTTTAGTGGTCGACATATCTATACTTTTAGGAAGATTCTAGAGGATATATGCGTAATCTAACACAATCTACCGAGGTGGATGGTTACAACAATTTACAGTTACCTTATGTTGTCCCAAGTTCTGCCTGTAAGCCTGTTATGTATACAGGACTTTCACTTTCTAATTACAGCACATGCAAAAAACAAACAAATATTCCTATATCCGCAAAGCCTCAAATACATTAGAGCGAGTTATATTGAACGAAATACAACGTTATGTCTACTTGAAAAAAATGTCCCTAAGTGATTTATTTATTTGCGGGATGCTACAAACGTGTTAAACAACAGTATGGCCTTAAGCAGTCAGTCTCGAAAGACAATGATTATATCATCTCATTATAATCACAGCTTTTAAAAGATGAATATTTATTTTTGCCTGATGATCCAGAATAAAGTTATTAGCGCATACATAATGGTAAGTCTGATTCTATTTGTTTTCGTCAATGATCTGTACAAGTGTGGGTTTGGCTCCTAATTGCTTAGTGTAATGTATTTTACCGGCCATGCACATTCTCATCTGACAGAGTGGCCCGACCATACATGATGTTACACGTCATGAGCTGTCATATATATGAACAGGCAATAAACCCTGAACAGTGATTTAATGCAGCAGGCTCGTATTAGAATGGCTACAGTTCTCGTTTATATAGCAATAAAAGAGTTATCTCTTAATGCAAATTATCATTATCATTTAATAGCCATTTCCAGGTTGAATTTCTCTCTCAATACAAACAATAAGATGTGTAAAAATACGCTTGCGTTAAAATAAGGTTAAAACTCCCCACGATATTGCTTGGTTATACATCTTATGAAAATGGTAAATATTTCAAAATTTAGCCATGTATTTGTTTTAAAAGAAAAGTAAAAACCTGACTGAAATGTAAACGTGTGCTGTTGCGTGCATTGCATGTTGATGGTAATTTAATCATATTGGATAGTTTGTTCATTAAACTTTTGGTGTCAGTTTCTATTAAACGGGTTTGATGTTATTTTGCAGAGTTCAATAAGAAATCCACTAACATAGCTTAATTTTTTTCATAAGTTGGTTTTGGTTCACTGATTATAACAGGGCTAAGTGTTTAATAAACATGTTATCAATAAAGGACATTTGCGATTTGGTTATATATCATCACATTTAGTCTGAAGCTTTCTTGTCTGCCATCTTACGACATCAGTTATTGAAATCAAGCTACTTGAATCGGCATATCTGTTCACCAGTATTCACATTCTGCTGATACTGCTACACTGTACTAGAATTTAGTTATTCAACCAAAATGAAAGCTTACGTGCGTCAGTGCACTCTCAAATACAGTCCCAATAATAAATGATTATTTGGATTCGGGATGGGACCAGTCATAGCAAAGAAGCAATATATATGCTCATCATATACATATGCGTAATGCATTAGCCCTACTATGGCCTATGATGCTAATAGCTTAACCGATGAACCATTTTAATCAAAAAAGGTTGAACAAAACCTTGGGATAATTCTGTCTGTGCAAGAAAGACACAAACTGCACCACTATATTGTTAGAGCTCATTAGCTAATCTGATGGTGTGTGAACCTGTTCTGTCCTGTTGACTGTCTACAATTGAGTTTATCAGTTTTTTTTTCTGGTTCTCCGTTCATTAACTGTCTAGCATCGACTTAATCTGTTTCTTGATTTAACAATTCAAGAACAATATATGGCCCTGTAATGCTCAAGCTACACACTGATGCGTACAAAAAAAAAAACATAAACGGCAAGTAACATATAAAAAGGTCTATTGACGCCTGATGTCTGATGATAAATCTCAGCAAGGTTTGATGGTTTAATCACACGTTACCAGTAGTTAGCCAGCTGATACATTCTCATCCCTATATGATGCAAAATATTGTAAAATTTACCAAGCTAAAAGAAGCCAAATACAAAAGTAACAAAAATTGTAACAAAGAAGTCAAAAAAGGAAAAAAATGTTGTTTGGTCATTTTGATACCATATATCATAGTTTTACCATTCCATGTCAGAGGTAATCGTAAATATTACATCTAACGCCAAAGGTCACATTTTTGTAACAAATAAGTCTAAAAAGGAAAAAAAAAGTTGTTTGGCTGTTTAGTTACCACATAGCATTGTTGTACTATTCCATAGTAGAGGTAATCGTAAATATTACTTCTAACGCCAAAGGTCACATCAGTGTCACATATATGCAAGTAGATACATATACTCTAATAGTATATTCTATATACTACCATGCCACCATAAATCGAACTGGAAACTTGAATTTTGCCTTGAATCTGGTTTAACAATTGCTGCACCTCTTAGTATATTCTTGCAATGTGTCGTCCAGTATAAAATATATCGCGATGGCAAGGCAGTAAAAAGTTATATCGCTAGACATTTCAGACGCAGTTGGACTTGCTGAACACTATATTTTTTTTTCCACTACGAGACAACCGAGGATGAACCTCTGAGTATGTCGCCGCTTATATTAATTAGCCCGGCGCTATATATGTTGTTCACCGGCTGTAACGTGAACGCGTTAGTCAGTGTGTGCATATTCAGTTACGAGTAGAGCCGCATGTAAGCGTTCCTGTTCCTACACCATACACCAAGCGGACTCACTACAAAAGGAGATGGCTAAACAAAGTGTTATCTGTCTTGTTTTCTTTTCAATGCTCATTAGGAGTATCTGTTTAGATGACTGTTTTATCGGAAACAAACATTTTAATGACAGATTTTGTTGTAGAAAAGGTAAGTCGAGTTTATTCCTTTCTAGCATATTTTTCCTTAATTTTGATTTTATTGTCAAAGTTTTAACATATGTAAGACCATGTATTATCATGACATTAGAAACAATCACCAGTGTGTGTTCTTACGGCCCCCAGTCACAACCTTTCCCGTCCGTGACACACTGAAATGATGTTTTAGCCTATGTCATCCGAGTAATAGACCGGACCATTGCAACGAATAAATGATGGTCGTAGGTGCCTATAATACGTAATACCTAAACTATGCTAATAACTTTCACATCTAGGGGGCCTGGATAGCTAAGGGGGGCCTGGATAGCTGAGGGGGCTTGGATAGCTTAGTGGTAAAAAGCTCGGCTTTTTCCGCTGGCGACCCGGGTTCGATCCCCTGCGTGGCTATGAGAGTTGGCTGTAGTTGCCCGTGCAAAGCCGGTGGTTATCTCCGGGTCCTCCGGCTACCTCCATCCTGCCTGAATACCGAGGACCGAGGCCATGGAGTGTGCCTCGTATTAGCTATTATAACTAGTTGTACAATCCATGTAAAATGAATAAAAGTTTATATATAAAAAATAAACTTTCAGATCTTCCAAATAGTAAATTGGCGTCAACGCATCTGCAATATTACCCTCAAACCCTGCACATTGTTTCTCTTAAAATATATCACTTATGCATGGGTAGTTAAAATATGGGTGAAAACGGATATTGGAATTTGTATCTTATAATGATATCACTGATTTTATATTTATTTAATATTATGAAATTTTCTCGTATATCATAATGGGTATTTTAATGATTCTAGGCCCTTGGGCGCTGGTTTTTGGTTCTAATGAAAAGACACGCATCTAACGACACACGCGGTGGAGCAGTTGTTGACTTGTACCAGAAAGACGAGAGAAATTATTTCAACATTACTTACTTGTACGTATTTCCTATTCATCTGCATAAGGAATTATGCCAATGATAACAGGATACACCTTGAAGATTTCCTCAAAGTACCTAACGACATATTCAGAGTCGGGAATATTTTTGTGCGTATTAAAAGTGAAATCCAGAGAGTATATGACCAATACAACATCATTATCACGTGATTACCTTCTTCCTTCTTCCAAAGGCAGTGCTATTAACAGGTTATGGACCTATTCTGTATAAATATATATCAAAGGATCATTAGCCGTAATAATATGTCATATATATATATATATATATATATAAATATATAAATATCACAAATAGGAATCCAGACCATACCTGTGGAAGATCTGCGTTGTTCAATATAAGTATTGCAGAGGACAGGAGTAACTATGCGCTGTACTCCCACGGGAAGAAAGGTAAAAAAAACAATGAACACATACTTCCTGAAATGTAGTCTTGTAAGGCATTTTTTCTGAGTTTTTTTTTCTCCATTTAAATAATACATCTTACTTGCGGAAGCACTAAAGTGGGCAGATCGCCTGTATGTTTTTTTCAAAAATAAATTCAACCCCTTTGAGTTTGCTTTTATTATATAAATAGGAGAGAAAACATGGATATCGCCGAACATAGTCTGCTTGTTTTGTTCATATCAACGTGTTCATAATTTGTGGGGGGCTCGCCGAAATAAAAAACAAGATCTACAAAGGCAGCACTCAGCAAGTCAGATATGCCAGATCTTTGCAATAGCGTTTTGCAAAAAAGTACCACCATAGTTTACATGCTGTTCCCTTTTGTCAACATTGATGTGTTTAAAAACATGCTATAACTTAAAAAAAATCGTACATCATTCACAATGACTTTAAAGAACTTTTCACAACCAAGGTTATACTTAGATCATTCACATATAGATTGAGGAAGCCAGAAATCACATAAATTCTCTTTCAAACATGAGGTAAATGGGCACCTTTAATTTTCATTTATACTGTTCATAAATTATTATGGCCTGTGAGTGTAAGCGTTTTGGCCTATATCTTTTATACCCATAATCAGTGGAGCTTGGTCGTGTCCGCCATCTTGGATTCGAAAACCGTGGTCTCTCACTACTGCGCTGAGATCCTTAAGCAAGCCCTTGGCCAGAAATGTGCTTATGTCTATCCAGCATTACGAATGGCTACCTGATTAAGAGACACCTGGGTATGGCGGCCCCAAGCGACCTTAAACCGTATGTGCGCCCTGTAGACTCCTCGGGGACCTCGAAAAGTTTATCGCGAAGGGAACTTAAAACCTGTGACTTAACTTTAAACATTTCTTTTTGCTTTACCTTCATTCTAGGCGTATATATCATTCAATCACCAATATATTGACTGTTAAAATACATCAAATATGAAACCCCAAATATAAATCGTAAATGAGCAGGAGCACTTCCATACTTAATTAACCTGTGAAAAATGCAACTTCATACGAACCCTATTGATAATAATGTTAATTGCGTCTTGGTTTGTTCACCCTGTATCATGACAATTGAAAACAAAAGCCAATAAATATTGCAGCCGGGTTCAAATATTAAATTAATTTTGCGACATATTTGGAAATGCACTAGATAAGTTTAGCATTCAATAATTTTAGCCTGAGACTGAAAAGTAGAATTATATTTTTAACTTACTTACAATATATCTTAATTAAAATGAAGTTTAAATATGACTGGCTACTGCATATGTACATAAATACATTTCAGAAGCTGAGATATGGCCTATAGCGTCTAATTATCATACATACTCTGTGGATTACTACTGTAAATTGTCTGATGGACACGCGTGTGTGGAGCAGAACAAATGAAATCCCTGTCAGAGCACTGGAGCAGGCAAAGCAAGCGATGAAACGAATATGTGTTGCGACTTTCACCTATATTTATCACCTTGGCAATTATCAACGTGAGCGTTATTTTTCTATTAATCCTAAAACGTCACTCACAAATGATATATCATGAACCATGAACCTTTGAATTATTCATTATGTTTCTTTTTTTTTAATTTTTAAAGAAATTAGAATGATGTGTTTACTGCACCATGATGGAGATACTTTGTCAGTTGTCAACACTTACCGCTTACTGGTACAAGCAGATTCATGTGTCTGATCTTTATCCTCTCAGTAGCATTTGAATTTTTATTTCTGACCTCACTACACCAGATATTTTCTTGCACATTATCCTCATATAAATAATGTGATCTGGGAGCTAGGCTCTGGATGAACTTGATTCAGTGAGCCGCTCTTGAGTCAATTCCTTGATAGTGAACAGGCATGCAAGAGATGGGGAATTCAGAATAGCCCACACGTGCGCTTGATTTCCTATTTATTAGATATTGGCTTTAATTGTGCTCAGTCAACCTGATGAACAATCCCTAACCTACCCCTAAGGTTGATTGAAGACTATTTAAGCAAGTATGTGCATGAATATAGATCCAAGCAGCAATATACTTATGTCCAACAGACAAATAGAAAGACGCCGCGAAAGATTAAATATGTGAATAAAATGTGTGTTTCTACTAATTGTTGTAGTTTAATAAATGAAACTTTTTTTTATTAAAAAAAAACGCTAATTAGGTGGCTGCCCTACAGAAGAGTCAAGTCGTGAGTATATCCTTTTTTTTCTGAATAACATTCATATTATTTATATATGTTTTGTTAATATTATTTCCAAGGTTGTGTTGAAATACCAATGTAGGAGGAATTTTTATCTCTTTTTTTTAAGGATGACCCATCTGCTGCCCATTAAATAAAGTTAACATGTTTTCATTCAGAATCTACTAATACATCAACATGTATATGTGATTTAATGTGAAATGATGTATTTATTCGTTTGCATCAAAATAAAAATACGGTATATTTCAGATTAACAGTTAACATTTGAACATTTTCTATTCCGACGGTTGTTTATTTTACTTTAAACTTGACCATGAAGGCTTAGCATTACCGTTACTATGTCTTTTTTATACATCTTGTTAACGCGTATATCTGTTCTAGATGAATGTGAAAAAAAATCAAGGAAAACCGCCGACGTATTATTTGAGAAAAGATCAAATTATTAAAACAATAGAGTTCAACGAGAAGACTTCTAGAGGATTATGCGGATATCGATTTAATCCCTGCCATGGAAAGATATTACTTATAATTTGTAAACTTATCTTAGTCATCAAGTAAGATCACTCTAGTTTAATTTAAAGACAGTGCAATGTTAGAAGAACATTTTTTTACTCATTGATCAGGTGAGATTTGCAGAACGCAGAGTATCCCATACATGGGGACCGCGGATCAAAATAAGGTAAATTGTAATAATCATTATCAAATAAAATTTAAATTGAATGTTGCATGTAGTAACCGACCTTTGACTCTTGTCTTTATTTCTAATCGTATATTTTATTTCATGTAGCTAAGGCAGTGTATGCATTCCATATATATTATATAGTACCTTGTATGTGTGGATTGTATTTTTAACACAGACATGTATAGTAAAGTGTGATAAAATTATATTTGCAGTTGGTAGGGCCGTTGTATCTGATGTATCTATACTATGGGCAAGAAGAGGGAGTAGATAAAGATTTCATAGGTTATGGTGGAGAAATATATCTGGAAAACGGGGAGCTTAATGCAGATGTTTATGTAGCGTAAGTTGAATATGGATAAGCCATAACCACTGTCTGGCGCCATCTCTTGGTGTTTAAAAATACCCAGTGTATGAGATATGTATTTTCAATCAAAGCTGTGATTCATTTATAATACTCAATTTGTAATTCAAATGATATAAGCATAAGTTCTTCCCGAGTTTGTCACGTAGGAAAATCGCATAACTAAAGAAATAAATTGGGATATTGGCTACATGACACACTGCAAGTATTAAAGCGAACGGACATTACAGGTACCGACTGACCCTTCTGCATCCTCAAGGACGTGACGTCATAACAGACGCAACTTGGCACATTTCCGCCACATATGATACACTATAGAGTATGACATCTCTAAAGCATACAAGCATTGACCATATCCATAGTTGCCGTCAATATGAACTTTATGTTCTAAAAATCACGAGCCGTTTGCGCTATAAGTATTAGGCTAAATTGTAACACCATGGGCCATAGGGCATAAATATTATACTGACCTGTGCATCGGAAATGATGTTCCACTGTACACAACCTACTAAATTATGGGTAAAAAACCAATGGCCTTACCGGAATATATAAACGTACCGTATATAAATTTACTCCACTCCATCTCGCCAGAGATCGATTATAGGCAAGATCCATATATATATATATATATATATATATATATACAATATATATATATATATATATATATATATAGAGAGAGAGAGAGAGAGAGAGAGAGAGAGAGACCTGACGTCGCCAGGCTTATGGTTGAGGTCGTTTACAAAAGATACCGAATACTTACCAAGAAAATGAAGTTTTTTTTTCATAAAAAAATCATATACAAATTCTCACCAAACATTGCTCAAGTTTAGTTGAGTTGGAAAAAAAGAAAAACGAAAATCGTATTATGTAGTCTTGTGTTACCAGTAAAGCAAAGGCTTTTTGGTTGAGATCAACACATAACGGGTTACTCCAACTTTGATTATGTCATGAGGAAAAAAGAGGGACAAAACGGCTGCAGAGGAAAAAACGAACAAACGAACATATGTTCCATTCGAACATAACATTCATTTCGTATAGACGAAACAGATCCGGCAGCTTAAGTAAACGATTTTTTCACTAAATACCTCATGTTGTACATGTTGTTATAGTTCTAATAAGTATGTATATATATATATATAAATATATACATACATGTATGTGTGTATACGCTTCCAGGATTCCCACCAAATAAATCTTTCGGTACGTATTTTCGTTCGTCTTTAAACTGTGTAGAACAATTTTAGATGATGTTATTTCTTAACATTATGGACGTGTAATCCATTTTAATTTTTTATATACGCTTCAAAAAGAATTTAGCAATATATACTCTGAAAATAGAATGTTCTTAATACATATTTTTATTTTTTGAGAATTCATGTAGGTACTAGCACTATTTTCAGATAACACTTCACCAAGAAATGGAGCTTACCGTCTACCAGGTAATTGTCGTAAATATCTAAAGACAAACAGTAAATAACATACATTTCATCATACGTAATATGCCTGAGTTGATTTTCACTGGATTATGTCTGTTGTACTAAGAATAAGAAATATTATCTTTTTTTATTGATATTCTGATATATATATAACGATTCTTAATGACGTTTTGAGTTTAAGAGAGGACGCAAACAAAAAAATGACGAAATATCTGTCCAAAATATGTAAACTTTATATGGCTGTGATATTTCATAAAGATTAACATATGATGAAAGAACTAAGAAGATATCAGCTTGCATAGAAGAGTATGTTCAAGATTTTCAATATTATTCGAATTGTGTTTCCACTCTTACATGAGTTCAAGTTTTAGGAGAAATTTACAAATGGATATTTATATGAATTTTATACTTGAAACATTAAACGTATTTTTTTTCCAGGTATGGTGGTCATATGGATATCCGTGGTAACAGTTTTCCATATGGATAATATGGAACATCTGGAACTGCTATGAAAGTTCCACATGGTTCATGGTCATTTGGTCACGTGTTAATTGATTATATCGTTTGTGCTTATTATTCATATTCACTTATAAATGATGTGCAAAAATGATCTTTTTTTATAAATTGTGATTTGTTTCTTTGATAAAATACAGGAAACAGCGCATGCGTAAGCCCTAATTATCATACGCGTGTACATAAATTCCGCGCCGTATCACAAATGATATACAAGTCGGATAATGTAACAAACAAACTTAACAAGCTCAACAGTTTTACAATAAAATATTTTATCTATTATGAACTCTTGCTTATGAGAAACAAGTATCTTTAAAAAATGCCTGTATTTGAATAAATGTATGCGACTCTGTCCATTTAAATTAATGCAACGCTTTCAATGTGTTTGTCAACATATAATGCATTTAGTAATTATACTTGGTTCAAATGACAGCATATAAAATGGTTTATTTGATAAAGTGATAAAAATTAATATGTACAAATCAACCCTTAATAAATACTGATCTCATATAATTGAAATAGTGTATATACTGATATTAAAAGATTAGTAGTTTAGTAGGTAAATTCATTGAAGAAAAGATGAATGTTTATGTATATCATTATATATATTTGCACATATGCATATAAATAAATTTACTAAGAGACACAGTTGACACACAGAAGAGACCAGACAATGCATATGATATAAAGATTTCAAGTAAAGGGAGTTCCGAGTGGTTAACTTTTCCGATTGCGAACCTTGCGGGACACCATTCAGTCTTACTCTCATAAATTAGCCCTCTTTTCATATGCAAATCATTCATATAGTTAAGCGTTGAAGTGTTATGGGACAAGAACCGACGATGTTTGAAGCCTGACATATAAAAGGCCGTTTTTCTCATGCTTGACTCATAAACTTTGAAGGCCTTCGTGTGGTTGTATATTCCATGATCGCCGTCCTCGCCCCATCCCTCAATCACCCCCCCCCCCCCTCTCTCTCTCTCTCTCTCTCTCTCTCTCTCTTTAGCTCAGCTGACTGAAAGTCATCTGAGCTACAGCGATCACCCTTTGTCCGGCGCCGGTCTGTCCGTCCGGCCGTTTACAAATCGTACAAAGGGCACAAATCGTAACCGCTTGACCTGGAATCTTCTCACTTGAAATCCAGGGAAGTCCATGAAAAATCTCCTTGGAAACCTTAGATTAGGTCTCTGTTTCCCATATCCTTTGAGCTACGGGGCTCCGAAGTAACCCCCAGAGTAATGCAAAGTTTGATACAATAGCTCGATCACCATGATTCTTTGCATGAATATTGACCATGCAATGCTTCATCGTTTCCTGCAGACTGGTGGCGCCACCTATATATTTTTTTTTTATTTTTACGATCTTTTTCTCTTTTGTTCAGACCTGCAATGAAAATGTCATATGTTAACAGGGCACAAATCGTAATCACTGGACCTGGAATCTTCAAACTTAAAATGTCGGAGGTTCATGAAAAATCTCCTTGAATACCTGAAATTAGGTCTCTGTTACCAATATCCTTTGAGCAATGGGGCTCCGAAGTACCATCCCCCCAAATAATGCAAAATTTGATACAAAAGCTCAAGTATCTGAATAAGTACTGCATTGATCACCATGATCCTTTGCATGAATATTGATCATGGGATGTTCCATTACTTCCTGCAGAGTGGTGGCGCCACCTGTATTTTTTTTATAATTTTTTTACATTTTTTTTTCTTTTTTTTCCACACCTGCAATGAAACTGTAATCTGTTAACAGGGCACACATTGTAATCACTGGACCTGGAATATTCAAACCTAATTTTCAGGGAGGTCCATGAAAAATCTCCTTGAAAACATGAAATTAGTTTCTGTTACCCATATCTTTTGGGCTATGGGGCTCCAAATTACCCCTCAGAAGAATGCAAAATTGGATACAAAAGCTAAAGTATCTGAATATCTACTTCATTGATTATGCTTTGCATGAATATTGGTCATGGGATGTCCAATCAATTCCTGCAAACTGGTGGCGCCACCTTTATATTTTCTATTTTTTACGAATATTTTTCTTTATTTTTGAGACCTTCAAAGAAGCTGTCATCTGGTAACAGGGTACAACTCGGACCTTGAATCTTCTAACTTGACATCATTGGAGGTCCATGAAAAGTCTATGTAGAAATATGAAATAAGGTCTCTGTTACCCATATCCGAGTTATGGGGCACATAAGTACCCCTAAGAATAATTAAAAATGTGGTACAAAAGCTGCAGTGTCTGCCTGACTAATTTACTGATGGCCATGAGTTTTTGCATGCATATTGATCATGCAGTGTTTCATCAGTTTCTGCTGACTGGTGGCTCCACCTATATATATATTTTTAATTTGTACGCATTTTTTTTTATCTTTTTGGGACTTTCAAAAAAACCCTCATCTTGTAACAGGGCACAAATCGTAACCACTTGAACTAGAATCTTCATACTTGATATCTAGGAAGGTCATGAAAAGTCTTAATGGAATTCTGAAATTAGGTTTATGTTACCCATATCCTCTGAGCTATTGGGCTCGTAAGTACCCTCGAAATAATTAAAAATGTGATACAAAAACTGTGCTCGTTTCTATAGAACTCCTCTGAGACCCTTGGACCGATCTTTCCGTAACCTGGCTTAGTTGTTCCTTCCCTTATTTAGTTGTGCAAAACAAAGGCAGGTGGCACCACCTGCAATTCTTTCTGTGCAGTCTAAATCTGGGTGTCTTTTAGATAACAGCCGATATCTCAAAAGTGGCTCAATGTATTGAGCTGAAAATTTGCATGTTTATAGATCTTGGATCACTCCATCTTATGATTGCAACTAGTGACGCCACCTATAATACTGTTTGCGTAGCATCTATCTGTGCATTTGCCGTCTGTTCTTCTTAGTGGTTCTTCGATGTATTGAAATAGTGCATGTTCATAGATTCTTTGACACCTCAGGGGTGGTTTAAGGTATTGGTCTGAAATTTGGTATGTCCATCCATCTTGGAAAGTTTTCTTGTAAACCAGACAGGTGGGGCTACCTTCCTTCCCGTTTTTGTAGAATAAATTAATGCCCTTTTCGAAGGAGTGATTTGCCTTATTGGCCTGAAATTGTGCATATTCATAGATCTTGGACTCCTCAATGTTGTACTCAACACTGGAGGCGCCATCTGTAATTGATTTCCTGTGGTGTTAATTTGTACATTTGCTTTGGGTGAAAATTGCTCATATCTTAGGAATGGTTCAAGGTATTGGTCTGAAGCTTGGCATGTCAATCCGTCATGGAGAGTTTTCTCATAAACCAAGTTGTCATCTGTCTAAAAGCCAACTGAAAACCATTTCTAAGGACTCTTCACAAAATTCACTCTGCCAGTCATTTTGCCCATTGTTCAACATTCCTTGAATTCAGCTGAGTTTCATGGCCCATGGGCCACTAGTTTCACTCTCTCAGTAAGAGACGGGCTCCCTATTGTATAAACCGTCCTTTTAAGCTGGACAATTATTCATTGGATAACCTGAGGTCATTCTGACGATGCATTATGTACGGGTAAGAAATCCAATAAACTCATCTTCTCTGATGTCTGGAACAGTCTTACTAAGATTGGTACTTTGCCTTACATATTCTTAAATTCACAATTTCCATGGTATTTATGAAAAGCGGATAACTTTAGGAATACCAATTCAATAGAGTGAATACCTTATTCATGTAAAGGTATAATAAATGAACAGTCGAATGCATGGTATGTTATGGGAGATAACAGTTTCTCTAACGTGTTACTCATATTTAGTCACCTATTGATCGCGAGAGATACCTTTATTGTTACAGCATCAAGATATTTGGTTTAATTGCTAGACGCAGTATCTCAAGAGATAGTTAAATGTGTGGAAACTTAATCTCGAGGGTGCATTCATTAGCTATACACAGTATCTAGAGAGACCAGTCATTTCCAAGTAATGGTTTCTCGGATGATCATTTAATCGACTGACACAGTATCTCGATAGATTTATCAAACATGTGATCATAAGTTAGCAAGCCGTGTCTCAATTTTATATCATTTCGCAAGTAGTGAATCTCGAAATAGCATTTAGCCGATAAACAGCATCTCGGTAGAAAGTGATTAAACCACCAAGCATTATATGTTTTAAAATCTCGAGAGCTAATTATACTATTTACTTGCTTTCTCGAGAGAACCGCTGCTTAAGGCAACTCCTCAAGAAGGACCAGAGGTTAATAATGGTCAGATTGCCTGGTCACGAATTCACCACCGCTATTATTCATATTGGTTTGATTGCGGACACATATGTACACCTGCCAGATCTTCCGCCCCCCCCCCCCGGCCAGCAAGCGCTACAATTAAGTTAAAGGCCAAAATGAGCGTCCACGGCTCACACCAGCTGTTCTTGTCTTTAAAGACTGCCTCTCTAAACTGTGACTGAATTGTGTGACATGTTACAGAGTAACCGTAAACCGTTTAGACTCACTATTGTGCTCAAAGGCCCTGCGCGTTTGACTGATGCAAGTCAAAACTGATCAGAAAGTTCGTCATTTAATTAACCAAATTAAATCATTCTCTCCCCAAAAGATTATGTAACATTACCGTTTTTCGAGAAATCTGTAAGTCGTTATCCTGTCTTTAATGCATTTGCGATCACAGGAATATCACACAAAATCAATGCGGCGAACTCAGGCACGCCTCAATGATTAGTAATGCAAAATATAGATAGCCGCATGTAAAGTCTCACAAACTTTGTCTTGATCACTTTATAATCACACATAATCCAATTATCCTTACCAAAGAGACTTTCAACCAAACATTCAGTGTTGGCATGGAGATCATGCAGACAGCATAAATTGCAATATACCTCCTTGCTATGACATACGACCATCTGTCGAGCATGATCCGTTACGTCCCATGCAACAATTACGTAACGACACGTGCCGTTTCCTGTAAAAGTGTCCGTAAGCCAACGAAAATCAAGTACAGCAATACAATGATTTCCAGGGCGGGTATTTTAAGACATTCAGTTAAACGGTTCCCTTTAATTAACTAAGGGTTTAATTTAAGTTCCATATCACTTTTTTATATGATATTATTTTAGCCAAAGTCAGCTAAAAAGATTCGAGTTATGGCTTAAGTGGTCTTATGTTCATGGTCGTATGTTCATATACAACAAATTCAAGTGGGAAAAATGGGGTTTAAAGGCCCATTAAAGACTAATTAAAAGGTTATATACAGTTAGATTTTCCCAAAAATGAATCCTTTAGTATATATTCAATTTAAACTCATGATGGGAGTATCTCATACAGACGTTCGTGTACACTAAGATGTTCATCCACTCGTCGTTTGTGCTAATAATATGACACTGAACATTTTGTACAATCAAAATAATAAAGATATATTTAATTCCAGATGGCATGGCGAATACCATGACACATGACATACCATTGGCTATTCTGATAGACAGATATCGAAAATAACTGATGGTATCCAAAATATACATAGTGCACCACATTACATGGTTACCTCTGTAGCTCATTGGTTAAAAAAAATGACGTGCATGATACCCGGCATCATGCGAGTTCTCTTTCACTCTCTACCTGAAGCACAGACTTAGGATTCCTTAAAAATCGACCTTATCCTCCACACTGGTGAACCTGTTTTTCCAAGACTGGTATAAAGGGGTCGCGTCCCCTTCTTGATAACGAAATATCTAATATGATATCTATCACGATAAAGGTATCGATCAGCTTTTTCTGAAAGCTACCGGTCAGAGTTTCATGTTTCTTTTAATAAAATTTGCAAACTTGCCAATTGGGCCCAAAAACGGGAGACGAATGTTACCTTTAGTGCAATATATAAGTGTATTCATCGCTGGGAACCTTTCCTTACCGGAACTTATGTACGAAGAACACTTCCTATTTACGGCTACTTACGGGCAGTTCCTTTAAAGCAGATCCCGAAATCTAAACTCTGTACTAAGCCTACTTCTCCATGGCGGCAAAAATGATCGGTCCAGTCAGTGTTCGTAAATCGGAGGTTCCACTATACTTTACATCATGTTTCATTTTGTAATAACACAAAGGAGCCTGCAGTAAAAGCAAATTCAAAGACATACGCAACCAAGATAATATGAAAGATAACCCGTGATCAAATAAATTTAGAAAAAGTTTTTTTTTCTAACTGCTTTGTATTTTTTTCCAGGAGCAGGCTTGGGTGAAAACCAGGCCTTGAAAAACTGAAATAAAGAGGGCAATAGCAAATCATGACCTTACTCGGTTAGAAATATATAGATTTTATACAATACGGTTCCCACCAAAACCAACAGAAACAAATATGCAGGATATATCTGTAAAAACTTTTGAGTTCCCACCCAAACCAACATAAACCAACAATAATTATAATTTAATGAGCTAAAGATATGTGTCCACTTGTAAAAAGAAATAATCAATATTGAAATGTTGTAGGATAGAGTGCCGTCTGCTAAATGACTCTTGATAAAAAAAAATTATATCAAATAGTAATATTAACTTGCTTGGAATATAAACATTTGAGAAAAAAAAACGTCACGTGCATGGCTTTTGTATTTGATAATTTTTGTATGGGTATACATGATATATTTTAGAATATTGCCCAACAGGTTGATCATATATATTGATGTTATATTCGATATACCATGCTTGAGTCAATTATCAACTTTACGACAAAAAAGTTAAATATTAAAATACAATGAATTGAAGTTAACGTTTCCCGAGAGTAACTAATTAACTGAAATTTGCTGATTTACTGAAAACCTCAAATATAGAGCTGGCGTCTATGAAACAATGCGCCAGTCCAAATATAGCTGCAATCTGGTTTGAAAAGAAAAGGCACGACAAATGTACAAAGCCAGTGCCAAACCCCTTAATACATTGGATTTGCAAATGGTCTATTCACCATTCGATACCATAATCACAACAAATCATTCCGCAATGAAAGTTACGAAAAAGAAACAGAACTTCCGAAGCACATTTAGTCCCATAAGAGAAGGTAAATACAATATGCAACTACTTGGGAAAAAAATCCGACACTCTGACACAACGAAACGTACCCCGGATCATGGTAACCTCTGTATCGAGGAGAAAAACAGGATAATACATAAAAAAAGCAATAAGCCGGAAATATTATTGAATGGGAGTAGTGAAAAAGTTTCAAAATGCCAACACCGGAAACTACCAAACCATGCAACGGAAAGTAACAGTAAGAGCTGAGTCCCCCACGGGCGTGAGGTATCTGATGATCGCCCGTGGTGCGGATACAGGAAACTTCGTGAAACTCGTAGTAATAACTCGATGTTCAAACGTGCTTAACCTCTAGCTATATATATATATATATATATATATATATAAGGAATAGTTTCCTCCGTTGTAAAGCGCTCTATGGCCTACAGACTAGGCCAAAGCAGTATAACTCTGAAGAAAAACAACACTGTAAATACACAACAGTCTGTTTCACGGGATGCGACCCGATCATCAGGTGAATGTGGTTAGAATGAAGCTAACGGCGAGGTTTGAAAAGCATTATCAAATGTTTCCTCATAACTTGTTTGCGTTAAACTTGAATACGAGCATATTCGTGCTGAAACAGAAGACTACACCTCACCTATCCCAAGTAAGTGGTTTTCTCACTTAGGATGCATTACATTGAGTATACACAGTGGAACCTCGTCTTGCCACCACCCTATAATTACGACCACCCCACAATAACCACCTATGTCCTTGGTTCTGATATTTTAAATAATAATTCAATTAGTAATGACTCAAAATCGGGAGCACTTCCGTTTTCAGGATGACGTGGAAATTTATTTCTACAATCGTAATGATACTCCCGATAATACATCCGCGAAGCACATGATATATCAAATGGTTCAGCAGTGCTAAACGAAACCAGTGTACTAATACCTGACCCCAGTCAGTGGCCCCGTCGATCGTCATTCTGAGATCAGACGGAGATATAAAAGTTGTTTCAATACTCAGCAGTAAGCCCCGTAATTGGACTTATCATTTCATCAACCTTCGACAGGTACAAAGTAATTATCCACATAGTCCAATAAATCACTTAAGGGGTAGCTGGAGTTCCGACGGTTTCGGCCTGTGCAACACAGTATAAATGATTTCCTCAATTAAAGTATTAAAATAATGCCCTCAACAAGATTAATGTTTAAACTTTTGACATTTTCACTTCTCGTAACAATATTAATCTTGTTCAAAGTTTAAACTTTTGACATTTATATTTCTCGAAACAATATTAAAGCCTTGTTTGTAAAACCAAATCTCTAAAATCTCTCTCAAGTTACCAGACACGCAAAAATGCATAAAGTAATTATAATAAATCTATTTGTTGCATCATCAGATGTCGTATTATTTGATTTTTCTGCTGACTGGTGTGTGTGCATGCAAATGAACGTAATACCTTTTGATTATATTCATTAATGAATCAATATATTCTATTCACAAGGCTATTTTTTTTCCATCTACTCACAAATGTCCATAACACACTTTCACACTCATCCAAGCCAATTGCGTATACATTCAATTTTTTATTGGAGGAATGTTTTTAAGCAAACGAGAATGGTTATTGTGATTAAAATTATTTTGCCAATGAATTGTGCAGGCGTGGGTTAGGGCTGCTTATTGCTTACTGGAATGTATTATCCGACGAGCAAAGTTCACATTCTGATACAGAGGCGCCGTCATACATGACACTACACGTTAATGAATGTTCATATATATGACCATGAGCGATAAACCTTGTACGATGATTTGATACAGTTGCCTGACATGAGTACGGCCCATAGTTTGCTCAGGTCAATGCTTCACGATTAGCGTGACGTCACTATGCACGAAACTCACTGCCACTCAGAGAAATATACAAAAATGACCGGGAATGAAACTGATTGCAAAGTTGTTTCTGATTTGCGAAGGTACTGGCGCCAGTGCGCTTTTGGTTGTTCACCTGTGTACTTTATGGAAATATAGTGACTGTTCACGGTGGCTTGTGTTAATAAGCTGCATTGACGTGTAATATGTAATTTTTTTTTCAGATATTACCTTCTTATTGGGCTTTGGCCGTAACGTCCCTTTGTAGAGCGAGCATCAGTTGGTATGCCACCCTCAGGCCAATACGAAGGCAATGCTTAATGAGTCAGCGTAAACATATAACTACCTTCATTCTGGACCCACTATATAAAAGGTAACCGACAAAAGCAGAATACAACTTGTAGACAAGTGTTACAATATATGGTCTTTACACAATTACTTAGGAAATTTAAACGGGCAATAATATTTCCAACACGCAATATTATAATTAGATGACAACTGATTAATTGTTATTCTGGATAGTAAATTGTTGTTTTTACATGAGGAACATGCAGGATATTCCAAAAAGAGCAAAGGTCAACTTTGGTTGAAATATGTTCAAGCCAGCGCCATTACAGTTGGTTTCATTGCAGCATGACAAGGTTAACTTCATGCCTTCGTACCTAAAGTCCCCGCTGATGCAGAAGTCTGATCCTGCGAGGTTTCCACATCCTCTAAATGTGGCTTTATGGCCGTCTCTTTCCCCAACAGCTTTCTTTAAAAAATACATACTGTAAACATTATCAGCACAAAGATAGCACACATTTTTATCAGATATTTACAAAATAATATAAACTGTGAGTAATATAAAGTGACTAAAAATATATTGTTAATGACACCATAATACATTCTTTGTGAATCTGATCAGGCAAGATAAAATTAACACTGCTTACATGTCGACCTTTTGATATACTTTTTGTAAAGACAGAATGGACGTGAATGTCAGGTTCACGTTCAGTTGTATGATTCTAAATTTACCTTTTGTTAAACAGTATCAGAGGGTTGTCTACTGAGTGAGTTTGTACAGATAAGGACGGTTTCCCTGCCATTCTTTACATAGAATCAGATATGTTCATGCATATAAATATTTTATGGAAATATTCAACATATTACTGGTGTATTAATACTCTTAAAATATTTTAACTCCTAAATGGAACAGTTTATGATATAAAAATGTATAATAACTTACATAGCATTCTTTGTTTGGGCATGCGACCTTGTTGCTACTTGTGAATGGGTCATTGCATCCAGAGTCTGACACCGAGTTACAGAAGAAACACTCTGTTACGGCCTCCGCTGTCAAGATATAATAAACAAGCGTTTGCATAAAAAAGAACCGATCATAATAAATGTATTATAATACATATTTTGAGTATTTTTAAACTGAGTCAGATTATGCTTTTTTGATTTTATAAGTATTTACTATTGTCCTACACTGAGAACAAAATCAACCCTATCGTTAACTTATACAATTCGTCTTGTAGGAGGTCGCTTGCCATTGCTAACAGTGCCACCTATCCCTGACAAATATAAATGGGGATGCTTTCAAATGGACGCCAATTAACGAAAAGCATTACCGTTATAGATTAATCAAAGTTCTGATACGGAACGTAAACCCAGGAAGCATACCAAACAAGTCAAAATTCCAAAAGCAGCCATATGACCAATATTCTTGTGAAATTTGATACTGAAGGCTGCAATAGTTCCTAAGATATTAAGTAACAGATAAGGTATGAAATGCTAAAAATTTGCGATCGGCCAAAATTACTTCCGTAAAAACTTCCGTAAGGATGCCAACTTCAAAAACAATTTGACTCAATTTATACGCCCTTTTTTCCTTTTCCTTTAACACATTCACTACCAAGCCCATGTTCACCCCCAGTGCCAGGGCAATACACAGGGACCCCAGCAGCCCGAGAGGTGCAGAGGTACCAAGGCTAGGTGTTAATTGCCTGATAAGAAGGTGTGACTTCGGATAACACAGGGGCAATAAAACTCAGGGGAGGTGTGAAGTTTGGCACTGAGCCAAATGACGGCGATAGTAGTCAAGGTATGGCTCCGGTGGACTGGTCTCCTAGCGTCTACATTGACACCAGCATAAAGCTAACAACTGATTCAAATAAAGATCTATATTTGTAAATGATGAACCAAATGAAAATGTGTATTATGGCGCGAATGCTGATTTGGGAAGAGTCAAATGACTGAGAGGCACTGACAAATATAGGCCTATGTCTAACCAAAATAAATATTATACCGGTACTGTATTTTACGCGTTTTATACATTTATGCAATATAACTATAAAAACAAAATTTGTCAACAGATTCAAAATGGCGCATTGGTAAGAACAGGTTGTACGTACGTGTGACACGGCTGACAGCGTGAGTTCGAACCTGCACTTTTTGTTTTAACAAACATGTAATTTTTGTGCTCAAACATACATTTTTACGCTTTCATAACGAACACAGCGATTCCACCAATCAATATCATTATTAAAAAAATATAATTTAACTTTACACATGTAATTTTCAAACATAGTCATAGACTGTTTATATATACCGACATGCTTGAGCCTTGACGCGCAGTTGACCTCGTCATTGCAACAGTCACACGAAACACGGAGATTATTTCATTTTTGCAATTTACGAGCACTTGTTTGTAAAGTTACTAAATATATATATATATATATATATATATATATATATATATATATATATACAGGTAAATGAGGAACAAGAAATAAGCCGAAAGAACCATTTGCAGCCGCGGTCTGATTACACTGTCGAACTACACTGTCAATCATGTGGCACGCGCCCTTTGTTGTTGATTGCGCAATACCCTGTCCTCGCAAGGCAATAAACCTGAACCACCTCACGCCTCGCTATCTTGAGTTCACACCTAAGGTGCGGTCTATTACACCTCGGTCTCCCAACCGGGTTTGTCGTAAATAAGTGGCCAAAACATGTTCAAATATAAAACTAGCTACATATTTTTACGATCCTCTTTTTCGTTTGATTCAAAGTATTATTCTTACAAGGAATCGACTTCAAACTGAAGCGCGTCGTGAAGTTATTTCACGGCAATGGACCGGATCCGTGGTTTTTGTCCCCATCTACACACCTTTTCTGCTTTCGTATAATGCAGCGCACTGTTGAATAACAAATATTTCATTTTCATACTGCGAGACTATTTTATAAATGTACTACTACTCATCTGCAAAAACTTTATTGGAAAATTTGTGAGAATTCCTGCTGAAAATAGATCATTAATATATGACGTGTTTACACGTGCCTGGCACAGGGGGAATCATAATTAACGTGTATACACGATATTGGCAGCGAATGTGTTAAGAAATGCTTCTTTGATATGAAAGCAAAAATATGAATACGTTATGTCATATCTTTGAATTGCCACAGAGTGTAGGTCAACATAGGTGGCGCCACCTAAAGCTTATTTGTGCATATTCAATACAGGAACTAATCATTTCACAGTCTTGCTAAGGGTATACTTTATTGCCCCTATGCATGTTAGTGTTCTGATAAATTTACACATTAATATAACCGTTTTACCGTTTACAATCATCATTAAATTGCTCAGTATATTGATAGGTGTATATAGATATATGAATCGATCCATTTTTCTTTCTTTCCAATTTATTATCACTGATATATATCAGATTTTATAAACATGTAATTTTTTTATGGAATTTTTTATATGGCTCTTGGAAAACTTTTTACTAAGAAACAAAGCTAATAACAATAAATGATATGATTTTTTTTGTAGTTGGTTCTTTCAGGTGAAATAACAACTAAAATGTAGGCACTAATTCAACGGCTAATTTCTTTCGCATGTACCCTGAAGATTTGCTAGGTAACATATACCTGATTCACAGATATTTTATTTATGTATGCTGGTCCATATAGTGCATTATACCCCCTACTGAGGAGCAAACATGTTATTCTTCTTTATACCTTATGACTAGAAGGGCTTCCATGTTTGTTATCTATTAGCGATCTATTAATACACACCTATGTAAACTTCTGTGAAGAAAACTTGAACCAACAACATTGAGTGTCTCATGCATGGAGCAAGTAAATATGGACCGCATGTGTTTAGCTAATGTTAGATGTCTAAGATCACCCAGTTCCTATACAGATACGTTACACTGCTTATATGCAGATCACGCAAAGATGTTAATGACTAAAAGGGATTTCATGTTTGTGATCAGGGATCCACTTATATACACCTATGTAAACACATGAAGAGAGCTTGAACCAACAGCTTTGAGTTTCTCATGCATGGAGCAAGTAAATGAAAATGGACGGCATGTGTTTGGCTCATGTTAAAAAGATCACACAGCTCATATGCAGATACGTCACGCAACTTCCCAAAAGCTATAAACTGATCACACGTAGTGCCAACCTCAGATACAGTGGAATGCATTCTTGGTGCCAGTTTAACTTAATAATTAGGTACAGGAATATGTTGTTTTTGGGGATGGGGTAAGAGACGGAAATGGGACTGTCAAATCTCAATTTTCATTATCAATTATTATAATGATTAACCATTGTGTTTTAATGTGCGTAACAGTTGGGTTATATGGACTTACCATTTATTATTATCATGACAAGCACAAGAACAATTTTTAGCTCCATCTTCCTTTCCTGTAATAAACAACACATGGACAGTTTTCAATGTTTCATCAAATGTTTAGTGAAGTGTATATTGTGCCATATATAAAACTGCTTTGGTATCCAGTAACAATGAGTCATTGGCTCTGTTGAAATTAACATTATTGAGTTCCTTTGGAACAAAACTGGCTTATCTTACGCTTTCAAAGAAATAAATAAAGTATTAAGTGGTTATTCATTTAAATTAGGTAAGTATATAATTTATTCTAAATCTAAAGGGAATATGTACATTTATATGTTCTGCTTTTTTGCTAATATCTCATTTATTCAGGTCTGTCTCTTTCCATTCAGACATTTTTATTGCTGATATTGGCTGTCTAAATAAACATGATAAAGACATATGTGTGTCTTTTATTTAACCCCCTAAGATTTTATATAATATCATGACATTATATGTTTTTATTCAAAATGTCTGCTACCATGGCGATAACATCTCCACACCTTCTGAATTACCCAGTCATTTAATTATATGCAGCAATTAATTACCTCATATATCAGTCCGTAGCTTGAGACATTAAACAAGCATGTGAGAGGCTGGACTATCGTAAAATATGATCTACATGTCTCATCCAAATGAACTATATTCCCGTCTCGAAAATTACCTGTTCAACATTTGATACCATTAAATCAGACACTAACTTACCAAAACTTACTATTCATGGATATTTTTTTCAGTCTCTGCTATAGTGGCGATTGGGCCCAAAGGGTTTACTGGTAACATTGTGTTTCTCTGATATAAAGTAGCCTAATATATATATATATATATATATATATATATATATATATATATATATATATATATATATATATATATATATATATATATATATATTAAAATATAGAAATATAGAAGGTTGTCTACCTAAAGAGCTGTGTTTTGCTAAATTGAAATTGAAAATTAGGTTAAAACTTAAATCATTTTTTTTTCTGTGGAAACATAGAGAGTACTTTGCAGAGAACTCTAGTTGGTCTTAACGACAACCAAATAAGCTTTTTTTTGACAAGAGGATCTAAAATATCTGTTTTTTTTTAATTACTCAAACAGGAAAAAGCCTAAAGAATGAGAAGAATCATACGAAAATAACGATTCTATTAAATATAAAACAGTACAACAGCTTCGGAACTTCTTTGCAAGTATAACAAACTTTGCTACTACACCTCTCCTTTTTATAACATTGTCTAAATTATTTCAAGGTGGTGTTAGTCTTCACTACAACAAATAAGGAGGAGTACAACAACCGTTACACATTAGCAAGTATTTTACTAAAGCCCGCCAAAAGGCCGCCTTAAAACCGATTGGATTACATCCTAGATTACACGTAAATGTACACGTGTTGTGGCATGTAGCTACCTGATATCATCTTCACATGTATACGTGTGTTTACATGAATCTACCCGTTAGCCCCTTGTGTCCGACAGGGAAGAGCCAATTGATACCTGAGCATATGACGATTACATATAATGTTTCAAATAGTTTTAATGGGAAAACTATTTACAATCAAACGCACATTTTGGTATTATAGATAATATATATTTAAAATTTCCTGAAATTATGTAAGTTGAATGTTTTATCATGAGACATAATCAAGGACACCTGTATCGCGTTTTCATATTGCAAAGTAGGCTTTTAGATTTGCAGGATGATTTATTCGACAAATGTTGCTCTCCGATCGGCCTAAATAACTTATTCATGTCACAAAATATTTGAAATTATGTTTTTTTTAATAATTATACCTTATACCATTTTATGATAAAACATAAGATTAAAACTGACCATGTATGTTATCTGTTTATGGGCGAAACCCTTAAAAAATAATTTAATTGTCCACACATTATTTCAACTGAGATCAAAAGTTAAGCCAGTCAGTTTACCACTGTAAAGGCGTGCTTAAAACATACGGTTAAATATGTTGGGCATATATTCAACAAACTACATAGAGTAAGGAGTACGGTAATTTAAATACCTATGTCCTAAGTTATTAATATATCATTCGTTATTCCTACAGTTAGGTTAAGAACTTACCCCTTTGTATCTGCACACACTGAAGTGGACGGTCGAAGGTGTGTCTCCGATATGCACATACTTTTTATCATACTCAACATAGGCCAACGAGTGTTTACGTAACCAGGCTAGATTAACCATACACGAGGCAACGCGTTTTTGTATCTTTCCTCTTTGCTTACTTCTGGGGAATACCCTACACGGAAAATTCAATTGAACGATTTCCAAGCTAGTACAGGTTGCTTGACGAAACTATGTCGTATCTCCTCATTACCACTAATTGGTTGAGTCATACGGAAAATGCACATCACAGCTTCTTTAAAGAAGCAGCTATGCTGGACATATATGTTTACAGTGTTGATCCTACTTACGGCAGTAATAATAACAACTATAAACTATATTTAAGTCAAAATGCCTTTCAAATGTCATTTAAATAACATGCAAACCAAAGAGTTACTTTTATGCGAACGTATACTTAATATAAATCAATTTTACTGTATTGATTCGTTACTTTACTTTTTCTGAAAGAACAATAACCTACTTTTTACCACCGTTGAAGACATGTTCACGGATAAATATTGGCACCAAAAAAAAAAACCCTTCCAGTCATATTTACCTAGCAATCACTAAAACCTACAACAAATTGTTGCGAAGTGCTTGCAAATTGGGTGTCAGCTGAGACATGACCTTAAATGGTTCATGTAATAGTATTTGTGAGCTATAATCGGCATATATAGCTATGAATACAGTCCTAAATGTATTGCAGCCATGCAAACAATCGTAAGTGACGTGAACCTAAAAGATATAGTACAGATATGTGTCCCGCCATTTACTTGTGGCGTAAACAATTGGGTTCTATATTGATATTGTGATTATATATATAAATATATATATATATATATATATATATATATATATATATATATATATATATATATATATAATAAGGTTATCGTGTAAGATTGTATCACCAACTAAATTAACTGCATCTTTATTGATTCCATATGAACTTTGGAAAGAGGACTTCGTACTAAGAGTCTTTGCATTCGTTTATGATTCTTGATGTTCCCATTGATCATCGTATTTATTGGGAAAAAAACTATTTTGAATTTAGACATAAAGATATACATATAATATATATGTATATATATATATATATATATATATATATATATATATATATATATAATTACAATATATAACTTTTACGTCCTTACTTATATTTGCATAATAAGATAATACAGCTCATGTGTAAACACATAAGAAAGTACATTCCCATTAAACAAATTAAAGTAGAATTGTGTTCCTTCTGTGACTTTTGTTAACCAGTGTATAACATAATAATGATTTTATAATATACAACAGTGTGAACTTAATTTGCGATTATATTTGTTTTTTTTTTTTAATTTCTCGGGAAATACTTTTTTTTCCTGGACAAACAGTTATTAGTTATGAGACATATGTATTTATAAAAATATATGGCTGTATCAATATGCGAATTTGTGAATTATATTTGCAAATTAAGATAATACCCTATAACAATACATAACCATTTATATAGGGCATGTTTTATCACGATGATACGTTGGAATTTAAATATTAGGCTTGTATACGAACATGTGAAACTGTGCCCAAGAACCATCTACTAGCATCTGAAGTTTTATGATGAGGAACCAAACATTATACATTATTGAATATGATTTTTTGTTGAGCATGTATCACACTTTAGGTACATTTTACGACTTTGTAAAGCACAAACAATCCATTGCAAAATTGTTTCACATAGATACACTGCGAGATAATCTCACATATCCAATTGAGAAAGGGTATTGTCAGCTTGTACATAAGGCGGATTCTCGTATTCAAACTTCTAATTTGTAGCCATTCAGATGCAAGTACCCTTTGTTTCAGTATTGGAATTAGATGTCCGATAAGGTTTTCTGTATCCTAAAAAAAAGGAAGAATGAGAGAGGTGGAACTAGAATTCACAGAAATTTGGTTCCCTGCCAATGGGAATCGAACCAATGCTCTTCCGATTTCCGGTCGACTTCTTTAACCACTAAGCAACGACAGAGCAGCAACCCCTCCGTGTGTGTGTAGAATTCTATAGGAACCAGCGATGTGGCGTCACAGTAGTTATGTCAGAGTGCTTCCAAATACATGTGTTGGCACAGCGACTTTTCGTGCAGTAGGAATAACTGGTGGCCTTATGTGGTGTGTGGTATATATTATATAGCCTGAAGTATAAATAGCCATGCTGGTTCATTGTATACAGAGATGGAACTAAAATACACAGAAATTCCGCTCACTGCCAACGAAAATCATACACATGATCTTCCGATAACCGGCATGTTGCTTTAACAACTAAGCAACGGGATATCCCCAGCCCCATTCTGTGTATTTGCACACTGTACTAGGAACCAGCGAGATGCCGTCAGGGCAGTGACGTCAGGATACTACCCACTACATGCGTCGGCACAGCGACTTTACATGCAGCAGGGAGAACTGGCCGCCTTATATGGTGTATTGCAGATATTATATAGGGTGATGTATGAATAGCCATGCTGGTACATTGTATATGGAAATGGAACAAGAATACACAGAATAGTTGGTTCACTGCGATTGGAATCGAAAACATGATCTTCCGATTTCCGGTCGGCTGCTTTAATCACTAAGCTACGACAGATCCCCAACCCCCCTGTGTATTTGCAGACTTTTTTTTCTGATTCAGCGAAGAGATGTCCCGGTAGTGACATTGGGATAATACCAACTACATGCGTCGGCACAGCGACTTTACATGCAGTAGGGAAAACTGGCCGCCTTATATGGTGTGCGGAATATATAATATAGAGTGATGTATGAATAGCCATGCTGGTTCATTTTATTTTGAGATGGAACTAGAATACACAGAAAAAAAGTAGGTTCACTCTCGATTGGGAATCGAACCCATGATCTTCCGAACCAGCAAGGTGACGTAACGGTAGTGACCTCAGGGTACTAACAACGATATGTTTCGGCAGAGCTCCTTTACTGCGACGTTTCCCATCGACAGTGAACCGACTTGTTCAGATTCATCTCTTTTTACAATGAACCAGCATGGCTATCCATACATCACTCATTATATATATAAATATATATATATATATATATATATATATATATATATATATATATATATATATATATATATATATATATATATATCCACTATATATACGATGTGATCGGCTATGTAACCTCCTTTTGTAGCTCAGTGGTAGAGCACGGGGTTCTATGCCAGGAGGTCGTGAGTTTTAATCTCAGCCGAGGCGGTGAGATTGTTATGGTCGCACCCCCCACCCTGTTTGGGCACTCTGAAGGCTTAATTAGAAGGCCGTGTCAACGCACAAGTTTCACTCACAAACGAGTGCGCCTTTCGGGGGTTCCTCAATGGTATGACTCAGCAATGGGGACGATTCCGCACACAGGGCCGACAGATGCAGTAGGCACCGGGCCTGGTTGACGCCAGGATATAAAGTTAGAGGAAGCGTGTTATACTGCCCTGTCACGTACTCCAAAAACGAACGGATTTTAACGAACGTAGTTAAGTTAGCATTGAAAATAGAGGCGGTTACTTCCACCAAAAAAATATTTATTAAAAAAAAAAGAAAAAAAAAGAGTGCACCTTTCGGGGGTTCTGCGATGTTAAGACCCAGCAATGTGGATGACACACCAAGGACCCGCAGGAATGATACATCGAGCCTTGTTGGCGCCAGAATTATCGTGTGGAAGCCCTTGCAACGTATTCTGAATCCTGAACGGAATTCGGCAGATGTACATTATACTTAGTTAAGCAAGCAACGAAAAAAATGAATGCGTGTTATGTACCAAAAAAAAAAAAATATGTGATTGCTAAGAATCCAGACCCTCGATTTGGCCAGGGAGGAAGGACTGCATTGCCTCAGATCATTTCTATTTTATAGATTATATTCATTATACTGTTTTCCCATACTTGTATAACGTATAAATTAATAATATTTCTGGCTCTAATGTTTATGTGAGCTTTCACTGCTAAAATGTTCAATGTTTACGTTTTGTAGGTGTAAAATATTCTATCTGCCAATGTTCGTCGCTTGTTTTTGGGAATTTTTTAAATGTTGAAAATAGAAACCTTTAACCTAATAATATTGGCTAAGAGCTAAGTAACAGCATAGGTATAGATTTTAGCGATAATAGAAAAAAGGGCAGAAATAAGTAAAGATAGGACATACGACAGAATATGAGTTGCACGTAAAAGAATCGAACGCACTCACTTGTCACCTTCAAACGAAAGCGACTAAAAATTTTTGATGTACATCGTGTATGCTTACCGACGGCAATAGCAACAGAGGTGCCCTCGTTCATGGGTGCGGGTTACGCCTCTGTGCAAGAATAATCTGAGTTTTATAATCAGGACATAGTATCTGATTTTTAAAGTGCTTGATAGGGCATTGTAACATTGTTCCTCTCATTTTACAGGTATGGAAACAAAGAACACGAACATTTGTCCAGCGAAATGTGTCCATTTAAAAAATATAGTATAACTTCTCCTATGATCAGTTAATGAGATAAGTTAATTTCGTAAACTACAGTTATAGATTAACTTCTGTGTAATTCGTAGATTTACCATATATGTCCTGATTCCGTTGCACAATAAACTGTGAGAAATGGCAGCATGGCAGACCAAATGATGCTGCTAGGGTTGAATTAGTTAGCTTTCTCTGGTCATCATTAAATTAATTATATTGTTATGGTAACGGATTGCAGCCAAAATGGGTTGACGAGGAGGCGCAATAACCCATTGTTAAAGGTGAAATACACAATAAATACCATCCTGGAAAGCCACATAGTTCATGAGTGAATATTAAGATATATTACTAACGTTGGGATATAATTGTACACATTACCTGATGCAGGGCTCAACATTAACTCTCACCCATTTGCCAAATTGAAGCTACCATGAGTATATCCCATGTTATTCTTTTGCGCAATTAAACCATGCATTTTTTCTTTCTCATGTTACTCACAGGTAAGGTATATTTTTTTTCAGAAAATAATATCAGCGTTTTCCAGATACGCCAAATAGATTTACTGCAAGGAGTGTAACAAATATAAGGCAATTCATTGAAATTTATTATACATTGCGATACATATGTTCATCATAGACAAGGACACTTAATTAATCTTAAACTGATTGTATTATAATAGATGAGAGTCGCACACTTTTAACAACCATTTCGTTCAGGTTTATCCCAAATAAGCAGTCATTCGTCAACATTGCGATCTGTACAGGATATACCATTAGCTAACAAAATTAACGAAAATGTCTTACTTCGTAGCTTTAACGATGTGTGTTACAAAATTTAATCAACTTTTACTGGTTAAATAAAAAAAATTGGTAATATTTATAACATGTTTGTAGTGTTAAATTTCAGAATTAGCTCAAACAAATTTTTAAGAATGAAGATATGACCACATCCTTATGACATAAATAAAACAATATCAAACCATTACATTATCTATATTTACATTTGTATTCATAGATTCATTTACATTGATGTATGTCTTTATATTACTCTTATTAAAGTTAGATATTTGTCGTACATACACTTAAAATTAGGCATTATAATTAGACCGATGGAGCATTGTTCTGTCACCAACGAGAAGGTAAATATGGGGTTTATAATCTGATGTCATTGAATTAGCCCTCATCCGACATTACCCTTTGTCTCCCTGGTGTTTGGGCCTGTTCTTTCTTTTAGCCTTTTTGTCAGCTCCCAGACAAGCATATGACCAAAGAGCCACACAAAAATTAATTTCGTTCTACAATATGCCTGCCGCCAAGGCTTGACCAGTAGCCAATCACGCCTGGGTAGAGAGGGCGCCACGTTGTAGTAAAGCTTTTGGCTTGGAGTCTTGGCAGCAAAGGCCGTCAGAACGGGACGCGAACCCTCAACCTAGGGTCACCGGTCCATTAACCAGTACGCAGTCCATCTCCCTTTTTCCCAATTAATGTATGTAAACTAAAATTAACCAAAGGCCGGATAGATCCCACTGACACAATAACTACTGCAGTCACTAATACTAGCTGCATTTCAATTGAAAAAAAAAAATAATGTCGTTACTTTGCAATTCCATGGGAATATCTTACATTTTTCATATGAGTTTGTAAAAGTTTGAACTTACTATCAACTGAAGAATTGCGATGCATCGGTAACCAGAACTGTAAATGCTGAAAGGACAGCAATATTGCTTAAATTTAGAAACACACCGATTGTGTCGACAGTTATTAATGTCTACCGTATCCTTTAGAATTAATAAATAAAAACTGTGAGTACTTTTTTCCAATCTGATGATTATTGTCATTCAGCTCTTACCATTTAAACTAACCCCCCCCCCATTATTTATGGTTTAAACATTCTAAAAAAAGTGCACACACACAGACACATATCAACAGATGAATATAACGAGTGAATATATCGATAGATGATTTAACAATTGGATTTGACACATTTAACGATCCCTCTTTCAACTGAATGAAAATGTTTTGATGGTTAGACTAACTTCAGACTAACTAACAGTTAGAAACATACACCAGTAAAGAGTCATGGGGTCTTCAAACCACCCAATTTTACTAATCATACTTTGTTTGATGATATAGATATTAACATGAAATATATAGAATGAATAAAAGCATCAACCGTTTTACGTACCAGAAGTCTTCCTTGGTGGACAATATATATATATATATATATATATATAAATATATAGATAGATAGATATATAGATAGAAGGTAGTGTTACCCTCCGATATAAAGTGCTCTGTGGCCTACAGACTAGGCCAGAGCGGTATAACTCTGAAGAAAAACAACACTGTTAATTCACAACAGTCTGTTTCACGGGATGCGACACGATCATCAGGTGAATGTGGTTAGAATGAAGCTAACGGCGTGGTTTGAAAAGCCGAGACTTTACGAGATTACGAGATTATGCTTTGTGCGATTCGGGTCGGGGGGGGGGGGGGGCATGTGAAAGACTGACACTGATCCTATTGCCCTCGGGTGCACAATAGGATTGGTCGTGGTACACGTGCGATACTGGAACATAACAGGGCCGGGCAAAGAGGTTTTTTATTGTTGTAAATGTATTATATATTATTATATAATATATATATATATATATATATATATATATATATATATATATATATATATATATATATATATATATATAGGGCAAAAGGCAGTAAGTCCATGTTGGGCCAAAATGAGTTAACGCTCAAATCTTCAATGGCAGTATGTGTGCTATCAGATATATGTGTTGCTAATTTGTAGGCCAAGGGAATCCCGAGATAACAGGCCAGTAACATCAACATATTTGCGTTTATGCACCACAGTACTGGAGTTAAAAGCAGTATTTTCATTTACTGCCTTTTTCGCACAAGAAGCATTTGGAAATCCTAAGGTAAAGAGCAGTATGAACACATACTCTTGTTTACCTAAGGATGAGCATATATTCCGTAAACTGACATCGAAGATACTGCTATTTGTTCGTGATAATTTTTTACACATTTTTTTTCTGAAAAACTAAGATGGATGAATCTTTCTCCCAGAAGCAGATGAATTATATGGCTCTGCGTATAACAAATTAAAACAAAACATAATAGATTGTGAACTAGAGCTGTTTTTTAAATACCTATCGAACATCATTTCTTTATACAACCCTGAAGCAGGAAAAACTTGACACTATGGTGAAATACGGACCCGACAATATTATATATATATATATATATATATATATATATATATATATATATATATAAAGAAGCAGTTTAGGTTTTTTTGGGAGATAGAAACTGTTAAGCCTGAAAGTCAACATGCTAACAGTCATGGTTAGTCATCTGTGGAAAATCTGGGATAAGGTTAATTAACTTATATTCTCTTGGTACAAAAACGCTTCTCGGAAGTGAAGTGCCCATTTAGTAAAACATCAAACAAAAGACCACATTCAATATAAGTTAAATTGATTGATATGGAATTAAGAATGCTAATTGTCATTGACATATTACAGTTCTCGCTCTATATTCAGAAGGGTCCAAATAATATCCTCAGTACTTTTGAAAATCCAGCTTGACAAACAGCGTCCTAACAGGTCATCTTGGACGAAAGTTTAGGCTTTACTTGTAATTTTGAGAATCACATATTTCAGCCATAGGTCTATCCTTCCACTGAGCAGAAATGGCAATATGGGATCGGCAGCACATTGCATAACCAAACTTTATATGCCACTAGATTGTCCTGGGTATGGGGATAAGAAATAAATATCATGTAATCATACAGTTTCGGGTTTTTTTTCAGCATATATAAGTAAAATTTAGTAAATTTATAAAGGATCAGACTTTTCGGGAAGGGCTATGTATATTTTTATGAAATATGATATAAAAATTGATCCCTGAAAATCTTGAAATGCTGCCACCACTATGTTTCCATATTTAATCATTTTTCTAGTATTTTTGATAATGACACTCATTTATCCCCAAACAGAGGACACTTCGTTTTAGACGCAAAGATCACGCTTCACATAAAGAAATATTCGACTTTGCACTAAATTTCAGCATTCGTGACCGTAAATGGCTGACCTATATTTTTGCTATAGGAAGCAAAGACACAAGTTGTAATACTTCAGAAGCTCAGAAAATGGATCATTGCCCGATCAAGTTCGATCATCAACCCAATGAAGTTGAAACTTTACATGCAGACAGACTGTAGTATTTATTTCCGGCATATCCCAAATAAAGTAATTTTTAAATATTTGTTAAAAGATCTTTACGTTAAACATTCTCGTTCAGGAAACTGAACTTAGTATGATGTCAGGTTAAGCGGATTTCAGACATCAAAGGACATGATAGTTAACCTTTATTAAAATATCTAAACAATCTTTGCCTGTAGCTGAATAAAGTCTTAGGTTCATATTTCTATGATCATGTCATAATGTTTATTATAAATATTATCTTCATTCTTGAAACAATGTAATTATTTGCTCAAGGAATTGTTGACTGTTCTGGTCGATTTCAGTGTTATAAATATATTAAAATAATAGTCTGAGTGGAAAAATGAATAGACATTTGTGTCATTATTGAAACATGGGATAACTTCATTTTTCAAGTTCTGGTTGATGATCATGTTTGAGATGGTATATTTACAAAATAAATCCACCCATACAGGGAAAATATTATAGATTATTTTAAACAAAATGCCTATAGGAAAAGAAATCTACTTGTATATTAGTAGGAATCCCTATGCAGATGCGCATTATTTCTATTATGCCTTATTTTTTTTACAAGTTATCGCAAAATATTACCCAAGTTTTGGCTTTAAATTGCATATTGTGAGGTTGTGGCCATGGTTTTAAGGTGATGTTTACGTCAGTCTGGAAAATTTTTAGTATTAATGATGTGATGTGACACTTAAACCACTTGGAAAGGGTAATTATTCAAATTCAGAATCACCGACAGTGCAGTTAGTGCATTTTGCCTTTGGGAGGTAATATAAAATCGCTTCTGCAGTAATGAGATAAAAGACAGTTCTCCCAATATTTAAAAAACAAACGGCTGGAATGTACCTCCAGTAACCAGGTAAATACTGCTATAATATCGTACATATAAAATATAAAGTTCGGTACCTGCTGATAATGGCCTTAATGGGACACTTAAAAAAAACTTTTAAGGGCAATTACTCAAAATCATATTTTGAGCACTTACTGCCTTTTGCCTAATTAGACCAGTATATATATATATATATATATATATATATATATATATATATATAAACATATATATATATATATATATATATATATATATATCGATTCACTAATTACAATATGGAAAACATCGAGGTGTCTAACAATGTCATCTTACTTTGAATGATATTGTTGATAATCGAACTATTGAATGTTAGATGTGTAAAATATAAACCTTTGGGCGTGTCGAACAAATGTTGTATTCGGGAAACGACTTTTAGTCTTTAAGCCATAGAGCGCTTAACATCGGACTGTAACACTACCATATATATATATATATATATATATATATATATATATATATATATATATATATACAGTGGAACCTCGTTGTGTCGAAGTCATAGGGAACCTCAGAAAACTTCGACACATCCGAGGTTCGACACAAGAGGGTTTTATTTGGTAATAATTTATCTAGAGTTGTCCGGAATATCGAGTTTGTAACTCGATTAACATTATCGGGGTATTCGACTTAAGCGAGTTCGACACAACAAAGTTTCACTGTTGTGAAAGGAATGCAGGTGTCGAATAAAGGGTATTTGTACCGAAACGAGCGTGTGTGTCTTGTATGACCTACAGAAACACCATGCTTCGTCCATTATGATGGCATTTACCAGATAAATATCGAATGGACTGTTAAATTTGTTTTCTATTTTCAGATTCATAAAAAATACACTAATATGTTATTATTTTGACAATATGAGTCTATTTGGCTCAATGCAAGTATCCCAGCTAAGACATCTCACGAAACAGAAGCGGGTCGGGGGGAGGGGGGCGGGGGGGTCGGGGGTTACAGAGAGTCCGGACAAACCTCCCTTTTTCTCATCTGGAATAACCTTTTTTGAAGGGTTTCATACACCCTTTTCTGGACCTGGGGAACCTTTCTTAGGTTTTTATTAGGTCCTCTTGGGTCGGATCCCCCTTTTCCGAAATACTAGACCTGTCCCTGCGACACCGACTCACTATCCAATACCCCTGTTTTATATGTTGTAATGGTTCTGTTTGTAAGTAAACACAGTCCACGTTGGCTATTTTCATTAATACAGATGCCGAAAGCACTGCGGAAGCAAAGGAATATGAAATAGGAAACACTGACAAAGTTGAGGATATAAGCCTTAAAATCTTATTATCCTTTGAGAAATTAGCGTGTGTTTTGCTTCAACACTGATCACCCCTGATGCAAGCTAATTTACGGTGGGTGTGCAAGAATAATCAAACGATTTTAGAACAAAGTATTGCTAGAGATAATGTGTTGCTATGTTTCATGGTATTTTAACTTAACGGATATGTGAATATGTCGTTTGAAAATGTGAACTCACTGAAATTAAATCATAAGCTTTTACAACGTTCACACTGGTTTAGTGGTCTCAGCTCCATATTTGGATTGCTTTCAGATAACTTTGGCAGAAATATTCGCAAGCGAACTCTGAGATGAATCCGGATTTTTCCCAAACGATTTTGGATTACCGTATTTAATGGGTTGATAATTCATGTTTATTTAGGTTTACTGTAATTTTTATGCCACTGGAACAATATTTATATCCAAGCAGACATGGTCAAAGCATTCAGGTGTTACGGACCTATGTCATGCATTATTATTAAAGGGACTAATTCACCTTTATATGTTTTACATACAAGAAACAAAGTGTTTTCTCCATAACATATTAAAACCTTTTTATATATTAAATAAAGATCAACTCAGGACCTGTTGTTAGCATTGTCTACTGACGTAAAGATTTAGCCTTCAGGATTATCGTTAGGACTTCGGGATATCATTAAGCGTTCAGGGATATAATCCAGCCTTCAGGGTAATTGCTTAGGATTCGGGGTTATCAATAAGCTTTAATAGTTATCATTTGGCCTTCAAGTCATGAGAATAGTTAGCCCTTCAGGGAAATCATGAAACCGTAAGGGTTATCAGTAATCCTTCCCTGTTATCTTTAAGTCTTTAGAGTTATCCTTAAGCCTTCAGGATTACCAATAAGCCTCCAGGGTTTCAGGTTTCATAATCAAGGAACAAGGAATGATCCCCAACTCGTAATCTCTCTATAAGACATTACAACGGTTCTCTAGGGTTCTATCAAGTTATGTCAGTTTTCCCTTTCACTCCTTCGGTGGAGTGTGAACGAGGGACCTCCATCAACACCTTAAACTAAGCTATACACCTGTTTGAACCCGGAACCCTCAACACCTTAGAGTCAACTATAAGCCTTTTGAACACCTGTAAAATACTGAGGTAGTTGCATTTACTTGTCCTCTTTGTATTAAAATAACCCCTTTATACGTTTAGGAGTCTTATCCTTACCAATATTGCACTGCTCACCATCACTGAAAAAAAATAGCAACAAATAAGCGAAGACAATAAGAGGTCATCTCGCAGTACATTGTTTCTATTCTATCTTTCTTTCTCTCTCTCTCAATGTATAAAAGATGACATATTAAAGTAAAACAGCAAAATAAAATTCGAATTTTTTATTTTTTTTAAATACTTTCTATTTTGATGGAAATAACCGCCTCTTTAATATGTATCTTTGGCTCATTCTTAATCAAAGCATATCCATCTGTCTAGTTCCATTACTCGTTTTTGGACACAGTGAAAGGCCGTTAGCGTCATGTCATGGGTCCTGACACTGAGGAACCCGTAAGTACGTACTCGTTGGGTGATTGAACACGGCTGAGCGGCACCACCTTCTCATTTAGCATTCAGAGCTCTTAACCATGGTGTGGACCGATTGTGAAAAGACCGCTTCTTGGCTAAGATTTTAAACAAACGAACTCCTGGCTTTGAATTTAAGATCGCAGGCCTTCCTTAATTAAAGTAATTTTTTTTCAGGGACATGGATAAACGATTGTGTGAATAACCCCTTCCCCCTGCCCCCCACCTCTCTCTCTCTCTCTCTCTCTCTCTCTCTCTCCCCGTGTCTACGTCTCTGCCACCTCAACTGATTCCTTTTCAAGCCAACCAGTGACATTAATGGGACAATCTCCCATAACATTTCATCAGTCTATCACAGGAGCTTTTATTTGGCCCGGATGGTTAAATGCATGACCGGGTATGGGTAAGACACATCTATGACCCACGAGTCTTTTAATTTGCAATTTAGTGACAGTGACAATATCTTCAGACGAGGTAATAATCTTCAGAGGATTGTTTTCTTAGTTGTCGCTCATTAGCAATTTTTTATCCGGTTTGTTCAATGATCAAATACGTGCCTTATTTTGTATTTTTTTTGTCTCCATCAAAACGAAATCGAGAAAAGGTATGGTTTGCGGTGTCTTATTTCACACTCGTTCATGTGTATAAAATAATATGTATCAGTTTTTTTTTATGCAAAAGCAAACGTACACCCTAACATGTACATACATACATATGTGTATATATATATATATAGATATAAAATATACATACATACATATATAACGATGCAGAAAACAACACTGTAAGTTCACAAAAGACTGTTTCACGGGATGCGACCCGATCCTGAGGAGACTGTTGTTAAAATGAAGCTAACGGCATGGTTTATAATATATATATAATACACAAAATTAATAGAATTACACATTATTACAACATAGAATGTATAGTACCAGAATGTCCGGATCCTAATCTTTGATATCTGGATTCCACCACTGTCACATCTCAACAAGTCCTTTAAAACAATAATCCACGTAGATATTAATAATCCACAGACAAACTGGAGATAGTCCGTATTTAATCTGTAATAAGTCCGTTAAATATCTGACACTACTGCAATTATCGGTAAGGTCCAAGACTGACGAGAAGGTAACACGCTTAGTGCTCGCTGGTTTTCCATTTCTGATAGCTCTGAACAAAGCGACTCCAAAGAACACTACACACGTTACAGGAACACATCCTGAAACATTTAACACAAAGAACGTTGTGTTTCTACACTTCAGACCCCGCACGCGAGCCAGCCCAACTCGAACGTCTCCATTGGCAACGAACTATGCCATCCTAACAAAAAAACACGTAACACTCCTGTGCAAAATTAAACAGACATCTGTAACAATATATATCACTTCAACTGAAGGAATATGATGAAACTGGTTGAAAATAACACATTAAAGGCTAAAGAGTATTGCTTAATTTTATTAATAATCATTTTGAGTTAACAAAAATATATTTAAAGGTCGTCCTGTTCCTTTGAGTTTTACACGATGTTAATACGAAGGTTGTGCGTTCATATTATGTTAGTAGTCTCCGTTAACATATGATATACATATCGGTAAGATTAGCAGGACGTGGAGAGCGGCTATGCATGATACGAACGAGCCCGTACTGCTTCGATCAATCCCTTTGTTGGGATGAACTGAATGAACGGTATACGTTAGTTGTCACAGAACGGGAGCGTGTAGCTTTATTGAATCACAAAAGTCACGCGTGGTAGGATTTACGTCCTAGAAATCAGCTGTATAAAAACGTGCTTTTTCAATTCTTAAAACAAAAATGCGAATAAATAGGTATAAAAAGAGTAACAACGTTCATACTGGTGATAATCCCACTCCATACCCCCCCCCCCAACACACACACAAACACACACCGCCCCAACCCCACTCTCTGATCATCGGGGATACTACGGGAAATCGGTTCCGGATTACTTCGGAATTTCGTTGAATCTGTCCTCTGCGTTTTCAGATGACCTACTTCACAGTTTTCTTTTAATTGTCATGTATGCATTTTTATCTATACATTATTGTATACATATTTCTAGTTTACTAACATGTATTCAAAATTATACTGGATCTTGGTGTATCTCACGTTTTAATTTACCATGCATTTTATGAGGTCTGTGCTTGCCATCAATATCTTCATCAATTTGTGGCCTTCAAATTCTTCAAATGGTGAGAAAAAAAGGATCTGCGAGACTTTTATCTTTCATGCACGGTAATTTACCCCATGAGTTTACACAACACTTTTGACTATATCAGCAAATCAGCAATGTTTCGGTCAAGGATGTCGGGTGGTTCTGTGACAGCTGTATAGGGTCTTGTAACACGAATGTTTAAAATATACTGTTTATTTGGTCAGTTTGAATTCTTATCACCTGCAAAATAAAAAAATAATGTGATGCACCAACATGTACATTGAGTACAACACCAGTAAAAGTATATAGGCGTAAAGTTAACTAGATAAAGACGCGCTACCTTTGTCCCTAGCCTGCCTTCATTGCGTCCCTAAACGTGGTGGTAATTTATCTCCAAGAATGGGGGGCTGACACACACAAGTGGTAGGAATTGGTTTAAAATTATAAGCTATGTGATGACTGGAAAACCGATGATCGATTATTAATCTATTATTTATGTATTTATGAAATATGATTTATACTAGTACCACAAATATTGACCCCGGTAAATAGTGTGACATGGTCATCGGCTTTTGCAATGAAACCAATCTAAAAGCATCCAAGGTCTACCTGGCGTAGGGTAATTTTTGGCAGCGCAAGGTTCCGTTCCGATGCTGTTTGCTTTGCTTTCTGTTCGTATATATCTGACAGGATTAGATTATTTGCATATGCATGCATACTCGTTTTTAATCGATTATGTAGAAGTGCAATCGATTTAATCGATTTGAAAGTAAACGACCAATCATCGATGAATAGATTAATTGTCGAGCCACTAACACACACTCATATATGTGTTTATATATATATATATATATATAACTCTGAAGAAAAACAACACTGTTAATTCACAACAGACTGTTTCACGGGATGCGACCCGATCATCAGGTGAATGTGGTTAGAATGAAGCTAACGTCGTGGTTTGAAAAGCCGAGACTTTACGAGATTACGAGATTATGCTTTGTGCGATTCGGGTCGGGGGGGGGGGGGCATGTGAAAGACTGACACTGATCCTATTGTTCTCGGGTGCACAATAGGATTGGTCGGGGTACACGTGCGATACTGGAACATAACAGGGCAGGGCAAAGAGGTTATATAATGTAGTAAATAGTAAATATAATACAAAGATATAACCAGGATGCTCAATCAGCATATTGAAATGATTTCTAATAGGGCCTTGGAAGCGGTGAACATATCAGTAGTATACATATGATATGATAAAAATACAAATATACTGTGAAAATACACAATATACAAGGCAAATATACAATATAAAAGGCAAATATACTATACCCATACCAAGTGGTGCAAGTCTCCTAGCTGAAGGTCGTAAAGCCCATTAGACCAGGATAAAGTAGAACTTTCCTGTCATCCAATGGACTCCACGAGCCAGCAGTGAGAGAACAACCACCTGAACAAATCAGTCCGCCCAGCGGATCCTCGTGTGGGGGGGGGGGGGGGGGGTTAAGGGGGCACGCTGAATATGAGTACGAATGCTAGGTTTTAAAATATTTCAGGGTGAATTTGTTTTGATGGCGGCACTTGGAGAGAATTTCAGCTCTTGAGTTCAACAATGATCCAGGGGGGGCCGTAGCTATAAGTAGCTTTTCAGACAAGCAGAGATCACACTTCCTAGTCCCACAGAAGTAAGGTGCTGCCTTGGCAGATATTTCCCAGGAGAGCTTGTAATTGATATTGTTGTCTTTTAGTGACCAAATGTGTTTAGACAGTTCAGTGTTTTTAGCGTGGGATCTGTTCCGAAAGGATTGCTTGTGGTTATTATATCTTGTCTTGAAATCACCTTCAGTACACCCTATGTAGTGTTTCACGTCATTGTCTGTTCTAACTGTTGCTTTATAGACAATGCATTTCAGCTGACATTGACCATTCATAGGACATTCGTCTTTTTTACGGCAGTTACATTGTTTTTGGGGTGCATTCACAGCATTGTCAGAATTTAGAACCTTCATATTATGTTTGCTGATCAGGTTAGACATGTTGGGTAGACAGCTGTAGCTAATTTTCAAATTGTTCCTGTTGAATAACCTGTGGTACCTGTGATGTTGAGGGAAGTGTTTTTCAACTAGTTTCATGAATTTTCTGCCAATGTTGGTTTTTACATGACGGCTGTAGGGTGGATTAAACCATATTATTTTCCTTTTCCTGTTTCTCTTGCTTTTCACTGTTGGTTCAACATATTTTAAGCTTTCTGAGAACCCGCTTTTCGCTAAAGCTTCATCATACATGGGTTTGGCTTTCATAAATAGCTCTTTATTGCAGGAGTTGTCAGAAACACGTTTACTGATCATCATAGGTATCTGCCTAATGATAGCTGGGGGGTGATTGGATTGTGCGTGGATATAGAGAGGGTCATTGTTCGGTTTTCTGTAAGGGTAGAAGATGTCATTTTGAGGTCAAATGTTACGTCTAAGAAATCTGTGCAGGTCAGGTTAGTTTCAATGGTTATCTTTAACCCAACATTGGAAAAGAGTTTGATCATTTTCTTACGGGTGCTGTCTGCTTTGGGTCCAGACATGTTGGGGAAACAACCTAAACCGTCATCACGATACAGGCCTAGAGCATTTACACCAAATTCCTTTTTCAACATATCTAGGATGTATAAACCAACAATTTCGCATACTTCAGCGCCATCAAAACTGCCCATGGTGACGTCAAAACTAGTGTGATCTTTTTTCACCCAGGTGTTACCGTTGCTAAACAGTAAGCTTTTCCTGCTGTGCAGGATGGTTTTGATAACATCCTCTGGAATGGAGACCATGGTTTTGGCAAATTTGAGGGCTTTCATGAGAAGATCTTCTGTGATCGAGGGGTAAAAGTCAACAATATCAAACTTTATGAACTTAGATTTTTGTTTCAGCTTCAATTTCTTGAACCAAGATATTACCTGTCCGGTATTTTGCCACTGGTTGAGTTTGGTTTTCAGTCTCAGTTGGCTATTAATTTTTTCCAAGTGCTTTTTGCTAATGATACCTATTTCAGATGTTGCTGGATTAATCAATCTGCACTTGGGGTTTTGTTCAAAATTATCCTTGTGGTCTTTCAAAGTAATGTAAGCATTGCGCTCGGCCATGACTTCGATGCGGTCTGCTAGGTTAAGGGAACCGGCTATTTCTTTGGCTTCTGTATTGATATTTTTACAGATATTTCTGTCTGCTTTTTTGTATGTCTTAGTGATGTTTTCTGTAAGAAGTTTATTGTAGTGTTCTTTCGGCATACTGTACAGGTTGGTTGTCTTATCTGCCTGTACTAGGAGATTGTCAGATTGTCTGATTGTTTTGATGTCATTGGCCATTTGTTTCTGGAATGCATTGTGTGAGTGCTGAAATTCAATGTTCCGGACCATTTCGTAGATATCACTTTCAAATGCCCTGAGGTGTTCGCTATGAGGGGGTGAATATGTGGTTTTGAATCCATAGTTTTGTTTATCTGAAGTTTGACCAGGGTTTTCGAAATGGAATGCCTTCCATCGCATTCTCCGAAGTAGGCTTTCAACTTTACTTATCAGGGATTTGGTATAGGACAGATTACTAGGGATGGGAATGTTTTTCAAAGAGTAGTTGAAGTTAGCTTTGTTCATTCTGTAGATGTTACAAGGTGAATTTCTGGACAGGGTGGGTTAACAAGAGTGCTCGACAACGTACCTGTCGCTGGAGCTGGAGTAGAAGGTAGTGTTACCCTCCGATGTAAAGTGCTCTATGGCCTACAAGCTAGGCCAGAGCGGTATAACTCTGAAGAAAAACAACACTGTTAATTCACAACAGACTGTTTCACGGGATGCGACCCGATCATCAGGTGAATGTGGTTAGAATGAAGCTAACGTCGTGGTTTGAAAAGCCGAGACTTTACGAGATTACGAGATTATGCTTTGTGCGATTCGGGTCGGGGGGGGGGGTGCATGTGAAAGACTGACACTGATCCTATTGTTCTCGGGTGCACAATAGGATTGGTCGGGGTACACGTGCGATACTGGAACATAACAGGGCAGGGCAAAGAGGTTATATAATGTAGTAAATAGTAAATATAATACAAAGATATAACCAGGATGCTCAATCAGCATATTGAAATGATTTCTAATAGGGCCTTGGAAGCGGTGAACATATCAGTAGTATACATATGATATGATAAAAATACACATATACTGTGAAAATACACAATATACAAGGCAAATATACAATATAAAAGGCAAATATACTATACCCATACCAAGTGGTGCAAGTCTCCTAGCTGAAGGTCGTAAAGCCCATTAGACCAGGATAAAGTAGAACTTTCCTGTCATCCAATGGACTCCACGAGCCAGAAGTGAGAGAACAACCACCTGAACAAATCAGTCCGCCCAGCGGATCCTCGTGTGGGGGGGGGGGGGGGTTAAGGGGGCACGCTGAATATGAGTACGAATGCTAGGTTTTAAAATATTTCAGGGTGAATTTGTTTTGATGGCGGCACTTGGAGAGAATTTCAGCTCTTGAGTTCAACAATGATCCAGGGGGGGCCGTAGCTATAAGTAGCTTTTCAGACAAGCAGAGATCACACTTCCTAGTCCCACAGAAGTAAGGTGCTGCCTTGGCAGATATTTCCCAGGAGAGCTTGTAATTGATATTGTTGTCTTTTAGTGACCAAATGTGTTTAGACAGTTCAGTGTTTTTAGCGTGGGATCTGTTCCGAAAGGATTGCTTGTGGTTATTATATCTTGTCTTGAAATCACCTTCAGTACACCCTATGTAGTGTTTCACGTCATTGTCTGTTCTAACTGTTGCTTTATAGACAATGCATTTCAGCTGACATTGACCATTCATAGGACATTCGTCTTTTTTGCGGCAGTTACATTGTTTTTGGGGTGCATTCACAGCATTGTCAGAATTTAGAACCTTCATATTATGTTTGCTGATCAGGTTAGACATGTTGGGTAGACAGCTGTAGCTAATTTTCAAATTGTTCCTGTTGAATAACCTGTGGTACCTGTGATGTTGAGGGAAGTGTTTTTCAACTAGTTTCATGAATTTTCTGCCAATGTTGGTTTTTACATGACGGCTGTAGGGTGGATTAAACCATATTATTTTCCTTTTCCTGTTTCTCTTGCTTTTCACTGTTGGTTCAACATATTTTAAGCTTTCTGAGAACCCGCTTTTCGCTAAAGCTTCATCATACATGGGTTTGGCTTTCATAAATAGCTCTTTATTGCAGGAGTTGTCAGAAACACGTTTACTGATCATCATAGGTATCTGCCTAATGATAGCTGGGGGTGATTGGATTGTGCGTGGATATAGAGAGGGTCATTGTTCGGTTTTCTGTAAGGGTAGAAGATGTCATTTTGGAGGTCAAATGTTACGTCTAAGAAATCTGTGCAGGTCAGGTTAGTTTCAATGGTTATCTTTAACCCAACATTGGAAAAGAGTTTGATCATTTTCTTACGGGTGCTGTCTGCTTTGGGTCCAGACATGTTGGGGAAACAACCTAAACCGTCATCACGATACAGGCCTAGAGCATTTACACCAAATTCCTTTTTCAACATATCTAGGATGTATAAACCAACAATTTCGCATACTTCAGCGCCATCAAAACTGCCCATGGTGACGTCAAAACTAGTGTGATCTTTTTTTCACCCAGGTGTTACCGTTGCTAAACAGTAAGCTTTTCCTGCTGTGCAGGATGGTTTTGATAACATCCTCTGGAATGGAGACCATGGTTTTGGCAAATTTGAGGGCTTTCATGAGAAGATCTTCTGTGATCGAGGGGTAAAAGTCAACAATATCAAACTTTATGAACTTAGATTTTTGTTTCAGCTTCAATTTCTTGAACCAAGATATTACCTGTCCGGTATTTTGCCACTGGTTGAGTTTGGTTTTCAGTCTCAGTTGGCTATTAATTTTTTCCAAGTGCTTTTTGCTAATGATACCTATTTCAGATGTTGCTGGATTAATCAATCTGCACTTGGGGTTTTGTTCAAAATTATCCTTGTGGTCTTTCAAAGTAATGTAAGCATTGCGCTCGGCCATGACTTCGATGCGGTCTGCTAGGTTAAGGGAACCGGCTATTTCTTTGGCTTCTGTATTGATATTTTTACAGATATTTCTGTCTGCTTTTTTGTATGTCTTAGTGATGTTTTCTGTAAGAAGTTTATTGTAGTGTTCTTTCGGCATACTGTACAGGTTGGTTGTCTTATCTGCCTGTACTAGGAGATTGTCAGATTGTCTGATTGTTTTGATGTCATTGGCCATTTGTTTCTGGAATGCATTGTGTGAGTGCTGAAATTCAATGTTCCGGACCATTTCGTAGATATCACTTTCAAATGCCCTGAGGTGTTCGCTATGAGGGGGTGAATATGTGGTTTTGAATCCATAGTTTTGTTTATCTGAAGTTTGACCAGGGTTTTCGAAATGGAATGCCTTCCATCGCATTCTCCGAAGTAGGCTTTCAACTTTACTTATCAGGGATTTGGTATAGGACAGATTACTAGGGATGGGAATGTTTTTCAAAGAGTAGTTGAAGTTAGCTTTGTTCATTCTGTAGATGTTACAAGGTGAATTTCTGGACAGGGTGGGTTAACAAGAGTGCTCGACAACGTACCTGTCGCTGGAGCTGGAGTAGAAGGTAGTGTTACCCTCCGATGTAAAGTGCTCTATGGCCTACAAGCTAGGCCAGAGCGGTATAACTCTGAAGAAAAACAACACTGTTAATTCACAACAGACTGTTTCACGGGATGCGACCCGATCATCAGGTGAATGTGGTTAGAATGAAGCTAACGTCGTGGTTTGAAAAGCCGAGACTTTACGAGATTACGAGATTATGCTTTGTGCGATTCTGGTCGGGGGGGGGGGGGGGCATGTGAAAGACTGACACTGATCCTATTGTTCTCGGGTGCACAATAGGATTGGTCGGGGTACACGTGCGATACTGGAACATAACAGGGCAGGGCAAAGAGGTTATATAATGTAGTAAATAGTAAATATAATACAAAGATATAACCAGGATGCTCAATCAGCATATTGAAATGATTTCTAATAGGGCCTTGGAAGCGGTGAACATATCAGTAGTATACATATGATATGATAAAAATACACATATACTGTGAAAATACACAATATACAAGGCAAATATACAATATAAAAGGCAAATATACTATACCCATACCAAGTGGTGCAAGTCTCCTAGCTGAAGGTCGTAAAGCCCATTAGACCAGGATAAAGTAGAACTTTCCTGTCATCCAATGGACTCCACGAGCCAGCAGTGAGAGAACAACCACCTGAACAAATCAGTCCGCCCAGCGGATCCTCGTGTGGGGGGGGGGGGGGGGTTAAGGGGGCACGCTGAATATGAGTACGAATGCTAGGTTTTAAAATATTTCAGGGTGAATTTGTTTTGATGGCGGCACTTGGAGAGAATTTCAGCTCTTGAGTTCAACAATGATCCAGGGGGGGGCCGTAGCTATAAGTAGCTTTTCAGACAAGCAGAGATCACACTTCCTAGTCCCACAGAAGTAAGGTGCTGCCTTGGCAGATATTTCCCAGGAGAGCTTGTAATTGATATTGTTGTCTTTTAGTGACCAAATGTGTTTAGACAGTTCAGTGTTTTTAGCGTGGGATCTGTTCCGAAAGGATTGCTTGTGGTTATTATATCTTGTCTTGAAATCACCTTCAGTACACCCTATGTAGTGTTTCACGTCATTGTCTGTTCTAACTGTTGCTTTATAGACAATGCATTTCAGCTGACATTGACCATTCATAGGACATTCGTCTTTTTTACGGCAGTTACATTGTTTTTGGGGTGCATTCACAGCATTGTCAGAATTTAGAACCTTCATATTATGTTTGCTGATCAGGTTAGACATGTTGGGTAGACAGCTGTAGCTAATTTTCAAATTGTTCCTGTTGAATAACCTGTGGTACCTGTGATGTTGAGGGAAGTGTTTTTCAACTAGTTTCATGAATTTTCTGCCAATGTTGGTTTTTACATGACGGCTGTAGGGTGGATTAAACCATATTATTTTCCTTTTCCTGTTTCTCTTGCTTTTTACTGTTGGTTCAACATATTTTAAGCTTTCTGAGAACCCGCTTTTCGCTAAAGCTTCATCATACATGGGTTTGGCTTTCATAAATAGCTCTTTATTGCAGGAGTTGTCAGAAACACGTTTACTGATCATCATAGGTATCTGCCTAATGATAGCTGGGGGGTGATTGGATTGTGCGTGGATATAGAGAGGGTCATTGTTCGGTTTTCTGTAAGGGTAGAAGATGTCATTTTGGAGGTCAAATGTTACGTCTAAGAAATCTGTGCAGGTCAGGTTAGTTTCAATGGTTATCTTTAACCCAACATTGGAAAAGAGTTTGATCATTTTCTTACGGGTGCTGTCTGCTTTGGGTCCAGACATGTTGGGGAAACAACCTAAACCGTCATCACGATACAGGCCTAGAGCATTTACACCAAATTCCTTTTTCAACATATCTAGGATGTATAAACCAACAATTTCGCATACTTCAGCGCCATCAAAACTGCCCATGGTGACGTCAAAACTAGTGTGATCTTTTTTCACCCAGGTGTTACCGTTGCTAAACAGTAAGCTTTTCCTGCTGTGCAGGATGGTTTTGATAACATCCTCTGGAATGGAGACCATGGTTTTGGCAAATTTGAGGGCTTTCATGAGAAGATCTTCTGTGATCGAGGGGTAAAAGTCAACAATATCAAACTTTATGAACTTAGATTTTTGTTTCAGCTTCAATTTCTTGAACCAAGATATTACCTGTCCGGTATTTTGCCACTGGTTGAGTTTGGTTTTCAGTCTCAGTTGGCTATTAATTTTTTCCAAGTGCTTTTTGCTAATGATACCTATTTCAGATTTTGCTGGATTAATCAATCTGCACTTGGGGTTTTGTTCAAAATTATCCTTGTGGTCTTTCAAAGTAATGTAAGCATTGCGCTCGGCCATGACTTCGATGCGGTCTGCTAGGTTAAGGGAACCGGCTATTTCTTTGGCTTCTGTATTGATATTTTTACAGATATTTCTGTCTGCTTTTTTGTATGTCTTAGTGATGTTTTCTGTAAGAAGTTTATTGTAGTGTTCTTTCGGCATACTGTACAGGTTGGTTGTCTTATCTGCCTGTACTAGGAGATTGTCAGATTGTCTGATTGTTTTGATGTCATTGGCCATTTGTTTCTGGAATGCATTGTGTGAGTGCTGAAATTCAATGTTCCGGACCATTTCGTAGATATCACTTTCAAATGCCCTGAGGTGTTCGCTATGAGGGGGTGAATATGTGGTTTTGAATCCATAGTTTTGTTTATCTGAAGTTTGACCAGGGTTTTCGAAATGGAATGCCTTCCATCGCATTCTCCGAAGTAGGCTTTCAACTTTACTTATCAGGGATTTGGTATAGGACAGATTACTAGGGATGGGAATGTTTTTCAAAGAGTAGTTGAAGTTAGCTTTGTTCATTCTGTAGATGTTACAAGGTGAATTTCTGGACAGGGTGGGTTAACAAGAGTGCTCGACAACGTACCTGTCGCTGGAGCTGGAGTAGAAGGTAGTGTTACCCTCCGATGTAAAGTGCTCTATGGCCTACAAGCTAGGCCAGAGCGGTATAACTCTGAAGAAAAACAACACTGTTAATTCACAACAGACTGTTTCACGGGATGCGACCCGATCATCAGGTGAATGTGGTTAGAATGAAGCTAACGTCGTGGTTTGAAAAGCCGAGACTTTACGAGATTACGAGATTATGCTTTGTGCGATTCGGGTCGGGGGGGGGGGGCATGTGAAAGACTGACACTGATCCTATTGTTCTCGGGTGCACAATAGGATTGGTCGGGGTACACGTGCGATACTGGAACATAACAGGGCAGGGCAAAGAGGTTATATAATGTAGTAAATAGTAAATATAATACAAAGATATAACCAGGATGCTCAATCAGCATATTGAAATGATTTCTAATAGGGCCTTGGAAGCGGTGAACATATCAGTAGTATACATATGATATGATAAAAATACACATATACTGTGAAAATACACAATATACAAGGCAAATATACAATATAAAAGGCAAATATACTATACCCATACCAAGTGGTGCAAGTCTCCTAGCTGAAGGTCGTAAAGCCCATTAGACCAGGATAAAGTAGAACTTTCCTGTCATCCAATGGACTCCACGAGCCAGCAGTGAGAGAACAACCACCTGAACAAATCAGTCCGCCCAGCGGATCCTCGTGTGGGGGGGGGGGGGGTTAAGGGGGCACGCTGAATATGAGTACGAATGCTAGGTTTTAAAATATTTCAGGGTGAATTTGTTTTGATGGCGGCACTTGGAGAGAATTTCAGCTCTTGAGTTCAACAATGATCCAGGGGGGGCCGTAGCTATAAGTAGCTTTTCAGACAAGCAGAGATCACACTTCCTAGTCCCACAGAAGTAAGGTGCTGCCTTGGCAGATATTTCCCAGGAGAGCTTGTAATTGATATTGTTGTCTTTTAGTGACCAAATGTGTTTAGACAGTTCAGTGTTTTTAGCGTGGGATCTGTTCCGAAAGGATTGCTTGTGGTTATTATATCTTGTCTTGAAATCACCTTCAGTACACCCTATGTAGTGTTTCACGTCATTGTCTGTTCTAACTGTTGCTTTATAGACAATGCATTTCAGCTGACATTGACCATTCATAGGACATTCGTCTTTTTTACGGCAGTTACATTGTTTTTGGGGTGCATTCACAGCATTGTCAGAATTTAGAACCTTCATATTATGTTTGCTGATCAGGTTAGACATGTTGGGTAGACAGCTGTAGCTAATTTTCAAATTGTTCCTGTTGAATAACCTGTGGTACCTGTGATGTTGAGGGAAGAGTTTTTCAACTAGTTTCATGAATTTTCTGCCAATGTTGGTTTTTACATGACGGCTGTAGGGTGGATTAAACCATATTATTTTCCTTTTCCTGTTTCTCTTGCTTTTCACTGTTGGTTCAACATATTTTAAGCTTTCTGAGAACCCGCTTTTCGCTAAAGCTTCATCATACATGGGTTTGACTTTCATAAATAGCTCTTTATTGCAGGAGTTGTCAGAAACACGTTTACTGATCATCATAGGTATCTGCCTAATGATAGCTGGGGGGTGATTGGATTGTGCGTGGATATAGAGAGGGTCATTGTTCGGTTTTCTGTAAGGGTAGAAGATGTCATTTTGGAGGTCAAATGTTACGTCTAAGAAATCTGTGCAGGTCAGGTTAGTTTCAATGGTTATCTTTAACCCAACATTGGAAAAGAGTTTGATCATTTTCTTACGGGTGCTGTCTGCTTTGGGTCCAGACATGTTGGGGAAACAACCTAAACCGTCATCACGATACAGGCCTAGAGCATTTACACCAAATTCCTTTTTCAACATATCTAGGATGTATAAACCAACAATTTCGCATACTTCAGCGCCATCAAAACTGCCCATGGTGACGTCAAAACTAGTGTGATCTTTTTTCACCCAGGTGTTACCGTTGCTAAACAGTAAGCTTTTCCTGCTGTGCAGGATGGTTTTGATAACATCCTCTGGAATGGAGACCATGGTTTTGGCAAATTTGAGGGCTTTCATGAGAAGATCTTCTGTGATCGAGGGGTAAAAGTCAACAATATCAAACTTTATGAACTTAGATTTTTGTTTCAGCTTCAATTTCTTGAACCAAGATATTACCTGTCCGGTATTTTGCCACTGGTTGAGTTTGGTTTTCAGTCTCAGTTGGCTATTAATTTTTTCCAAGTGCTTTTTGCTAATGATACCTATTTCAGATTTTGCTGGATTAATCAATCTGCACTTGGGGTTTTGTTCAAAATTATCCTTGTGGTCTTTCAAAGTAATGTAAGCATTGCGCTCGGCCATGACTTCGATGCGGTCTGCTAGGTTAAGGGAACCGGCTATTTCTTTGGCTTCTGTATTGATATTTTTACAGATATTTCTGTCTGCTTTTTTGTATGTCTTAGTGATGTTTTCTGTAAGAAGTTTATTGTAGTGTTCTTTCGGCATACTGTACAGGTTGGTTGTCTTATCTGCCTGTACTAGGAGATTGTCAGATTGTCTGATTGTTTTGATGTCATTGGCCATTTGTTTCTGGAATGCATTGTGTGAGTGCTGAAATTCAATGTTCCGGACCATTTCGTAGATATCACTTTCAAATGCCCTGAGGTGTTCGCTATGAGGGGGTGAATATGTGGTTTTGAATCCATAGTTTTGTTTATCTGAAGTTTGACCAGGGTTTTCGAAATGGAATGCCTTCCATCGCATTCTCCGAAGTAGGCTTTCAACTTTACTTATCAGGGATTTGGTATAGGACAGATTACTAGGGATGGGAATGTTTTTCAAAGAGTAGTTGAAGTTAGCTTTGTTCATTCTGTAGATGTTACAAGGTGAATTTCTGGACAGGGTGGGTTAACAAGAGTGCTCGACAACGTACCTGTCGCTGGAGCTGGAGTAGAAGGTAGTGTTACCCTCCGATGTAAAGTGCTCTATGGCCTACAAGCTAGGCCAGAGCGGTATAACTCTGAAGAAAAACAACACTGTTAATTCACAACAGACTGTTTCACGGGATGCGACCCGATCATCAGGTGAATGTGGTTAGAATGAAGCTAACGTCGTGGTTTGAAAAGCCGAGACTTTACGAGATTACGAGATTATGCTTTGTGCGATTCGGGTCGGGGGGGGGGGGGGGCATGTGAAAGACTGACACTGATCCTATTGTTCTCGGGTGCACAATAGGATTGGTCGGGGTACACGTGCGATACTGGAACATAACAGGGCAGGGCAAAGAGGTTATATAATGTAGTAAATAGTAAATATAATACAAAGATATAACCAGGATGCTCAATCAGCATATTGAAATGATTTCTAATAGGGCCTTGGAAGCGGTGAACATATCAGTGGTATACATATGATATGATAAAAATACACATATACTGTGAAAATACACAATATACAAGGCAAATATACAATATAAAAGGCAAATATACTATACCCATACCAAGTGGTGCAAGTCTCCTAGCTGAAGGTCGTAAAGCCCATTAGACCAGGATAAAGTAGAACTTTCCTGTCATCCAATGGACTCCACGAGCCAGCAGTGAGAGAACAACCACCTGAACAAATCAGTCCGCCCAGCGGATCCTCGTGTGGGGGGGGGGGGGGGGGTTAAGGGGGCACGCTGAATATGAGTACGAATGCTAGGTTTTAAAATATTTCAGGGTGAATTTGTTTTGATGGCGGCACTTGGAGAGAATTTCAGCTCTTGAGTTCAACAATGATCCAGGGGGGGCCGTAGCTATAAGTAGCTTTTCAGACAAGCAGAGATCACACTTCCTAGTCCCACAGAAGTAAGGTGCTGCCTTGGCAGATATTTCCCAGGAGAGCTTGTAATTGATATTGTTGTCTTTTAGTGACCAAATGTGTTTAGACAGTTCAGTGTTTTTAGCGTGGGATCTGTTCCGAAAGGATTGCTTGTGGTTATTATATCTTGTCTTGAAATCACCTTCAGTACACCCTATGTAGTGTTTCACGTCATTGTCTGTTCTAACTGTTGCTTTATAGACAATGCATTTCAGCTGACATTGACCATTCATAGGACATTCGTCTTTTTTACGGCAGTTACATTGTTTTTGGGGTGCATTCACAGCATTGTCAGAATTTAGAACCTTCATATTATGTTTGCTGATCAGGTTAGACATGTTGGGTAGACAGCTGTAGCTAATTTTCAAATTGTTCCTGTTGAATAACCTGTGGTACCTGTGATGTTGAGGGAAGTGTTTTTCAACTAGTTTCATGAATTTTCTGCCAATGTTGGTTTTTACATGACGGCTGTAGGGTGGATTAAACCATATTATTTTCCTTTTCCTGTTTCTCTTGCTTTTCACTGTTGGTTCAACATATTTTAAGCTTTCTGAGAACCCGCTTTTCGCTAAAGCTTCATCATACATGGGTTTGGCTTTCATAAATAGCTCTTTATTGCAGGAGTTGTCAGAAACACGTTTACTGATCATCATAGGTATCTGCCTAATGATAGCTGGGGGGTGATTGGATTGTGCGTGGATATAGAGAGGGTCATTGTTCGGTTTTCTGTAAGGGTAGAAGATGTCATTTTGGAGGTCAAATGTTACGTCTAAGAAATCTGTGCAGGTCAGGTTAGTTTCAATGGTTATCTTTAACCCAACATTGGAAAAGAGTTTGATCATTTTCTTACGGGTGCTGTCTGCTTTGGGTCCAGACATGTTGGGGAAACAACCTAAACCGTCATCACGATACAGGCCTAGAGCATTTACACCAAATTCCTTTTTCAACATATCTAGGATGTATAAACCAACAATTTCGCATACTTCAGCGCCATCAAAACTGCCCATGGTGACGTCAAAACTAGTGTGATCTTTTTTCACCCAGGTGTTACCGTTGCTAAACAGTAAGCTTTTCCTGCTGTGCAGGATGGTTTTGATAACATCCTCTGGAATGGAGACCATGGTTTTGGCAAATTTGAGGGCTTTCATGAGAAGATCTTCTGTGATCGAGGGGTAAAAGTCAACAATATCAAACTTTATGAACTTAGATTTTTGTTTCAGCTTCAATTTCTTGAACCAAGATATTACCTGTCCGGTATTTTGCCACTGGTTGAGTTTGGTTTTCAGTCTCAGTTGGCTATTAATTTTTTCCAAGTGCTTTTTGCTAATGATACCTATTTCAGATTTTGCTGGATTAATCAATCTGCACTTGGGGTTTTGTTCAAAATTATCCTTGTGGTCTTTCAAAGTAATGTAAGCATTGCGCTCGGCCATGACTTCGATGCGGTCTGCTAGGTTAAGGGAACCGGCTATTTCTTTGGCTTCTGTATTGATATTTTTACAGATATTTCTGTCTGCTTTTTTGTATGTCTTAGTGATGTTTTCTGTAAGAAGTTTATTGTAGTGTTCTTTCGGCATACTGTACAGGTTGGTTGTCTTATCTGCCTGTACTAGGAGATTGTCAGATTGTCTGATTGTTTTGATGTCATTGGCCATTTGTTTCTGGAATGCATTGTGTGAGTGCTGAAATTCAATGTTCCGGACCATTTCGTAGATATCACTTTCAAATGCCCTGAGGTGTTCGCTATGAGGGGGTGAATATGTGGTTTTGAATCCATAGTTTTGTTTATCTGAAGTTTGACCAGGGTTTTCGAAATGGAATGCCTTCCATCGCATTCTCCGAAGTAGGCTTTCAACTTTACTTATCAGGGATTTGGTATAGGACAGATTACTAGGGATGGGAATGTTTTTCAAAGAGTAGTTGAAGTTAGCTTTGTTCATTCTGTAGATGTTACAAGGTGAATTTCTGGACAGGGTGGGTTAACAAGAGTGCTCGACAACGTACCTGTCGCTGGAGCTGGAGTAGAAGGTAGTGTTACCCTCCGATGTAAAGTGCTCTATGGCCTACAAGCTAGGCCAGAGCGGTATAACTCTGAAGAAAAACAACACTGTTAATTCACAACAGACTGTTTCACGGGATGCGACCCGATCATCAGGTGAATGTGGTTAGAATGAAGCTAACGTCGTGGTTTGAAAAGCCGAGACTTTACGAGATTACGAGATTATGCTTTGTGCGATTCGGGTCGGGGGGGGGGGGCATGTGAAAGACTGACACTGATCCTATTGTTCTCGGGTGCACAATAGGATTGGTCGGGGTACACGTGCGATACTGGAACATAACAGGGCAGGGCAAAGAGGTTATATAATGTAGTAAATAGTAAATATAATACAAAGATATAACCAGGATGCTCAATCAGCATATTGAAATGATTTCTAATAGGGCCTTGGAAGCGGTGAACATATCAGTGGTATACATATGATATGATAAAAATACACATATACTGTGAAAATACACAATATACAAGGCAAATATACAATATAAAAGGCAAATATACTATACCCATACCAAGTGGTGCAAGTCTCCTAGCTGAAGGTCGTAAAGCCCATTAGACCAGGATAAAGTAGAACTTTCCTGTCATCCAATGGACTCCACGAGCCAGCAGTGAGAGAACAACCACCTGAACAAATCAGTCCGCCCAGCGGATCCTCGTGTGGGGGGGGGGGGTTAAGGGGGCACGCTGAATATGAGTACGAATGCTAGGTTTTAAAATATTTCAGGGTGAATTTGTTTTGATGGCGGCACTTGGAGAGAATTTCAGCTCTTGAGTTCAACAATGATCCAGGGGGGGCCGTAGCTATAAGTAGCTTTTCAGACAAGCAGAGACCACACTTCCTAGTCCCACAGAAGTAAGGTGCTGCCTTGGCAGATATTTCCCAGGAGAGCTTGTAATTGATATTGTTGTCTTTTAGTGACCAAATGTGTTTAGACAGTTCAGTGTTTTTAGCGTGGGATCTGTTCCGAAAGGATTGCTTGTGGTTATTATATCTTGTCTTGAAATCACCTTCAGTACACCCTATGTAGTGTTTCACGTCATTGTCTGTTCTAACTGTTGCTTTATAGACAATGCATTTCAGCTGACATTGACCATTCATAGGACATTCGTCTTTTTTACGGCAGTTACATTGTTTTTGGGGTGCATTCACAGCATTGTCAGAATTTAGAACCTTCATATTATGTTTGCTGATCAGGTTAGACATGTTGGGTAGACAGCTGTAGCTAATTTTCAAATTGTTCCTGTTGAATAACCTGTGGTACCTGTGATGTTGAGGGAAGTGTTTTTCAACTAGTTTCATGAATTTTCTGCCAATGTTGGTTTTTACATGACGGCTGTAGGGTGGATTAAACCATATTATTTTCCTTTTCCTGTTTCTCTTGCTTTTCACTGTTGGTTCAACATATTTTAAGCTTTCTGAGAACCCGCTTTTCGCTAAAGCTTCATCATACATGGGTTTGGCTTTCATAAATAGCTCTTTATTGCAGGAGTTGTCAGAAACACGTTTACTGATCATCATAGGTATCTGCCTAATGATAGCTGGGGGGTGATTGGATTGTGCGTGGATATAGAGAGGGTCATTGTTCGGTTTTCTGTAAGGGTAGAATATGTCATTTTGGAGGTCAAATGTTACGTCTAAGAAATCTGTGCAGGTCAGGTTAGTTTCAATGGTTATCTTTAACCCAACATTGGAAAAGAGTTTGATCATTTTCTTACGGGTGCTGTCTGCTTTGGGTCCAGACATGTTGGGGAAACAACCTAAACCGTCATCACGATACAGGCCTAGAGCATTTACACCAAATTCCTTTTTCAACATATCTAGGATGTATAAACCAACAATTTCGCATACTTCAGCGCCATCAAAACTGCCCATGGTGACGTCAAAACTAGTGTGATCTTTTTTCACCCAGGTGTTACCGTTGCTAAACAGTAAGCTTTTCCTGCTGTGCAGGATGGTTTTGATAACATCCTCTGGAATGGAGACCATGGTTTTGGCAAATTTGAGGGCTTTCATGAGAAGATCTTCTGTGATCGAGGGGTAAAAGTCAACAATATCAAACTTTATGAACTTAGATTTTTGTTTCAGCTTCAATTTCTTGAACCAAGATATTACCTGTCCGGTATTTTGCCACTGGTTGAGTTTGGTTTTCAGTCTCAGTTGGCTATTAATTTTTTCCAAGTGCTTTTTGCTAATGATACCTATTTCAGATTTTGCTGGATTAATCAATCTGCACTTGGGGTTTTGTTCAAAATTATCCTTGTGGTCTTTCAAAGTAATGTAAGCATTGCGCTCGGCCATGACTTCGAAGCGGTCTGCTAGGTTAAGGGAACCGGCTATTTCTTTGGCTTCTGTATTGATATTTTTACAGATATTTCTGTCTGCTTTTTTGTATGTCTTAGTGATGTTTTCTGTAAGAAGTTTATTGTAGTGTTCTTTCGGCATACTGTACAGGTTGGTTGTCTTATCTGCCTGTACTAGGAGATTGTCAGATTGTCTGATTGTTTTGATGTCATTGGCCATTTGTTTCTGGAATGCATTGTGTGAGTGCTGAAATTCAATGTTCCGGACCATTTCGTAGATATCACTTTCAAATGCCCTGAGGTGTTCGCTATGAGGGGGTGAATATGTGGTTTTGAATCCATAGTTTTGTTTATCTGAAGTTTGACCAGGGTTTTCGAAATGGAATGCCTTCCATCGCATTCTCCGAAGTAGGCTTTCAACTTTACTTATCAGGGATTTGGTATAGGACAGATTACTAGGGATGGGAATGTTTTTCTAAGAGTAGTTGAAGTTAGCTTTGTTCATTCTATAGATGTTACAAGGTGAATTTCTGGACAGGGTGGGTTAACAAGAGTGCTCGACAACGTACCTGTCGCTGGAGCTGGAGTAGAAGGTAGTGTTACCCTCCGATGTAAAGTGCTCTATGGCCTACAAGCTAGGCCAGAGCGGTATAACTCTGAAGAAAAACAACACTGTTAATTCACAACAGACTGTTTCACGGGATGCGACCCGATCATCAGGTGAATGTGGTTAGAATGAAGCTAACGTCGTGGTTTGAAAAGCCGAGACTTTACGAGATTACGAGATTATGCTTTGTGCGATTCGGGTCGGGGGGGGGGGGGCATGTGAAAGACTGACACTGATCCTATTGTTCTCGGGTGCACAATAGGATTGGTCGGGGTACACGTGCGATACTGGAACATAACAGGGCAGGGCAAAGAGGTTATATAATGTAGTAAATAGTAAATATAATACAAAGATATAACCAGGATGCTCAATCAGCATATTGAAATGATTTCTAATAGGGCCTTGGAAGCGGTGAACATATCAGTGGTATACATATGATATGATAAAAATACACATATACTGTGAAAATACACAATATACAAGGCAAATATACAATATAAAAGGCAAATATACTATACCCATACCAAGTGGTGCAAGTCTCCTAGCTGAAGGTCGTAAAGCCCATTAGACCAGGATAAAGTAGAACTTTCCTGTCATCCAATGGACTCCACGAGCCAGCAGTGAGAGAACAACCACCTGAACAAATCAGTCCGCCCAGCGGATCCTCGTGTGGGGGGGGGGGGGGGGTTAAGGGGGCACGCTGAATATGAGTACGAATGCTAGGTTTTAAAATATTTCAGGGTGAATTTGTTTTGATGGCGGCACTTGGAGAGAATTTCAGCTCTTGAGTTCAACAATGATCCAGGGGGGGCCGTAGCTATAAGTAGCTTTTCAGACAAGCAGAGATCACACTTCCTAGTCCCACAGAAGTAAGGTGCTGCCTTGGCAGATATTTCCCAGGAGAGCTTGTAATTGATATTGTTGTCTTTTAGTGACCAAATGTGTTTAGACAGTTCAGTGTTTTTAGCGTGGGATCTGTTCCGAAAGGATTGCTTGTGGTTATTATATCTTGTCTTGAAATCACCTTCAGTACACCCTATGTAGTGTTTCACGTCATTGTCTGTTCTAACTGTTGCTTTATAGACAATGCATTTCAGCTGACATTGACCATTCATAGGACATTCGTCTTTTTTACGGCAGTTACATTGTTTTTGGGGTGCATTCACAGCATTGTCAGAATTTAGAACCTTCATATTATGTTTGCTGATCAGGTTAGACATGTTGGGTAGACAGCTGTAGCTAATTTTCAAATTGTTCCTGTTGAATAACCTGTGGTACCTGTGATGTTGAGGGAAGTGTTTTTCAACTAGTTTCATGAATTTTCTGCCAATGTTGGTTTTTACATGACGGCTGTAGGGTGGATTAAACCATATTATTTTCCTTTTCCTGTTTCTCTTGCTTTTCACTGTTGGTTCAACATATTTTAAGCTTTCTGAGAACCCGCTTTTCGCTAAAGCTTCATCATACATGGGTTTGGCTTTCATAAATAGCTCTTTATTGCAGGAGTTGTCAGAAACACGTTTACTGATCATCATAGGTATCTGCCTAATGATAGCTGGGGGGTGATTGGATTGTGCGTGGATATAGAGAGGGTCATTGTTCGGTTTTCTGTAAGGGTAGAAGATGTCATTTTGGAGGTCAAATGTTACGTCTAAGAAATCTGTGCAGGTCAGGTTAGTTTCAATGGTTATCTTTAACCCAACATTGGAAAAGAGTTTGATCATTTTCTTACGGGTGCTGTCTGCTTTGGGTCCAGACATGTTGGGGAAACAACCTAAACCGTCATCACGATACAGGCCTAGAGCATTTACACCAAATTCCTTTTTCAACATATCTAGGATGTATAAACCAACAATTTCGCATACTTCAGCGCCATCAAAACTGCCCATGGTGACGTCAAAACTAGTGTGATCTTTTTTCACCCAGGTGTTACCGTTGCTAAACAGTAAGCTTTTCCTGCTGTGCAGGATGGTTTTGATAACATCCTCTGGAATGGAGACCATGGTTTTGGCAAATTTGAGGGCTTTCATGAGAAGATCTTCTGTGATCGAGGGGTAAAAGTCAACAATATCAAACTTTATGAACTTAGATTTTTGTTTCAGCTTCAATTTCTTGAACCAAGATATTACCTGTCCGGTATTTTGCCACTGGTTGAGTTTGGTTTTCAGTCTCAGTTGGCTATTAATTTTTTCCAAGTGCTTTTTGCTAATGATACCTATTTCAGATTTTGCTGGATTAATCAATCTGCACTTGGGGTTTTGTTCAAAATTATCCTTGTGGTCTTTCAAAGTAATGTAAGCATTGCGCTCGGCCATGACTTCGATGCGGTCTGCTAGGTTAAGGGAACCGGCTATTTCTTTGGCTTCTGTATTGATATTTTTACAGATATTTCTGTCTGCTTTTTTGTATGTCTTAGTGATGTTTTCTGTAAGAAGTTTATTGTAGTGTTCTTTCGGCATACTGTACAGGTTGGTTGTCTTATCTGCCTGTACTAGGAGATTGTCAGATTGTCTGATTGTTTTGATGTAATTGGCCATTTGTTTCTGGAATGCATTGTGTGAGTGCTGAAATTCAATGTTCCGGACCATTTCGTAGATATCACTTTCAAATGCCCTGAGGTGTTCGCTATGAGGGGGTGAATATGTGGTTTTGAATCCATAGTTTTGTTTATCTGAAGTTTGACCAGGGTTTTCGAAATGGAATGCCTTCCATCGCATTCTCCGAAGTAGGCTTTCAACTTTACTTATCAGGGATTTGGTATAGGACAGATTACTAGGGATGGGAATGTTTTTCAAAGAGTAGTTGAAGTTAGCTTTGTTCATTCTGTAGATGTTACAAGGTGAATTTCTGGACAGGGTGGGTTAACAAGAGTGCTCGACAACGTACCTGTCGCTGGAGCTGGAGTAGAAGGTAGTGTTACCCTCCGATGTAAAGTGCTCTATGGCCTACAAGCTAGGCCAGAGCGGTATAACTCTGAAGAAAAACAACACTGTTAATTCACAACAGACTGTTTCACGGGATGCGACCCGATCATCAGGTGAATGTGGTTAGAATGAAGCTAACGTCGTGGTTTGAAAAGCCGAGACTTTACGAGATTACGAGATTATGCTTTGTGCGATTCGGGTCGGGGGGGGGGGGCATGTGAAAGACTGACACTGATCCTATTGTTCTCGGGTGCACAATAGGATTGGTCGGGGTACACGTGCGATACTGGAACATAACAGGGCAGGGCAAAGAGGTTATATAATGTAGTAAATAGTAAATATAATACAAAGATATAACCAGGATGCTCAATCAGCATATTGAAATGATTTCTAATAGGGCCTTGGAAGCGGTGAACATATCAGTAGTATACATATGATATGATAAAAATACACATATACTGTGAAAATACACAATATACAAGGCAAATATACAATATAAAAGGCAAATATACTATACCCATACCAAGTGGTGCAAGTCTCCTAGCTGAAGGTCGTAAAGCCCATTAGACCAGGATAAAGTAGAACTTTCCTGTCATCCAATGGACTCCACGAGCCAGCAGTGAGAGAACAACCACCTGAACAAATCAGTCCGCCCAGCGGATCCTCGTGTGGGGGGGGGGGGGTTAAGGGGGCACGCTGAATATGAGTACGAATGCTAGGTTTTAAAATATTTCAGGGTGAATTTGTTTTGATGGCGGCACTTGGAGAGAATTTCAGCTCTTGAGTTCAACAATGATCCAGGGGGGGCCGTAGCTATAAGTAGCTTTTCAGACAAGCAGAGATCACACTTCCTAGTCCCACAGAAGTAAGGTGCTGCCTTGGCAGATATTTCCCAGGAGAGCTTGTAATTGATATTGTTGTCTTTTAGTGACCAAATGTGTTTAGACAGTTCAGTGTTTTTAGCGTGGGATCTGTTCCGAAAGGATTGCTTGTGGTTATTATATCTTGTCTTGAAATCACCTTCAGTACACCCTATGTAGTGTTTCACGTCATTGTCTGTTCTAACTGTTGCTTTATAGACAATGCATTTCAGCTGACATTGACCATTCATAGGACATTCGTCTTTTTTACGGCAGTTACATTGTTTTTGGGGTGCATTCACAGCATTGTCAGAATTTAGAACCTTCATATTATGTTTGCTGATCAGGTTAGACATGTTGGGTAGACAGCTGTAGCTAATTTTCAAATTGTTCCTGTTGAATAACCTGTGGTACCTGTGATGTTGAGGGAAGTGTTTTTCAACTAGTTTCATGAATTTTCTGCCAATGTTGGTTTTTACATGACGGCTGTAGGGTGGATTAAACCATATTATTTTCCTTTTCCTGTTTCTCTTGCTTTTCACTGTTGGTTCAACATATTTTAAGCTTTCTGAGAACCCGCTTTTCGCTAAAGCTTCATCATACATGGGTTTGGCTTTCATAAATAGCTCTTTATTGCAGGAGTTGTCAGAAACACGTTTACTGATCATCATAGGTATCTGCCTAATGATAGCTGGGGGGTGATTGGATTGTGCGTGGATATAGAGAGGGTCATTGTTCGGTTTTCTGTAAGGGTAGAAGATGTCATTTTGGAGGTCAAATGTTACGTCTAAGAAATCTGTGCAGGTCAGGTTAGTTTCAATGGTTATCTTTAACCCAACATTGGAAAAGAGTTTGATCATTTTCTTACGGGTGCTGTCTGCTTTGGGTCCAGACATGTTGGGGAAACAACCTAAACCGTCATCACGATACAGGCCTAGAGCATTTACACCAAATTCCTTTTTCAACATATCTAGGATGTATAAACCAACAATTTCGCATACTTCAGCGCCATCAAAACTGCCCATGGTGACGTCAAAACTAGTGTGATCTTTTTTCACCCAGGTGTTACCGTTGCTAAACAGTAAGCTTTTCCTGCTGTGCAGGATGGTTTTGATAACATCCTCTGGAATGGAGACCATGGTTTTGGCAAATTTGAGGGCTTTCATGAGAAGATCTTCTGTGATCGAGGGGTAAAAGTCAACAATATCAAACTTTATGAACTTAGATTTTTGTTTCAGCTTCAATTTCTTGAACCAAGATATTACCTGTCCGGTATTTTGCCACTGGTTGAGTTTGGTTTTCAGTCTCAGTTGGCTATTAATTTTTTCCAAGTGCTTTTTGCTAATGATACCTATTTCAGATTTTGCTGGATTAATCAATCTGCACTTGGGGTTTTGTTCAAAATTATCCTTGTGGTCTTTCAAAGTAATGTAAGCATTGCGCTCGGCCATGACTTCGATGCGGTCTGCTAGGTTAAGGGAACCGGCTATTTCTTTGGCTTCTGTATTGATATTTTTACAGATATTTCTGTCTGCTTTTTTGTATGTCTTAGTGATGTTTTCTGTAAGAAGTTTATTGTAGTGTTCTTTCGGCATACTGTACAGGTTGGTTGTCTTATCTGCCTGTACTAGGAGATTGTCAGATTGTCTGATTGTTTTGATGTCATTGGCCATTTGTTTCTGGAATGCATTGTGTGAGTGCTGAAATTCAATGTACCGGACCATTTCGTAGATATCACTTTCAAATGCCCTGAGGTGTTCGATATGAGGGGGTGAATATGTGGTTTTGAATCCATAGTTTTGTTTATCTGAAGTTTGACCAGGGTTTTCGAAATGGAATGCCTTCCATCGCATTCTCCGAAGTAGGCTTTCAACTTTACTTATCAGGGATTTGGTATAGGACAGATTACTAGGGATGGGAATGTTTTTCAAAGAGTAGTTGAAGTTAGCTTTGTTCATTCTGTAGATGTTACAAGGTGAATTTCTGGACAGGGTGGGTTAACAAGAGTGCTCGACAACGTACCTGTCGCTGGAGCTGGAGTAGAAGGTAGTGTTACCCTCCGATGTAAAGTGCTCTATGGCCTACAAGCTAGGCCAGAGCGGTATAACTCTGAAGAAAAACAACACTGTTAATTCACAACAGACTGTTTCACGGGATGCGACCCGATCATCAGGTGAATGTGGTTAGAATGAAGCTAACGTCGTGGTTTGAAAAGCCGAGACTTTACGAGATTACGAGATTATGCTTTGTGCGATTCGGGTCGGGGGGGGGGGGGGCATGTGAAAGACTGACACTGATCCTATTGTTCTCGGGTGCACAATAGGATTGGTCGGGGTACACGTGCGATACTGGAACATAACAGGGCAGGGCAAAGAGGTTATATAATGTAGTAAATAGTAAATATAATACAAAGATATAACCAGGATGCTCAATCAGCATATTGAAATGATTTCTAATAGGGCCTTGGAAGCGGTGAACATATCAGTAGTATACATATGATATGATAAAAATACAAATATACTGTGAAAATACACAATATACAAGGCAAATATACAATATAAAAGGCAAATATACTATACCCATACCAAGTGGTGCAAGTCTCCTAGCTGAAGGTCGTAAAGCCCATTAGACCAGGATAAAGTAGAACTTTCCTGTCATCCAATGGACTCCACGAGCCAGCAGTGAGAGAACAACCACCTGAACAAATCAGTCCGCCCAGCGGATCCTCGTGTGGGGGGGGGGGGGGGGGTTAAGGGGGCACGCTGAATATGAGTACGAATGCTAGGTTTTAAAATATTTCAGGGTGAATTTGTTTTGATGGCGGCACTTGGAGAGAATTTCAGCTCTTGAGTTCAACAATGATCCAGGGGGGGCCGTAGCTATAAGTAGCTTTTCAGACAAGCAGAGATCACACTTCCTAGTCCCACAGAAGTAAGGTGCTGCCTTGGCAGATATTTCCCAGGAGAGCTTGTAATTGATATTGTTGTCTTTTAGTGACCAAATGTGTTTAGACAGTTCAGTGTTTTTAGCGTGGGATCTGTTCCGAAAGGATTGCTTGTGGTTATTATATCTTGTCTTGAAATCACCTTCAGTACACCCTATGTAGTGTTTCACGTCATTGTCTGTTCTAACTGTTGCTTTATAGACAATGCATTTCAGCTGACATTGACCATTCATAGGACATTCGTCTTTTTTACGGCAGTTACATTGTTTTTGGGGTGCATTCACAGCATTGTCAGAATTTAGAACCTTCATATTATGTTTGCTGATCAGGTTAGACATGTTGGGTAGACAGCTGTAGCTAATTTTCAAATTGTTCCTGTTGAATAACCTGTGGTACCTGTGATGTTGAGGGAAGTGTTTTTCAACTAGTTTCATGAATTTTCTGCCAATGTTGGTTTTTACATGACGGCTGTAGGGTGGATTAAACCATATTATTTTCCTTTTCCTGTTTCTCTTGCTTTTCACTGTTGGTTCAACATATTTTAAGCTTTCTGAGAACCCGCTTTTCGCTAAAGCTTCATCATACATGGGTTTGGCTTTCATAAATAGCTCTTTATTGCAGGAGTTGTCAGAAACACGTTTACTGATCATCATAGGTATCTGCCTAATGATAGCTGGGGGGTGATTGGATTGTGCGTGGATATAGAGAGGGTCATTGTTCGGTTTTCTGTAAGGGTAGAAGATGTCATTTTGGAGGTCAAATGTTACGTCTAAGAAATCTGTGCAGGTCAGGTTAGTTTCAATGGTTATCTTTAACCCAACATTGGAAAAGAGTTTGATCATTTTCTTACGGGTGCTGTCTGCTTTGGGTCCAGACATGTTGGGGAAACAACCTAAACCGTCATCACGATACAGGCCTAGAGCATTTACACCAAATTCCTTTTTCAACATATCTAGGATGTATAAACCAACAATTTCGCATACTTCAGCGCCATCAAAACTGCCCATGGTGACGTCAAAACTAGTGTGATCTTTTTTCACCCAGGTGTTACCGTTGCTAAACAGTAAGCTTTTCCTGCTGTGCAGGATGGTTTTGATAACATCCTCTGGAATGGAGACCATGGTTTTGGCAAATTTGAGGGCTTTCATGAGAAGATCTTCTGTGATCGAGGGGTAAAAGTCAACAATATCAAACTTTATGAACTTAGATTTTTGTTTCAGCTTCAATTTCTTGAACCAAGATATTACCTGTCCGGTATTTTGCCACTGGTTGAGTTTGGTTTTCAGTCTCAGTTGGCTATTAATTTTTTCCAAGTGCTTTTTGCTAATGATACCTATTTCAGATTTTGCTGGATTAATCAATCTGCACTTGGGGTTTTGTTCAAAATTATCCTTGTGGTCTTTCAAAGTAATGTAAGCATTGCGCTCGGCCATGACTTCGATGCGGTCTGCTAGGTTAAGGGAACCGGCTATTTCTTTGGCTTCTGTATTGATATTTTTACAGATATTTCTGTCTGCTTTTTTGTATGTCTTAGTGATGTTTTCTGTAAGAAGTTTATTGTGGTGTTCTTTCGGCATACTGTACAGGTTGGTTGTCTTATCTGCCTGTACTAGGAGATTGTCAGATTGTCTGATTGTTTTGATGTCATTGGCCATTTGTTTCTGGAATGCATTGTGTGAGTGCTGAAATTCAATGTTCCGGACCATTTCGTAGATATCACTTTCAAATGCCCTGAGGTGTTCGCTATGAGGGGGTGAATATGTGGTTTTGAATCCATAGTTTTGTTTATCTGAAGTTTGACCAGGGTTTTCGAAATGGAATGCCTTCCATCGCATTCTCCGAAGTAGGCTTTCAACTTTACTTATCAGGGATTTGGTATAGGACAGATTACTAGGGATGGGAATGTTTTTCAAAGAGTAGTTGAAGTTAGCTTTGTTCATTCTGTAGATGTTACAAGGTGAATTTCTGGACAGGGTGGGTTAACAAGAGTGCTCGACAACGTACCTGTCGCTGGAGCTGGAGTAGAAGGTAGTGTTACCCTCCGATGTAAAGTGCTCTATGGCCTACAAGCTAGGCCAGAGCGGTATAACTCTGAAGAAAAACAACACTGTTAATTCACAACAGACTGTTTCACGGGATGCGACCCGATCATCAGGTGAATGTGGTTAGAATGAAGCTAACGTCGTGGTTTGAAAAGCCGAGACTTTACGAGATTACGAGATTATGCTTTGTGCGATTCGGGTCGGGGGGGGGGGCATGTGAAAGACTGACACTGATCCTATTGTTCTCGGGTGCACAATAGGATTGGTCGGGGTACACGTGCGATACTGGAACATAACAGGGCAGGGCAAAGAGGTTATATAATGTAGTAAATAGTAAATATAATACAAAGATATAACCAGGATGCTCAATCAGCATATTGAAATGATTTCTAATAGGGCCTTGGAAGCGGTGAACATATCAGTAGTATACATATGATATGATAAAAATACACATATACTGTGAAAATACACAATATACAAGGCAAATATACAATATAAAAGGCAAATATACTATACCCATACCAAGTGGTGCAAGTCTCCTAGCTGAAGGTCGTAAAGCCCATTAGACCAGGATAAAGTAGAACTTTCCTGTCATCCAATGGACTCCACGAGCCAGCAGTGAGAGAACAACCACCTGAACAAATCAGTCCGCCCAGCGGATCCTCGTGTGGGGGGGGGGGGGGGTTAAGGGGGCACGCTGAATATGAGTACGAATGCTAGGTTTTAAAATATTTCAGGGTGAATTTGTTTTGATGGCGGCACTTGGAGAGAATTTCAGCTCTTGAGTTCAACAATGATCCAGGGGGGGCCGTAGCTATAAGTAGCTTTTCAGACAAGCAGAGATCACACTTCCTAGTTCCACAGAAGTAAGGTGCTGCCTTGGCAGATATTTCCCAGGAGAGCTTGTAATTGATATTGTTGTCTTTTAGTGACCAAATGTGTTTAGACAGTTCAGTGTTTTTAGCGTGGGATCTGTTCCGAAAGGATTGCTTGTGGTTATTATATCTTGTCTTGAAATCACCTTCAGTACACCCTATGTAGTGTTTCACGTCATTGTCTGTTCTAACTGTTGCTTTATAGACAATGCATTTCAGCTGACATTGACCATTCATAGGACATTCGTCTTTTTTGCGGCAGTTACATTGTTTTTGGGGTGCATTCACAGCATTGTCAGAATTTAGAACCTTCATATTATGTTTGCTGATCAGGTTAGACATGTTGGGTAGACAGCTGTAGCTAATTTTCAAATTGTTCCTGTTGAATAACCTGTGGTACCTGTGATGTTGAGGGAAGTGTTTTTTCAACTAGTTTCATGAATTTTCTGCCAATGTTGGTTTTTACATGACGGCTGTAGGGTGGATTAAACCATATTATTTTCCTTTTCCTGTTTCTCTTGCTTTTCACTGTTGGTTCAACATATTTTAAGCTTTCTGAGAACCCGCTTTTCGCTAAAGCTTCATCATACATGGGTTTGGCTTTCATAAATAGCTCTTTATTGCAGGAGTTGTCAGAAACACGTTTACTGATCATCATAGGTATCTGCCTAATGATAGCTGGGGGGTGATTGGATTGTGCGTGGATATAGAGAGGGTCATTGTTCGGTTTTCTGTAAGGGTAGAAGATGTCATTTTGGAGGTCAAATGTTACGTCTAAGAAATCTGTGCAGGTCAGGTTAGTTTCAATGGTTATCTTTAACCCAACATTGGAAAAGAGTTTGATCATTTTCTTACGGGTGCTGTCTGCTTTGGGTCCAGACATGTTGGGGAAACAACCTAAACCGTCATCACGATACAGGCCTAGAGCATTTACACCAAATTCCTTTTTCAACATATCTAGGATGTATAAACCAACAATTTCGCATACTTCAGCGCCATCAAAACTGCCCATGGTGACGTCAAAACTAGTGTGATCTTTTTTCACCCAGGTGTTACCGTTGCTAAACAGTAAGCTTTTCCTGCTGTGCAGGATGGTTTTGATAACATCCTCTGGAATGGAGACCATGGTTTTGGCAAATTTGAGGGCTTTCATGAGAAGATCTTCTGTGATCGAGGGGTAAAAGTCAACAATATCAAACTTTATGAACTTAGATTTTTGTTTCAGCTTCAATTTCTTGAACCAAGATATTACCTGTCCGGTATTTTGCCACTGGTTGAGTTTGGTTTTCAGTCTCAGTTGGCTATTAATTTTTTCCAAGTGCTTTTTGCTAATGATACCTATTTCAGATTTTGCTGGATTAATCAATCTGCACTTGGGGTTTTGTTCAAAATTATCCTTGTGGTCTTTCAAAGTAATGTAAGCATTGCGCTCGGCCATGACTTCGATGCGGTCTGCTAGGTTAAGGGAACCGGCTATTTCTTTGGCTTCTGTATTGATATTTTTACAGATATTTCTGTCTGCTTTTTTGTATGTCTTAGTGATGTTTTCTGTAAGAAGTTTATTGTAGTGTTCTTTCGGCATACTGTACAGGTTGGTTGTCTTATCTGCCTGTACTAGGAGATTGTCAGATTGTCTGATTGTTTTGATGTCATTGGCCATTTGTTTCTGGAATGCATTGTGTGAGTGCTGAAATTCAATGTTCCGGACCATTTCGTAGATATCACTTTCAAATGCCCTGAGGTGTTCGCTATGAGGGGGTGAATATGTGGTTTTGAATCCATAGTTTTGTTTATCTGAAGTTTGACCAGGGTTTTCGAAATGGAATGCCTTCCATCGCATTCTCCGAAGTAGGCTTTCAACTTTACTTATCAGGGATTTGGTATAGGACAGATTACTAGGGATGGGAATGTTTTTCAAAGAGTAGTTGAAGTTAGCTTTGTTCATTCTGTAGATGTTACAAGGTGAATTTCTGGACAGGGTGGGTTAACAAGAGTGCTCGACAACGTACCTGTCGCTGGAGCTGGAGTAGAAGGTAGTGTTACCCTCCGATGTAAAGTGCTCTATGGCCTACAAGCTAGGCCAGAGCGGTATAACTCTGAAGAAAAACAACACTGTTAATTCACAACAGACTGTTTCACGGGATGCGACCCGATCATCAGGTGAATGTGGTTAGAATGAAGCTAACGTCGTGGTTTGAAAAGCCGAGACTTTACGAGATTACGAGATTATGCTTTGTGCGATTCGGGTCGGGGGGGGGGGCATGTGAAAGACTGACACTGATCCTATTGTTCTCGGGTGCACAATAGGATTGGTCGGGGTACACGTGCGATACTGGAACATAACAGGGCAGGGCAAAGAGGTTATATAATGTAGTAAATAGTAAATATAATACAAAGATATAACCAGGATGCTCAATCAGCATATTGAAATGATTTCTAATAGGGCCTTGGAAGCGGTGAACATATCAGTAGTATACATATGATATGATAAAAATACACATATACTGTGAAAATACACAATATACAAGGCAAATATACAATATAAAAGGCAAATATACTATACCCATACCAAGTGGTGCAAGTCTCCTAGCTGAAGGTCGTAAAGCCCATTAGACCAGGATAAAGTAGAACTTTCCTGTCATCCAATGGACTCCACGAGCCAGCAGTGAGAGAACAACCACCTGAACAAATCAGTCCGCCCAGCGGATCCTCGTGTGGGGGGGGGGGTTAAGGGGGCACGCTGAATATGAGTACGAATGCTAGGTTTTAAAATATTTCAGGGTGAATTTGTTTTGATGGCGGCACTTGGAGAGAATTTCAGCTCTTGAGTTCAACAATGATCCAGGGGGGGGCCGTAGCTATAAGTAGCTTTTCAGACAAGCAGAGATCACACTTCCTAGTCCCACAGAAGTAAGGTGCTGCCTTGGCAGATATTTCCCAGGAGAGCTTGTAATTGATATTGTTGTCTTTTAGTGACCAAATGTGTTTAGACAGTTCAGTGTTTTTAGCGTGGGATCTGTTCCGAAAGGATTGCTTGTGGTTATTATATCTTGTCTTGAAATCACCTTCAGTACACCCTATGTAGTGTTTCACGTCATTGTCTGTTCTAACTGTTGCTTTATAGACAATGCATTTCAGCTGACATTGACCATTCATAGGACATTCGTCTTTTTTGCGGCAGTTACATTGTTTTTGGGGTGCATTCACAGCATTGTCAGAATTTAGAACCTTCATATTATGTTTGCTGATCAGGTTAGACATGTTGGGTAGACAGCTGTAGCTAATTTTCAAATTGTTCCTGTTGAATAACCTGTGGTACCTGTGATGTTGAGGGAAGTGTTTTTTCAACTAGTTTCATGAATTTTCTGCCAATGTTGGTTTTTACATGACGGCTGTAGGGTGGATTAAACCATATTATTTTCCTTTTCCTGTTTCTCTTGCTTTTCACTGTTGGTTCAACATATTTTAAGCTTTCTGAGAACCCGCTTTTCGCTAAAGCTTCATCATACATGGGTTTGGCTTTCATAAATAGCTCTTTATTGCAGGAGTTGTCAGAAACACGTTTACTGATCATCATAGGTATCTGCCTAATGATAGCTGGGGGGTGATTGGATTGTGCGTGGATATAGAGAGGGTCATTGTTCGGTTTTCTGTAAGGGTAGAAGATGTCATTTTGGAGGTCAAATGTTACGTCTAAGAAATCTGTGCAGGTCAGGTTAGTTTCAATGGTTATCTTTAACCCAACATTGGAAAAGAGTTTGATCATTTTCTTACGGGTGCTGTCTGCTTTGGGTCCAGACATGTTGGGGAAACAACCTAAACCGTCATCACGATACAGGCCTAGAGCATTTACACCAAATTCCTTTTTCAACATATCTAGGATGTATAAACCAACAATTTCGCATACTTCAGCGCCATCAAAACTGCCCATGGTGACGTCAAAACTAGTGTGATCTTTTTTCACCCAGGTGTTACCGTTGCTAAACAGTAAGCTTTTCCTGCTGTGCAGGATGGTTTTGATAACATCCTCTGGAATGGAGACCATGGTTTTGGCAAATTTGAGGGCTGTCATGAGAAGATCTTCTGTGATCGAGGGGTAAAAGTCAACAATATCAAACTTTATGAACTTAGATTTTTGTTTCAGCTTCAATTTCTTGAACCAAGATATTACCTGTCCGGTATTTTGCCACTGGTTGAGTTTGGTTTTCAGTCTCAGTTGGCTATTAATTTTTTCCAAGTGCTTTTTGCTAATGATACCTATTTCAGATTTTGCTGGATTAATCAATCTGCACTTGGGGTTTTGTTCAAAATTATCCTTGTGGTCTTTCAAAGTAATGTAAGCATTGCGCTCGGCCATGACTTCGATGCGGTCTGCTAGGTTAAGGGAACCGGCTATTTCTTTGGCTTCTGTATTGATATTTTTACAGATATTTCTGTCTGCTTTTTTGTATGTCTTAGTGATGTTTTCTGTAAGAAGTTTATTGTAGTGTTCTTTCGGCATACTGTACAGGTTGGTTGTCTTATCTGCCTGTACTAGGAGATTGTCAGATTGTCTGATTGTTTTGATGTCATTGGCCATTTGTTTCTGGAATGCATTGTGTGAGTGCTGAAATTCAATGTTCCGGACCATTTCGTAGATATCACTTTCAAATGCCCTGAGGTGTTCGCTATGAGGGGGTGAATATGTGGTTTTGAATCCATAGTTTTGTTTATCTGAAGTTTGACCAGGGTTTTCGAAATGGAATGCCTTCCATCGCATTCTCCGAAGTAGGCTTTCAACTTTACTTATCAGGGATTTGGTATAGGACAGATTACTAGGGATGGGAATGTTTTTCAAAGAGTAGTTGAAGTTAGCTTTGTTCATTCTGTAGATGTTACAAGGTGAATTTCTGGACAGGGTGGGTTAACAAGAGTGCTCGACAACGTACCTGTCGCTGGAGCTGGAGTAGAAGGTAGTGTTACCCTCCGATGTAAAGTGCTCTATGGCCTACAAGCTAGGCCAGAGCGGTATAACTCTGAAGAAAAACAACACTGTTAATTCACAACAGACTGTTTCACGGGATGCGACCCGATCATCAGGTGAATGTGGTTAGAATGAAGCTAACGTCGTGGTTTGAAAAGCCGAGACTTTACGAGATTACGAGATTATGCTTTGTGCGATTCGGGTCGGGGGGGGGGCATGTGAAAGACTGACACTGATCCTATTGTTCTCGGGTGCACAATAGGATTGGTCGGGGTACACGTGCGATACTGGAACATAACAGGGCAGGGCAAAGAGGTTATATAATGTAGTAAATAGTAAATATAATACAAAGATATAACCAGGATGCTCAATCAGCATATTGAAATGATTTCTAATAGGGCCTTGGAAGCGGTGAACATATCAGTAGTATACATATGATATGATAAAAATACACATATACTGTGAAAATACACAATATACAAGGCAAATATACAATATAAAAGGCAAATATACTATACCCATACCAAGTGGTGCAAGTCTCCTAGCTGAAGGTCGTAAAGCCCATTAGACCAGGATAAAGTAGAACTTTCCTGTCATCCAATGGACTCCACGAGCCAGCAGTGAGAGAACAACCACCTGAACAAATCAGTCCGCCCAGCGGATCCTCGTGTGGGGGGGGGGGGGGGTTAAGGGGGCACGCTGAATATGAGTACGAATGCTAGGTTTTAAAATATTTCAGGGTGAATTTGTTTTGATGGCGGCACTTGGAGAGAATTTCAGCTCTTGAGTTCAACAATGATCCAGGGGGGGCCGTAGCTATAAGTAGCTTTTCAGACAAGCAGAGATCACACTTCCTAGTCCCACAGAAGTAAGGTGCTGCCTTGGCAGATATTTCCCAGGAGAGCTTGTAATTGATATTGTTGTCTTTTAGTGACCAAATGTGTTTAGACAGTTCAGTGTTTTTAGCGTGGGATCTGTTCCGAAAGGATTGCTTGTGGTTATTATATCTTGTCTTGAAATCACCTTCAGTACACCCTATGTAGTGTTTCACGTCATTGTCTGTTCTAACTGTTGCTTTATAGACAATGCATTTCAGCTGACATTGACCATTCATAGGACATTCGTCTTTTTTGCGGCAGTTACATTGTTTTTGGGGTGCATTCACAGCATTGTCAGAATTTAGAACCTTCATATTATGTTTGCTGATCAGGTTAGACATGTTGGGTAGACAGCTGTAGCTAATTTTCAAATTGTTCCTGTTGAATAACCTGTGGTACCTGTGATGTTGAGGGAAGTGTTTTTCAACTAGTTTCATGAATTTTCTGCCAACGTTGGTTTTTACATGACGGCTGTAGGGTGGATTAAACCATATTATTTTCCTTTTCCTGTTTCTCTTGCTTTTCACTGTTGGTTCAACATATTTTAAGCTTTCTGAGAACCCGCTTTTCGCTAAAGCTTCATCATACATGGGTTTGGCTTTCATAAATAGCTCTTTATTGCAGGAGTTGTCAGAAACACGTTTACTGATCATCATAGGTATCTGCCTAATGATAGCTGGGGGGTAATTGGATTGTGCGTGGATATAGAGAGGGTCATTGTTCGGTTTTCTGTAAGGGTAGAAGATGTCATTTTGGAGGTCAAATGTTACGTCTAAGAAATCTGTGCAGGTCAGGTTAGTTTCAATGGTTATCTTTAACCCAACATTGGAAAAGAGTTTGATCATTTTCTTACGGGTGCTGTCTGCTTTGGGTCCAGACATGTTGGGGAAACAACCTAAACCGTCATCACGATACAGGCCTAGAGCATTTACACCAAATTCCTTTTTCAACATATCTAGGATGTATAAACCAACAATTTCGCATACTTCAGCGCCATCAAAACTGCCCATGGTGACGTCAAAACTAGTGTGATCTTTTTTCACCCAGGTGTTACCGTTGCTAAACAGTAAGCTTTTCCTGCTGTGCAGGATGGTTTTGATAACATCCTCTGGAATGGAGACCATGGTTTTGGCAAATTTGAGGGCTTTCATGAGAAGATCTTCTGTGATCGAGGGGTAAAAGTCAACAATATCAAACTTTATGAACTTAGATTTTTGTTTCAGCTTCAATTTCTTGAACCAAGATATTACCTGTCCGGTATTTTGCCACTGGTTGAGTTTGGTTTTCAGTCTCAGTTGGCTATTAATTTTTTCCAAGTGCTTTTTGCTAATGATACCTATTTCAGATTTTGCTGGATTAATCAATCTGCACTTGGGGTTTTGTTCAAAATTATCCTTGTGGTCTTTCAAAGTAATGTAAGCATTGCGCTCGGCCATGACTTCGATGCGGTCTGCTAGGTTAAGGGAACCGGCTATTTCTTTGGCTTCTGTATTGATATTTTTACAGATATTTCTGTCTGCTTTTTTGTATGTCTTAGTGATGTTTTCTGTAAGAAGTTTATTGTAGTGTTCTTTCGGCATACTGTACAGGTTGGTTGTCTTATCTGCCTGTACTAGGAGATTGTCAGATTGTCTGATTGTTTTGATGTCATTGGCCATTTGTTTCTGGAATGCATTGTGTGAGTGCTGAAATTCAATGTTCCGGACCATTTCGTAGATATCACTTTCAAATGCCCTGAGGTGTTCGCTATGAGGGGGTGAATATGTGGTTTTGAATCCATAGTTTTGTTTATCTGAAGTTTGACCAGGGTTTTCGAAATGGAATGCCTTCCATCGCATTCTCCGAAGTAGGCTTTCAACTTTACTTATCAGGGATTTGGTATAGGACAGATTACTAGGGATGGGAATGTTTTTCAAAGAGTAGTTGAAGTTAGCTTTGTTCATTCTGTAGATGTTACAAGGTGAATTTCTGGACAGGGTGGGTTAACAAGAGTGCTCGACAACGTACCTGTCGCTGGAGCTGGAGTAGAAGGTAGTGTTACCCTCCGATGTAAAGTGCTCTATGGCCTACAAGCTAGGCCAGAGCGGTATAACTCTGAAGAAAAACAACACTGTTAATTCACAACAGACTGTTTCACGGGATGCGACCCGATCATCAGGTGAATGTGGTTAGAATGAAGCTAACGTCGTGGTTTGAAAAGCCGAGACTTTACGAGATTACGAGATTATGCTTTGTGCGATTCGGGTCGGGGGGGGGGCATGTGAAAGACTGACACTGATCCTATTGTTCTCGGGTGCACAATAGGATTGGTCGGGGTACACGTGCGATACTGGAACATAACAGGGCAGGGCAAAGAGGTTATATAATGTAGTAAATAGTAAATATAATACAAAGATATAACCAGGATGCTCAATCAGCATATTGAAATGATTTCTAATAGGGCCTTGGAAGCGGTGAACATATCAGTGGTATACATATGATATGATAAAAATACACATATACTGTGAAAATACACAATATACAAGGCAAATATACAATATAAAAGGCAAATATACTATACCCATACCAAGTGGTGCAAGTCTCCTAGCTGAAGGTCGTAAAGCCCATTAGACCAGGATAAAGTAGAACTTTCCTGTCATCCAATGGACTCCACGAGCCAGCAGTGAGAGAACAACCACCTGAACAAATCAGTCCGCCCAGCGGATCCTCGTGTGGGGGGGGGGGGGGGGTTAAGGGGGCACGCTGAATATGAGTACGAATGCTAGGTTTTAAAATATTTCAGGGTGAATTTGTTTTGATGGCGGCACTTGGAGAGAATTTCAGCTCTTGAGTTCAACAATGATCCAGGGGGGGCCGTAGCTATAAGTAGCTTTTCAGACAAGCAGAGATCACACTTCCTAGTCCCACAGAAGTAAGGTGCTGCCTTGGCAGATATTTCCCAGGAGAGCTTGTAATTGATATTGTTGTCTTTTAGTGACCAAATGTGTTTAGACAGTTCAGTGTTTTTAGCGTGGGATCTGTTCCGAAAGGATTGCTTGTGGTTATTATATCTTGTCTTGAAATCACCTTCAGTACACCCTATGTAGTGTTTCACGTCATTGTCTGTTCTAACTGTTGCTTTATAGACAATGCATTTCAGCTGACATTGACCATTCATAGGACATTCGTCTTTTTTACGGCAGTTACATTGTTTTTGGGGTGCATTCACAGCATTGTCAGAATTTAGAACCTTCATATTATGTTTGCTGATCAGGTTAGACATGTTGGGTAGACAGCTGTAGCTAATTTTCAAATTGTTCCTGTTGAATAACCTGTGGTACCTGTGATGTTGAGGGAAGTGTTTTTCAACTAGTTTCATGAATTTTCTGCCAATGTTGGTTTTTACATGACGGCTGTAGGGTGGATTAAACCATATTATTTTCCTTTTCCTGTTTCTCTTGCTTTTCACTGTTGGTTCAACATATTTTAAGCTTTCTGAGAACCCGCTTTTCGCTAAAGCTTCATCATACATGGGTTTGGCTTTCATAAATAGCTCTTTATTGCAGGAGTTGTCAGAAACACGTTTACTGATCATCATAGGTATCTGCCTAATGATAGCTGGGGGGTGATTGGATTGTGCGTGGATATAGAGAGGGTCATTGTTCGGTTTTCTGTAAGGGTAGAAGATGTCATTTTGGAGGTCAAATGTTACGTCTAAGAAATCTGTGCAGGTCAGGTTAGTTTCAATGGTTATCTTTAACCCAACATTGGAAAAGAGTTTGATCATTTTCTTACGGGTGCTGTCTGCTTTGGGTCCAGACATGTCGGGGAAACAACCTAAACCGTCATCACGATACAGGCCTAGAGCATTTACACCAAATTCCTTTTTCAACATATCTAGGATGTATAAACCAACAATTTCGCATACTTCAGCGCCATCAAAACTGCCCATGGTGACGTCAAAACTAGTGTGATCTTTTTTCACCCAGGTGTTACCGTTGCTAAACAGTAAGCTTTTCCTGCTGTGCAGGATGGTTTTGATAACATCCTCTGGAATGGAGACCATGGTTTTGGCAAATTTGAGGGCTTTCATGAGAAGATCTTCTGTGATCGAGGGGTAAAAGTCAACAATATCAAACTTTATGAACTTAGATTTTTGTTTCAGCTTCAATTTCTTGAACCAAGATATTACCTGTCCGGTATTTTGCCACTGGTTGAGTTTGGTTTTCAGTCTCAGTTGGCTATTAATTTTTTCCAAGTGCTTTTTGCTAATGATACCTATTTCAGATTTTGCTGGATTAATCAATCTGCACTTGGGGTTTTGTTCAAAATTATCCTTGTGGTCTTTCAAAGTAATGTAAGCATTGCGCTCGGCCATGACTTCGATGCGGTCTGCTAGGTTAAGGGAACCGGCTATTTCTTTGGCTTCTGTATTGATATTTTTACAGATATTTCTGTCTGCTTTTTTGTATGTCTTAGTGATGTTTTCTGTAAGAAGTTTATTGTAGTGTTCTTTCGGCATACTGTACAGGTTGGTTGTCTTATCTGCCTGTACTAGGAGATTGTCAGATTGTCTGATTGTTTTGATGTCATTGGCCATTTGTTTCTGGAATGCATTGTGTGAGTGCTGAAATTCAATGTTCCGGACCATTTCGTAGATATCACTTTCAAATGCCCTGAGGTGTTCGCTATGAGGGGGTGAATATGTGGTTTTGAATCCATAGTTTTGTTTATCTGAAGTTTGACCAGGGTTTTCGAAATGGAATGCCTTCCATCGCATTCTCCGAAGTAGGCTTTCAACTTTACTTATCAGGGATTTGGTATAGGACAGATTACTAGGGATGGGAATGTTTTTCAAAGAGTAGTTGAAGTTAGCTTTGTTCATTCTGTAGATGTTACAAGGTGAATTTCTGGACAGGGTGGGTTAACAAGAGTGCTCGACAACGTACCTGTCGCTGGAGCTGGAGTAGAAGGTAGTGTTACCCTCCGATGTAAAGTGCTCTATGGCCTACAAGCTAGGCCAGAGCGGTATAACTCTGAAGAAAAACAACACTGTTAATTCACAACAGACTGTTTCACGGGATGCGACCCGATCATCAGGTGAATGTGGTTAGAATGAAGCTAACGTCGTGGTTTGAAAAGCCGAGACTTTACGAGATTACGAGATTATGCTTTGTGCGATTCGGGTCGGGGGGGGGGGGGGGGGGCATGTGAAAGACTGACACTGATCCTATTGTTCTCGGGTGCACAATAGGATTGGTCGGGGTACACGTGCGATACTGGAACATAACAGGGCAGGGCAAAGAGGTTATATAATGTAGTAAATAGTAAATATAATACAAAGATATAACCAGGATGCTCAATCAGCATATTGAAATGATTTCTAATAGGGCCTTGGAAGCGGTGAACATATCAGTAGTATACATATGATATGATAAAAATACACATATACTGTGAAAATACACAATATACAAGGCAAATATACAATATAAAAGGCAAATATACTATACCCATACCAAGTGGTGCAAGTCTCCTAGCTGAAGGTCGTAAAGCCCATTAGACCAGGATAAAGTAGAACTTTCCTGTCATCCAATGGACTCCACGAGCCAGCAGTGAGAGAACAACCACCTGAACAAATCAGTCCGCCCAGCGGATCCTCGTGTGGGGGGGGGGGGGGGGTTAAGGGGGCACGCTGAATATGAGTACGAATGCTAGGTTTTAAAATATTTCAGGGTGAATTTGTTTTGATGGCGGCACTTGGAGAGAATTTCAGCTCTTGAGTTCAACAATGATCCAGGGGGGGCCGTAGCTATAAGTAGCTTTTCAGACAAGCAGAGATCACACTTCCTAGTCCCACAGAAGTAAGGTGCTGCCTTGGCAGATATTTCCCAGGAGAGCTTGTAATTGATATTGTTGTCTTTTAGTGACCAAATGTGTTTAGACAGTTCAGTGTTTTTAGCGTGGGATCTGTTCCGAAAGGATTGCTTGTGGTTATTATATCTTGTCTTGAAATCACCTTCAGTACACCCTATGTAGTGTTTCACGTCATTGTCTGTTCTAACTGTTGCTTTATAGACAATGCATTTCAGCTGACATTGACCATTCATAGGACATTCGTCTTTTTTACGGCAGTTACATTGTTTTTGGGGTGCATTCACAGCATTGTCAGAATTTAGAACCTTCATATTATGTTTGCTGATCAGGTTAGACATGTTGGGTAGACAGCTGTAGCTAATTTTCAAATTGTTCCTGTTGAATAACCTGTGGTACCTGTGATGTTGAGGGAAGTGTTTTTCAACTAGTTTCATGAATTTTCTGCCAATGTTGGTTTTTACATGACGGCTGTAGGGTGGATTAAACCATATTATTTTCCTTTTCCTGTTTCTCTTGCTTTTCACTGTTGGTTCAACATATTTTAAGCTTTCTGAGAACCCGCTTTTCGCTAAAGCTTCATCATACATGGGTTTGGCTTTCATAAATAGCTCTTTATTGCAGGAGTTGTCAGAAACACGTTTACTGATCATCATAGGTATCTGCCTAATGATAGCTGGGGGGTGATTGGATTGTGCGTGGATATAGAGAGGGTCATTGTTCGGTTTTCTGTAAGGGTAGAAGATGTCATTTTGGAGGTCAAATGTTACGTCTAAGAAATCTGTGCAGGTCAGGTTAGTTTCAATGGTTATCTTTAACCCAACATTGGAAAAGAGTTTGATCATTTTCTTACGGGTGCTGTCTGCTTTGGGTCCAGACATGTCGGGGAAACAACCTAAACCGTCATCACGATACAGGCCTAGAGCATTTACACCAAATTCCTTTTTCAACATATCTAGGATGTATAAACCAACAATTTCGCATACTTCAGCGCCATCAAAACTGCCCATGGTGACGTCAAAACTAGTGTGATCTTTTTTCACCCAGGTGTTACCGTTGCTAAACAGTAAGCTTTTCCTGCTGTGCAGGATGGTTTTGATAACATCCTCTGGAATGGAGACCATGGTTTTGGCAAATTTGAGGGCTTTCATGAGAAGATCTTCTGTGATCGAGGGGTAAAAGTCAACAATATCAAACTTTATGAACTTAGATTTTTGTTTCAGCTTCAATTTCTTGAACCAAGATATTACCTGTCCGGTATTTTGCCACTGGTTGAGTTTGGTTTTCAGTCTCAGTTGGCTATTAATTTTTTCCAAGTGCTTTTTGCTAATGATACCTATTTCAGATTTTGCTGGATTAATCAATCTGCACTTGGGGTTTTGTTCAAAATTATCCTTGTGGTCTTTCAAAGTAATGTAAGCATTGCGCTCGGCCATGACTTCGATGCGGTCTGCTAGGTTAAGGGAACCGGCTATTTCTTTGGCTTCTGTATTGATATTTTTACAGATATTTCTGTCTGCTTTTTTGTATGTCTTAGTGATGTTTTCTGTAAGAAGTTTATTGTATTGTTCTTTCGGCATACTGTACAGGTTGGTTGTCTTATCTGCCTGTACTAGGAGATTGTCAGATTGTCTGATTGTTTTGATGTCATTGGCCATTTGTTTCTGGAATGCATTGTGTGAGTGCTGAAATTCAATGTTCCGGACCATTTCGTAGATATCACTTTCAAATGCCCTGAGGTGTTCGCTATTAGGGGGTGAATATGTGGTTTTGAATCCATAGTTTTGTTTATCTGAAGTTTGACCAGGGTTTTCGAAATGGAATGCCTTCCATCGCATTCTCCGAAGTAGGCTTTCAACTTTACTTTTCAGGGATTTGGTATAGGACAGATTACTAGGGATGGGAATGTTTTTCAAAGAGTAGTTGAAGTTAGCTTTGTTCATTCTGTAGATGTTACAAGGTGAATTTCTGGACAGGGTGGGTTAACAAGAGTGCTCGACAACGTACCTGTCGCTGGAGCTGGAGTAGAAGGTAGTGTTACCCTCCGATGTAAAGTGCTCTATGGCCTACAAGCTAGGCCAGAGCGGTATAACTCTGAAGAAAAACAACACTGTTAATTCACAACAGACTGTTTCACGGGATGCGACCCGATCATCAGGTGAATGTGGTTAGAATGAAGCTAACGTCGTGGTTTGAAAAGCCGAGACTTTACGAGATTACGAGATTATGCTTTGTGCGATTCGGGTCGGGGGGGGGGGGGCATGTGAAAGACTGACACTGATCCTATTGTTCTCGGGTGCACAATAGGATTGGTCGGGGTACACGTGCGATACTGGAACATAACAGGGCAGGGCAAAGAGGTTATATAATGTAGTAAATAGTAAATATAATACAAAGATATAACCAGGATGCTCAATCAGCATATTGAAATGATTTCTAATAGGGCCTTGGAAGCGGTGAACATATCAGTAGTATACATATGATATGATAAAAATACACATATACTGTGAAAATACACAATATACAAGGCAAATATACAATATAAAAGGCAAATATACTATACCCATACCAAGTGGTGCAAGTCTCCTAGCTGAAGGTCGTAAAGCCCATTAGACCAGGATAAAGTAGAACTTTCCTGTCATCCAATGGACTCCACGAGCCAGCAGTGAGAAAACAACCACCTGAACAAATCAGTCCGCCCAGCGGATCCTCGTGTGGGGGGGGGGGGGGGGGTTAAGGGGGCACGCTGAATATGAGTACGAATGCTAGGTTTTAAAATATTTCAGGGTGAATTTGTTTTGATGGCGGCACTTGGAGAGAATTTCAGCTCTTGAGTTCAACAATGATCCAGGGGGGGCCGTAGCTATAAGTAGCTTTTCAGACAAGCAGAGATCACACTTCCTAGTCCCACAGAAGTAAGGTGCTGCCTTGGCAGATATTTCCCAGGAGAGCTTGTAATTGATATTGTTGTCTTTTAGTGACCAAATGTGTTTAGACAGTTCAGTGTTTTTAGCGTGGGATCTGTTCCGAAAGGATTGCTTGTGGTTATTATATCTTGTCTTGAAATCACCTTCAGTACACCCTATGTAGTGTTTCACGTCATTGTCTGTTCTAACTGTTGCTTTATAGACAATGCATTTCAGCTGACATTGACCATTCATAGGACATTCGTCTTTTTTACGGCAGTTACATTGTTTTTGGGGTGCATTCACAGCATTGTCAGAATTTAGAACCTTCATATTATGTTTGCTGATCAGGTTAGACATGTTGGGTAGACAGCTGTAGCTAATTTTCAAATTGTTCCTGTTGAATAACCTGTGGTACCTGTGATGTTGAGGGAAGTGTTTTTCAACTAGTTTCATGAATTTTCTGCCAATGTTGGTTTTTACATGACGGCTGTAGGGTGGATTAAACCATATTATTTTCCTTTTCCTGTTTCTCTTGCTTTTCACTGTTGGTTCAACATATTTTAAGCTTTCTGAGAACCCGCTTTTCGCTAAAGCTTCATCATACATGGGTTTGGCTTTCATAAATAGCTCTTTATTGCAGGAGTTGTCAGAAACACGTTTACTGATCATCATAGGTATCTGCCTAATGATAGCTGGGGGGTGATTGGATTGTGCGTGGATATAGAGAGGGTCATTGTTCGGTTTTCTGTAAGGGTAGAAGATGTCATTTTGGAGGTCAAATGTTACGTCTAAGAAATCTGTGCAGGTCAGGTTAGTTTCAATGGTTATCTTTAACCCAACATTGGAAAAGAGTTTGATCATTTTCTTACGGGTGCTGTCTGCTTTGGGTCCAGACATGTTGGGGAAACAACCTAAACCGTCATCACGATACAGGCCTAGAGCATTTACACCAAATTCCTTTTTCAACATATCTAGGATGTATAAACCAACAATTTCGCATACTTCAGCGCCATCAAAACTGCCCATGGTGACGTCAAAACTAGTGTGATCTTTTTTCACCCAGGTGTTACCGTTGCTAAACAGTAAGCTTTTCCTGCTGTGCAGGATGGTTTTGATAACATCCTCTGGAATGGAGACCATGGTTTTGGCAAATTTGAGGGCTTTCATGAGAAGATCTTCTGTGATCGAGGGGTAAAAGTCAACAATATCAAACTTTATGAACTTAGATTTTTGTTTCAGCTTCAATTTCTTGAACCAAGATATTACCTGTCCGGTATTTTGCCACTGGTTGAGTTTGGTTTTCAGTCTCAGTTGGCTATTAATTTTTTCCAAGTGCTTTTTGCTAATGATACCTATTTCAGATTTTGCTGGATTAATCAATCTGCACTTGGGGTTTTGTTCAAAATTATCCTTGTGGTCTTTCAAAGTAATGTAAGCATTGCGCTCGGCCATGACTTCGATGCGGTCTGCTAGGTTAAGGGAACCGGCTATTTCTTTGGCTTCTGTATTGATATTTTTACAGATATTTCTGTCTGCTTTTTTGTATGTCTTAGTGATGTTTTCTGTAAGAAGTTTATTGTATTGTTCTTTCGGCATACTGTACAGGTTGGTTGTCTTATCTGCCTGTACTAGGAGATTGTCAGATTGTCTGATTGTTTTGATGTCATTGGCCATTTGTTTCTGGAATGCATTGTGTGAGTGCTGAAATTCAATGTTCCGGACCATTTCGTAGATATCACTTTCAAATGCCCTGAGGTGTTCGCTATTAGGGGGTGAATATGTGGTTTTGAATCCATAGTTTTGTTTATCTGAAGTTTGACCAGGGTTTTCGAAATGGAATGCCTTCCATCGCATTCTCCGAAGTAGGCTTTCAACTTTACTTTTCAGGGATTTGGTATAGGACAGATTACTAGGGATGGGAATGTTTTTCAAAGAGTAGTTGAAGTTAGCTTTGTTCATTCTGTAGATGTTACAAGGTGAATTTCTGGACAGGGTGGGTTAACAAGAGTGCTCGACAACGTACCTGTCGCTGGAGCTGGAGTAGAAGGTAGTGTTACCCTCCGATGTAAAGTGCTCTATGGCCTACAAGCTAGGCCAGAGCGGTATAACTCTGAAGAAAAACAACACTGTTAATTCACAACAGACTGTTTCACGGGATGCGACCCGATCATCAGGTGAATGTGGTTAGAATGAAGCTAACGTCGTGGTTTGAAAAGCCGAGACTTTACGAGATTACGAGATTATGCTTTGTGCGATTCGGGTCGGGGGGGGGGGGGGCATGTGAAAGACTGACACTGATCCTATTGTTCTCGGGTGCACAATAGGATTGGTCGGGGTACACGTGCGATACTGGAACATAACAGGGCAGGGCAAAGAGGTTATATAATGTAGTAAATAGTAAATATAATACAAAGATATAACCAGGATGCTCAATCAGCATATTGAAATGATTTCTAATAGGGCCTTGGAAGCGGTGAACATATCAGTAGTATACATATGATATGATAAAAATACACATATACTGTGAAAATACACAATATACAAGGCAAATATACAATATAAAAGGCAAATATACTATACCCATACCAAGTGGTGCAAGTCTCCTAGCTGAAGGTCGTAAAGCCCATTAGACCAGGATAAAGTAGAACTTTCCTGTCATCCAATGGACTCCACGAGCCAGCAGTGAGAGAACAACCACCTGAACAAATCAGTCCGCCCAGCGGATCCTCGTGTGGGGGGGGGGGGGGGGGGGGGTTAAGGGGGCACGCTGAATATGAGTACGAATGCTAGGTTTTAAAATATTTCAGGGTGAATTTGTTTTGATGGCGGCACTTGGAGAGAATTTCAGCTCTTGAGTTCAACAATGATCCAGGGGGGGCCGTAGCTATAAGTAGCTTTTCAGACAAGCAGAGATCACACTTCCTAGTCCCACAGAAGTAAGGTGCTGCCTTGGCAGATATTTCCCAGGAGAGCTTGTAATTGATATTGTTGTCTTTTAGTGACCAAATGTGTTTAGACAGTTCAGTGTTTTTAGCGTGGGATCTGTTCCGAAAGGATTGCTTGTGGTTATTATATCTTGTCTTGAAATCACCTTCAGTACACCCTATGTAGTGTTTCACGTCATTGTCTGTTCTAACTGTTGCTTTATAGACAATGCATTTCAGCTGACATTGACCATTCATAGGACATTCGTCTTTTTTACGGCAGTTACATTGTTTTTGGGGTGCATTCACAGCATTGTCAGAATTTAGAACCTTCATATTATGTTTGCTGATCAGGTTAGACATGTTGGGTAGACAGCTGTAGCTAATTTTCAAATTGTTCCTGTTGAATAACCTGTGGTACCTGTGATGTTGAGGGAAGTGTTTTTCAACTAGTTTCATGAATTTTCTGCCAATGTTGGTTTTTACATGACGGCTGTAGGGTGGATTAAACCATATTATTTTCCTTTTCCTGTTTCTCTTGCTTTTCACTGTTGGTTCAACATATTTTAAGCTTTCTGAGAACCCGCTTTTCGCTAAAGCTTCATCATACATGGGTTTGGCTTTCATAAATAGCTCTTTATTGCAGGAGTTGTCAGAAACACGTTTACTGATCATCATAGGTATCTGCCTAATGATAGCTGGGGGGTGATTGGATTGTGCGTGGATATAGAGAGGGTCATTGTTCGGTTTTCTGTAAGGGTAGAAGATGTCATTTTGGAGGTCAAATGTTACGTCTAAGAAATCTGTGCAGGTCAGGTTAGTTTCAATGGTTATCTTTAACCCAACATTGGAAAAGAGTTTGATCATTTTCTTACGGGTGCTGTCTGCTTTGGGTCCAGACATGTTGGGGAAACAACCTAAACCGTCATCACGATACAGGCCTAGAGCATTTACACCAAATTCCTTTTTCAACATATCTAGGATGTATAAACCAACAATTTCGCATACTTCAGCGCCATCAAAACTGCCCATGGTGACGTCAAAACTAGTGTGATCTTTTTTCACCCAGGTGTTACCGTTGCTAAACAGTAAGCTTTTCCTGCTGTGCAGGATGGTTTTGATAACATCCTCTGGAATGGAGACCATGGTTTTGGCAAATTTGAGGGCTTTCATGAGAAGATCTTCTGTGATCGAGGGGTAAAAGTCAACAATATCAAACTTTATGAACTTAGATTTTTGTTTCAGCTTCAATTTCTTGAACCAAGATATTACCTGTCCGGTATTTTGCCACTGGTTGAGTTTGGTTTTCAGTCTCAGTTGGCTATTAATTTTTTCCAAGTGCTTTTTGCTAATGATACCTATTTCAGATTTTGCTGGATTAATCAATCTGCACTTGGGGTTTTGTTCAAAATTATCCTTGTGGTCTTTCAAAGTAATGTAAGCATTGCGCTCGGCCATGACTTCGATGCGGTCTGCTAGGTTAAGGGAACCGGCTATTTCTTTGGCTTCTGTATTGATATTTTTACAGATATTTCTGTCTGCTTTTTTGTATGTCTTAGTGATGTTTTCTGTAAGAAGTTTATTGTATTGTTCTTTCGGCATACTGTACAGGTTGGTTGTCTTATCTGCCTGTACTAGGAGATTGTCAGATTGTCTGATTGTTTTGATGTCATTGGCCATTTGTTTCTGGAATGCATTGTGTGAGTGCTGAAATTCAATGTTCCGGACCATTTCGTAGATATCACTTTCAAATGCCCTGAGGTGTTCGCTATTAGGGGGTGAATATGTGGTTTTGAATCCATAGTTTTGTTTATCTGAAGTTTGACCAGGGTTTTCGAAATGGAATGCCTTCCATCGCATTCTCCGAAGTAGGCTTTCAACTTTACTTTTCAGGGATTTGGTATAGGACAGATTACTAGGGATGGGAATGTTTTTCAAAGAGTAGTTGAAGTTAGCTTTGTTCATTCTGTAGATGTTACAAGGTGAATTTCTGGACAGGGTGGGTTAACAAGAGTGCTCGACAACGTACCTGTCGCTGGAGCTGGAGTAGAAGGTAGTGTTACCCTCCGATGTAAAGTGCTCTATGGCCTACAAGCTAGGCCAGAGCGGTATAACTCTGAAGAAAAACAACACTGTTAATTCACAACAGACTGTTTCACGGGATGCGACCCGATCATCAGGTGAATGTGGTTAGAATGAAGCTAACGTCGTGGTTTGAAAAGCCGAGACTTTACGAGATTACGAGATTATGCTTTGTGCGATTCGGGTCGGGGGGGGGGGGGGGGGGGGCATGTGAAAGACTGACACTGATCCTATTGTTCTCGGGTGCACAATAGGATTGGTCGGGGTACACGTGCGATACTGGAACATAACAGGGCAGGGCAAAGAGGTTATATAATGTAGTAAATAGTAAATATAATACAAAGATATAACCAGGATGCTCAATCAGCATATTGAAATGATTTCTAATAGGGCCTTGGAAGCGGTGAACATATCAGTAGTATACATATGATATGATAAAAATACACATATACTGTGAAAATACACAATATACAAGGCAAATATACAATATAAAAGGCAAATATACTATACCCATACCAAGTGGTGCAAGTCTCCTAGCTGAAGGTCGTAAAGCCCATTAGACCAGGATAAAGTAGAACTTTCCTGTCATCCAATGGACTCCACGAGCCAGCAGTGAGAGAACAACCACCTGAACAAATCAGTCCGCCCAGCGGATCCTCGTGTGGGGGGGGGGGGGGGGGGTTAAGGGGGCACGCTGAATATGAGTACGAATGCTAGGTTTTAAAATATTTCAGGGTGAATTTGTTTTGATGGCGGCACTTGGAGAGAATTTCAGCTCTTGAGTTCAACAATGATCCAGGGGGGGCCGTAGCTATAAGTAGCTTTTCAGACAAGCAGAGATCACACTTCCTAGTCCCACAGAAGTAAGGTGCTGCCTTGGCAGATATTTCCCAGGAGAGCTTGTAATTGATATTGTTGTCTTTTAGTGACCAAATGTGTTTAGACAGTTCAGTGTTTTTAGCGTGGGATCTGTTCCGAAAGGATTGCTTGTGGTTATTATATCTTGTCTTGAAATCACCTTCAGTACACCCTATGTAGTGTTTCACGTCATTGTCTGTTCTAACTGTTGCTTTATAGACAATGCATTTCAGCTGACATTGACCATTCATAGGACATTCGTCTTTTTTACGGCAGTTACATTGTTTTTGGGGTGCATTCACAGCATTGTCAGAATTTAGAACCTTCATATTATGTTTGCTGATCAGGTTAGACATGTTGGGTAGACAGCTGTAGCTAATTTTCAAATTGTTCCTGTTGAATAACCTGTGGTACCTGTGATGTTGAGGGAAGTGTTTTTCAACTAGTTTCATGAATTTTCTGCCAATGTTGGTTTTTACATGACGGCTGTAGGGTGGATTAAACCATATTATTTTCCTTTTCCTGTTTCTCTTGCTTTTCACTGTTGGTTCAACATATTTTAAGCTTTCTGAGAACCCGCTTTTCGCTAAAGCTTCATCATACATGGGTTTGGCTTTCATAAATAGCTCTTTATTGCAGGAGTTGTCAGAAACACGTTTACTGATCATCATAGGTATCTGCCTAATGATAGCTGGGGGGTGATTGGATTGTGCGTGGATATAGAGAGGGTCATTGTTCGGTTTTCTGTAAGGGTAGAAGATGTCATTTTGGAGGTCAAATGTTACGTCTAAGAAATCTGTGCAGGTCAGGTTAGTTTCAATGGTTATCTCAACCCAACATTGGAAAAGAGTTTGATCATTTTCTTACGGGTGCTGTCTGCTTTGGGTCCAGACATGTCGGGGAAACAACCTAAACCGTCATCACGATACAGGCCTAGAGCATTTACACCAAATTCCTTTTTCAACATATCTAGGATGTATAAACCAACAATTTCGCATACTTCAGCGCCATCAAAACTGCCCATGGTGACGTCAAAACTAGTGTGATCTTTTTTCACCCAGGTGTTACCGTTGCTAAACAGTAAGCTTTTCCTGCTGTGCAGGATGGTTTTGATAACATCCTCTGGAATGGAGACCATGGTTTTGGCAAATTTGAGGGCTTTCATGAGAAGATCTTCTGTGATCGAGGGGTAAAAGTCAACAATATCAAACTTTATGAACTTAGATTTTTGTTTCAGCTTCAATTTCTTGAACCAAGATATTACCTGTCCGGTATTTTGCCACTGGTTGAGTTTGGTTTTCAGTCTCAGTTGGCTATTAATTTTTTCCAAGTGCTTTTTGCTAATGATACCTATTTCAGATTTTGCTGGATTAATCAATCTGCACTTGGGGTTTTGTTCAAAATTATCCTTGTGGTCTTTCAAAGTAATGTAAGCATTGCGCTCGGCCATGACTTCGAAGCGGTCTGCTAGGTTAAGGGAACCGGCTATTTCTTTGGCTTCTGTATTGATATTTTTACAGATATTTCTGTCTGCTTTTTTGTATGTCTTAGTGATGTTTTCTGTAAGAAGTTTATTGTAGTGTTCTTTCGGCATACTGTACAGGTTGGTTGTCTTATCTGCCTGTACTAGGAGATTGTCAGATTGTCTGATTGTTTTGATGTCATTGGCCATTTGTTTCTGGAATGCATTGTGTGAGTGCTGAAATTCAATGTTCCGGACCATTTCGTAGATATCACTTTCAAATGCCCTGAGGTGTTCGCTATGAGGGGGTGAATATGTGGTTTTGAATCCATAGTTTTGTTTATCTGAAGTTTGACCAGGGTTTTCGAAATGGAATGCCTTCCATCGCATTCTCCGAAGTAGGCTTTCAACTTTACTTATCAGGGATTTGGTATAGGACAGATTACTAGGGATGGGAATGTTTTTCTAAGAGTAGTTGAAGTTAGCTTTGTTCATTCTGTAGATGTTACAAGGTGAATTTCTGGACAGGGTGGGTTAACAAGAGTGCTCGACAACGTACCTGTCGCTGGAGCTGGAGTAGAAGGTAGTGTTACCCTCCGATGTAAAGTGCTCTATGGCCTACAAGCTAGGCCAGAGCGGTATAACTCTGAAGAAAAACAACACTGTTAATTCACAACAGACTGTTTCACGGGATGCGACCCGATCATCAGGTGAATGTGGTTAGAATGAAGCTAACGTCGTGGTTTGAAAAGCCGAGACTTTACGAGATTACGAGATTATGCTTTGTGCGATTCGGGTCGGGGGGGGGGGGCATGTGAAAGACTGACACTGATCCTATTGTTCTCGGGTGCACAATAGGATTGGTCGGGGTACACATGCGATACTGGAACATAACAGGGCAGGGCAAAGAGGTTATATAATGTAGTAAATAGTAAATATAATACAAAGATATAACCACGATGCTCAATCAGCATATTGAAATGATTTCTAATAGGGCCTTGGAAGCGGTGAACATATCAGTAGTATACATATGATATGATAAAAATACACATATACTGTGAAAATACACAATATACAAGGCAAATATACAATATAAAAGGCAAATATACTATACCCATACCAAGTGGTGCAAGTCTCCTAGCTGAAGGTCGTAAAGCCCATTAGACCAGGATAAAGTAGAACTTTCCTGTCATCCAATGGACTCCACGAGCCAGCAGTGAGAGAACAACCACCTGAACAAATCAGTCCGCCCAGCGGATCCTCGTGTGGGGGGGGGGGGGGGGTTAAGGGGGCACGCTGAATATGAGTACGAATGCTAGGTTTTAAAATATTTCAGGGTGAATTTGTTTTGATGGCGGCACTTGGAGAGAATTTCAGCTCTTGAGTTCAACAATGATCCAGGGGGGGCCGTAGCTATAAGTAGCTTTTCAGACAAGCAGAGATCACACTTCCTAGTCCCACAGAAGTAAGGTGCTGCCTTGGCAGATATTTCCCAGGAGAGCTTGTAATTGATATTGTTGTCTTTTAGTGACCAAATGTGTTTAGACAGTTCAGTGTTTTTAGCGTGGGATCTGTTCCGAAAGGATTGCTTGTGGTTATTATATCTTGTCTTGAAATCACCTTCAGTACACCCTATGTAGTGTTTCACGTCATTGTCTGTTCTAACTGTTGCTTTATAGACAATGCATTTCAGCTGACATTGACCATTCATAGGACATTCGTCTTTTTTACGGCAGTTACATTGTTTTTGGGGTGCATTCACAGCATTGTCAGAATTTAGAACCTTCATATTATGTTTGCTGATCAGGTTAGACATGTTGGGTAGACAGCTGTAGCTAATTTTCAAATTGTTCCTGTTGAATAACCTGTGGTACCTGTGATGTTGAGGGAAGTGTTTTTCAACTAGTTTCATGAATTTTCTGCCAATGTTGGTTTTTACATGACGGCTGTAGGGTGGATTAAACCATATTATTTTCCTTTTCCTGTTTCTCTTGCTTTTCACTGTTGGTTCAACATATTTTAAGCTTTCTGAGAACCCGCTTTTCGCTAAAGCTTCATCATACATGGGTTTGGCTTTCATAAATAGCTCTTTATTGCAGGAGTTGTCAGAAACACGTTTACTGATCATCATAGGTATCTGCCTAATGATAGCTGGGGGGTGATTGGATTGTGCGTGGATATAGAGAGGGTCATTGTTCGGTTTTCTGTAAGGGTAGAAGATGTCATTTTGGAGGTCAAATGTTACGTCTAAGAAATCTGTGCAGGTCAGGTTAGTTTCAATGGTTATCTTTAACCCAACATTGGAAAAGAGTTTGATCATTTTCTTACGGGTGCTGTCTGCTTTGGGTCCAGACATGTTGGGGAAACAACCTAAACCGTCATCACGATACAGGCCTAGAGCATTTACACCAAATTCCTTTTTCAACATATCTAGGATGTATAAACCAACAATTTCGCATACTTCAGCGCCATCAAAACTGCCCATGGTGACGTCAAAACTAGTGTGATCTTTTTTCACCCAGGTGTTACCGTTGCTAAACAGTAAGCTTTTCCTGCTGTGCAGGATGGTTTTGATAACATCCTCTGGAATGGAGACCATGGTTTTGGCAAATTTGAGGGCTTTCATGAGAAGATCTTCTGTGATCGAGGGGTAAAAGTCAACAATATCAAACTTTATGAACTTAGATTTTTGTTTCAGCTTCAATTTCTTGAACCAAGATATTACCTGTCCGGTATTTTGCCACTGGTTGAGTTTGGTTTTCAGTCTCAGTTGGCTATTAATTTTTTCCAAGTGCTTTTTGCTAATGATACCTATTTCAGATTTTGCTGGATTAATCAATCTGCACTTGGGGTTTTGTTCAAAATTATCCTTGTGGTCTTTCAAAGTAATGTAAGCATTGCGCTCGGCCATGACTTCGATGCGGTCTGCTAGGTTAAGGGAACCGGCTATTTCTTTGGCTTCTGTATTGATATTTTTACAGATATTTCTGTCTGCTTTTTTGTATGTCTTAGTGATGTTTTCTGTAAGAAGTTTATTGTAGTGTTCTTTCGGCATACTGTACAGGTTGGTTGTCTTATCTGCCTGTACTAGGAGATTGTCAGATTGTCTGATTGTTTTGATGTCATTGGCCATTTGTTTCTGGAATGCATTGTGTGAGTGCTGAAATTCAATGTACCGGACCATTTCGTAGATATCACTTTCAAATGCCCTGAGGTGTTCGATATGAGGGGGTGAATATGTGGTTTTGAATCCATAGTTTTGTTTATCTGAAGTTTGACCAGGGTTTTCGAAATGGAATGCCTTCCATCGCATTCTCCGAAGTAGGCTTTCAACTTTACTTATCAGGGATTTGGTATAGGACAGATTACTAGGGATGGGAATGTTTTTCAAAGAGTAGTTGAAGTTAGCTTTGTTCATTCTGTAGATGTTACAAGGTGAATTTCTGGACAGGGTGGGTTAACAAGAGTGCTCGACAACGTACCTGTCGCTGGAGCTGGAGTAGAAGGTAGTGTTACCCTCCGATGTAAAGTGCTCTATGGCCTACAAGCTAGGCCAGAGCGGTATAACTCTGAAGAAAAACAACACTGTTAATTCACAACAGACTGTTTCACGGGATGCGACCCGATCATCAGGTGAATGTGGTTAGAATGAAGCTAACGTCGTGGTTTGAAAAGCCGAGACTTTACGAGATTACGAGATTATGCTTTGTGCGATTCGGGTCGGGGGGGGGGGGGGCATGTGAAAGACTGACACTGATCCTATTGTTCTCGGGTGCACAATAGGATTGGTCGGGGTACACGTGCGATACTGGAACATAACAGGGCAGGGCAAAGAGGTTATATAATGTAGTAAATAGTAAATATAATACAAAGATATAACCAGGATGCTCAATCAGCATATTGAAATGATTTCTAATAGGGCCTTGGAAGCGGTGAACATATCAGTAGTATACATATGATATGATAAAAATACACATATACTGTGAAAATACACAATATACAAGGCAAATATACAATATAAAAGGCAAATATACTATACCCATACCAAGTGGTGCAAGTCTCCTAGCTGAAGGTCGTAAAGCCCATTAGACCAGGATAAAGTAGAACTTTCCTGTCATCCAATGGACTCCACGAGCCAGCAGTGAGAGAACAACCACCTGAACAAATCAGTCCGCCCAGCGGATCCTCGTGTGGGGGGGGGGGGGTTAAGGGGGCACGCTGAATATGAGTACGAATGCTAGGTTTTAAAATATTTCAGGGTGAATTTGTTTTGATGGCGGCACTTGGAGAGAATTTCAGCTCTTGAGTTCAACAATGATCCAGGGGGGGCCGTAGCTATAAGTAGCTTTTCAGACAAGCAGAGATCACACTTCCTAGTCCCACAGAAGTAAGGTGCTGCCTTGGCAGATATTTCCCAGGAGAGCTTGTAATTGATATTGTTGTCTTTTAGTGACCAAATGTGTTTAGACAGTTCAGTGTTTTTAGCGTGGGATCTGTTCCGAAAGGATTGCTTGTGGTTATTATATCTTGTCTTGAAATCACCTTCAGTACACCCTATGTAGTGTTTCACGTCATTGTCTGTTCTAACTGTTGCTTTATAGACAATGCATTTCAGCTGACATTGACCATTCATAGGACATTCGTCTTTTTTACGGCAGTTACATTGTTTTTGGGGTGCATTCACAGCATTGTCAGAATTTAGAACCTTCATATTATGTTTGCTGATCAGGTTAGACATGTTGGGTAGACAGCTGTAGCTAATTTTCAAATTGTTCCTGTTGAATAACCTGTGGTACCTGTGATGTTGAGGGAAGTGTTTTTCAACTAGTTTCATGAATTTTCTGCCAATGTTGGTTTTTACATGACGGCTGTAGGGTGGATTAAACCATATTATTTTCCTTTTCCTGTTTCTCTTGCTTTTCACTGTTGGTTCAACATATTTTAAGCTTTCTGAGAACCCGCTTTTCGCTAAAGCTTCATCATACATGGGTTTGGCTTTCATAAATAGCTCTTTATTGCAGGAGTTGTCAGAAACACGTTTACTGATCATCATAGGTATCTGCCTAATGATAGCTGGGGGGTGATTGGATTGTGCGTGGATATAGAGAGGGTCATTGTTCTGTTTTCTGTAAGGGTAGAAGATGTCATTTTGGAGGTCAAATGTTACGTCTAAGAAATCTGTGCAGGTCAGGTTAGTTTCAATGGTTATCTTTAACCCAACATTGGAAAAGAGTTTGATCATTTTCTTACGGGTGCTGTCTGCTTTGGGTCCAGACATGTTGGGGAAACAACCTAAACCGTCATCACGATACAGGCCTAGAGCATTTACACCAAATTCCTTTTTCAACATATCTAGGATGTATAAACCAACAATTTCGCATACTTCAGCGCCATCAAAACTGCCCATGGTGACGTCAAAACTAGTGTGATCTTTTTTCACCCAGGTGTTACCGTTGCTAAACAGTAAGCTTTTCCTGCTGTGCAGGATGGTTTTGATAACATCCTCTGGAATGGAGACCATGGTTTTGGCAAATTTGAGGGCTTTCATGAGAAGATCTTCTGTGATCGAGGGGTAAAAGTCAACAATATCAAACTTTATGAACTTAGATTTTTGTTTCAGCTTCAATTTCTTGAACCAAGATATTACCTGTCCGGTATTTTGCCACTGGTTGAGTTTGGTTTTCAGTCTCAGTTGGCTATTAATTTTTTCCAAGTGCTTTTTGCTAATGATACCTATTTCAGATTTTGCTGGATTAATCAATCTGCACTTGGGGTTTTGTTCAAAATTATCCTTGTGGTCTTTCAAAGTAATGTAAGCATTGCGCTCGGCCATGACTTCGATGCGGTCTGCTAGGTTAAGGGAACCGGCTATTTCTTTGGCTTCTGTATTGATATTTTTACAGATATTTCTGTCTGCTTTTTTGTATGTCTTAGTGATGTTTTCTGTAAGAAGTTTATTGTATTGTTCTTTCGGCATACTGTACAGGTTGGTTGTCTTATCTGCCTGTACTAGGAGATTGTCAGATTGTCTGATTGTTTTGATGTCATTGGCCATTTGTTTCTGGAATGCATTGTGTGAGTGCTGAAATTCAATGTTCCGGACCATTTCGTAGATATCACTTTCAAATGCCCTGAGGTGTTCGCTATTAGGGGGTGAATATGTGGTTTTGAATCCATAGTTTTGTTTATCTGAAGTTTGACCAGGGTTTTCGAAATGGAATGCCTTCCATCGCATTCTCCGAAGTAGGCTTTCAACTTTACTTTTCAGGGATTTGGTATAGGACAGATTACTAGGGATGGGAATGTTTTTCAAAGAGTAGTTGAAGTTAGCTTTGTTCATTCTGTAGATGTTACAAGGTGAATTTCTGGACAGGGTGGGTTAACAAGAGTGCTCGACAACGTACCTGTCGCTGGAGCTGGAGTAGAAGGTAGTGTTACCCTCCGATGTAAAGTGCTCTATGGCCTACAAGCTAGGCCAGAGCGGTATAACTCTGAAGAAAAACAACACTGTTAATTCACAACAGACTGTTTCACGGGATGCGACCCGATCATCAGGTGAATGTGGTTAGAATGAAGCTAACGTCGTGGTTTGAAAAGCCGAGACTTTACGAGATTACGAGATTATGCTTTGTGCGATTCGGGTCGGGGGGGGGGGGGGGGCATGTGAAAGACTGACACTGATCCTATTGTTCTCGGGTGCACAATAGGATTGGTCGGGGTACACGTGCGATACTGGAACATAACAGGGCAGGGCAAAGAGGTTATATAATGTAGTAAATAGTAAATATAATACAAAGATATAACCAGGATGCTCAATCAGCATATTGAAATGATTTCTAATAGGGCCTTGGAAGCGGTGAACATATCAGTAGTATACATATGATATGATAAAAATACACATATACTGTGAAAATACACAATATACAAGGCAAATATACAATATAAAAGGCAAATATACTATACCCATACCAAGTGGTGCAAGTCTCCTAGCTGAAGGTCGTAAAGCCCATTAGACCAGGATAAAGTAGAACTTTCCTGTCATCCAATGGACTCCACGAGCCAGCAGTGAGAGAACAACCACCTGAACAAATCAGTCCGCCCAGCGGATCCTCGTGTGGGGGGGGGGGGGGGGGGTTAAGGGGGCACGCTGAATATGAGTACGAATGCTAGGTTTTAAAATATTTCAGGGTGAATTTGTTTTGATGGCGGCACTTGGAGAGAATTTCAGCTCTTGAGTTCAACAATGATCCAGGGGGGGCCGTAGCTATAAGTAGCTTTTCAGACAAGCAGAGATCACACTTCCTAGTCCCACAGAAGTAAGGTGCTGCCTTGGCAGATATTTCCCAGGAGAGCTTGTAATTGATATTGTTGTCTTTTAGTGACCAAATGTGTTTAGACAGTTCAGTGTTTTTAGCGTGGGATCTGTTCCGAAAGGATTGCTTGTGGTTATTATATCTTGTCTTGAAATCACCTTCAGTACACCCTATGTAGTGTTTCACGTCATTGTCTGTTCTAACTGTTGCTTTATAGACAATGCATTTCAGCTGACATTGACCATTCATAGGACATTCGTCTTTTTTACGGCAGTTACATTGTTTTTGGGGTGCATTCACAGCATTGTCAGAATTTAGAACCTTCATATTATGTTTGCTGATCAGGTTAGACATGTTGGGTAGACAGCTGTAGCTAATTTTCAAATTGTTCCTGTTGAATAACCTGTGGTACCTGTGATGTTGAGGGAAGTGTTTTTCAACTAGTTTCATGAATTTTCTGCCAATGTTGGTTTTTACATGACGGCTGTAGGGTGGATTAAACCATATTATTTTCCTTTTCCTGTTTCTCTTGCTTTTCACTGTTGGTTCAACATATTTTAAGCTTTCTGAGAACCCGCTTTTCGCTAAAGCTTCATCATACATGGGTTTGGCTTTCATAAATAGCTCTTTATTGCAGGAGTTGTCAGAAACACGTTTACTGATCATCATAGGTATCTGCCTAATGATAGCTGGGGGGTGATTGGATTGTGCGTGGATATAGAGAGGGTCATTGTTCGGTTTTCTGTAAGGGTAGAAGATGTCATTTTGGAGGTCAAATGTTACGTCTAAGAAATCTGTGCAGGTCAGGTTAGTTTCAATGGTTATCTTTAACCCAACATTGGAAAAGAGTTTGATCATTTTCTTACGGGTGCTGTCTGCTTTGGGTCCAGACATGTCGGGGAAACAACCTAAACCGTCATCACGATACAGGCCTAGAGCATTTACACCAAATTCCTTTTTCAACATATCTAGGATGTATAAACCAACAATTTCGCATACTTCAGCGCCATCAAAACTGCCCATGGTGACGTCAAAACTAGTGTGATCTTTTTTCACCCAGGTGTTACCGTTGCTAAACAGTAAGCTTTTCCTGCTGTGCAGGATGGTTTTGATAACATCCTCTGGAATGGAGACCATGGTTTTGGCAAATTTGAGGGCTTTCATGAGAAGATCTTCTGTGATCGAGGGGTAAAAGTCAACAATATCAAACTTTATGAACTTAGATTTTTGTTTCAGCTTCAATTTCTTGAACCAAGATATTACCTGTCCGGTATTTTGCCACTGGTTGAGTTTGGTTTTCAGTCTCAGTTGGCTATTAATTTTTTCCAAGTGCTTTTTGCTAATGATACCTATTTCAGATTTTGCTGGATTAATCAATCTGCACTTGGGGTTTTGTTCAAAATTATCCTTGTGGTCTTTCAAAGTAATGTAAGCATTGCGCTCGGCCATGACTTCGAAGCGGTCTGCTAGGTTAAGGGAACCGGCTATTTCTTTGGCTTCTGTATTGATATTTTTACAGATATTTCTGTCTGCTTTTTTGTATGTCTTAGTGATGTTTTCTGTAAGAAGTTTATTGTAGTGTTCTTTCGGCATACTGTACAGGTTGGTTGTCTTATCTGCCTGTACTAGGAGATTGTCAGATTGTCTGATTGTTTTGATGTCATTGGCCATTTGTTTCTGGAATGCATTGTGTGAGTGCTGAAATTCAATGTTCCGGACCATTTCGTAGATATCACTTTCAAATGCCCTGAGGTGTTCGCTATGAGGGGGTGAATATGTGGTTTTGAATCCATAGTTTTGTTTATCTGAAGTTTGACCAGGGTTTTCGAAATGGAATGCCTTCCATCGCATTCTCCGAAGTAGGCTTTCAACTTTACTTATCAGGGATTTGGTATAGGACAGATTACTAGGGATGGGAATGTTTTTCTAAGAGTAGTTGAAGTTAGCTTTGTTCATTCTGTAGATGTTACAAGGTGAATTTCTGGACAGGGTGGGTTAACAAGAGTGCTCGACAACGTACCTGTCGCTGGAGCTGGAGTAGAAGGTAGTGTTACCCTCCGATGTAAAGTGCTCTATGGCCTACAAGCTAGGCCAGAGCGGTATAACTCTGAAGAAAAACAACACTGTTAATTCACAACAGACTGTTTCACGGGATGCGACCCGATCATCAGGTGAATGTGGTTAGAATGAAGCTAACGTCGTGGTTTGAAAAGCCGAGACTTTACGAGATTACGAGATTATGCTTTGTGCGATTCGGGTCGGGGGGGGGGGGGGGGCATGTGAAAGACTGACACTGATCCTATTGTTCTCGGGTGCACAATAGGATTGGTCGGGGTACACATGCGATACTGGAACATAACAGGGCAGGGCAAAGAGGTTATATAATGTAGTAAATAGTAAATATAATACAAAGATATAACCACGATGCTCAATCAGCATATTGAAATGATTTCTAATAGGGCCTTGGAAGCGGTGAACATATCAGTAGTATACATATGATATGATAAAAATACACATATACTGTGAAAATACACAATATACAAGGCAAATATACAATATAAAAGGCAAATATACTATACCCATACCAAGTGGTGCAAGTCTCCTAGCTGAAGGTCGTAAAGCCCATTAGACCAGGATAAAGTAGAACTTTCCTGTCATCCAATGGACTCCACGAGCCAGCAGTGAGAGAACAACCACCTGAACAAATCAGTCCGCCCAGCGGATCCTCGTGTGGGGGGGGGGGGGGTTAAGGGGGCACGCTGAATATGAGTACGAATGCTAGGTTTTAAAATATTTCAGGGTGAATTTGTTTTGATGGCGGCACTTGGAGAGAATTTCAGCTCTTGAGTTCAACAATGATCCAGGGGGGGCCGTAGCTATAAGTAGCTTTTCAGACAAGCAGAGATCACACTTCCTAGTCCCACAGAAGTAAGGTGCTGCCTTGGCAGATATTTCCCAGGAGAGCTTGTAATTGATATTGTTGTCTTTTAGTGACCAAATGTGTTTAGACAGTTCAGTGTTTTTAGCGTGGGATCTGTTCCGAAAGGATTGCTTGTGGTTATTATATCTTGTCTTGAAATCACCTTCAGTACACCCTATGTAGTGTTTCACGTCATTGTCTGTTCTAACTGTTGCTTTATAGACAATGCATTTCAGCTGACATTGACCATTCATAGGACATTCGTCTTTTTTACGGCAGTTACATTGTTTTTGGGGTGCATTCACAGCATTGTCAGAATTTAGAACCTTCATATTATGTTTGCTGATCAGGTTAGACATGTTGGGTAGACAGCTGTAGCTAATTTTCAAATTGTTCCTGTTGAATAACCTGTGGTACCTGTGATGTTGAGGGAAGTGTTTTTCAACTAGTTTCATGAATTTTCTGCCAATGTTGGTTTTTACATGACGGCTGTAGGGTGGATTAAACCATATTATTTTCCTTTTCCTGTTTCTCTTGCTTTTCACTGTTGGTTCAACATATTTTAAGCTTTCTGAGAACCCGCTTTTCGCTAAAGCTTCATCATACATGGGTTTGGCTTTCATAAATAGCTCTTTATTGCAGGAGTTGTCAGAAACACGTTTACTGATCATCATAGGTATCTGCCTAATGATAGCTGGGGGGTGATTGGATTGTGCGTGGATATAGAGAGGGTCATTGTTCGGTTTTCTGTAAGGGTAGAAGATGTCATTTTGGAGGTCAAATGTTACGTCTAAGAAATCTGTGCAGGTCAGGTTAGTTTCAATGGTTATCTTTAACCCAACATTGGAAAAGAGTTTGATCATTTTCTTACGGGTGCTGTCTGCTTTGGGTCCAGACATGTTGGGGAAACAACCTAAACCGTCATCACGATACAGGCCTAGAGCATTTACACCAAATTCCTTTTTCAACATATCTAGGATGTATAAACCAACAATTTCGCATACTTCAGCGCCATCAAAACTGCCCATGGTGACGTCAAAACTAGTGTGATCTTTTTTCACCCAGGTGTTACCGTTGCTAAACAGTAAGCTTTTCCTGCTGTGCAGGATGGTTTTGATAACATCCTCTGGAATGGAGACCATGGTTTTGGCAAATTTGAGGGCTTTCATGAGAAGATCTTCTGTGATCGAGGGGTAAAAGTCAACAATATCAAACTTTATGAACTTAGATTTTTGTTTCAGCTTCAATTTCTTGAACCAAGATATTACCTGTCCGGTATTTTGCCACTGGTTGAGTTTGGTTTTCAGTCTCAGTTGGCTATTAATTTTTTCCAAGTGCTTTTTGCTAATGATACCTATTTCAGATTTTGCTGGATTAATCAATCTGCACTTGGGGTTTTGTTCAAAATTATCCTTGTGGTCTTTCAAAGTAATGTAAGCATTGCGCTCGGCCATGACTTCGATGCGGTCTGCTAGGTTAAGGGAACCGGCTATTTCTTTGGCTTCTGTATTGATATTTTTACAGATATTTCTGTCTGCTTTTTTGTATGTCTTAGTGATGTTTTCTGTAAGAAGTTTATTGTAGTGTTCTTTCGGCATACTGTACAGGTTGGTTGTCTTATCTGCCTGTACTAGGAGATTGTCAGATTGTCTGATTGTTTTGATGTCATTGGCCATTTGTTTCTGGAATGCATTGTGTGAGTGCTGAAATTCAATGTACCGGACCATTTCGTAGATATCACTTTCAAATGCCCTGAGGTGTTCGATATGAGGGGGTGAATATGTGGTTTTGAATCCATAGTTTTGTTTATCTGAAGTTTGACCAGGGTTTTCGAAATGGAATGCCTTCCATCGCATTCTCCGAAGTAGGCTTTCAACTTTACTTATCAGGGATTTGGTATAGGACAGATTACTAGGGATGGGAATGTTTTTCAAAGAGTAGTTGAAGTTAGCTTTGTTCATTCTGTAGATGTTACAAGGTGAATTTCTGGACAGGGTGGGTTAACAAGAGTGCTCGACAACGTACCTGTCGCTGGAGCTGGAGTAGAAGGTAGTGTTACCCTCCGATGTAAAGTGCTCTATGGCCTACAAGCTAGGCCAGAGCGGTATAACTCTGAAGAAAAACAACACTGTTAATTCACAACAGACTGTTTCACGGGATGCGACCCGATCATCAGGTGAATGTGGTTAGAATGAAGCTAACGTCGTGGTTTGAAAAGCCGAGACTTTACGAGATTACGAGATTATGCTTTGTGCGATTCGGGTCGGGGGGGGGGGGGGCATGTGAAAGACTGACACTGATCCTATTGTTCTCGGGTGCACAATAGGATTGGTCGGGGTACACGTGCGATACTGGAACATAACAGGGCAGGGCAAAGAGGTTATATAATGTAGTAAATAGTAAATATAATACAAAGATATAACCAGGATGCTCAATCAGCATATTGAAATGATTTCTAATAGGGCCTTGGAAGCGGTGAACATATCAGTAGTATACATATGATATGATAAAAATACACATATACTGTGAAAATACACAATATACAAGGCAAATATACAATATAAAAGGCAAATATACTATACCCATACCAAGTGGTGCAAGTCTCCTAGCTGAAGGTCGTAAAGCCCATTAGACCAGGATAAAGTAGAACTTTCCTGTCATCCAATGGACTCCACGAGCCAGCAGTGAGAGAACAACCACCTGAACAAATCAGTCCGCCCAGCGGATCCTCGTGTGGGGGGGGGGGGGGGGTTAAGGGGGCACGCTGAATATGAGTACGAATGCTAGGTTTTAAAATATTTCAGGGTGAATTTGTTTTGATGGCGGCACTTGGAGAGAATTTCAGCTCTTGAGTTCAACAATGATCCAGGGGGGGCCGTAGCTATAAGTAGCTTTTCAGACAAGCAGAGATCACACTTCCTAGTCCCACAGAAGTAAGGTGCTGCCTTGGCAGATATTTCCCAGGAGAGCTTGTAATTGATATTGTTGTCTTTTAGTGACCAAATGTGTTTAGACAGTTCAGTGTTTTTAGCGTGGGATCTGTTCCGAAAGGATTGCTTGTGGTTATTATATCTTGTCTTGAAATCACCTTCAGTACACCCTATGTAGTGTTTCACGTCATTGTCTGTTCTAACTGTTGCTTTATAGACAATGCATTTCAGCTGACATTGACCATTCATAGGACATTCGTCTTTTTTACGGCAGTTACATTGTTTTTGGGGTGCATTCACAGCATTGTCAGAATTTAGAACCTTCATATTATGTTTGCTGATCAGGTTAGACATGTTGGGTAGACAGCTGTAGCTAATTTTCAAATTGTTCCTGTTGAATAACCTGTGGTACCTGTGATGTTGAGGGAAGTGTTTTTCAACTAGTTTCATGAATTTTCTGCCAATGTTGGTTTTTACATGACGGCTGTAGGGTGGATTAAACCATATTATTTTCCTTTTCCTGTTTCTCTTGCTTTTCACTGTTGGTTCAACATATTTTAAGCTTTCTGAGAACCCGCTTTTCGCTAAAGCTTCATCATACATGGGTTTGGCTTTCATAAATAGCTCTTTATTGCAGGAGTTGTCAGAAACACGTTTACTGATCATCATAGGTATCTGCCTAATGATAGCTGGGGGGTGATTGGATTGTGCGTGGATATAGAGAGGGTCATTGTTCGGTTTTCTGTAAGGGTAGAAGATGTCATTTTGGAGGTCAAATGTTACGTCTAAGAAATCTGTGCAGGTCAGGTTAGTTTCAATGGTTATCTTTAACCCAACATTGGAAAAGAGTTTGATCATTTTCTTACGGGTGCTGTCTGCTTTGGGTCCAGACATGTTGGGGAAACAACCTAAACCGTCATCACGATACAGGCCTAGAGCATTTACACCAAATTCCTTTTTCAACATATCTAGGATGTATAAACCAACAATTTCGCATACTTCAGCGCCATCAAAACTGCCCATGGTGACGTCAAAACTAGTGTGATCTTTTTTCACCCAGGTGTTACCGTTGCTAAACAGTAAGCTTTTCCTGCTGTGCAGGATGGTTTTGATAACATCCTCTGGAATGGAGACCATGGTTTTGGCAAATTTGAGGGCTTTCATGAGAAGATCTTCTGTGATCGAAGGGTAAAAGTCAACAATATCAAACTTTATGAACTTAGATTTTTGTTTCAGCTTCAATTTCTTGAACCAAGATATTACCTGTCCGGTATTTTGCCACTGGTTGAGTTTGGTTTTCAGTCTCAGTTGGCTATTAATTTTTTCCAAGTGCTTTTTGCTAATGATACCTATTTCAGATTTTGCTGGATTAATCAATCTGCACTTGGGGTTTTGTTCAAAATTATCCTTGTGGTCTTTCAAAGTAATGTAAGCATTGCGCTCGGCCATGACTTCGATGCGGTCTGCTAGGTTAAGGGAACCGGCTATTTCTTTGGCTTCTGTATTGATATTTTTACAGATATTTCTGTCTGCTTTTTTGTATGTCTTAGTGATGTTTTCTGTAAGAAGTTTATTGTAGTGTTCTTTCGGCATACTGTACAGGTTGGTTGTCTTATCTGCCTGTACTAGGAGATTGTCAGATTGTCTGATTGTTTTGATGTCATTGGCCATTTGTTTCTGGAATGCATTGTGTGAGTGCTGAAATTCAATGTACCGGACCATTTCGTAGATATCACTTTCAAATGCCCTGAGGTGTTCGCTATGAGGGGGTGAATATGTGGTTTTGAATCCATAGTTTTGTTTATCTGAAGTTTGACCAGGGTTTTCGAAATGGAATGCCTTCCATCGCATTCTCCGAAGTAGGCTTTCAACTTTACTTATCAGGGATTTGGTATAGGACAGATTACTAGGGATGGGAATGTTTTTCAAAGAGTAGTTGAAGTTAGCTTTGTTCATTCTGTAGATGTTACAAGGTGAATTTCTGGACAGGGTGGGTTAACAAGAGTGGTCGACAACGTACCTGTCGCTGGAGCTGGAGTAGAAGGTAGTGTTACCCTCCGATGTAAAGTGCTCTATGGCCTACAAGCTAGGCCAGAGCGGTATAACTCTGAAGAAAAACAACACTGTTAATTCACAACAGACTGTTTCACGGGATGCGACCCGATCATCAGGTGAATGTGGTTAGAATGAAGCTAACGTCGTGGTTTGAAAAGCCGAGACTTTACGAGATTACGAGATTATGCTTTGTGCGATTCGGGTCGGGGGGGGGGGGGGCATGTGAAAGACTGACACTGATCCTATTGTTCTCGGGTGCACAATAGGATTGGTCGGGGTACACGTGCGATACTGGAACATAACAGGGCAGGGCAAAGAGGTTATATAATGTAGTAAATAGTAAATATAATACAAAGATATAACCAGGATGCTCAATCAGCATATTGAAATGATTTCTAATAGGGCCTTGGAAGCGGTGAACATATCAGTAGTATACATATGATATGATAAAAATACAAATATACTGTGAAAATACACAATATACAAGGCAAATATACAATATAAAAGGCAAATATACTATACCCATACCAAGTGGTGCAAGTCTCCTAGCTGAAGGTCGTAAAGCCCATTAGACCAGGATAAAGTAGAACTTTCCTGTCATCCAATGGACTCCACGAGCCAGCAGTGAGAGAACAACCACCTGAACAAATCAGTCCGCCCAGCGGATCCTCGTGTGGGGGGGGGGGGGGGTTAAGGGGGCACGCTGAATATGAGTACGAATGCTAGGTTTTAAAATATTTCAGGGTGAATTTGTTTTGATGGCGGCACTTGGAGAGAATTTCAGCTCTTGAGTTCAACAATGATCCAGGGGGGGCCGTAGCTATAAGTAGCTTTTCAGACAAGCAGAGATCACACTTCCTAGTCCCACAGAAGTAAGGTGCTGCCTTGGCAGATATTTCCCAGGAGAGCTTGTAATTGATATTGTTGTCTTTTAGTGACCAAATGTGTTTAGACAGTTCAGTGTTTTTAGCGTGGGATCTGTTCCGAAAGGATTGCTTGTGGTTATTATATCTTGTCTTGAAATCACCTTCAGTACACCCTATGTAGTGTTTCACGTCATTGTCTGTTCTAACTGTTGCTTTATAGACAATGCATTTCAGCTGACATTGACCATTCATAGGACATTCGTCTTTTTTACGGCAGTTACATTGTTTTTGGGGTGCATTCACAGCATTGTCAGAATTTAGAACCTTCATATTATGTTTGCTGATCAGGTTAGACATGTTGGGTAGACAGCTGTAGCTAATTTTCAAATTGTTCCTGTTGAATAACCTGTGGTACCTGTGATGTTGAGGGAAGTGTTTTTCAACTAGTTTCATGAATTTTCTGCCAATGTTGGTTTTTACATGACGGCTGTAGGGTGGATTAAACCATATTATTTTCCTTTTCCTGTTTCTCTTGCTTTTCACTGTTGGTTCAACATATTTTAAGCTTTCTGAGAACCCGCTTTTCGCTAAAGCTTCATCATACATGGGTTTGGCTTTCATAAATAGCTCTTTATTGCAGGAGTTGTCAGAAACACGTTTACTGATCATCATAGGTATCTGCCTAATGATAGCTGGGGGGTGATTGGATTGTGCGTGGATATAGAGAGGGTCATTGTTCGGTTTTCTGTAAGGGTAGAAGATGTCATTTTGGAGGTCAAATGTTACGTCTAAGAAATCTGTGCAGGTCAGGTTAGTTTCAATGGTTATCTTTAACCCAACATTGGAAAAGAGTTTGATCATTTTCTTACGGGTGCTGTCTGCTTTGGGTCCAGACATGTTGGGGAAACAACCTAAACCGTCATCACGATACAGGCCTAGAGCATTTACACCAAATTCCTTTTTCAACATATCTAGGATGTATAAACCAACAATTTCGCATACTTCAGCGCCATCAAAACTGCCCATGGTGACGTCAAAACTAGTGTGATCTTTTTTCACCCAGGTGTTACCGTTGCTAAACAGTAAGCTTTTCCTGCTGTGCAGGATGGTTTTGATAACATCCTCTGGAATGGAGACCATGGTTTTGGCAAATTTGAGGGCTTTCATGAGAAGATCTTCTGTGATCGAGGGGTAAAAGTCAACAATATCAAACTTTATGAACTTAGATTTTTGTTTCAGCTTCAATTTCTTGAACCAAGATATTACCTGTCCGGTATTTTGCCACTGGTTGAGTTTGGTTTTCAGTCTCAGTTGGCTATTAATTTTTTCCAAGTGCTTTTTGCTAATGATACCTATTTCAGATTTTGCTGGATTAATCAATCTGCACTTGGGGTTTTGTTCAAAATTATCCTTGTGGTCTTTCAAAGTAATGTAAGCATTGCGCTCGGCCATGACTTCGATGCGGTCTGCTAGGTTAAGGGAACCGGCTATTTCTTTGGCTTCTGTATTGATATTTTTACAGATATTTCTGTCTGCTTTTTTGTATGTCTTAGTGATGTTTTCTGTAAGAAGTTTATTGTGGTGTTCTTTCGGCATACTGTACAGGTTGGTTGTCTTATCTGCCTGTACTAGGAGATTGTCAGATTGTCTGATTGTTTTGATGTCATTGGCCATTTGTTTCTGGAATGCATTGTGTGAGTGCTGAAATTCAATGTTCCGGACCATTTCGTAGATATCACTTTCAAATGCCCTGAGGTGTTCGCTATGAGGGGGTGAATATGTGGTTTTGAATCCATAGTTTTGTTTATCTGAAGTTTGACCAGGGTTTTCGAAATGGAATGCCTTCCATCGCATTCTCCGAAGTAGGCTTTCAACTTTACTTATCAGGGATTTGGTATAGGACAGATTACTAGGGATGGGAATGTTTTTCAAAGAGTAGTTGAAGTTAGCTTTGTTCATTCTGTAGATGTTACAAGGTGAATTTCTGGACAGGGTGGGTTAACAAGAGTGCTCGACAACGTACCTGTCGCTGGAGCTGGAGTAGAAGGTAGTGTTACCCTCCGATGTAAAGTGCTCTATGGCCTACAAGCTAGGCCAGAGCGGTATAACTCTGAAGAAAAACAACACTGTTAATTCACAACAGACTGTTTCACGGGATGCGACCCGATCATCAGGTGAATGTGGTTAGAATGAAGCTAACGTCGTGGTTTGAAAAGCCGAGACTTTACGAGATTACGAGATTATGCTTTGTGCGATTCGGGTCGGGGGGGGGGGGGCATGTGAAAGACTGACACTGATCCTATTGTTCTCGGGTGCACAATAGGATTGGTCGGGGTACACGTGCGATACTGGAACATAACAGGGCAGGGCAAAGAGGTTATATAATGTAGTAAATAGTAAATATAATACAAAGATATAACCAGGATGCTCAATCAGCATATTGAAATGATTTCTAATAGGGCCTTGGAAGCGGTGAACATATCAGTAGTATACATATGATATGATAAAAATACACATATACTGTGAAAATACACAATATACAAGGCAAATATACAATATAAAAGGCAAATATACTATACCCATACCAAGTGGTGCAAGTCTCCTAGCTGAAGGTCGTAAAGCCCATTAGACCAGGATAAAGTAGAACTTTCCTGTCATCCAATGGACTCCACGAGCCAGCAGTGAGAGAACAACCACCTGAACAAATCAGTCCGCCCAGCGGATCCTCGTGTGGGGGGGGGGGGGGGTTAAGGGGGCACGCTGAATATGAGTACGAATGCTAGGTTTTAAAATATTTCAGGGTGAATTTGTTTTGATGGCGGCACTTGGAGAGAATTTCAGCTCTTGAGTTCAACAATGATCCAGGGGGGGCCGTAGCTATAAGTAGCTTTTCAGACAAGCAGAGATCACACTTCCTAGTTCCACAGAAGTAAGGTGCTGCCTTGGCAGATATTTCCCAGGAGAGCTTGTAATTGATATTGTTGTCTTTTAGTGACCAAATGTGTTTAGACAGTTCAGTGTTTTTAGCGTGGGATCTGTTCCGAAAGGATTGCTTGTGGTTATTATATCTTGTCTTGAAATCACCTTCAGTACACCCTATGTAGTGTTTCACGTCATTGTCTGTTCTAACTGTTGCTTTATAGACAATGCATTTCAGCTGACATTGACCATTCATAGGACATTCGTCTTTTTTGCGGCAGTTACATTGTTTTTGGGGTGCATTCACAGCATTGTCAGAATTTAGAACCTTCATATTATGTTTGCTGATCAGGTTAGACATGTTGGGTAGACAGCTGTAGCTAATTTTCAAATTGTTCCTGTTGAATAACCTGTGGTACCTGTGATGTTGAGGGAAGTGTTTTTTCAACTAGTTTCATGAATTTTCTGCCAATGTTGGTTTTTACATGACGGCTGTAGGGTGGATTAAACCATATTATTTTCCTTTTCCTGTTTCTCTTGCTTTTCACTGTTGGTTCAACATATTTTAAGCTTTCTGAGAACCCGCTTTTCGCTAAAGCTTCATCATACATGGGTTTGGCTTTCATAAATAGCTCTTTATTGCAGGAGTTGTCAGAAACACGTTTACTGATCATCATAGGTATCTGCCTAATGATAGCTGGGGGGTGATTGGATTGTGCGTGGATATAGAGAGGGTCATTGTTCGGTTTTCTGTAAGGGTAGAAGATGTCATTTTGGAGGTCAAATGTTACGTCTAAGAAATCTGTGCAGGTCAGGTTAGTTTCAATGGTTATCTTTAACCCAACATTGGAAAAGAGTTTGATCATTTTCTTACGGGTGCTGTCTGCTTTGGGTCCAGACATGTTGGGGAAACAACCTAAACCGTCATCACGATACAGGCCTAGAGCATTTACACCAAATTCCTTTTTCAACATATCTAGGATGTATAAACCAACAATTTCGCATACTTCAGCGCCATCAAAACTGCCCATGGTGACGTCAAAACTAGTGTGATCTTTTTTCACCCAGGTGTTACCGTTGCTAAACAGTAAGCTTTTCCTGCTGTGCAGGATGGTTTTGATAACATCCTCTGGAATGGAGACCATGGTTTTGGCAAATTTGAGGGCTGTCATGAGAAGATCTTCTGTGATCGAGGGGTAAAAGTCAACAATATCAAACTTTATGAACTTAGATTTTTGTTTCAGCTTCAATTTCTTGAACCAAGATATTACCTGTCCGGTATTTTGCCACTGGTTGAGTTTGGTTTTCAGTCTCAGTTGGCTATTAATTTTTTCCAAGTGCTTTTTGCTAATGATACCTATTTCAGATTTTGCTGGATTAATCAATCTGCACTTGGGGTTTTGTTCAAAATTATCCTTGTGGTCTTTCAAAGTAATGTAAGCATTGCGCTCGGCCATGACTTCGATGCGGTCTGCTAGGTTAAGGGAACCGGCTATTTCTTTGGCTTCTGTATTGATATTTTTACAGATATTTCTGTCTGCTTTTTTGTATGTCTTAGTGATGTTTTCTGTAAGAAGTTTATTGTAGTGTTCTTTCGGCATACTGTACAGGTTGGTTGTCTTATCTGCCTGTACTAGGAGATTGTCAGATTGTCTGATTGTTTTGATGTCATTGGCCATTTGTTTCTGGAATGCATTGTGTGAGTGCTGAAATTCAATGTTCCGGACCATTTCGTAGATATCACTTTCAAATGCCCTGAGGTGTTCGCTATGAGGGGGTGAATATGTGGTTTTGAATCCATAGTTTTGTTTATCTGAAGTTTGACCAGGGTTTTCGAAATGGAATGCCTTCCATCGCATTCTCCGAAGTAGGCTTTCAACTTTACTTATCAGGGATTTGGTATAGGACAGATTACTAGGGATGGGAATGTTTTTCAAAGAGTAGTTGAAGTTAGCTTTGTTCATTCTGTAGATGTTACAAGGTGAATTTCTGGACAGGGTGGGTTAACAAGAGTGCTCGACAACGTACCTGTCGCTGGAGCTGGAGTAGAAGGTAGTGTTACCCTCCGATGTAAAGTGCTCTATGGCCTACAAGCTAGGCCAGAGCGGTATAACTCTGAAGAAAAACAACACTGTTAATTCACAACAGACTGTTTCACGGGATGCGACCCGATCATCAGGTGAATGTGGTTAGAATGAAGCTAACGTCGTGGTTTGAAAAGCCGAGACTTTACGAGATTACGAGATTATGCTTTGTGCGATTCGGGTCGGGGGGGGGGCATGTGAAAGACTGACACTGATCCTATTGTTCTCGGGTGCACAATAGGATTGGTCGGGGTACACGTGCGATACTGGAACATAACAGGGCAGGGCAAAGAGGTTATATAATGTAGTAAATAGTAAATATAATACAAAGATATAACCAGGATGCTCAATCAGCATATTGAAATGATTTCTAATAGGGCCTTGGAAGCGGTGAACATATCAGTAGTATACATATGATATGATAAAAATACACATATACTGTGAAAATACACAATATACAAGGCAAATATACAATATAAAAGGCAAATATACTATACCCATACCAAGTGGTGCAAGTCTCCTAGCTGAAGGTCGTAAAGCCCATTAGACCAGGATAAAGTAGAACTTTCCTGTCATCCAATGGACTCCACGAGCCAGCAGTGAGAGAACAACCACCTGAACAAATCAGTCCGCCCAGCGGATCCTCGTGTGGGGGGGGGGGGGGGTTAAGGGGGCACGCTGAATATGAGTACGAATGCTAGGTTTTAAAATATTTCAGGGTGAATTTGTTTTGATGGCGGCACTTGGAGAGAATTTCAGCTCTTGAGTTCAACAATGATCCAGGGGGGGCCGTAGCTATAAGTAGCTTTTCAGACAAGCAGAGATCACACTTCCTAGTCCAACAGAAGTAAGGTGCTGCCTTGGCAGATATTTCCCAGGAGAGCTTGTAATTGATATTGTTGTCTTTTAGTGACCAAATGTGTTTAGACAGTTCAGTGTTTTTAGCGTGGGATCTGTTCCGAAAGGATTGCTTGTGGTTATTATATCTTGTCTTGAAATCACCTTCAGTACACCCTATGTAGTGTTTCACGTCATTGTCTGTTCTAACTGTTGCTTTATAGACAATGCATTTCAGCTGACATTGACCATTCATAGGACATTCGTCTTTTTTACGGCAGTTACATTGTTTTTGGGGTGCATTCACAGCATTGTCAGAATTTAGAACCTTCATATTATGTTTGCTGATCAGGTTAGACATGTTGGGTAGACAGCTGTAGCTAATTTTCAAATTGTTCCTGTTGAATAACCTGTGGTACCTGTGATGTTGAGGGAAGTGTTTTTCAACTAGTTTCATGAATTTTCTGCCAATGTTGGTTTTTACATGACGGCTGTAGGGTGGATTAAACCATATTATTTTCCTTTTCCTGTTTCTCTTGCTTTTCACTGTTGGTTCAACATATTTTAAGCTTTCTGAGAACCCGCTTTTCGCTAAAGCTTCATCATACATGGGTTTGGCTTTCATAAATAGCTCTTTATTGCAGGAGTTGTCAGAAACACGTTTACTGATCATCATAGGTATCTGCCTAATGATAGCTGGGGGGTGATTGGATTGTGCGTGGATATAGAGAGGGTCATTGTTCGGTTTTCTGTAAGGGTAGAAGATGTCATTTTGGAGGTCAAATGTTACGTCTAAGAAATCTGTGCAGGTCAGGTTAGTTTCAATGGTTATCTTTAACCCAACATTGGAAAAGAGTTTGATCATTTTCTTACGGGTGCTGTCTGCTTTGGGTCCAGACATGTTGGGGAAACAACCTAAACCGTCATCACGATACAGGCCTAGAGCATTTACACCAAATTCCTTTTTCAACATATCTAGGATGTATAAACCAACAATTTCGCATACTTCAGCGCCATCAAAACTGCCCATGGTGACGTCAAAACTAGTGTGATCTTTTTTCACCCAGGTGTTACCGTTGCTAAACAGTAAGCTTTTCCTGCTGTGCAGGATGGTTTTGATAACATCCTCTGGAATGGAGACCATGGTTTTGGCAAATTTGAGGGCTTTCATGAGAAGATCTTCTGTGATCGAGGGGTAAAAGTCAACAATATCAAACTTTATGAACTTAGATTTTTGTTTCAGCTTCAATTTCTTGAACCAAGATATTACCTGTCCGGTATTTTGCCACTGGTTGAGTTTGGTTTTCAGTCTCAGTTGGCTATTAATTTTTTCCAAGTGCTTTTTGCTAATGATACCTATTTCAGATTTTGCTGGATTAATCAATCTGCACTTGGGGTTTTGTTCAAAATTATCCTTGTGGTCTTTCAAAGTAATGTAAGCATTGCGCTCGGCCATGACTTCGATGCGGTCTGCTAGGTTAAGGGAACCGGCTATTTCTTTGGCTTCTGTATTGATATTTTTACAGATATTTCTGTCTGCTTTTTTGTATGTCTTAGTGATGTTTTCTGTAAGAAGTTTATTGTAGTGTTCTTTCGGCATACTGTACAGGTTGGTTGTCTTATCTGCCTGTACTAGGAGATTGTCAGATTGTCTGATTGTTTTGATGTCATTGGCCATTTGTTTCTGGAATGCATTGTGTGAGTGCTGAAATTCAATGTACCGGACCATTTCGTAGATATCACTTTCAAATGCCCTGAGGTGTTCGATATGAGGGGGTGAATATGTGGTTTTGAATCCATAGTTTTGTTTATCTGAAGTTTGACCAGGGTTTTCGAAATGGAATGCCTTCCATCGCATTCTCCGAAGTAGGCTTTCAACTTTACTTATCAGGGATTTGGTATAGGACAGATTACTAGGGATGGGAATGTTTTTCAAAGAGTAGTTGAAGTTAGCTTTGTTCATTCTGTAGATGTTACAAGGTGAATTTCTGGACAGGGTGGGTTAACAAGAGTGCTCGACAACGTACCTGTCGCTGGAGCTGGAGTAGAAGGTAGTGTTACCCTCCGATGTAAAGTGCTCTATGGCCTACAAGCTAGGCCAGAGCGGTATAACTCTGAAGAAAAACAACACTGTTAATTCACAACAGACTGTTTCACGGGATGCGACCCGATCATCAGGTGAATGTGGTTAGAATGAAGCTAACGTCGTGGTTTGAAAAGCCGAGACTTTACGAGATTACGAGATTATGCTTTGTGCGATTCGGGTCGGGGGGGGGGGGGCATGTGAAAGACTGACACTGATCCTATTGTTCTCGGGTGCACAATAGGATTGGTCGGGGTACACGTGCGATACTGGAACATAACAGGGCAGGGCAAAGAGGTTATATAATGTAGTAAATAGTAAATATAATACAAAGATATAACCAGGATGCTCAATCAGCATATTGAAATGATTTCTAATAGGGCCTTGGAAGCGGTGAACATATCAGTAGTATACATATGATATGATAAAAATACACATATACTGTGAAAATACACAATATACAAGGCAAATATACAATATAAAAGGCAAATATACTATACCCATACCAAGTGGTGCAAGTCTCCTAGCTGAAGGTCGTAAAGCCCATTAGACCAGGATAAAGTAGAACTTTCCTGTCATCCAATGGACTCCACGAGCCAGCAGTGAGAGAACAACCACCTGAACAAATCAGTCCGCCCAGCGGATCCTCGTGTGGGGGGGGGGGGGGGTTAAGGGGGCACGCTGAATATGAGTACGAATGCTAGGTTTTAAAATATTTCAGGGTGAATTTGTTTTGATGGCGGCACTTGGAGAGAATTTCAGCTCTTGAGTTCAACAATGATCCAGGGGGGGCCGTAGCTATAAGTAGCTTTTCAGACAAGCAGAGATCACACTTCCTAGTCCCACAGAAGTAAGGTGCTGCCTTGGCAGATATTTCCCAGGAGAGCTTGTAATTGATATTGTTGTCTTTTAGTGACCAAATGTGTTTAGACAGTTCAGTGTTTTTAGCGTGGGATCTGTTCCGAAAGGATTGCTTGTGGTTATTATATCTTGTCTTGAAATCACCTTCAGTACACCCTATGTAGTGTTTCACGTCATTGTCTGTTCTAACTGTTGCTTTATAGACAATGCATTTCAGCTGACATTGACCATTCATAGGACATTCGTCTTTTTTACGGCAGTTACATTGTTTTTGGGGTGCATTCACAGCATTGTCAGAATTTAGAACCTTCATATTATGTTTGCTGATCAGGTTAGACATGTTGGGTAGACAGCTGTAGCTAATTTTCAAATTGTTCCTGTTGAATAACCTGTGGTACCTGTGATGTTGAGGGAAGTGTTTTTCAACTAGTTTCATGAATTTTCTGCCAATGTTGGTTTTTACATGACGGCTGTAGGGTGGATTAAACCATATTATTTTCCTTTTCCTGTTTCTCTTGCTTTTCACTGTTGGTTCAACATATTTTAAGCTTTCTGAGAACCCGCTTTTCGCTAAAGCTTCATCATACATGGGTTTGGCTTTCATAAATAGCTCTTTATTGCAGGAGTTGTCAGAAACACGTTTACTGATCATCATAGGTATCTGCCTAATGATAGCTGGGGGGTGATTGGATTGTGCGTGGATATAGAGAGGGTCATTGTTCGGTTTTCTGTAAGGGTAGAAGATGTCATTTTGGAGGTCAAATGTTACGTCTAAGAAATCTGTGCAGGTCAGGTTAGTTTCAATGGTTATCTTTAACCCAACATTGGAAAAGAGTTTGATCATTTTCTTACGGGTGCTGTCTGCTTTGGGTCCAGACATGTTGGGGAAACAACCTAAACCGTCATCACGATACAGGCCTAGAGCATTTACACCAAATTCCTTTTTCAACATATCTAGGATGTATAAACCAACAATTTCGCATACTTCAGCGCCATCAAAACTGCCCATGGTGACGTCAAAACTAGTGTGATCTTTTTTCACCCAGGTGTTACCGTTGCTAAACAGTAAGCTTTTCCTGCTGTGCAGGATGGTTTTGATAACATCCTCTGGAATGGAGACCATGGTTTTGGCAAATTTGAGGGCTTTCATGAGAAGATCTTCTGTGATCGAAGGGTAAAAGTCAACAATATCAAACTTTATGAACTTAGATTTTTGTTTCAGCTTCAATTTCTTGAACCAAGATATTACCTGTCCGGTATTTTGCCACTGGTTGAGTTTGGTTTTCAGTCTCAGTTGGCTATTAATTTTTTCCAAGTGCTTTTTGCTAATGATACCTATTTCAGATTTTGCTGGATTAATCAATCTGCACTTGGGGTTTTGTTCAAAATTATCCTTGTGGTCTTTCAAAGTAATGTAAGCATTGCGCTCGGCCATGACTTCGATGCGGTCTGCTAGGTTAAGGGAACCGGCTATTTCTTTGGCTTCTGTATTGATATTTTTACAGATATTTCTGTCTGCTTTTTTGTATGTCTTAGTGATGTTTTCTGTAAGAAGTTTATTGTAGTGTTCTTTCGGCATACTGTACAGGTTGGTTGTCTTATCTGCCTGTACTAGGAGATTGTCAGATTGTCTGATTGTTTTGATGTCATTGGCCATTTGTTTCTGGAATGCATTGTGTGAGTGCTGAAATTCAATGTACCGGACCATTTCGTAGATATCACTTTCAAATGCCCTGAGGTGTTCGCTATGAGGGGGTGAATATGTGGTTTTGAATCCATAGTTTTGTTTATCTGAAGTTTGACCAGGGTTTTCGAAATGGAATGCCTTCCATCGCATTCTCCGAAGTAGGCTTTCAACTTTACTTATCAGGGATTTGGTATAGGACAGATTACTAGGGATGGGAATGTTTTTCAAAGAGTAGTTGAAGTTAGCTTTGTTCATTCTGTAGATGTTACAAGGTGAATTTCTGGACAGGGTGGGTTAACAAGAGTGGTCGACAACGTACCTGTCGCTGGAGCTGGAGTAGAAGGTAGTGTTACCCTCCGATGTAAAGTGCTCTATGGCCTACAAGCTAGGCCAGAGCGGTATAACTCTGAAGAAAAACAACACTGTTAATTCACAACAGACTGTTTCACGGGATGCGACCCGATCATCAGGTGAATGTGGTTAGAATGAAGCTAACGTCGTGGTTTGAAAAGCCGAGACTTTACGAGATTACGAGATTATGCTTTGTGCGATTCGGGTCGGGGGGGGGGGGGGGCATGTGAAAGACTGACACTGATCCTATTGTTCTCGGGTGCACAATAGGATTGGTCGGGGTACACGTGCGATACTGGAACATAACAGGGCAGGGCAAAGAGGTTATATAATGTAGTAAATAGTAAATATAATACAAAGATATAACCAGGATGCTCAATCAGCATATTGAAATGATTTCTAATAGGGCCTTGGAAGCGGTGAACATATCAGTAGTATACATATGATATGATAAAAATACAAATATACTGTGAAAATACACAATATACAAGGCAAATATACAATATAAAAGGCAAATATACTATACCCATACCAAGTGGTGCAAGTCTCCTAGCTGAAGGTCGTAAAGCCCATTAGACCAGGATAAAGTAGAACTTTCCTGTCATCCAATGGACTCCACGAGCCAGCAGTGAGAGAACAACCACCTGAACAAATCAGTCCGCCCAGCGGATCCTCGTGTGGGGGGGGGGGGGGGGTTAAGGGGGCACGCTGAATATGAGTACGAATGCTAGGTTTTAAAATATTTCAGGGTGAATTTGTTTTGATGGCGGCACTTGGAGAGAATTTCAGCTCTTGAGTTCAACAATGATCCAGGGGGGGCCGTAGCTATAAGTAGCTTTTCAGACAAGCAGAGATCACACTTCCTAGTCCCACAGAAGTAAGGTGCTGCCTTGGCAGATATTTCCCAGGAGAGCTTGTAATTGATATTGTTGTCTTTTAGTGACCAAATGTGTTTAGACAGTTCAGTGTTTTTAGCGTGGGATCTGTTCCGAAAGGATTGCTTGTGGTTATTATATCTTGTCTTGAAATCACCTTCAGTACACCCTATGTAGTGTTTCACGTCATTGTCTGTTCTAACTGTTGCTTTATAGACAATGCATTTCAGCTGACATTGACCATTCATAGGACATTCGTCTTTTTTACGGCAGTTACATTGTTTTTGGGGTGCATTCACAGCATTGTCAGAATTTAGAACCTTCATATTATGTTTGCTGATCAGGTTAGACATGTTGGGTAGACAGCTGTAGCTAATTTTCAAATTGTTCCTGTTGAATAACCTGTGGTACCTGTGATGTTGAGGGAAGTGTTTTTCAACTAGTTTCATGAATTTTCTGCCAATGTTGGTTTTTACATGACGGCTGTAGGGTGGATTAAACCATATTATTTTCCTTTTCCTGTTTCTCTTGCTTTTCACTGTTGGTTCAACATATTTTAAGCTTTCTGAGAACCCGCTTTTCGCTAAAGCTTCATCATACATGGGTTTGGCTTTCATAAATAGCTCTTTATTGCAGGAGTTGTCAGAAACACGTTTACTGATCATCATAGGTATCTGCCTAATGATAGCTGGGGGGTGATTGGATTGTGCGTGGATATAGAGAGGGTCATTGTTCGGTTTTCTGTAAGGGTAGAAGATGTCATTTTGGAGGTCAAATGTTACGTCTAAGAAATCTGTGCAGGTCAGGTTAGTTTCAATGGTTATCTTTAACCCAACATTGGAAAAGAGTTTGATCATTTTCTTACGGGTGCTGTCTGCTTTGGGTCCAGACATGTTGGGGAAACAACCTAAACCGTCATCACGATACAGGCCTAGAGCATTTACACCAAATTCCTTTTTCAACATATCTAGGATGTATAAACCAACAATTTCGCATACTTCAGCGCCATCAAAACTGCCCATGGTGACGTCAAAACTAGTGTGATCTTTTTTCACCCAGGTGTTACCGTTGCTAAACAGTAAGCTTTTCCTGCTGTGCAGGATGGTTTTGATAACATCCTCTGGAATGGAGACCATGGTTTTGGCAAATTTGAGGGCTTTCATGAGAAGATCTTCTGTGATCGAGGGGTAAAAGTCAACAATATCAAACTTTATGAACTTAGATTTTTGTTTCAGCTTCAATTTCTTGAACCAAGATATTACCTGTCCGGTATTTTGCCACTGGTTGAGTTTGGTTTTCAGTCTCAGTTGGCTATTAATTTTTTCCAAGTGCTTTTTGCTAATGATACCTATTTCAGATTTTGCTGGATTAATCAATCTGCACTTGGGGTTTTGTTCAAAATTATCCTTGTGGTCTTTCAAAGTAATGTAAGCATTGCGCTCGGCCATGACTTCGATGCGGTCTGCTAGGTTAAGGGAACCGGCTATTTCTTTGGCTTCTGTATTGATATTTTTACAGATATTTCTGTCTGCTTTTTTGTATGTCTTAGTGATGTTTTCTGTAAGAAGTTTATTGTGGTGTTCTTTCGGCATACTGTACAGGTTGGTTGTCTTATCTGCCTGTACTAGGAGATTGTCAGATTGTCTGATTGTTTTGATGTCATTGGCCATTTGTTTCTGGAATGCATTGTGTGAGTGCTGAAATTCAATGTTCCGGACCATTTCGTAGATATCACTTTCAAATGCCCTGAGGTGTTCGCTATGAGGGGGTGAATATGTGGTTTTGAATCCATAGTTTTGTTTATCTGAAGTTTGACCAGGGTTTTCGAAATGGAATGCCTTCCATCGCATTCTCCGAAGTAGGCTTTCAACTTTACTTATCAGGGATTTGGTATAGGACAGATTACTAGGGATGGGAATGTTTTTCAAAGAGTAGTTGAAGTTAGCTTTGTTCATTCTGTAGATGTTACAAGGTGAATTTCTGGACAGGGTGGGTTAACAAGAGTGCTCGACAACGTACCTGTCGCTGGAGCTGGAGTAGAAGGTAGTGTTACCCTCCGATGTAAAGTGCTCTATGGCCTACAAGCTAGGCCAGAGCGGTATAACTCTGAAGAAAAACAACACTGTTAATTCACAACAGACTGTTTCACGGGATGCGACCCGATCATCAGGTGAATGTGGTTAGAATGAAGCTAACGTCGTGGTTTGAAAAGCCGAGACTTTACGAGATTACGAGATTATGCTTTGTGCGATTCGGGTCGGGGGGGGGGGGGGCATGTGAAAGACTGACACTGATCCTATTGTTCTCGGGTGCACAATAGGATTGGTCGGGGTACACGTGCGATACTGGAACATAACAGGGCAGGGCAAAGAGGTTATATAATGTAGTAAATAGTAAATATAATACAAAGATATAACCAGGATGCTCAATCAGCATATTGAAATGATTTCTAATAGGGCCTTGGAAGCGGTGAACATATCAGTAGTATACATATGATATGATAAAAATACACATATACTGTGAAAATACACAATATACAAGGCAAATATACAATATAAAAGGCAAATATACTATACCCATACCAAGTGGTGCAAGTCTCCTAGCTGAAGGTCGTAAAGCCCATTAGACCAGGATAAAGTAGAACTTTCCTGTCATCCAATGGACTCCACGAGCCAGCAGTGAGAGAACAACCACCTGAACAAATCAGTCCGCCCAGCGGATCCTCGTGTGGGGGGGGGGGGGGGGTTAAGGGGGCACGCTGAATATGAGTACGAATGCTAGGTTTTAAAATATTTCAGGGTGAATTTGTTTTGATGGCGGCACTTGGAGAGAATTTCAGCTCTTGAGTTCAACAATGATCCAGGGGGGGCCGTAGCTATAAGTAGCTTTTCAGACAAGCAGAGATCACACTTCCTAGTTCCACAGAAGTAAGGTGCTGCCTTGGCAGATATTTCCCAGGAGAGCTTGTAATTGATATTGTTGTCTTTTAGTGACCAAATGTGTTTAGACAGTTCAGTGTTTTTAGCGTGGGATCTGTTCCGAAAGGATTGCTTGTGGTTATTATATCTTGTCTTGAAATCACCTTCAGTACACCCTATGTAGTGTTTCACGTCATTGTCTGTTCTAACTGTTGCTTTATAGACAATGCATTTCAGCTGACATTGACCATTCATAGGACATTCGTCTTTTTTGCGGCAGTTACATTGTTTTTGGGGTGCATTCACAGCATTGTCAGAATTTAGAACCTTCATATTATGTTTGCTGATCAGGTTAGACATGTTGGGTAGACAGCTGTAGCTAATTTTCAAATTGTTCCTGTTGAATAACCTGTGGTACCTGTGATGTTGAGGGAAGTGTTTTTTCAACTAGTTTCATGAATTTTCTGCCAATGTTGGTTTTTACATGACGGCTGTAGGGTGGATTAAACCATATTATTTTCCTTTTCCTGTTTCTCTTGCTTTTCACTGTTGGTTCAACATATTTTAAGCTTTCTGAGAACCCGCTTTTCGCTAAAGCTTCATCATACATGGGTTTGGCTTTCATAAATAGCTCTTTATTGCAGGAGTTGTCAGAAACACGTTTACTGATCATCATAGGTATCTGCCTAATGATAGCTGGGGGGTGATTGGATTGTGCGTGGATATAGAGAGGGTCATTGTTCGGTTTTCTGTAAGGGTAGAAGATGTCATTTTGGAGGTCAAATGTTACGTCTAAGAAATCTGTGCAGGTCAGGTTAGTTTCAATGGTTATCTTTAACCCAACATTGGAAAAGAGTTTGATCATTTTCTTACGGGTGCTGTCTGCTTTGGGTCCAGACATGTTGGGGAAACAACCTAAACCGTCATCACGATACAGGCCTAGAGCATTTACACCAAATTCCTTTTTCAACATATCTAGGATGTATAAACCAACAATTTCGCATACTTCAGCGCCATCAAAACTGCCCATGGTGACGTCAAAACTAGTGTGATCTTTTTTCACCCAGGTGTTACCGTTGCTAAACAGTAAGCTTTTCCTGCTGTGCAGGATGGTTTTGATAACATCCTCTGGAATGGAGACCATGGTTTTGGCAAATTTGAGGGCTTTCATGAGAAGATCTTCTGTGATCGAGGGGTAAAAGTCAACAATATCAAACTTTATGAACTTAGATTTTTGTTTCAGCTTCAATTTCTTGAACCAAGATATTACCTGTCCGGTATTTTGCCACTGGTTGAGTTTGGTTTTCAGTCTCAGTTGGCTATTAATTTTTTCCAAGTGCTTTTTGCTAATGATACCTATTTCAGATTTTGCTGGATTAATCAATCTGCACTTGGGGTTTTGTTCAAAATTATCCTTGTGGTCTTTCAAAGTAATGTAAGCATTGCGCTCGGCCATGACTTCGATGCGGTCTGCTAGGTTAAGGGAACCGGCTATTTCTTTGGCTTCTGTATTGATATTTTTACAGATATTTCTGTCTGCTTTTTTGTATGTCTTAGTGATGTTTTCTGTAAGAAGTTTATTGTAGTGTTCTTTCGGCATACTGTACAGGTTGGTTGTCTTATCTGCCTGTACTAGGAGATTGTCAGATTGTCTGATTGTTTTGATGTCATTGGCCATTTGTTTCTGGAATGCATTGTGTGAGTGCTGAAATTCAATGTTCCGGACCATTTCGTAGATATCACTTTCAAATGCCCTGAGGTGTTCGCTATGAGGGGGTGAATATGTGGTTTTGAATCCATAGTTTTGTTTATCTGAAGTTTGACCAGGGTTTTCGAAATGGAATGCCTTCCATCGCATTCTCCGAAGTAGGCTTTCAACTTTACTTATCAGGGATTTGGTATAGGACAGATTACTAGGGATGGGAATGTTTTTCAAAGAGTAGTTGAAGTTAGCTTTGTTCATTCTGTAGATGTTACAAGGTGAATTTCTGGACAGGGTGGGTTAACAAGAGTGCTCGACAACGTACCTGTCGCTGGAGCTGGAGTAGAAGGTAGTGTTACCCTCCGATGTAAAGTGCTCTATGGCCTACAAGCTAGGCCAGAGCGGTATAACTCTGAAGAAAAACAACACTGTTAATTCACAACAGACTGTTTCACGGGATGCGACCCGATCATCAGGTGAATGTGGTTAGAATGAAGCTAACGTCGTGGTTTGAAAAGCCGAGACTTTACGAGATTACGAGATTATGCTTTGTGCGATTCGGGTCGGGGGGGGGGGCATGTGAAAGACTGACACTGATCCTATTGTTCTCGGGTGCACAATAGGATTGGTCGGGGTACACGTGCGATACTGGAACATAACAGGGCAGGGCAAAGAGGTTATATAATGTAGTAAATAGTAAATATAATACAAAGATATAACCAGGATGCTCAATCAGCATATTGAAATGATTTCTAATAGGGCCTTGGAAGCGGTGAACATATCAGTAGTATACATATGATATGATAAAAATACACATATACTGTGAAAATACACAATATACAAGGCAAATATACAATATAAAAGGCAAATATACTATACCCATACCAAGTGGTGCAAGTCTCCTAGCTGAAGGTCGTAAAGCCCATTAGACCAGGATAAAGTAGAACTTTCCTGTCATCCAATGGACTCCACGAGCCAGCAGTGAGAGAACAACCACCTGAACAAATCAGTCCGCCCAGCGGATCCTCGTGTGGGGGGGGGGGGGGTTAAGGGGGCACGCTGAATATGAGTACGAATGCTAGGTTTTAAAATATTTCAGGGTGAATTTGTTTTGATGGCGGCACTTGGAGAGAATTTCAGCTCTTGAGTTCAACAATGATCCAGGGGGGGCCGTAGCTATAAGTAGCTTTTCAGACAAGCAGAGATCACACTTCCTAGTCCCACAGAAGTAAGGTGCTGCCTTGGCAGATATTTCCCAGGAGAGCTTGTAATTGATATTGTTGTCTTTTAGTGACCAAATGTGTTTAGACAGTTCAGTGTTTTTAGCGTGGGATCTGTTCCGAAAGGATTGCTTGTGGTTATTATATCTTGTCTTGAAATCACCTTCAGTACACCCTATGTAGTGTTTCACGTCATTGTCTGTTCTAACTGTTGCTTTATAGACAATGCATTTCAGCTGACATTGACCATTCATAGGACATTCGTCTTTTTTGCGGCAGTTACATTGTTTTTGGGGTGCATTCACAGCATTGTCAGAATTTAGAACCTTCATATTATGTTTGCTGATCAGGTTAGACATGTTGGGTAGACAGCTGTAGCTAATTTTCAAATTGTTCCTGTTGAATAACCTGTGGTACCTGTGATGTTGAGGGAAGTGTTTTTTCAACTAGTTTCATGAATTTTCTGCCAATGTTGGTTTTTACATGACGGCTGTAGGGTGGATTAAACCATATTATTTTCCTTTTCCTGTTTCTCTTGCTTTTCACTGTTGGTTCAACATATTTTAAGCTTTCTGAGAACCCGCTTTTCGCTAAAGCTTCATCATACATGGGTTTGGCTTTCATAAATAGCTCTTTATTGCAGGAGTTGTCAGAAACACGTTTACTGATCATCATAGGTATCTGCCTAATGATAGCTGGGGGGTGATTGGATTGTGCGTGGATATAGAGAGGGTCATTGTTCGGTTTTCTGTAAGGGTAGAAGATGTCATTTTGGAGGTCAAATGTTACGTCTAAGAAATCTGTGCAGGTCAGGTTAGTTTCAATGGTTATCTTTAACCCAACATTGGAAAAGAGTTTGATCATTTTCTTACGGGTGCTGTCTGCTTTGGGTCCAGACATGTTGGGGAAACAACCTAAACCGTCATCACGATACAGGCCTAGAGCATTTACACCAAATTCCTTTTTCAACATATCTAGGATGTATAAACCAACAATTTCGCATACTTCAGCGCCATCAAAACTGCCCATGGTGACGTCAAAACTAGTGTGATCTTTTTTCACCCAGGTGTTACCGTTGCTAAACAGTAAGCTTTTCCTGCTGTGCAGGATGGTTTTGATAACATCCTCTGGAATGGAGACCATGGTTTTGGCAAATTTGAGGGCTGTCATGAGAAGATCTTCTGTGATCGAGGGGTAAAAGTCAACAATATCAAACTTTATGAACTTAGATTTTTGTTTCAGCTTCAATTTCTTGAACCAAGATATTACCTGTCCGGTATTTTGCCACTGGTTGAGTTTGGTTTTCAGTCTCAGTTGGCTATTAATTTTTTCCAAGTGCTTTTTGCTAATGATACCTATTTCAGATTTTGCTGGATTAATCAATCTGCACTTGGGGTTTTGTTCAAAATTATCCTTGTGGTCTTTCAAAGTAATGTAAGCATTGCGCTCGGCCATGACTTCGATGCGGTCTGCTAGGTTAAGGGAACCGGCTATTTCTTTGGCTTCTGTATTGATATTTTTACAGATATTTCTGTCTGCTTTTTTGTATGTCTTAGTGATGTTTTCTGTAAGAAGTTTATTGTAGTGTTCTTTCGGCATACTGTACAGGTTGGTTGTCTTATCTGCCTGTACTAGGAGATTGTCAGATTGTCTGATTGTTTTGATGTCATTGGCCATTTGTTTCTGGAATGCATTGTGTGAGTGCTGAAATTCAATGTTCCGGACCATTTCGTAGATATCACTTTCAAATGCCCTGAGGTGTTCGCTATGAGGGGGTGAATATGTGGTTTTGAATCCATAGTTTTGTTTATCTGAAGTTTGACCAGGGTTTTCGAAATGGAATGCCTTCCATCGCATTCTCCGAAGTAGGCTTTCAACTTTACTTATCAGGGATTTGGTATAGGACAGATTACTAGGGATGGGAATGTTTTTCAAAGAGTAGTTGAAGTTAGCTTTGTTCATTCTGTAGATGTTACAAGGTGAATTTCTGGACAGGGTGGGTTAACAAGAGTGCTCGACAACGTACCTGTCGCTGGAGCTGGAGTAGAAGGTAGTGTTACCCTCCGATGTAAAGTGCTCTATGGCCTACAAGCTAGGCCAGAGCGGTATAACTCTGAAGAAAAACAACACTGTTAATTCACAACAGACTGTTTCACGGGATGCGACCCGATCATCAGGTGAATGTGGTTAGAATGAAGCTAACGTCGTGGTTTGAAAAGCCGAGACTTTACGAGATTACGAGATTATGCTTTGTGCGATTCGGGTCGGGGGGGGGGCATGTGAAAGACTGACACTGATCCTATTGTTCTCGGGTGCACAATAGGATTGGTCGGGGTACACGTGCGATACTGGAACATAACAGGGCAGGGCAAAGAGGTTATATAATGTAGTAAATAGTAAATATAATACAAAGATATAACCAGGATGCTCAATCAGCATATTGAAATGATTTCTAATAGGGCCTTGGAAGCGGTGAACATATCAGTAGTATACATATGATATGATAAAAATACACATATACTGTGAAAATACACAATATACAAGGCAAATATACAATATAAAAGGCAAATATACTATACCCATACCAAGTGGTGCAAGTCTCCTAGCTGAAGGTCGTAAAGCCCATTAGACCAGGATAAAGTAGAACTTTCCTGTCATCCAATGGACTCCACGAGCCAGCAGTGAGAGAACAACCACCTGAACAAATCAGTCCGCCCAGCGGATCCTCGTGTGGGGGGGGGGGGGGGTTAAGGGGGCACGCTGAATATGAGTACGAATGCTAGGTTTTAAAATATTTCAGGGTGAATTTGTTTTGATGGCGGCACTTGGAGAGAATTTCAGCTCTTGAGTTCAACAATGATCCAGGGGGGGCCGTAGCTATAAGTAGCTTTTCAGACAAGCAGAGATCACACTTCCTAGTCCCACAGAAGTAAGGTGCTGCCTTGGCAGATATTTCCCAGGAGAGCTTGTAATTGATATTGTTGTCTTTTAGTGACCAAATGTGTTTAGACAGTTCAGTGTTTTTAGCGTGGGATCTGTTCCGAAAGGATTGCTTGTGGTTATTATATCTTGTCTTGAAATCACCTTCAGTACACCCTATGTAGTGTTTCACGTCATTGTCTGTTCTAACTGTTGCTTTATAGACAATGCATTTCAGCTGACATTGACCATTCATAGGACATTCGTCTTTTTTGCGGCAGTTACATTGTTTTTGGGGTGCATTCACAGCATTGTCAGAATTTAGAACCTTCATATTATGTTTGCTGATCAGGTTAGACATGTTGGGTAGACAGCTGTAGCTAATTTTCAAATTGTTCCTGTTGAATAACCTGTGGTACCTGTGATGTTGAGGGAAGTGTTTTTCAACTAGTTTCATGAATTTTCTGCCAACGTTGGTTTTTACATGACGGCTGTAGGGTGGATTAAACCATATTATTTTCCTTTTCCTGTTTCTCTTGCTTTTCACTGTTGGTTCAACATATTTTAAGCTTTCTGAGAACCCGCTTTTCGCTAAAGCTTCATCATACATGGGTTTGGCTTTCATAAATAGCTCTTTATTGCAGGAGTTGTCAGAAACACGTTTACTGATCATCATAGGTATCTGCCTAATGATAGCTGGGGGGTAATTGGATTGTGCGTGGATATAGAGAGGGTCATTGTTCGGTTTTCTGTAAGGGTAGAAGATGTCATTTTGGAGGTCAAATGTTACGTCTAAGAAATCTGTGCAGGTCAGGTTAGTTTCAATGGTTATCTTTAACCCAACATTGGAAAAGAGTTTGATCATTTTCTTACGGGTGCTGTCTGCTTTGGGTCCAGACATGTTGGGGAAACAACCTAAACCGTCATCACGATACAGGCCTAGAGCATTTACACCAAATTCCTTTTTCAACATATCTAGGATGTATAAACCAACAATTTCGCATACTTCAGCGCCATCAAAACTGCCCATGGTGACGTCAAAACTAGTGTGATCTTTTTTCACCCAGGTGTTACCGTTGCTAAACAGTAAGCTTTTCCTGCTGTGCAGGATGGTTTTGATAACATCCTCTGGAATGGAGACCATGGTTTTGGCAAATTTGAGGGCTTTCATGAGAAGATCTTCTGTGATCGAGGGGTAAAAGTCAACAATATCAAACTTTATGAACTTAGATTTTTGTTTCAGCTTCAATTTCTTGAACCAAGATATTACCTGTCCGGTATTTTGCCACTGGTTGAGTTTGGTTTTCAGTCTCAGTTGGCTATTAATTTTTTCCAAGTGCTTTTTGCTAATGATACCTATTTCAGATTTTGCTGGATTAATCAATCTGCACTTGGGGTTTTGTTCAAAATTATCCTTGTGGTCTTTCAAAGTAATGTAAGCATTGCGCTCGGCCATGACTTCGATGCGGTCTGCTAGGTTAAGGGAACCGGCTATTTCTTTGGCTTCTGTATTGATATTTTTACAGATATTTCTGTCTGCTTTTTTGTATGTCTTAGTGATGTTTTCTGTAAGAAGTTTATTGTAGTGTTCTTTCGGCATACTGTACAGGTTGGTTGTCTTATCTGCCTGTACTAGGAGATTGTCAGATTGTCTGATTGTTTTGATGTCATTGGCCATTTGTTTCTGGAATGCATTGTGTGAGTGCTGAAATTCAATGTTCCGGACCATTTCGTAGATATCACTTTCAAATGCCCTGAGGTGTTCGCTATGAGGGGGTGAATATGTGGTTTTGAATCCATAGTTTTGTTTATCTGAAGTTTGACCAGGGTTTTCGAAATGGAATGCCTTCCATCGCATTCTCCGAAGTAGGCTTTCAACTTTACTTATCAGGGATTTGGTATAGGACAGATTACTAGGGATGGGAATGTTTTTCAAAGAGTAGTTGAAGTTAGCTTTGTTCATTCTGTAGATGTTACAAGGTGAATTTCTGGACAGGGTGGGTTAACAAGAGTGCTCGACAACGTACCTGTCGCTGGAGCTGGAGTAGAAGGTAGTGTTACCCTCCGATGTAAAGTGCTCTATGGCCTACAAGCTAGGCCAGAGCGGTATAACTCTGAAGAAAAACAACACTGTTAATTCACAACAGACTGTTTCACGGGATGCGACCCGATCATCAGGTGAATGTGGTTAGAATGAAGCTAACGTCGTGGTTTGAAAAGCCGAGACTTTACGAGATTACGAGATTATGCTTTGTGCGATTCGGGTCGGGGGGGGGGGGCATGTGAAAGACTGACACTGATCCTATTGTTCTCGGGTGCACAATAGGATTGGTCGGGGTACACGTGCGATACTGGAACATAACAGGGCAGGGCAAAGAGGTTATATAATGTAGTAAATAGTAAATATAATACAAAGATATAACCAGGATGCTCAATCAGCATATTGAAATGATTTCTAATAGGGCCTTGGAAGCGGTGAACATATCAGTAGTATACATATGATATGATAAAAATACACATATACTGTGAAAATACACAATATACAAGGCAAATATACAATATAAAAGGCAAATATACTATACCCATACCAAGTGGTGCAAGTCTCCTAGCTGAAGGTCGTAAAGCCCATTAGACCAGGATAAAGTAGAACTTTCCTGTCATCCAATGGACTCCACGAGCCAGCAGTGAGAGAACAACCACCTGAACAAATCAGTCCGCCCAGCGGATCCTCGTGTGGGGGGGGGGGGGGGGGGTTAAGGGGGCACGCTGAATATGAGTACGAATGCTAGGTTTTAAAATATTTCAGGGTGAATTTGTTTTGATGGCGGCACTTGGAGAGAATTTCAGCTCTTGAGTTCAACAATGATCCAGGGGGGGCCGTAGCTATAAGTAGCTTTTCAGACAAGCAGAGATCACACTTCCTAGTCCCACAGAAGTAAGGTGCTGCCTTGGCAGATATTTCCCAGGAGAGCTTGTAATTGATATTGTTGTCTTTTAGTGACCAAATGTGTTTAGACAGTTCAGTGTTTTTAGCGTGGGATCTGTTCCGAAAGGATTGCTTGTGGTTATTATATCTTGTCTTGAAATCACCTTCAGTACACCCTATGTAGTGTTTCACGTCATTGTCTGTTCTAACTGTTGCTTTATAGACAATGCATTTCAGCTGACATTGACCATTCATAGGACATTCGTCTTTTTTGCGGCAGTTACATTGTTTTTGGGGTGCATTCACAGCATTGTCAGAATTTAGAACCTTCATATTATGTTTGCTGATCAGGTTAGACATGTTGGGTAGACAGCTGTAGCTAATTTTCAAATTGTTCCTGTTGAATAACCTGTGGTACCTGTGATGTTGAGGGAAGTGTTTTTCAACTAGTTTCATGAATTTTCTGCCAATGTTGGTTTTTACATGACGGCTGTAGGGTGGATTAAACCATATTATTTTCCTTTTCCTGTTTCTCTTGCTTTTCACTGTTGGTTCAACATATTTTAAGCTTTCTGAGAACCCGCTTTTCGCTAAAGCTTCATCATACATGGGTTTGGCTTTCATAAATAGCTCTTTATTGCAGGAGTTGTCAGAAACACGTTTACTGATCATCATAGGTATCTGCCTAATGATAGCTGGGGGGTGATTGGATTGTGCGTGGATATAGAGAGGGTCATTGTTCGGTTTTCTGTAAGGGTAGAAGATGTCATTTTGGAGGTCAAATGATACGTCTAAGAAATCTGTGCAGGTCAGGTTAGTTTCAATGGTTATCTTTAACCCAACATTGGAAAAGAGTTTGATCATTTTCTTACGGGTGCTGTCTGCTTTGGGTCCAGACATGTTGGGGAAACAACCTAAACCGTCATCACGATACAGGCCTAGAGCATTTACACCAAATTCCTTTTTCAACATATCTAGGATGTATAAACCAACAATTTCGCATACTTCAGCGCCATCAAAACTGCCCATGGTGACGTCAAAACTAGTGTGATCTTTTTTCACCCAGGTGTTACCGTTGCTAAACAGTAAGCTTTTCCTGCTGTGCAGGATGGTTTTGATAACATCCTCTGGAATGGAGACCATGGTTTTGGCAAATTTGAGGGCTTTCATGAGAAGATCTTCTGTGATCGAGGGGTAAAAGTCAATAATATCAAACTTTATGAACTTAGATTTTTGTTTCAGCTTCAATTTCTTGAACCAAGATATTACCTGTCCGGTATTTTGCCACTGGTTGAGTTTGGTTTTCAGTCTCAGTTGGCTATTAATTTTTTCCAAGTGCTTTTTGCTAATGATACCTATTTCAGATTTTGCTGGATTAATCAATCTGCACTTGGGGTTTTGTTCAAAATTATCCTTGTGGTCTTTCAAAGTAATGTAAGCATTGCGCTCGGCCATGACTTCGATGCGGTCTGCTAGGTTAAGGGAACCGGCTATTTCTTTGGCTTCTGTATTGATATTTTTACAGATATTTCTGTCTGCTTTTTTGCATGTCTTAGTGATGTTTTCTGTAAGAAGTTTATTGTAGTGTTCTTTCGGCATACTGTACAGGTTGGTTGTCTTATCTGCCTGTACTAGGAGATTGTCAGATTGTCTGATTGTTTTGATGTCATTGGCCATTTGTTTCTGGAATGCATTGTGTGAGTGCTGAAATTCAATGTTCCGGACCATTTCGTAGATATCACTTTCAAATGCCCTGAGGTGTTCGCTATGAGGGGGTGAATATGTGGTTTTGAATCCATAGTTTTGTTTATCTGAAGTTTGACCAGGGTTTTCGAAATGGAATGCCTTCCATCGCATTCTCCGAAGTAGGCTTTCAACTTTACTTATCAGGGATTTGGTATAGGACAGATTACTAGGGATGGGAATGTTTTTCAAAGAGTAGTTGAAGTTAGCTTTGTTCATTCTGTAGATGTTACAAGGTGAATTTCTGGACAGGGTGGGTTAACAAGAGTGCTCGACAACGTACCTGTCGCTGGAGCTGGAGTAGAAGGTAGTGTTACCCTCCGATGTAAAGTGCTCTATGGCCTACAAGCTAGGCCAGAGCGGTATAACTCTGAAGAAAAACAACACTGTTAATTCACAACAGACTGTTTCACGGGATGCGACCCGATCATCAGGTGAATGTGGTTAGAATGAAGCTAACGTCGTGGTTTGAAAAGCCGGGACTTTACGAGATTACGAGATTATGCTTTGTGCGATTCGGGTCGGGGGGGGGGGGGGCATGTGAAAGACTGACACTGATCCTATTGTTCTCGGGTGCACAATAGGATTGGTCGGGGTACACGTGCGATACTGGAACATAACAGGGCAGGGCAAAGAGGTTATATAATGTAGTAAATAGTAAATATAATACAAAGATATAACCAGGATGCTCAATCAGCATATTGAAATGATTTCTAATAGGGCCTTGGAAGCGGTGAACATATCAGTGGTATACATATGATATGATAAAAATACACATATACTGTGAAAATACACAATATACAAGGCAAATATACAATATAAAAGGCAAATATACTATACCCATACCAAGTGGTGCAAGTCTCCTAGCTGAAGGTCGTAAAGCCCATTAGACCAGGATAAAGTAGAACTTTCCTGTCATCCAATGGACTCCACGAGCCAGCAGTGAGAGAACAACCACCTGAACAAATCAGTCCGCCCAGCGGATCCTCGTGTGGGGGGGGGGGGGGGGGGTTAAGGGGGCACGCTGAATATGAGTACGAATGCTAGGTTTTAAAATATTTCAGGGTGAATTTGTTTTGATGGCGGCACTTGGAGAGAATTTCAGCTCTTGAGTTCAACAATGATCCAGGGGGGGCCGTAGCTATAAGTAGCTTTTCAGACAAGCAGAGATCACACTTCCTAGTCCAACAGAAGTAAGGTGCTGCCTTGGCAGATATTTCCCAGGAGAGCTTGTAATTGATATTGTTGTCTTTTAGTGACCAAATGTGTTTAGACAGTTCAGTGTTTTTAGCGTGGGATCTGTTCCGAAAGGATTGCTTGTGGTTATTATATCTTGTCTTGAAATCACCTTCAGTACACCCTATGTAGTGTTTCACGTCATTGTCTGTTCTAACTGTTGCTTTATAGACAATGCATTTCAGCTGACATTGACCATTCATAGGACATTCGTCTTTTTTACGGCAGTTACATTGTTTTTGGGGTGCATTCACAGCATTGTCAGAATTTAGAACCTTCATATTATGTTTGCTGATCAGGTTAGACATGTTGGGTAGACAGCTGTAGCTAATTTTCAAATTGTTCCTGTTGAATAACCTGTGGTACCTGTGATGTTGAGGGAAGTGTTTTTCAACTAGTTTCATGAATTTTCTGCCAATGTTGGTTTTTACATGACGGCTGTAGGGTGGATTAAACCATATTATTTTCCTTTTCCTGTTTCTCTTGCTTTTCACTGTTGGTTCAACATATTTTAAGCTTTCTGAGAACCCGCTTTTCGCTAAAGCTTCATCATACATGGGTTTGGCTTTCATAAATAGCTCTTTATTGCAGGAGTTGTCAGAAACACGTTTACTGATCATCATAGGTATCTGCCTAATGATAGCTGGGGGGTGATTGGATTGTGCGTGGATATAGAGAGGGTCATTGTTCGGTTTTCTGTAAGGGTAGAAGATGTCATTTTGGAGGTCAAATGTTACGTCTAAGAAATCTGTGCAGGTCAGGTTAGTTTCAATGGTTATCTTTAACCCAACATTGGAAAAGAGTTTGATCATTTTCTTACGGGTGCTGTCTGCTTTGGGTCCAGACATGTCGGGGAAACAACCTAAACCGTCATCACGATACAGGCCTAGAGCATTTACACCAAATTCCTTTTTCAACATATCTAGGATGTATAAACCAACAATTTCGCATACTTCAGCGCCATCAAAACTGCCCATGGTGACGTCAAAACTAGTGTGATCTTTTTTCACCCAGGTGTTACCGTTGCTAAACAGTAAGCTTTTCCTGCTGTGCAGGATGGTTTTGATAACATCCTCTGGAATGGAGACCATGGTTTTGGCAAATTTGAGGGCTTTCATGAGAAGATCTTCTGTGATCGAGGGGTAAAAGTCAACAATATCAAACTTTATGAACTTAGATTTTTGTTTCAGCTTCAATTTCTTGAACCAAGATATTACCTGTCCGGTATTTTGCCACTGGTTGAGTTTGGTTTTCAGTCTCAGTTGGCTATTAATTTTTTCCAAGTGCTTTTTGCTAATGATACCTATTTCAGATTTTGCTGGATTAATCAATCTGCACTTGGGGTTTTGTTCAAAATTATCCTTGTGGTCTTTCAAAGTAATGTAAGCATTGCGCTCGGCCATGACTTCGATGCGGTCTGCTAGGTTAAGGGAACCGGCTATTTCTTTGGCTTCTGTATTGATATTTTTACAGATATTTCTGTCTGCTTTTTTGTATGTCTTAGTGATGTTTTCTGTAAGAAGTTTATTGTAGTGTTCTTTCGGCATACTGTACAGGTTGGTTGTCTTATCTGCCTGTACTAGGAGATTGTCAGATTGTCTGATTGTTTTGATGTCATTGGCCATTTGTTTCTGGAATGCATTGTGTGAGTGCTGAAATTCAATGTTCCGGACCATTTCGTAGATATCACTTTCAAATGCCCTGAGGTGTTCGCTATGAGGGGGTGAATATGTGGTTTTGAATCCATAGTTTTGTTTATCTGAAGTTTGACCAGGGTTTTCGAAATGGAATGCCTTCCATCGCATTCTCCGAAGTAGGCTTTCAACTTTACTTATCAGGGATTTGGTATAGGACAGATTACTAGGGATGGGAATGTTTTTCAAAGAGTAGTTGAAGTTAGCTTTGTTCATTCTGTAGATGTTACAAGGTGAATTTCTGGACAGGGTGGGTTAACAAGAGTGCTCGACAACGTACCTGTCGCTGGAGCTGGAGTAGAAGGTAGTGTTACCCTCCGATGTAAAGTGCTCTATGGCCTACAAGCTAGGCCAGAGCGGTATAACTCTGAAGAAAAACAACACTGTTAATTCACAACAGACTGTTTCACGGGATGCGACCCGATCATCAGGTGAATGTGGTTAGAATGAAGCTAACGTCGTGGTTTGAAAAGCCGAGACTTTACGAGATTACGAGATTATGCTTTGTGCGATTCGGGTCGGGGGGGGGGGGCATGTGAAAGACTGACACTGATCCTATTGTTCTCGGGTGCACAATAGGATTGGTCGGGGTACACGTGCGATACTGGAACATAACAGGGCAGGGCAAAGAGGTTATATAATGTAGTAAATAGTAAATATAATACAAAGATATAACCAGGATGCTCAATCAGCATATTGAAATGATTTCTAATAGGGCCTTGGAAGCGGTGAACATATCAGTAGTATACATATGATATGATAAAAATACACATATACTGTGAAAATACACAATATACAAGGCAAATATACAATATAAAAGGCAAATATACTATACCCATACCAAGTGGTGCAAGTCTCCTAGCTGAAGGTCGTAAAGCCCATTAGACCAGGATAAAGTAGAACTTTCCTGTCATCCAATGGACTCCACGAGCCAGCAGTGAGAGAACAACCACCTGAACAAATCAGTCCGCCCAGCGGATCCTCGTGTGGGGGGGGGGGGGGGGGTTAAGGGGGCACGCTGAATATGAGTACGAATGCTAGGTTTTAAAATATTTCAGGGTGAATTTGTTTTGATGGCGGCACTTGGAGAGAATTTCAGCTCTTGAGTTCAACAATGATCCAGGGGGGGCCGTAGCTATAAGTAGCTTTTCAGACAAGCAGAGATCACACTTCCTAGTCCCACAGAAGTAAGGTGCTGCCTTGGCAGATATTTCCCAGGAGAGCTTGTAATTGATATTGTTGTCTTTTAGTGACCAAATGTGTTTAGACAGTTCAGTGTTTTTAGCGTGGGATCTGTTCCGAAAGGATTGCTTGTGGTTATTATATCTTGTCTTGAAATCACCTTCAGTACACCCTATGTAGTGTTTCACGTCATTGTCTGTTCTAACTGTTGCTTTATAGACAATGCATTTCAGCTGACATTGACCATTCATAGGACATTCGTCTTTTTTACGGCAGTTACATTGTTTTTGGGGTGCATTCACAGCATTGTCAGAATTTAGAACCTTCATATTATGTTTGCTGATCAGGTTAGACATGTTGGGTAGACAGCTGTAGCTAATTTTCAAATTGTTCCTGTTGAATAACCTGTGGTACCTGTGATGTTGAGGGAAGTGTTTTTCAACTAGTTTCATGAATTTTCTGCCAACGTTGGTTTTTACATGACGGCTGTAGGGTGGATTAAACCATATTATTTTCCTTTTCCTGTTTCTCTTGCTTTTCACTGTTGGTTCAACATATTTTAAGCTTTCTGAGAACCCGCTTTTCGCTAAAGCTTCATCATACATGGGTTTGGCTTTCATAAATAGCTCTTTATTGCAGGAGTTGTCAGAAACACGTTTACTGATCATCATAGGTATCTGCCTAATGATAGCTGGGGGGTAATTGGATTGTGCGTGGATATAGAGAGGGTCATTGTTCGGTTTTCTGTAAGGGTAGAAGATGTCATTTTGGAGGTCAAATGTTACGTCTAAGAAATCTGTGCAGGTCAGGTTAGTTTCAATGGTTATCTTTAACCCAACATTGGAAAAGAGTTTGATCATTTTCTTACGGGTGCTGTCTGCTTTGGGTCCAGACATGTTGGGGAAACAACCTAAACCGTCATCACGATACAGGCCTAGAGCATTTACACCAAATTCCTTTTTCAACATATCTAGGATGTATAAACCAACAATTTCGCATACTTCAGCGCCATCAAAACTGCCCATGGTGACGTCAAAACTAGTGTGATCTTTTTTCACCCAGGTGTTACCGTTGCTAAACAGTAAGCTTTTCCTGCTGTGCAGGATGGTTTTGATAACATCCTCTGGAATGGAGACCATGGTTTTGGCAAATTTGAGGGCTTTCATGAGAAGATCTTCTGTGATCGAGGGGTAAAAGTCAACAATATCAAACTTTATGAACTTAGATTTTTGTTTCAGCTTCAATTTCTTGAACCAAGATATTACCTGTCCGGTATTTTGCCACTGGTTGAGTTTGGTTTTCAGTCTCAGTTGGCTATTAATTTTTTCCAAGTGCTTTTTGCTAATGATACCTATTTCAGATTTTGCTGGATTAATCAATCTGCACTTGGGGTTTTGTTCAAAATTATCCTTGTGGTCTTTCAAAGTAATGTAAGCATTGCGCTCGGCCATGACTTCGATGCGGTCTGCTAGGTTAAGGGAACCGGCTATTTCTTTGGCTTCTGTATTGATATTTTTACAGATATTTCTGTCTGCTTTTTTGTATGTCTTAGTGATGTTTTCTGTAAGAAGTTTATTGTAGTGTTCTTTCGGCATACTGTACAGGTTGGTTGTCTTATCTGCCTGTACTAGGAGATTGTCAGATTGTCTGATTGTTTTGATGTCATTGGCCATTTGTTTCTGGAATGCATTGTGTGAGTGCTGAAATTCAATGTTCCGGACCATTTCGTAGATATCACTTTCAAATGCCCTGAGGTGTTCGCTATGAGGGGGTGAATATGTGGTTTTGAATCCATAGTTTTGTTTATCTGAAGTTTGACCAGGGTTTTCGAAATGGAATGCCTTCCATCGCATTCTCCGAAGTAGGCTTTCAACTTTACTTATCAGGGATTTGGTATAGGACAGATTACTAGGGATGGGAATGTTTTTCAAAGAGTAGTTGAAGTTAGCTTTGTTCATTCTGTAGATGTTACAAGGTGAATTTCTGGACAGGGTGGGTTAACAAGAGTGCTCGACAACGTACCTGTCGCTGGAGCTGGAGTAGAAGGTAGTGTTACCCTCCGATGTAAAGTGCTCTATGGCCTACAAGCTAGGCCAGAGCGGTATAACTCTGAAGAAAAACAACACTGTTAATTCACAACAGACTGTTTCACGGGATGCGACCCGATCATCAGGTGAATGTGGTTAGAATGAAGCTAACGTCGTGGTTTGAAAAGCCGAGACTTTACGAGATTACGAGATTATGCTTTGTGCGATTCGGGTCGGGGGGGGGGGGGCATGTGAAAGACTGACACTGATCCTATTGTTCTCGGGTGCACAATAGGATTGGTCGGGGTACACGTGCGATACTGGAACATAACAGGGCAGGGCAAAGAGGTTATATAATGTAGTAAATAGTAAATATAATACAAAGATATAACCAGGATGCTCAATCAGCATATTGAAATGATTTCTAATAGGGCCTTGGAAGCGGTGAACATATCAGTGGTATACATATGATATGATAAAAATACACATATACTGTGAAAATACACAATATACAAGGCAAATATACAATATAAAAGGCAAATATACTATACCCATACCAAGTGGTGCAAGTCTCCTAGCTGAAGGTCGTAAAGCCCATTAGACCAGGATAAAGTAGAACTTTCCTGTCATCCAATGGACTCCACGAGCCAGCAGTGAGAGAACAACCACCTGAACAAATCAGTCCGCCCAGCGGATCCTCGTGTGGGGGGGGGGGGGGGGGGTTAAGGGGGCACGCTGAATATGAGTACGAATGCTAGGTTTTAAAATATTTCAGGGTGAATTTGTTTTGATGGCGGCACTTGGAGAGAATTTCAGCTCTTGAGTTCAACAATGATCCAGGGGGGGCCGTAGCTATAAGTAGCTTTTCAGACAAGCAGAGATCACACTTCCTAGTCCCACAGAAGTAAGGTGCTGCCTTGGCAGATATTTCCCAGGAGAGCTTGTAATTGATATTGTTGTCTTTTAGTGACCAAATGTGTTTAGACAGTTCAGTGTTTTTAGCGTGGGATCTGTTCCGAAAGGATTGCTTGTGGTTATTATATCTTGTCTTGAAATCACCTTCAGTACACCCTATGTAGTGTTTCACGTCATTGTCTGTTCTAACTGTTGCTTTATAGACAATGCATTTCAGCTGACATTGACCATTCATAGGACATTCGTCTTTTTTACGGCAGTTACATTGTTTTTGGGGTGCATTCACAGCATTGTCAGAATTTAGAACCTTCATATTATGTTTGCTGATCAGGTTAGACATGTTGGGTAGACAGCTGTAGCTAATTTTCAAATTGTTCCTGTTGAATAACCTGTGGTACCTGTGATGTTGAGGGAAGTGTTTTTCAACTAGTTTCATGAATTTTCTGCCAATGTTGGTTTTTACATGACGGCTGTAGGGTGGATTAAACCATATTATTTTCCTTTTCCTGTTTCTCTTGCTTTTCACTGTTGGTTCAACATATTTTAAGCTTTCTGAGAACCCGCTTTTCGCTAAAGCTTCATCATACATGGGTTTGGCTTTCATAAATAGCTCTTTATTGCAGGAGTTGTCAGAAACACGTTTACTGATCATCATAGGTATCTGCCTAATGATAGCTGGGGGGTGATTGGATTGTGCGTGGATATAGAGAGGGTCATTGTTCGGTTTTCTGTAAGGGTAGAAGATGTCATTTTGGAGGTCAAATGTTACGTCTAAGAAATCTGTGCAGGTCAGGTTAGTTTCAATGGTTATCTTTAACCCAACATTGGAAAAGAGTTTGATCATTTTCTTACGGGTGCTGTCTGCTTTGGGTCCAGACATGTTGGGGAAACAACCTAAACCGTCATCACGATACAGGCCTAGAGCATTTACACCAAATTCCTTTTTCAACATATCTAGGATGTATAAACCAACAATTTCGCATACTTCAGCGCCATCAAAACTGCCCATGGTGACGTCAAAACTAGTGTGATCTTTTTTCACCCAGGTGTTACCGTTGCTAAACAGTAAGCTTTTCCTGCTGTGCAGGATGGTTTTGATAACATCCTCTGGAATGGAGACCATGGTTTTGGCAAATTTGAGGGCTTTCATGAGAAGATCTTCTGTGATCGAGGGGTAAAAGTCAACAATATCAAACTTTATGAACTTAGATTTTTGTTTCAGCTTCAATTTCTTGAACCAAGATATTACCTGTCCGGTATTTTGCCACTGGTTGAGTTTGGTTTTCAGTCTCAGTTGGCTATTAATTTTTTCCAAGTGCTTTTTGCTAATGATACCTATTTCAGATTTTGCTGGATTAATCAATCTGCACTTGGGGTTTTGTTCAAAATTATCCTTGTGGTCTTTCAAAGTAATGTAAGCATTGCGCTCGGCCATGACTTCGATGCGGTCTGCTAGGTTAAGGGAACCGGCTATTTCTTTGGCTTCTGTATTGATATTTTTACAGATATTTCTGTCTGCTTTTTTGTATGTCTTAGTGATGTTTTCTGTAAGAAGTTTATTGTATTGTTCTTTCGGCATACTGTACAGGTTGGTTGTCTTATCTGCCTGTACTAGGAGATTGTCAGATTGTCTGATTGTTTTGATGTCATTGGCCATTTGTTTCTGGAATGCATTGTGTGAGTGCTGAAATTCAATGTTCCGGACCATTTCGTAGATATCACTTTCAAATGCCCTGAGGTGTTCGCTATTAGGGGGTGAATATGTGGTTTTGAATCCATAGTTTTGTTTATCTGAAGTTTGACCAGGGTTTTCGAAATGGAATGCCTTCCATCGCATTCTCCGAAGTAGGCTTTCAACTTTACTTTTCAGGGATTTGGTATAGGACAGATTACTAGGGATGGGAATGTTTTTCAAAGAGTAGTTGAAGTTAGCTTTGTTCATTCTGTAGATGTTACAAGGTGAATTTCTGGACAGGGTGGGTTAACAAGAGTGCTCGACAACGTACCTGTCGCTGGAGCTGGAGTAGAAGGTAGTGTTACCCTCCGATGTAAAGTGCTCTATGGCCTACAAGCTAGGCCAGAGCGGTATAACTCTGAAGAAAAACAACACTGTTAATTCACAACAGACTGTTTCACGGGATGCGACCCGATCATCAGGTGAATGTGGTTAGAATGAAGCTAACGTCGTGGTTTGAAAAGCCGAGACTTTACGAGATTACGAGATTATGCTTTGTGCGATTCGGGTCGGGGGGGGGGGGGGGCATGTGAAAGACTGACACTGATCCTATTGTTCTCGGGTGCACAATAGGATTGGTCGGGGTACACGTGCGATACTGGAACATAACAGGGCAGGGCAAAGAGGTTATATAATGTAGTAAATAGTAAATATAATACAAAGATATAACCAGGATGCTCAATCAGCATATTGAAATGATTTCTAATAGGGCCTTGGAAGCGGTGAACATATCAGTAGTATACATATGATATGATAAAAATACACATATACTGTGAAAATACACAATATACAAGGCAAATATACAATATAAAAGGCAAATATACTATACCCATACCAAGTGGTGCAAGTCTCCTAGCTGAAGGTCGTAAAGCCCATTAGACCAGGATAAAGTAGAACTTTCCTGTCATCCAATGGACTCCACGAGCCAGCAGTGAGAGAACAACCACCTGAACAAATCAGTCCGCCCAGCGGATCCTCGTGTGGGGGGGGGGGGGGGTTAAGGGGGCACGCTGAATATGAGTACGAATGCTAGGTTTTAAAATATTTCAGGGTGAATTTGTTTTGATGGCGGCACTTGGAGAGAATTTCAGCTCTTGAGTTCAACAATGATCCAGGGGGGGCCGTAGCTATAAGTAGCTTTTCAGACAAGCAGAGATCACACTTCCTAGTCCCACAGAAGTAAGGTGCTGCCTTGGCAGATATTTCCCAGGAGAGCTTGTAATTGATATTGTTGTCTTTTAGTGACCAAATGTGTTTAGACAGTTCAGTGTTTTTAGCGTGGGATCTGTTCCGAAAGGATTGCTTGTGGTTATTATATCTTGTCTTGAAATCACCTTCAGTACACCCTATGTAGTGTTTCACGTCATTGTCTGTTCTAACTGTTGCTTTATAGACAATGCATTTCAGCTGACATTGACCATTCATAGGACATTCGTCTTTTTTACGGCAGTTACATTGTTTTTGGGGTGCATTCACAGCATTGTCAGAATTTAGAACCTTCATATTATGTTTGCTGATCAGGTTAGACATGTTGGGTAGACAGCTGTAGCTAATTTTCAAATTGTTCCTGTTGAATAACCTGTGGTACCTGTGATGTTGAGGGAAGTGTTTTTCAACTAGTTTCATGAATTTTCTGCCAATGTTGGTTTTTACATGACGGCTGTAGGGTGGATTAAACCATATTATTTTCCTTTTCCTGTTTCTCTTGCTTTTCACTGTTGGTTCAACATATTTTAAGCTTTCTGAGAACCCGCTTTTCGCTAAAGCTTCATCATACATGGGTTTGGCTTTCATAAATAGCTCTTTATTGCAGGAGTTGTCAGAAACACGTTTACTGATCATCATAGGTATCTGCCTAATGATAGCTGGGGGGTGATTGGATTGTGCGTGGATATAGAGAGGGTCATTGTTCGGTTTTCTGTAAGGGTAGAAGATGTCATTTTGGAGGTCAAATGTTACGTCTAAGAAATCTGTGCAGGTCAGGTTAGTTTCAATGGTTATCTTTAACCCAACATTGGAAAAGAGTTTGATCATTTTCTTACGGGTGCTGTCTGCTTTGGGTCCAGACATGTTGGGGAAACAACCTAAACCGTCATCACGATACAGGCCTAGAGCATTTACACCAAATTCCTTTTTCAACATATCTAGGATGTATAAACCAACAATTTCGCATACTTCAGCGCCATCAAAACTGCCCATGGTGACGTCAAAACTAGTGTGATCTTTTTTCACCCAGGTGTTACCGTTGCTAAACAGTAAGCTTTTCCTGCTGTGCAGGATGGTTTTGATAACATCCTCTGGAATGGAGACCATGGTTTTGGCAAATTTGAGGGCTTTCATGAGAAGATCTTCTGTGATCGAGGGGTAAAAGTCAACAATATCAAACTTTATGAACTTAGATTTTTGTTTCAGCTTCAATTTCTTGAACCAAGATATTACCTGTCCGGTATTTTGCCACTGGTTGAGTTTGGTTTTCAGTCTCAGTTGGCTATTAATTTTTTCCAAGTGCTTTTTGCTAATGATACCTATTTCAGATTTTGCTGGATTAATCAATCTGCACTTGGGGTTTTGTTCAAAATTATCCTTGTGGTCTTTCAAAGTAATGTAAGCATTGCGCTCGGCCATGACTTCGATGCGGTCTGCTAGGTTAAGGGAACCGGCTATTTCTTTGGCTTCTGTATTGATATTTTTACAGATATTTCTGTCTGCTTTTTTGTATGTCTTAGTGATGTTTTCTGTAAGAAGTTTATTGTATTGTTCTTTCGGCATACTGTACAGGTTGGTTGTCTTATCTGCCTGTACTAGGAGATTGTCAGATTGTCTGATTGTTTTGATGTCATTGGCCATTTGTTTCTGGAATGCATTGTGTGAGTGCTGAAATTCAATGTTCCGGACCATTTCGTAGATATCACTTTCAAATGCCCTGAGGTGTTCGCTATTAGGGGGTGAATATGTGGTTTTGAATCCATAGTTTTGTTTATCTGAAGTTTGACCAGGGTTTTCGAAATGGAATGCCTTCCATCGCATTCTCCGAAGTAGGCTTTCAACTTTACTTTTCAGGGATTTGGTATAGGACAGATTACTAGGGATGGGAATGTTTTTCAAAGAGTAGTTGAAGTTAGCTTTGTTCATTCTGTAGATGTTACAAGGTGAATTTCTGGACAGGGTGGGTTAACAAGAGTGCTCGACAACGTACCTGTCGCTGGAGCTGGAGTAGAAGGTAGTGTTACCCTCCGATGTAAAGTGCTCTATGGCCTACAAGCTAGGCCAGAGCGGTATAACTCTGAAGAAAAACAACACTGTTAATTCACAACAGACTGTTTCACGGGATGCGACCCGATCATCAGGTGAATGTGGTTAGAATGAAGCTAACGTCGTGGTTTGAAAAGCCGAGACTTTACGAGATTACGAGATTATGCTTTGTGCGATTCGGGTCGGGGGGGGGGGGGGGCATGTGAAAGACTGACACTGATCCTATTGTTCTCGGGTGCACAATAGGATTGGTCGGGGTACACGTGCGATACTGGAACATAACAGGGCAGGGCAAAGAGGTTATATAATGTAGTAAATAGTAAATATAATACAAAGATATAACCAGGATGCTCAATCAGCATATTGAAATGATTTCTAATAGGGCCTTGGAAGCGGTGAACATATCAGTAGTATACATATGATATGATAAAAATACACATATACTGTGAAAATACACAATATACAAGGCAAATATACAATATAAAAGGCAAATATACTATACCCATACCAAGTGGTGCAAGTCTCCTAGCTGAAGGTCGTAAAGCCCATTAGACCAGGATAAAGTAGAACTTTCCTGTCATCCAATGGACTCCACGAGCCAGCAGTGAGAGAACAACCACCTGAACAAATCAGTCCGCCCAGCGGATCCTCGTGTGGGGGGGGGGGGGGGGTTAAGGGGGCACGCTGAATATGAGTACGAATGCTAGGTTTTAAAATATTTCAGGGTGAATTTGTTTTGATGGCGGCACTTGGAGAGAATTTCAGCTCTTGAGTTCAACAATGATCCAGGGGGGGCCGTAGCTATAAGTAGCTTTTCAGACAAGCAGAGATCACACTTCCTAGTCCCACAGAAGTAAGGTGCTGCCTTGGCAGATATTTCCCAGGAGAGCTTGTAATTGATATTGTTGTCTTTTAGTGACCAAATGTGTTTAGACAGTTCAGTGTTTTTAGCGTGGGATCTGTTCCGAAAGGATTGCTTGTGGTTATTATATCTTGTCTTGAAATCACCTTCAGTACACCCTATGTAGTGTTTCACGTCATTGTCTGTTCTAACTGTTGCTTTATAGACAATGCATTTCAGCTGACATTGACCATTCATAGGACATTCGTCTTTTTTACGGCAGTTACATTGTTTTTGGGGTGCATTCACAGCATTGTCAGAATTTAGAACCTTCATATTATGTTTGCTGATCAGGTTAGACATGTTGGGTAGACAGCTGTAGCTAATTTTCAAATTGTTCCTGTTGAATAACCTGTGGTACCTGTGATGTTGAGGGAAGTGTTTTTCAACTAGTTTCATGAATTTTCTGCCAATGTTGGTTTTTACATGACGGCTGTAGGGTGGATTAAACCATATTATTTTCCTTTTCCTGTTTCTCTTGCTTTTCACTGTTGGTTCAACATATTTTAAGCTTTCTGAGAACCCGCTTTTCGCTAAAGCTTCATCATACATGGGTTTGGCTTTCATAAATAGCTCTTTATTGCAGGAGTTGTCAGAAACACGTTTACTGATCATCATAGGTATCTGCCTAATGATAGCTGGGGGGTGATTGGATTGTGCGTGGATATAGAGAGGGTCATTGTTCGGTTTTCTGTAAGGGTAGAAGATGTCATTTTGGAGGTCAAATGTTACGTCTAAGAAATCTGTGCAGGTCAGGTTAGTTTCAATGGTTATCTTTAACCCAACATTGGAAAAGAGTTTGATCATTTTCTTACGGGTGCTGTCTGCTTTGGGTCCAGACATGTTGGGGAAACAACCTAAACCGTCATCACGATACAGGCCTAGAGCATTTACACCAAATTCCTTTTTCAACATATCTAGGATGTATAAACCAACAATTTCGCATACTTCAGCGCCATCAAAACTGCCCATGGTGACGTCAAAACTAGTGTGATCTTTTTTCACCCAGGTGTTACCGTTGCTAAACAGTAAGCTTTTCCTGCTGTGCAGGATGGTTTTGATAACATCCTCTGGAATGGAGACCATGGTTTTGGCAAATTTGAGGGCTTTCATGAGAAGATCTTCTGTGATCGAGGGGTAAAAGTCAACAATATCAAACTTTATGAACTTAGATTTTTGTTTCAGCTTCAATTTCTTGAACCAAGATATTACCTGTCCGGTATTTTGCCACTGGTTGAGTTTGGTTTTCAGTCTCAGTTGGCTATTAATTTTTTCCAAGTGCTTTTTGCTAATGATACCTATTTCAGATTTTGCTGGATTAATCAATCTGCACTTGGGGTTTTGTTCAAAATTATCCTTGTGGTCTTTCAAAGTAATGTAAGCATTGCGCTCGGCCATGACTTCGATGCGGTCTGCTAGGTTAAGGGAACCGGCTATTTCTTTGGCTTCTGTATTGATATTTTTACAGATATTTCTGTCTGCTTTTTTGTATGTCTTAGTGATGTTTTCTGTAAGAAGTTTATTGTATTGTTCTTTCGGCATACTGTACAGGTTGGTTGTCTTATCTGCCTGTACTAGGAGATTGTCAGATTGTCTGATTGTTTTGATGTCATTGGCCATTTGTTTCTGGAATGCATTGTGTGAGTGCTGAAATTCAATGTTCCGGACCATTTCGTAGATATCACTTTCAAATGCCCTGAGGTGTTCGCTATTAGGGGGTGAATATGTGGTTTTGAATCCATAGTTTTGTTTATCTGAAGTTTGACCAGGGTTTTCGAAATGGAATGCCTTCCATCGCATTCTCCGAAGTAGGCTTTCAACTTTACTTTTCAGGGATTTGGTATAGGACAGATTACTAGGGATGGGAATGTTTTTCAAAGAGTAGTTGAAGTTAGCTTTGTTCATTCTGTAGATGTTACAAGGTGAATTTCTGGACAGGGTGGGTTAACAAGAGTGCTCGACAACGTACCTGTCGCTGGAGCTGGAGTAGAAGGTAGTGTTACCCTCCGATGTAAAGTGCTCTATGGCCTACAAGCTAGGCCAGAGCGGTATAACTCTGAAGAAAAACAACACTGTTAATTCACAACAGACTGTTTCACGGGATGCGACCCGATCATCAGGTGAATGTGGTTAGAATGAAGCTAACGTCGTGGTTTGAAAAGCCGAGACTTTACGAGATTACGAGATTATGCTTTGTGCGATTCGGGTCGGGGGGGGGGGGGGGGGGCATGTGAAAGACTGACACTGATCCTATTGTTCTCGGGTGCACAATAGGATTGGTCGGGGTACACGTGCGATACTGGAACATAACAGGGCAGGGCAAAGAGGTTATATAATGTAGTAAATAGTAAATATAATACAAAGATATAACCAGGATGCTCAATCAGCATATTGAAATGATTTCTAATAGGGCCTTGGAAGCGGTGAACATATCAGTAGTATACATATGATATGATAAAAATACACATATACTGTGAAAATACACAATATACAAGGCAAATATACAATATAAAAGGCAAATATACTATACCCATACCAAGTGGTGCAAGTCTCCTAGCTGAAGGTCGTAAAGCCCATTAGACCAGGATAAAGTAGAACTTTCCTGTCATCCAATGGACTCCACGAGCCAGCAGTGAGAGAACAACCACCTGAACAAATCAGTCCGCCCAGCGGATCCTCGTGTGGGGGGGGGGGGGGGGGGTTAAGGGGGCACGCTGAATATGAGTACGAATGCTAGGTTTTAAAATATTTCAGGGTGAATTTGTTTTGATGGCGGCACTTGGAGAGAATTTCAGCTCTTGAGTTCAACAATGATCCAGGGGGGGCCGTAGCTATAAGTAGCTTTTCAGACAAGCAGAGATCACACTTCCTAGTCCCACAGAAGTAAGGTGCTGCCTTGGCAGATATTTCCCAGGAGAGCTTGTAATTGATATTGTTGTCTTTTAGTGACCAAATGTGTTTAGACAGTTCAGTGTTTTTAGCGTGGGATCTGTTCCGAAAGGATTGCTTGTGGTTATTATATCTTGTCTTGAAATCACCTTCAGTACACCCTATGTAGTGTTTCACGTCATTGTCTGTTCTAACTGTTGCTTTATAGACAATGCATTTCAGCTGACATTGACCATTCATAGGACATTCGTCTTTTTTACGGCAGTTACATTGTTTTTGGGGTGCATTCACAGCATTGTCAGAATTTAGAACCTTCATATTATGTTTGCTGATCAGGTTAGACATGTTGGGTAGACAGCTGTAGCTAATTTTCAAATTGTTCCTGTTGAATAACCTGTGGTACCTGTGATGTTGAGGGAAGTGTTTTTCAACTAGTTTCATGAATTTTCTGCCAATGTTGGTTTTTACATGACGGCTGTAGGGTGGATTAAACCATATTATTTTCCTTTTCCTGTTTCTCTTGCTTTTCACTGTTGGTTCAACATATTTTAAGCTTTCTGAGAACCCGCTTTTCGCTAAAGCTTCATCATACATGGGTTTGGCTTTCATAAATAGCTCTTTATTGCAGGAGTTGTCAGAAACACGTTTACTGATCATCATAGGTATCTGCCTAATGATAGCTGGGGGGTGATTGGATTGTGCGTGGATATAGAGAGGGTCATTGTTCGGTTTTCTGTAAGGGTAGAAGATGTCATTTTGGAGGTCAAATGTTACGTCTAAGAAATCTGTGCAGGTCAGGTTAGTTTCAATGGTTATCTTTAACCCAACATTGGAAAAGAGTTTGATCATTTTCTTACGGGTGCTGTCTGCTTTGGGTCCAGACATGTCGGGGAAACAACCTAAACCGTCATCACGATACAGGCCTAGAGCATTTACACCAAATTCCTTTTTCAACATATCTAGGATGTATAAACCAACAATTTCGCATACTTCAGCGCCATCAAAACTGCCCATGGTGACGTCAAAACTAGTGTGATCTTTTTTCACCCAGGTGTTACCGTTGCTAAACAGTAAGCTTTTCCTGCTGTGCAGGATGGTTTTGATAACATCCTCTGGAATGGAGACCATGGTTTTGGCAAATTTGAGGGCTTTCATGAGAAGATCTTCTGTGATCGAGGGGTAAAAGTCAACAATATCAAACTTTATGAACTTAGATTTTTGTTTCAGCTTCAATTTCTTGAACCAAGATATTACCTGTCCGGTATTTTGCCACTGGTTGAGTTTGGTTTTCAGTCTCAGTTGGCTATTAATTTTTTCCAAGTGCTTTTTGCTAATGATACCTATTTCAGATTTTGCTGGATTAATCAATCTGCACTTGGGGTTTTGTTCAAAATTATCCTTGTGGTCTTTCAAAGTAATGTAAGCATTGCGCTCGGCCATGACTTCGATGCGGTCTGCTAGGTTAAGGGAACCGGCTATTTCTTTGGCTTCTGTAATGATATTTTTACAGATATTTCTGTCTGCTTTTTTGTATGTCTTAGTGATGTTTTCTGTAAGAAGTTTATTGAAGTGTTCTTTCGGCATACTGTACAGGTTGGTTGTCTTATCTGCCTGTACTAGGAGATTGTCAGATTGTCTGATTGTTTTGATGTCATTGGCCATTTGTTTCTGGAATGCATTGTGTGAGTGCTGAAATTCAATGTTCCGGACCATTTCGTAGATATCACTTTCAAATGCCCTGAGGTGTTCGCTATGAGGGGGTGACTATGTGGTTTTGAATCCATAGTTTTGTTTATCTGAAGTTTGACCAGGGTTTTCGAAATGGAATGCCTTCCATCGCATTCTCCGAAGTAGGCTTTCAACTTTACTTATCAGGGATTTGGTATAGGACAGATTACTAGGGATGGGAATGTTTTTCAAAGAGTAGTTGAAGTTAGCTTTGTTCATTCTGTAGATGTTACAAGGTGAATTTCTGGACAGGGTGGGTTAACAAGAGTGCTCGACAACGTACCTGTCGCTGGAGCTGGAGTAGAAGGTAGTGTTACCCTCCGATGTAAAGTGCTCTATGGCCTACAAGCTAGGCCAGAGCGGTATAACTCTGAGAAAAAAAACACTGTTAATTCACAACAGACTGTTTCACGGGATGCGACCCGATCATCAGGTGAATGTGGTTAGAATGAAGCTAACGTCGTGGTTTGAAAAGCCGAGACTTTACGAGATTACGAGATTATGCTTTGTGCGATTCGGGTCGGGGGGGGGGGGGGGCATGTGAAAGACTGACACTGATCCTATTGTTCTCGGGTGCACATAGGATTGGTCGGGGTACACGTGCGATACTGGAACATAACAGGGCAGGGCAAAGAGGTTATATAATGTAGTAAATAGTAAATATAATACAAAGATATAACCAGGATGCTCAATCAGCATATTGAAATGATTTCTAATAGGGCCTTGGAAGCGGTGAACATATCAGTAGTATACATATGATATGATAAAAATACAAATATACTGTGAAAATACACAATATACAAGGCAAATATACAATATAAAAGGCAAATATACTATACCCATACCAAGTGGTGCAAGTCTCCTAGCTGAAGGTCGTAAAGCCCATTAGACCAGGATAAAGTAGAACTTTCCTGTCATCCAATGGACTCCACGAGCCAGCAGTGAGAGAACAACCACCTGAACAAATCAGTCCGCCCAGCGGATCCTCGTGTGGGGGGGGGGGGGGGGGTTAAGGGGGCACGCTGAATATGAGTACGAATGCTAGGTTTTAAAATATTTCAGGGTGAATTTGTTTTGATGGCGGCACTTGGAGAGAATTTCAGCTCTTGAGTTCAACAATGATCCAGGGGGGGCCGTAGCTATAAGTAGCTTTTCAGACAAGCAGAGATCACACTTCCTAGTCCCACAGAAGTAAGGTGCTGCCTTGGCAGATATTTCCCAGGAGAGCTTGTAATTGATATTGTTGTCTTTTAGTGACCAAATGTGTTTAGACAGTTCAGTGTTTTTAGCGTGGGATCTGTTCCGAAAGGATTGCTTGTGGTTATTATATCTTGTCTTGAAATCACCTTCAGTACACCCTATGTAGTGTTTCACGTCATTGTCTGTTCTAACTGTTGCTTTATAGACAATGCATTTCAGCTGACATTGACCATTCATAGGACATTCGTCTTTTTTACGGCAGTTACATTGTTTTTGGGGTGCATTCACAGCATTGTCAGAATTTAGAACCTTCATATTATGTTTGCTGATCAGGTTAGACATGTTGGGTAGACAGCTGTAGCTAATTTTCAAATTGTTCCTGTTGAATAACCTGTGGTACCTGTGATGTTGAGGGAAGTGTTTTTCAACTAGTTTCATGAATTTTCTGCCAATGTTGGTTTTTACATGACGGCTGTAGGGTGGATTAAACCATATTATTTTCCTTTTCCTGTTTCTCTTGCTTTTCACTGTTGGTTCAACATATTTTAAGCTTTCTGAGAACCCGCTTTTCGCTAAAGCTTCATCATACATGGGTTTGGCTTTCATAAATAGCTCTTTATTGCAGGAGTTGTCAGAAACACGTTTACTGATCATCATAGGTATCTGCCTAATGATAGCTGGGGGGTGATTGGATTGTGCGTGGATATAGAGAGGGTCATTGTTCGGTTTTCTGTAAGGGTAGAAGATGTCATTTTGGAGGTCAAATGTTACGTCTAAGAAATCTGTGCAGGTCAGGTTAGTTTCAATGGTTATCTTTAACCCAACATTGGAAAAGAGTTTGATCATTTTCTTACGGGTGCTGTCTGCTTTGGGTCCAGACATGTTGGGGAAACAACCTAAACCGTCATCACGATACAGGCCTAGAGCATTTACACCAAATTCCTTTTTCAACATATCTAGGATGTATAAACCAACAATTTCGCATACTTCAGCGCCATCAAAACTGCCCATGGTGACGTCAAAACTAGTGTGATCTTTTTTCACCCAGGTGTTACCGTTGCTAAACAGTAAGCTTTTCCTGCTGTGCAGGATGGTTTTGATAACATCCTCTGGAATGGAGACCATGGTTTTGGCAAATTTGAGGGCTTTCATGAGAAGATCTTCTGTGATCGAGGGGTAAAAGTCAACAATATCAAACTTTATGAACTTAGATTTTTGTTTCAGCTTCAATTTCTTGAACCAAGATATTACCTGTCCGGTATTTTGCCACTGGTTGAGTTTGGTTTTCAGTCTCAGTTGGCTATTAATTTTTTCCAAGTGCTTTTTGCTAATGATACCTATTTCAGATTTTGCTGGATTAATCAATCTGCACTTGGGGTTTTGTTCAAAATTATCCTTGTGGTCTTTCAAAGTAATGTAAGCATTGCGCTCGGCCATGACTTCGATGCGGTCTGCTAGGTTAAGGGAACCGGCTATTTCTTTGGCTTCTGTAATGATATTTTTACAGATATTTCTGTCTGCTTTTTTGTATGTCTTAGTGATGTTTTCTGTAAGAAGTTTATTGAAGTGTTCTTTCGGCATACTGTACAGGTTGGTTGTCTTATCTGCCTGTACTAGGAGATTGTCAGATTGTCTGATTGTTTTGATGTCATTGGCCATTTGTTTCTGGAATGCATTGTGTGAGTGCTGAAATTCAATGTTCCGGACCATTTCGTAGATATCACTTTCAAATGCCCTGAGGTGTTCGCTATGAGGGGGTGAATATGTGGTTTTGAATCCATAGTTTTGTTTATCTGAAGTTTGACCAGGGTTTTCGAAATGGAATGCCTTCCATCGCATTCTCCGAAGTAGGCTTTCAACTTTACTTATCAGGGATTTGGTATAGGACAGATTACTAGGGATGGGAATGTTTTTCAAAGAGTAGTTGAAGTTAGCTTTGTTCATTCTGTAGATGTTACAAGGTGAATTTCTGGACAGGGTGGGTTAACAAGAGTGGTCGACAACGTACCTGTCGCTGGAGCTGGAGTAGAAGGTAGTGTTACCCTCCGATGTAAAGTGCTCTATGGCCTACAAGCTAGGCCAGAGCGGTATAACTCTGAAGAAAAACAACACTGTTAATTCACAACAGACTGTTTCACGGGATGCGACCCGATCATCAGGTGAATGTGGTTAGAATGAAGCTAACGTCGTGGTTTGAAAAGCCGAGACTTTACGAGATTACGAGATTATGCTTTGTGCGATTCGGGTCGGGGGGGGGGGGGGGCATGTGAAAGACTGACACTGATCCTATTGTTCTCGGGTGCACAATAGGATTGGTCGGGGTACACGTGCGATACTGGAACATAACAGGGCAGGGCAAAGAGGTTATATAATGTAGTAAATAGTAAATATAATACAAAGATATAACCAGGATGCTCAATCAGCATATTGAAATGATTTCTAATAGGGCCTTGGAAGCGGTGAACATATCAGTAGTATACATATGATATGATAAAAATACACATATACTGTGAAAATACACAATATACAAGGCAAATATACAATATAAAAGGCAAATATACTATACCCATACCAAGTGGTGCAAGTCTCCTAGCTGAAGGTCGTAAAGCCCATTAGACCAGGATAAAGTAGAACTTTCCTGTCATCCAATGGACTCCACGAGCCAGCAGTGAGAGAACAACCACCTGAACAAATCAGTCCGCCCAGCGGATCCTCGTGTGGGGGGGGGGGGGGGGTTAAGGGGGCACGCTGAATATGAGTACGAATGCTAGGTTTTAAAATATTTCAGGGTGAATTTGTTTTGATGGCGGCACTTGGAGAGAATTTCAGCTCTTGAGTTCAACAATGATCCAGGGGGGGCCGTAGCTATAAGTAGCTTTTCAGACAAGCAGAGATCACACTTCCTAGTCCCACAGAAGTAAGGTGCTGCCTTGGCAGATATTTCCCAGGAGAGCTTGTAATTGATATTGTTGTCTTTTAGTGACCAAATGTGTTTAGACAGTTCAGTGTTTTTAGCGTGGGATCTGTTCCGAAAGGATTGCTTGTGGTTATTATATCTTGTCTTGAAATCACCTTCAGTACACCCTATGTAGTGTTTCACGTCATTGTCTGTTCTAACTGTTGCTTTATAGACAATGCATTTCAGCTGACATTGACCATTCATAGGACATTCGTCTTTTTTACGGCAGTTACATTGTTTTTGGGGTGCATTCACAGCATTGTCAGAATTTAGAACCTTCATATTATGTTTGCTGATCAGGTTAGACATGTTGGGTAGACAGCTGTAGCTAATTTTCAAATTGTTCCTGTTGAATAACCTGTGGTACCTGTGATGTTGAGGGAAGTGTTTTTCAACTAGTTTCATGAATTTTCTGCCAATGTTGGTTTTTACATGACGGCTGTAGGGTGGATTAAACCATATTATTTTCCTTTTCCTGTTTCTCTTGCTTTTCACTGTTGGTTCAACATATTTTAAGCTTTCTGAGAACCCGCTTTTCGCTAAAGCTTCATCATACATGGGTTTGGCTTTCATAAATAGCTCTTTATTGCAGGAGTTGTCAGAAACACGTTTACTGATCATCATAGGTATCTGCCTAATGATAGCTGGGGGGTGATTGGATTGTGCGTGGATATAGAGAGGGTCATTGTTCGGTTTTCTGTAAGGGTAGAAGATGTCATTTTGGAGGTCAAATGTTACGTCTAAGAAATCTGTGCAGGTCAGGTTAGTTTCAATGGTTATCTTTAACCCAACATTGGAAAAGAGTTTGATCATTTTCTTACGGGTGCTGTCTGCTTTGGGTCCAGACATGTTGGGGAAACAACCTAAACCGTCATCACGATACAGGCCTAGAGCATTTACACCAAATTCCTTTTTCAACATATCTAGGATGTATAAACCAACAATTTCGCATACTTCAGCGCCATCAAAACTGCCCATGGTGACGTCAAAACTAGTGTGATCTTTTTTCACCCAGGTGTTACCGTTGCTAAACAGTAAGCTTTTCCTGCTGTGCAGGATGGTTTTGATAACATCCTCTGGAATGGAGACCATGGTTTTGGCAAATTTGAGGGCTTTCATGAGAAGATCTTCTGTGATCGAGGGGTAAAAGTCAACAATATCAAACTTTATGAACTTAGATTTTTGTTTCAGCTTCAATTTCTTGAACCAAGATATTACCTGTCCGGTATTTTGCCACTGGTTGAGTTTGGTTTTCAGTCTCAGTTGGCTATTAATTTTTTCCAAGTGCTTTTTGCTAATGATACCTATTTCAGATTTTGCTGGATTAATCAATCTGCACTTGGGGTTTTGTTCAAAATTATCCTTGTGGTCTTTCAAAGTAATGTAAGCATTGCGCTCGGCCATGACTTCGATGCGGTCTGCTAGGTTAAGGGAACCGGCTATTTCTTTGGCTTCTGTATTGATATTTTTACAGATATTTCTGTCTGCTTTTTTGTATGTCTTAGTGATGTTTTCTGTAAGAAGTTTATTGTAGTGTTCTTTCGGCATACTGTACAGGTTGGTTGTCTTATCTGCCTGTACTAGGAGATTGTCAGATTGTCTGATTGTTTTGATGTCATTGGCCATTTGTTTCTGGAATGCATTGTGTGAGTGCTGAAATTCAATGTACCGGACCATTTCGTAGATATCACTTTCAAATGCCCTGAGGTGTTCGCTATGAGGGGGTGAATATGTGGTTTTGAATCCATAGTTTTGTTTATCTGAAGTTTGACCAGGGTTTTCGAAATGGAATGCCTTCCATCGCATTCTCCGAAGTAGGCTTTCAACTTTACTTATCAGGGATTTGGTATAGGACAGATTACTAGGGATGGGAATGTTTTTCAAAGAGTAGTTGAAGTTAGCTTTGTTCATTCTGTAGATGTTACAAGGTGAATTTCTGGACAGGGTGGGTTAACAAGAGTGGTCGACAACGTACCTGTCGCTGGAGCTGGAGTAGAAGGTAGTGTTACCCTCCGATGTAAAGTGCTCTATGGCCTACAAGCTAGGCCAGAGCGGTATAACTCTGAAGAAAAACAACACTGTTAATTCACAACAGACTGTTTCACGGGATGCGACCCGATCATCAGGTGAATGTGGTTAGAATGAAGCTAACGTCGTGGTTTGAAAAGCCGAGACTTTACGAGATTACGAGATTATGCTTTGTGCGATTCGGGTCGGGGGGGGGGGGGGGGCATGTGAAAGACTGACACTGATCCTATTGTTCTCGGGTGCACAATAGGATTGGTCGGGGTACACGTGCGATACTGGAACATAACAGGGCAGGGCAAAGAGGTTATATAATGTAGTAAATAGTAAATATAATACAAAGATATAACCAGGATGCTCAATCAGCATATTGAAATGATTTCTAATAGGGCCTTGGAAGCGGTGAACATATCAGTAGTATACATATGATATGATAAAAATACAAATATACTGTGAAAATACACAATATACAAGGCAAATATACAATATAAAAGGCAAATATACTATACCCATACCAAGTGGTGCAAGTCTCCTAGCTGAAGGTCGTAAAGCCCATTAGACCAGGATAAAGTAGAACTTTCCTGTCATCCAATGGACTCCACGAGCCAGCAGTGAGAGAACAACCACCTGAACAAATCAGTCCGCCCAGCGGATCCTCGTGTGGGGGGGGGGGGGGGGTTAAGGGGGCACGCTGAATATGAGTACGAATGCTAGGTTTTAAAATATTTCAGGGTGAATTTGTTTTGATGGCGGCACTTGGAGAGAATTTCAGCTCTTGAGTTCAACAATGATCCAGGGGGGGCCGTAGCTATAAGTAGCTTTTCAGACAAGCAGAGATCACACTTCCTAGTCCCACAGAAGTAAGGTGCTGCCTTGGCAGATATTTCCCAGGAGAGCTTGTAATTGATATTGTTGTCTTTTAGTGACCAAATGTGTTTAGACAGTTCAGTGTTTTTAGCGTGGGATCTGTTCCGAAAGGATTGCTTGTGGTTATTATATCTTGTCTTGAAATCACCTTCAGTACACCCTATGTAGTGTTTCACGTCATTGTCTGTTCTAACTGTTGCTTTATAGACAATGCATTTCAGCTGACATTGACCATTCATAGGACATTCGTCTTTTTTACGGCAGTTACATTGTTTTTGGGGTGCATTCACAGCATTGTCAGAATTTAGAACCTTCATATTATGTTTGCTGATCAGGTTAGACATGTTGGGTAGACAGCTGTAGCTAATTTTCAAATTGTTCCTGTTGAATAACCTGTGGTACCTGTGATGTTGAGGGAAGTGTTTTTCAACTAGTTTCATGAATTTTCTGCCAATGTTGGTTTTTACATGACGGCTGTAGGGTGGATTAAACCATATTATTTTCCTTTTCCTGTTTCTCTTGCTTTTCACTGTTGGTTCAACATATTTTAAGCTTTCTGAGAACCCGCTTTTCGCTAAAGCTTCATCATACATGGGTTTGGCTTTCATAAATAGCTCTTTATTGCAGGAGTTGTCAGAAACACGTTTACTGATCATCATAGGTATCTGCCTAATGATAGCTGGGGGGTGATTGGATTGTGCGTGGATATAGAGAGGGTCATTGTTCGGTTTTCTGTAAGGGTAGAAGATGTCATTTTGGAGGTCAAATGTTACGTCTAAGAAATCTGTGCAGGTCAGGTTAGTTTCAATGGTTATCTTTAACCCAACATTGGAAAAGAGTTTGATCATTTTCTTACGGGTGCTGTCTGCTTTGGGTCCAGACATGTTGGGGAAACAACCTAAACCGTCATCACGATACAGGCCTAGAGCATTTACACCAAATTCCTTTTTCAACATATCTAGGATGTATAAACCAACAATTTCGCATACTTCAGCGCCATCAAAACTGCCCATGGTGACGTCAAAACTAGTGTGATCTTTTTTCACCCAGGTGTTACCGTTGCTAAACAGTAAGCTTTTCCTGCTGTGCAGGATGGTTTTGATAACATCCTCTGGAATGGAGACCATGGTTTTGGCAAATTTGAGGGCTTTCATGAGAAGATCTTCTGTGATCGAGGGGTAAAAGTCAACAATATCAAACTTTATGAACTTAGATTTTTGTTTCAGCTTCAATTTCTTGAACCAAGATATTACCTGTCCGGTATTTTGCCACTGGTTGAGTTTGGTTTTCAGTCTCAGTTGGCTATTAATTTTTTCCAAGTGCTTTTTGCTAATGATACCTATTTCAGATTTTGCTGGATTAATCAATCTGCACTTGGGGTTTTGTTCAAAATTATCCTTGTGGTCTTTCAAAGTAATGTAAGCATTGCGCTCGGCCATGACTTCGATGCGGTCTGCTAGGTTAAGGGAACCGGCTATTTCTTTGGCTTCTGTATTGATATTTTTACAGATATTTCTGTCTGCTTTTTTGTATGTCTTAGTGATGTTTTCTGTAAGAAGTTTATTGTGGTGTTCTTTCGGCATACTGTACAGGTTGGTTGTCTTATCTGCCTGTACTAGGAGATTGTCAGATTGTCTGATTGTTTTGATGTCATTGGCCATTTGTTTCTGGAATGCATTGTGTGAGTGCTGAAATTCAATGTTCCGGACCATTTCGTAGATATCACTTTCAAATGCCCTGAGGTGTTCGCTATGAGGGGGTGAATATGTGGTTTTGAATCCATAGTTTTGTTTATCTGAAGTTTGACCAGGGTTTTCGAAATGGAATGCCTTCCATCGCATTCTCCGAAGTAGGCTTTCAACTTTACTTATCAGGGATTTGGTATAGGACAGATTACTAGGGATGGGAATGTTTTTCAAAGAGTAGTTGAAGTTAGCTTTGTTCATTCTGTAGATGTTACAAGGTGAATTTCTGGACAGGGTGGGTTAACAAGAGTGCTCGACAACGTACCTGTCGCTGGAGCTGGAGTAGAAGGTAGTGTTACCCTCCGATGTAAAGTGCTCTATGGCCTACAAGCTAGGCCAGAGCGGTATAACTCTGAAGAAAAACAACACTGTTAATTCACAACAGACTGTTTCACGGGATGCGACCCGATCATCAGGTGAATGTGGTTAGAATGAAGCTAACGTCGTGGTTTGAAAAGCCGAGACTTTACGAGATTACGAGATTATGCTTTGTGCGATTCGGGTCGGGGGGGGGGGGGGCATGTGAAAGACTGACACTGATCCTATTGTTCTCGGGTGCACAATAGGATTGGTCGGGGTACACGTGCGATACTGGAACATAACAGGGCAGGGCAAAGAGGTTATATAATGTAGTAAATAGTAAATATAATACAAAGATATAACCAGGATGCTCAATCAGCATATTGAAATGATTTCTAATAGGGCCTTGGAAGCGGTGAACATATCAGTAGTATACATATGATATGATAAAAATACACATATACTGTGAAAATACACAATATACAAGGCAAATATACAATATAAAAGGCAAATATACTATACCCATACCAAGTGGTGCAAGTCTCCTAGCTGAAGGTCGTAAAGCCCATTAGACCAGGATAAAGTAGAACTTTCCTGTCATCCAATGGACTCCACGAGCCAGCAGTGAGAGAACAACCACCTGAACAAATCAGTCCGCCCAGCGGATCCTCGTGTGGGGGGGGGGGGGGGGTTAAGGGGGCACGCTGAATATGAGTACGAATGCTAGGTTTTAAAATATTTCAGGGTGAATTTGTTTTGATGGCGGCACTTGGAGAGAATTTCAGCTCTTGAGTTCAACAATGATCCAGGGGGGGCCGTAGCTATAAGTAGCTTTTCAGACAAGCAGAGATCACACTTCCTAGTTCCACAGAAGTAAGGTGCTGCCTTGGCAGATATTTCCCAGGAGAGCTTGTAATTGATATTGTTGTCTTTTAGTGACCAAATGTGTTTAGACAGTTCAGTGTTTTTAGCGTGGGATCTGTTCCGAAAGGATTGCTTGTGGTTATTATATCTTGTCTTGAAATCACCTTCAGTACACCCTATGTAGTGTTTCACGTCATTGTCTGTTCTAACTGTTGCTTTATAGACAATGCATTTCAGCTGACATTGACCATTCATAGGACATTCGTCTTTTTTGCGGCAGTTACATTGTTTTTGGGGTGCATTCACAGCATTGTCAGAATTTAGAACCTTCATATTATGTTTGCTGATCAGGTTAGACATGTTGGGTAGACAGCTGTAGCTAATTTTCAAATTGTTCCTGTTGAATAACCTGTGGTACCTGTGATGTTGAGGGAAGTGTTTTTTCAACTAGTTTCATGAATTTTCTGCCAATGTTGGTTTTTACATGACGGCTGTAGGGTGGATTAAACCATATTATTTTCCTTTTCCTGTTTCTCTTGCTTTTCACTGTTGGTTCAACATATTTTAAGCTTTCTGAGAACCCGCTTTTCGCTAAAGCTTCATCATACATGGGTTTGGCTTTCATAAATAGCTCTTTATTGCAGGAGTTGTCAGAAACACGTTTACTGATCATCATAGGTATCTGCCTAATGATAGCTGGGGGGTGATTGGATTGTGCGTGGATATAGAGAGGGTCATTGTTCGGTTTTCTGTAAGGGTAGAAGATGTCATTTTGGAGGTCAAATGTTACGTCTAAGAAATCTGTGCAGGTCAGGTTAGTTTCAATGGTTATCTTTAACCCAACATTGGAAAAGAGTTTGATCATTTTCTTACGGGTGCTGTCTGCTTTGGGTCCAGACATGTTGGGGAAACAACCTAAACCGTCATCACGATACAGGCCTAGAGCATTTACACCAAATTCCTTTTTCAACATATCTAGGATGTATAAACCAACAATTTCGCATACTTCAGCGCCATCAAAACTGCCCATGGTGACGTCAAAACTAGTGTGATCTTTTTTCACCCAGGTGTTACCGTTGCTAAACAGTAAGCTTTTCCTGCTGTGCAGGATGGTTTTGATAACATCCTCTGGAATGGAGACCATGGTTTTGGCAAATTTGAGGGCTTTCATGAGAAGATCTTCTGTGATCGAGGGGTAAAAGTCAACAATATCAAACTTTATGAACTTAGATTTTTGTTTCAGCTTCAATTTCTTGAACCAAGATATTACCTGTCCGGTATTTTGCCACTGGTTGAGTTTGGTTTTCAGTCTCAGTTGGCTATTAATTTTTTCCAAGTGCTTTTTGCTAATGATACCTATTTCAGATTTTGCTGGATTAATCAATCTGCACTTGGGGTTTTGTTCAAAATTATCCTTGTGGTCTTTCAAAGTAATGTAAGCATTGCGCTCGGCCATGACTTCGATGCGGTCTGCTAGGTTAAGGGAACCGGCTATTTCTTTGGCTTCTGTATTGATATTTTTACAGATATTTCTGTCTGCTTTTTTGTATGTCTTAGTGATGTTTTCTGTAAGAAGTTTATTGTAGTGTTCTTTCGGCATACTGTACAGGTTGGTTGTCTTATCTGCCTGTACTAGGAGATTGTCAGATTGTCTGATTGTTTTGATGTCATTGGCCATTTGTTTCTGGAATGCATTGTGTGAGTGCTGAAATTCAATGTTCCGGACCATTTCGTAGATATCACTTTCAAATGCCCTGAGGTGTTCGCTATGAGGGGGTGAATATGTGGTTTTGAATCCATAGTTTTGTTTATCTGAAGTTTGACCAGGGTTTTCGAAATGGAATGCCTTCCATCGCATTCTCCGAAGTAGGCTTTCAACTTTACTTATCAGGGATTTGGTATAGGACAGATTACTAGGGATGGGAATGTTTTTCAAAGAGTAGTTGAAGTTAGCTTTGTTCATTCTGTAGATGTTACAAGGTGAATTTCTGGACAGGGTGGGTTAACAAGAGTGCTCGACAACGTACCTGTCGCTGGAGCTGGAGTAGAAGGTAGTGTTACCCTCCGATGTAAAGTGCTCTATGGCCTACAAGCTAGGCCAGAGCGGTATAACTCTGAAGAAAAACAACACTGTTAATTCACAACAGACTGTTTCACGGGATGCGACCCGATCATCAGGTGAATGTGGTTAGAATGAAGCTAACGTCGTGGTTTGAAAAGCCGAGACTTTACGAGATTACGAGATTATGCTTTGTGCGATTCGGGTCGGGGGGGGGGGCATGTGAAAGACTGACACTGATCCTATTGTTCTCGGGTGCACAATAGGATTGGTCGGGGTACACGTGCGATACTGGAACATAACAGGGCAGGGCAAAGAGGTTATATAATGTAGTAAATAGTAAATATAATACAAAGATATAACCAGGATGCTCAATCAGCATATTGAAATGATTTCTAATAGGGCCTTGGAAGCGGTGAACATATCAGTAGTATACATATGATATGATAAAAATACACATATACTGTGAAAATACACAATATACAAGGCAAATATACAATATAAAAGGCAAATATACTATACCCATACCAAGTGGTGCAAGTCTCCTAGCTGAAGGTCGTAAAGCCCATTAGACCAGGATAAAGTAGAACTTTCCTGTCATCCAATGGACTCCACGAGCCAGCAGTGAGAGAACAACCACCTGAACAAATCAGTCCGCCCAGCGGATCCTCGTGTGGGGGGGGGGGGGGTTAAGGGGGCACGCTGAATATGAGTACGAATGCTAGGTTTTAAAATATTTCAGGGTGAATTTGTTTTGATGGCGGCACTTGGAGAGAATTTCAGCTCTTGAGTTCAACAATGATCCAGGGGGGGCCGTAGCTATAAGTAGCTTTTCAGACAAGCAGAGATCACACTTCCTAGTCCCACAGAAGTAAGGTGCTGCCTTGGCAGATATTTCCCAGGAGAGCTTGTAATTGATATTGTTGTCTTTTAGTGACCAAATGTGTTTAGACAGTTCAGTGTTTTTAGCGTGGGATCTGTTCCGAAAGGATTGCTTGTGGTTATTATATCTTGTCTTGAAATCACCTTCAGTACACCCTATGTAGTGTTTCACGTCATTGTCTGTTCTAACTGTTGCTTTATAGACAATGCATTTCAGCTGACATTGACCATTCATAGGACATTCGTCTTTTTTGCGGCAGTTACATTGTTTTTGGGGTGCATTCACAGCATTGTCAGAATTTAGAACCTTCATATTATGTTTGCTGATCAGGTTAGACATGTTGGGTAGACAGCTGTAGCTAATTTTCAAATTGTTCCTGTTGAATAACCTGTGGTACCTGTGATGTTGAGGGAAGTGTTTTTTCAACTAGTTTCATGAATTTTCTGCCAATGTTGGTTTTTACATGACGGCTGTAGGGTGGATTAAACCATATTATTTTCCTTTTCCTGTTTCTCTTGCTTTTCACTGTTGGTTCAACATATTTTAAGCTTTCTGAGAACCCGCTTTTCGCTAAAGCTTCATCATACATGGGTTTGGCTTTCATAAATAGCTCTTTATTGCAGGAGTTGTCAGAAACACGTTTACTGATCATCATAGGTATCTGCCTAATGATAGCTGGGGGGTGATTGGATTGTGCGTGGATATAGAGAGGGTCATTGTTCGGTTTTCTGTAAGGGTAGAAGATGTCATTTTGGAGGTCAAATGTTACGTCTAAGAAATCTGTGCAGGTCAGGTTAGTTTCAATGGTTATCTTTAACCCAACATTGGAAAAGAGTTTGATCATTTTCTTACGGGTGCTGTCTGCTTTGGGTCCAGACATGTTGGGGAAACAACCTAAACCGTCATCACGATACAGGCCTAGAGCATTTACACCAAATTCCTTTTTCAACATATCTAGGATGTATAAACCAACAATTTCGCATACTTCAGCGCCATCAAAACTGCCCATGGTGACGTCAAAACTAGTGTGATCTTTTTTCACCCAGGTGTTACCGTTGCTAAACAGTAAGCTTTTCCTGCTGTGCAGGATGGTTTTGATAACATCCTCTGGAATGGAGACCATGGTTTTGGCAAATTTGAGGGCTGTCATGAGAAGATCTTCTGTGATCGAGGGGTAAAAGTCAACAATATCAAACTTTATGAACTTAGATTTTTGTTTCAGCTTCAATTTCTTGAACCAAGATATTACCTGTCCGGTATTTTGCCACTGGTTGAGTTTGGTTTTCAGTCTCAGTTGGCTATTAATTTTTTCCAAGTGCTTTTTGCTAATGATACCTATTTCAGATTTTGCTGGATTAATCAATCTGCACTTGGGGTTTTGTTCAAAATTATCCTTGTGGTCTTTCAAAGTAATGTAAGCATTGCGCTCGGCCATGACTTCGATGCGGTCTGCTAGGTTAAGGGAACCGGCTATTTCTTTGGCTTCTGTATTGATATTTTTACAGATATTTCTGTCTGCTTTTTTGTATGTCTTAGTGATGTTTTCTGTAAGAAGTTTATTGTAGTGTTCTTTCGGCATACTGTACAGGTTGGTTGTCTTATCTGCCTGTACTAGGAGATTGTCAGATTGTCTGATTGTTTTGATGTCATTGGCCATTTGTTTCTGGAATGCATTGTGTGAGTGCTGAAATTCAATGTTCCGGACCATTTCGTAGATATCACTTTCAAATGCCCTGAGGTGTTCGCTATGAGGGGGTGAATATGTGGTTTTGAATCCATAGTTTTGTTTATCTGAAGTTTGACCAGGGTTTTCGAAATGGAATGCCTTCCATCGCATTCTCCGAAGTAGGCTTTCAACTTTACTTATCAGGGATTTGGTATAGGACAGATTACTAGGGATGGGAATGTTTTTCAAAGAGTAGTTGAAGTTAGCTTTGTTCATTCTGTAGATGTTACAAGGTGAATTTCTGGACAGGGTGGGTTAACAAGAGTGCTCGACAACGTACCTGTCGCTGGAGCTGGAGTAGAAGGTAGTGTTACCCTCCGATGTAAAGTGCTCTATGGCCTACAAGCTAGGCCAGAGCGGTATAACTCTGAAGAAAAACAACACTGTTAATTCACAACAGACTGTTTCACGGGATGCGACCCGATCATCAGGTGAATGTGGTTAGAATGAAGCTAACGTCGTGGTTTGAAAAGCCGAGACTTTACGAGATTACGAGATTATGCTTTGTGCGATTCGGGTCGGGGGGGGGGCATGTGAAAGACTGACACTGATCCTATTGTTCTCGGGTGCACAATAGGATTGGTCGGGGTACACGTGCGATACTGGAACATAACAGGGCAGGGCAAAGAGGTTATATAATGTAGTAAATAGTAAATATAATACAAAGATATAACCAGGATGCTCAATCAGCATATTGAAATGATTTCTAATAGGGCCTTGGAAGCGGTGAACATATCAGTAGTATACATATGATATGATAAAAATACACATATACTGTGAAAATACACAATATACAAGGCAAATATACAATATAAAAGGCAAATATACTATACCCATACCAAGTGGTGCAAGTCTCCTAGCTGAAGGTCGTAAAGCCCATTAGACCAGGATAAAGTAGAACTTTCCTGTCATCCAATGGACTCCACGAGCCAGCAGTGAGAGAACAACCACCTGAACAAATCAGTCCGCCCAGCGGATCCTCGTGTGGGGGGGGGGGGGGGTTAAGGGGGCACGCTGAATATGAGTACGAATGCTAGGTTTTAAAATATTTCAGGGTGAATTTGTTTTGATGGCGGCACTTGGAGAGAATTTCAGCTCTTGAGTTCAACAATGATCCAGGGGGGGCCGTAGCTATAAGTAGCTTTTCAGACAAGCAGAGATCACACTTCCTAGTCCCACAGAAGTAAGGTGCTGCCTTGGCAGATATTTCCCAGGAGAGCTTGTAATTGATATTGTTGTCTTTTAGTGACCAAATGTGTTTAGACAGTTCAGTGTTTTTAGCGTGGGATCTGTTCCGAAAGGATTGCTTGTGGTTATTATATCTTGTCTTGAAATCACCTTCAGTACACCCTATGTAGTGTTTCACGTCATTGTCTGTTCTAACTGTTGCTTTATAGACAATGCATTTCAGCTGACATTGACCATTCATAGGACATTCGTCTTTTTTGCGGCAGTTACATTGTTTTTGGGGTGCATTCACAGCATTGTCAGAATTTAGAACCTTCATATTATGTTTGCTGATCAGGTTAGACATGTTGGGTAGACAGCTGTAGCTAATTTTCAAATTGTTCCTGTTGAATAACCTGTGGTACCTGTGATGTTGAGGGAAGTGTTTTTCAACTAGTTTCATGAATTTTCTGCCAACGTTGGTTTTTACATGACGGCTGTAGGGTGGATTAAACCATATTATTTTCCTTTTCCTGTTTCTCTTGCTTTTCACTGTTGGTTCAACATATTTTAAGCTTTCTGAGAACCCGCTTTTCGCTAAAGCTTCATCATACATGGGTTTGGCTTTCATAAATAGCTCTTTATTGCAGGAGTTGTCAGAAACACGTTTACTGATCATCATAGGTATCTGCCTAATGATAGCTGGGGGGTAATTGGATTGTGCGTGGATATAGAGAGGGTCATTGTTCGGTTTTCTGTAAGGGTAGAAGATGTCATTTTGGAGGTCAAATGTTACGTCTAAGAAATCTGTGCAGGTCAGGTTAGTTTCAATGGTTATCTTTAACCCAACATTGGAAAAGAGTTTGATCATTTTCTTACGGGTGCTGTCTGCTTTGGGTCCAGACATGTTGGGGAAACAACCTAAACCGTCATCACGATACAGGCCTAGAGCATTTACACCAAATTCCTTTTTCAACATATCTAGGATGTATAAACCAACAATTTCGCATACTTCAGCGCCATCAAAACTGCCCATGGTGACGTCAAAACTAGTGTGATCTTTTTTCACCCAGGTGTTACCGTTGCTAAACAGTAAGCTTTTCCTGCTGTGCAGGATGGTTTTGATAACATCCTCTGGAATGGAGACCATGGTTTTGGCAAATTTGAGGGCTTTCATGAGAAGATCTTCTGTGATCGAGGGGTAAAAGTCAACAATATCAAACTTTATGAACTTAGATTTTTGTTTCAGCTTCAATTTCTTGAACCAAGATATTACCTGTCCGGTATTTTGCCACTGGTTGAGTTTGGTTTTCAGTCTCAGTTGGCTATTAATTTTTTCCAAGTGCTTTTTGCTAATGATACCTATTTCAGATTTTGCTGGATTAATCAATCTGCACTTGGGGTTTTGTTCAAAATTATCCTTGTGGTCTTTCAAAGTAATGTAAGCATTGCGCTCGGCCATGACTTCGATGCGGTCTGCTAGGTTAAGGGAACCGGCTATTTCTTTGGCTTCTGTATTGATATTTTTACAGATATTTCTGTCTGCTTTTTTGTATGTCTTAGTGATGTTTTCTGTAAGAAGTTTATTGTAGTGTTCTTTCGGCATACTGTACAGGTTGGTTGTCTTATCTGCCTGTACTAGGAGATTGTCAGATTGTCTGATTGTTTTGATGTCATTGGCCATTTGTTTCTGGAATGCATTGTGTGAGTGCTGAAATTCAATGTTCCGGACCATTTCGTAGATATCACTTTCAAATGCCCTGAGGTGTTCGCTATGAGGGGGTGAATATGTGGTTTTGAATCCATAGTTTTGTTTATCTGAAGTTTGACCAGGGTTTTCGAAATGGAATGCCTTCCATCGCATTCTCCGAAGTAGGCTTTCAACTTTACTTATCAGGGATTTGGTATAGGACAGATTACTAGGGATGGGAATGTTTTTCAAAGAGTAGTTGAAGTTAGCTTTGTTCATTCTGTAGATGTTACAAGGTGAATTTCTGGACAGGGTGGGTTAACAAGAGTGCTCGACAACGTACCTGTCGCTGGAGCTGGAGTAGAAGGTAGTGTTACCCTCCGATGTAAAGTGCTCTATGGCCTACAAGCTAGGCCAGAGCGGTATAACTCTGAAGAAAAACAACACTGTTAATTCACAACAGACTGTTTCACGGGATGCGACCCGATCATCAGGTGAATGTGGTTAGAATGAAGCTAACGTCGTGGTTTGAAAAGCCGAGACTTTACGAGATTACGAGATTATGCTTTGTGCGATTCGGGTCGGGGGGGGGGGGCATGTGAAAGACTGACACTGATCCTATTGTTCTCGGGTGCACAATAGGATTGGTCGGGGTACACGTGCGATACTGGAACATAACAGGGCAGGGCAAAGAGGTTATATAATGTAGTAAATAGTAAATATAATACAAAGATATAACCAGGATGCTCAATCAGCATATTGAAATGATTTCTAATAGGGCCTTGGAAGCGGTGAACATATCAGTAGTATACATATGATATGATAAAAATACACATATACTGTGAAAATACACAATATACAAGGCAAATATACAATATAAAAGGCAAATATACTATACCCATACCAAGTGGTGCAAGTCTCCTAGCTGAAGGTCGTAAAGCCCATTAGACCAGGATAAAGTAGAACTTTCCTGTCATCCAATGGACTCCACGAGCCAGCAGTGAGAGAACAACCACCTGAACAAATCAGTCCGCCCAGCGGATCCTCGTGTGGGGGGGGGGGGGGGGGGTTAAGGGGGCACGCTGAATATGAGTACGAATGCTAGGTTTTAAAATATTTCAGGGTGAATTTGTTTTGATGGCGGCACTTGGAGAGAATTTCAGCTCTTGAGTTCAACAATGATCCAGGGGGGGCCGTAGCTATAAGTAGCTTTTCAGACAAGCAGAGATCACACTTCCTAGTCCCACAGAAGTAAGGTGCTGCCTTGGCAGATATTTCCCAGGAGAGCTTGTAATTGATATTGTTGTCTTTTAGTGACCAAATGTGTTTAGACAGTTCAGTGTTTTTAGCGTGGGATCTGTTCCGAAAGGATTGCTTGTGGTTATTATATCTTGTCTTGAAATCACCTTCAGTACACCCTATGTAGTGTTTCACGTCATTGTCTGTTCTAACTGTTGCTTTATAGACAATGCATTTCAGCTGACATTGACCATTCATAGGACATTCGTCTTTTTTGCGGCAGTTACATTGTTTTTGGGGTGCATTCACAGCATTGTCAGAATTTAGAACCTTCATATTATGTTTGCTGATCAGGTTAGACATGTTGGGTAGACAGCTGTAGCTAATTTTCAAATTGTTCCTGTTGAATAACCTGTGGTACCTGTGATGTTGAGGGAAGTGTTTTTCAACTAGTTTCATGAATTTTCTGCCAATGTTGGTTTTTACATGACGGCTGTAGGGTGGATTAAACCATATTATTTTCCTTTTCCTGTTTCTCTTGCTTTTCACTGTTGGTTCAACATATTTTAAGCTTTCTGAGAACCCGCTTTTCGCTAAAGCTTCATCATACATGGGTTTGGCTTTCATAAATAGCTCTTTATTGCAGGAGTTGTCAGAAACACGTTTACTGATCATCATAGGTATCTGCCTAATGATAGCTGGGGGGTGATTGGATTGTGCGTGGATATAGAGAGGGTCATTGTTCGGTTTTCTGTAAGGGTAGAAGATGTCATTTTGGAGGTCAAATGATACGTCTAAGAAATCTGTGCAGGTCAGGTTAGTTTCAATGGTTATCTTTAACCCAACATTGGAAAAGAGTTTGATCATTTTCTTACGGGTGCTGTCTGCTTTGGGTCCAGACATGTTGGGGAAACAACCTAAACCGTCATCACGATACAGGCCTAGAGCATTTACACCAAATTCCTTTTTCAACATATCTAGGATGTATAAACCAACAATTTCGCATACTTCAGCGCCATCAAAACTGCCCATGGTGACGTCAAAACTAGTGTGATCTTTTTTCACCCAGGTGTTACCGTTGCTAAACAGTAAGCTTTTCCTGCTGTGCAGGATGGTTTTGATAACATCCTCTGGAATGGAGACCATGGTTTTGGCAAATTTGAGGGCTTTCATGAGAAGATCTTCTGTGATCGAGGGGTAAAAGTCAATAATATCAAACTTTATGAACTTAGATTTTTGTTTCAGCTTCAATTTCTTGAACCAAGATATTACCTGTCCGGTATTTTGCCACTGGTTGAGTTTGGTTTTCAGTCTCAGTTGGCTATTAATTTTTTCCAAGTGCTTTTTGCTAATGATACCTATTTCAGATTTTGCTGGATTAATCAATCTGCACTTGGGGTTTTGTTCAAAATTATCCTTGTGGTCTTTCAAAGTAATGTAAGCATTGCGCTCGGCCATGACTTCGATGCGGTCTGCTAGGTTAAGGGAACCGGCTATTTCTTTGGCTTCTGTATTGATATTTTTACAGATATTTCTGTCTGCTTTTTTGCATGTCTTAGTGATGTTTTCTGTAAGAAGTTTATTGTAGTGTTCTTTCGGCATACTGTACAGGTTGGTTGTCTTATCTGCCTGTACTAGGAGATTGTCAGATTGTCTGATTGTTTTGATGTCATTGGCCATTTGTTTCTGGAATGCATTGTGTGAGTGCTGAAATTCAATGTTCCGGACCATTTCGTAGATATCACTTTCAAATGCCCTGAGGTGTTCGCTATGAGGGGGTGAATATGTGGTTTTGAATCCATAGTTTTGTTTATCTGAAGTTTGACCAGGGTTTTCGAAATGGAATGCCTTCCATCGCATTCTCCGAAGTAGGCTTTCAACTTTACTTATCAGGGATTTGGTATAGGACAGATTACTAGGGATGGGAATGTTTTTCAAAGAGTAGTTGAAGTTAGCTTTGTTCATTCTGTAGATGTTACAAGGTGAATTTCTGGACAGGGTGGGTTAACAAGAGTGCTCGACAACGTACCTGTCGCTGGAGCTGGAGTAGAAGGTAGTGTTACCCTCCGATGTAAAGTGCTCTATGGCCTACAAGCTAGGCCAGAGCGGTATAACTCTGAAGAAAAACAACACTGTTAATTCACAACAGACTGTTTCACGGGATGCGACCCGATCATCAGGTGAATGTGGTTAGAATGAAGCTAACGTCGTGGTTTGAAAAGCCGGGACTTTACGAGATTACGAGATTATGCTTTGTGCGATTCGGGTCGGGGGGGGGGGGGGCATGTGAAAGACTGACACTGATCCTATTGTTCTCGGGTGCACAATAGGATTGGTCGGGGTACACGTGCGATACTGGAACATAACAGGGCAGGGCAAAGAGGTTATATAATGTAGTAAATAGTAAATATAATACAAAGATATAACCAGGATGCTCAATCAGCATATTGAAATGATTTCTAATAGGGCCTTGGAAGCGGTGAACATATCAGTGGTATACATATGATATGATAAAAATACACATATACTGTGAAAATACACAATATACAAGGCAAATATACAATATAAAAGGCAAATATACTATACCCATACCAAGTGGTGCAAGTCTCCTAGCTGAAGGTCGTAAAGCCCATTAGACCAGGATAAAGTAGAACTTTCCTGTCATCCAATGGACTCCACGAGCCAGCAGTGAGAGAACAACCACCTGAACAAATCAGTCCGCCCAGCGGATCCTCGTGTGGGGGGGGGGGGGGGGGGTTAAGGGGGCACGCTGAATATGAGTACGAATGCTAGGTTTTAAAATATTTCAGGGTGAATTTGTTTTGATGGCGGCACTTGGAGAGAATTTCAGCTCTTGAGTTCAACAATGATCCAGGGGGGGCCGTAGCTATAAGTAGCTTTTCAGACAAGCAGAGATCACACTTCCTAGTCCAACAGAAGTAAGGTGCTGCCTTGGCAGATATTTCCCAGGAGAGCTTGTAATTGATATTGTTGTCTTTTAGTGACCAAATGTGTTTAGACAGTTCAGTGTTTTTAGCGTGGGATCTGTTCCGAAAGGATTGCTTGTGGTTATTATATCTTGTCTTGAAATCACCTTCAGTACACCCTATGTAGTGTTTCACGTCATTGTCTGTTCTAACTGTTGCTTTATAGACAATGCATTTCAGCTGACATTGACCATTCATAGGACATTCGTCTTTTTTACGGCAGTTACATTGTTTTTGGGGTGCATTCACAGCATTGTCAGAATTTAGAACCTTCATATTATGTTTGCTGATCAGGTTAGACATGTTGGGTAGACAGCTGTAGCTAATTTTCAAATTGTTCCTGTTGAATAACCTGTGGTACCTGTGATGTTGAGGGAAGTGTTTTTCAACTAGTTTCATGAATTTTCTGCCAATGTTGGTTTTTACATGACGGCTGTAGGGTGGATTAAACCATATTATTTTCCTTTTCCTGTTTCTCTTGCTTTTCACTGTTGGTTCAACATATTTTAAGCTTTCTGAGAACCCGCTTTTCGCTAAAGCTTCATCATACATGGGTTTGGCTTTCATAAATAGCTCTTTATTGCAGGAGTTGTCAGAAACACGTTTACTGATCATCATAGGTATCTGCCTAATGATAGCTGGGGGGTGATTGGATTGTGCGTGGATATAGAGAGGGTCATTGTTCGGTTTTCTGTAAGGGTAGAAGATGTCATTTTGGAGGTCAAATGTTACGTCTAAGAAATCTGTGCAGGTCAGGTTAGTTTCAATGGTTATCTTTAACCCAACATTGGAAAAGAGTTTGATCATTTTCTTACGGGTGCTGTCTGCTTTGGGTCCAGACATGTCGGGGAAACAACCTAAACCGTCATCACGATACAGGCCTAGAGCATTTACACCAAATTCCTTTTTCAACATATCTAGGATGTATAAACCAACAATTTCGCATACTTCAGCGCCATCAAAACTGCCCATGGTGACGTCAAAACTAGTGTGATCTTTTTTCACCCAGGTGTTACCGTTGCTAAACAGTAAGCTTTTCCTGCTGTGCAGGATGGTTTTGATAACATCCTCTGGAATGGAGACCATGGTTTTGGCAAATTTGAGGGCTTTCATGAGAAGATCTTCTGTGATCGAGGGGTAAAAGTCAACAATATCAAACTTTATGAACTTAGATTTTTGTTTCAGCTTCAATTTCTTGAACCAAGATATTACCTGTCCGGTATTTTGCCACTGGTTGAGTTTGGTTTTCAGTCTCAGTTGGCTATTAATTTTTTCCAAGTGCTTTTTGCTAATGATACCTATTTCAGATTTTGCTGGATTAATCAATCTGCACTTGGGGTTTTGTTCAAAATTATCCTTGTGGTCTTTCAAAGTAATGTAAGCATTGCGCTCGGCCATGACTTCGATGCGGTCTGCTAGGTTAAGGGAACCGGCTATTTCTTTGGCTTCTGTATTGATATTTTTACAGATATTTCTGTCTGCTTTTTTGTATGTCTTAGTGATGTTTTCTGTAAGAAGTTTATTGTAGTGTTCTTTCGGCATACTGTACAGGTTGGTTGTCTTATCTGCCTGTACTAGGAGATTGTCAGATTGTCTGATTGTTTTGATGTCATTGGCCATTTGTTTCTGGAATGCATTGTGTGAGTGCTGAAATTCAATGTTCCGGACCATTTCGTAGATATCACTTTCAAATGCCCTGAGGTGTTCGCTATGAGGGGGTGAATATGTGGTTTTGAATCCATAGTTTTGTTTATCTGAAGTTTGACCAGGGTTTTCGAAATGGAATGCCTTCCATCGCATTCTCCGAAGTAGGCTTTCAACTTTACTTATCAGGGATTTGGTATAGGACAGATTACTAGGGATGGGAATGTTTTTCAAAGAGTAGTTGAAGTTAGCTTTGTTCATTCTGTAGATGTTACAAGGTGAATTTCTGGACAGGGTGGGTTAACAAGAGTGCTCGACAACGTACCTGTCGCTGGAGCTGGAGTAGAAGGTAGTGTTACCCTCCGATGTAAAGTGCTCTATGGCCTACAAGCTAGGCCAGAGCGGTATAACTCTGAAGAAAAACAACACTGTTAATTCACAACAGACTGTTTCACGGGATGCGACCCGATCATCAGGTGAATGTGGTTAGAATGAAGCTAACGTCGTGGTTTGAAAAGCCGAGACTTTACGAGATTACGAGATTATGCTTTGTGCGATTCGGGTCGGGGGGGGGGGGCATGTGAAAGACTGACACTGATCCTATTGTTCTCGGGTGCACAATAGGATTGGTCGGGGTACACGTGCGATACTGGAACATAACAGGGCAGGGCAAAGAGGTTATATAATGTAGTAAATAGTAAATATAATACAAAGATATAACCAGGATGCTCAATCAGCATATTGAAATGATTTCTAATAGGGCCTTGGAAGCGGTGAACATATCAGTAGTATACATATGATATGATAAAAATACACATATACTGTGAAAATACACAATATACAAGGCAAATATACAATATAAAAGGCAAATATACTATACCCATACCAAGTGGTGCAAGTCTCCTAGCTGAAGGTCGTAAAGCCCATTAGACCAGGATAAAGTAGAACTTTCCTGTCATCCAATGGACTCCACGAGCCAGCAGTGAGAGAACAACCACCTGAACAAATCAGTCCGCCCAGCGGATCCTCGTGTGGGGGGGGGGGGGGGGGTTAAGGGGGCACGCTGAATATGAGTACGAATGCTAGGTTTTAAAATATTTCAGGGTGAATTTGTTTTGATGGCGGCACTTGGAGAGAATTTCAGCTCTTGAGTTCAACAATGATCCAGGGGGGGCCGTAGCTATAAGTAGCTTTTCAGACAAGCAGAGATCACACTTCCTAGTCCCACAGAAGTAAGGTGCTGCCTTGGCAGATATTTCCCAGGAGAGCTTGTAATTGATATTGTTGTCTTTTAGTGACCAAATGTGTTTAGACAGTTCAGTGTTTTTAGCGTGGGATCTGTTCCGAAAGGATTGCTTGTGGTTATTATATCTTGTCTTGAAATCACCTTCAGTACACCCTATGTAGTGTTTCACGTCATTGTCTGTTCTAACTGTTGCTTTATAGACAATGCATTTCAGCTGACATTGACCATTCATAGGACATTCGTCTTTTTTACGGCAGTTACATTGTTTTTGGGGTGCATTCACAGCATTGTCAGAATTTAGAACCTTCATATTATGTTTGCTGATCAGGTTAGACATGTTGGGTAGACAGCTGTAGCTAATTTTCAAATTGTTCCTGTTGAATAACCTGTGGTACCTGTGATGTTGAGGGAAGTGTTTTTCAACTAGTTTCATGAATTTTCTGCCAACGTTGGTTTTTACATGACGGCTGTAGGGTGGATTAAACCATATTATTTTCCTTTTCCTGTTTCTCTTGCTTTTCACTGTTGGTTCAACATATTTTAAGCTTTCTGAGAACCCGCTTTTCGCTAAAGCTTCATCATACATGGGTTTGGCTTTCATAAATAGCTCTTTATTGCAGGAGTTGTCAGAAACACGTTTACTGATCATCATAGGTATCTGCCTAATGATAGCTGGGGGGTAATTGGATTGTGCGTGGATATAGAGAGGGTCATTGTTCGGTTTTCTGTAAGGGTAGAAGATGTCATTTTGGAGGTCAAATGTTACGTCTAAGAAATCTGTGCAGGTCAGGTTAGTTTCAATGGTTATCTTTAACCCAACATTGGAAAAGAGTTTGATCATTTTCTTACGGGTGCTGTCTGCTTTGGGTCCAGACATGTTGGGGAAACAACCTAAACCGTCATCACGATACAGGCCTAGAGCATTTACACCAAATTCCTTTTTCAACATATCTAGGATGTATAAACCAACAATTTCGCATACTTCAGCGCCATCAAAACTGCCCATGGTGACGTCAAAACTAGTGTGATCTTTTTTCACCCAGGTGTTACCGTTGCTAAACAGTAAGCTTTTCCTGCTGTGCAGGATGGTTTTGATAACATCCTCTGGAATGGAGACCATGGTTTTGGCAAATTTGAGGGCTTTCATGAGAAGATCTTCTGTGATCGAGGGGTAAAAGTCAACAATATCAAACTTTATGAACTTAGATTTTTGTTTCAGCTTCAATTTCTTGAACCAAGATATTACCTGTCCGGTATTTTGCCACTGGTTGAGTTTGGTTTTCAGTCTCAGTTGGCTATTAATTTTTTCCAAGTGCTTTTTGCTAATGATACCTATTTCAGATTTTGCTGGATTAATCAATCTGCACTTGGGGTTTTGTTCAAAATTATCCTTGTGGTCTTTCAAAGTAATGTAAGCATTGCGCTCGGCCATGACTTCGATGCGGTCTGCTAGGTTAAGGGAACCGGCTATTTCTTTGGCTTCTGTATTGATATTTTTACAGATATTTCTGTCTGCTTTTTTGTATGTCTTAGTGATGTTTTCTGTAAGAAGTTTATTGTAGTGTTCTTTCGGCATACTGTACAGGTTGGTTGTCTTATCTGCCTGTACTAGGAGATTGTCAGATTGTCTGATTGTTTTGATGTCATTGGCCATTTGTTTCTGGAATGCATTGTGTGAGTGCTGAAATTCAATGTTCCGGACCATTTCGTAGATATCACTTTCAAATGCCCTGAGGTGTTCGCTATGAGGGGGTGAATATGTGGTTTTGAATCCATAGTTTTGTTTATCTGAAGTTTGACCAGGGTTTTCGAAATGGAATGCCTTCCATCGCATTCTCCGAAGTAGGCTTTCAACTTTACTTATCAGGGATTTGGTATAGGACAGATTACTAGGGATGGGAATGTTTTTCAAAGAGTAGTTGAAGTTAGCTTTGTTCATTCTGTAGATGTTACAAGGTGAATTTCTGGACAGGGTGGGTTAACAAGAGTGCTCGACAACGTACCTGTCGCTGGAGCTGGAGTAGAAGGTAGTGTTACCCTCCGATGTAAAGTGCTCTATGGCCTACAAGCTAGGCCAGAGCGGTATAACTCTGAAGAAAAACAACACTGTTAATTCACAACAGACTGTTTCACGGGATGCGACCCGATCATCAGGTGAATGTGGTTAGAATGAAGCTAACGTCGTGGTTTGAAAAGCCGAGACTTTACGAGATTACGAGATTATGCTTTGTGCGATTCGGGTCGGGGGGGGGGGGGCATGTGAAAGACTGACACTGATCCTATTGTTCTCGGGTGCACAATAGGATTGGTCGGGGTACACGTGCGATACTGGAACATAACAGGGCAGGGCAAAGAGGTTATATAATGTAGTAAATAGTAAATATAATACAAAGATATAACCAGGATGCTCAATCAGCATATTGAAATGATTTCTAATAGGGCCTTGGAAGCGGTGAACATATCAGTGGTATACATATGATATGATAAAAATACACATATACTGTGAAAATACACAATATACAAGGCAAATATACAATATAAAAGGCAAATATACTATACCCATACCAAGTGGTGCAAGTCTCCTAGCTGAAGGTCGTAAAGCCCATTAGACCAGGATAAAGTAGAACTTTCCTGTCATCCAATGGACTCCACGAGCCAGCAGTGAGAGAACAACCACCTGAACAAATCAGTCCGCCCAGCGGATCCTCGTGTGGGGGGGGGGGGGGGGGGTTAAGGGGGCACGCTGAATATGAGTACGAATGCTAGGTTTTAAAATATTTCAGGGTGAATTTGTTTTGATGGCGGCACTTGGAGAGAATTTCAGCTCTTGAGTTCAACAATGATCCAGGGGGGGCCGTAGCTATAAGTAGCTTTTCAGACAAGCAGAGATCACACTTCCTAGTCCCACAGAAGTAAGGTGCTGCCTTGGCAGATATTTCCCAGGAGAGCTTGTAATTGATATTGTTGTCTTTTAGTGACCAAATGTGTTTAGACAGTTCAGTGTTTTTAGCGTGGGATCTGTTCCGAAAGGATTGCTTGTGGTTATTATATCTTGTCTTGAAATCACCTTCAGTACACCCTATGTAGTGTTTCACGTCATTGTCTGTTCTAACTGTTGCTTTATAGACAATGCATTTCAGCTGACATTGACCATTCATAGGACATTCGTCTTTTTTACGGCAGTTACATTGTTTTTGGGGTGCATTCACAGCATTGTCAGAATTTAGAACCTTCATATTATGTTTGCTGATCAGGTTAGACATGTTGGGTAGACAGCTGTAGCTAATTTTCAAATTGTTCCTGTTGAATAACCTGTGGTACCTGTGATGTTGAGGGAAGTGTTTTTCAACTAGTTTCATGAATTTTCTGCCAATGTTGGTTTTTACATGACGGCTGTAGGGTGGATTAAACCATATTATTTTCCTTTTCCTGTTTCTCTTGCTTTTCACTGTTGGTTCAACATATTTTAAGCTTTCTGAGAACCCGCTTTTCGCTAAAGCTTCATCATACATGGGTTTGGCTTTCATAAATAGCTCTTTATTGCAGGAGTTGTCAGAAACACGTTTACTGATCATCATAGGTATCTGCCTAATGATAGCTGGGGGGTGATTGGATTGTGCGTGGATATAGAGAGGGTCATTGTTCGGTTTTCTGTAAGGGTAGAAGATGTCATTTTGGAGGTCAAATGTTACGTCTAAGAAATCTGTGCAGGTCAGGTTAGTTTCAATGGTTATCTTTAACCCAACATTGGAAAAGAGTTTGATCATTTTCTTACGGGTGCTGTCTGCTTTGGGTCCAGACATGTTGGGGAAACAACCTAAACCGTCATCACGATACAGGCCTAGAGCATTTACACCAAATTCCTTTTTCAACATATCTAGGATGTATAAACCAACAATTTCGCATACTTCAGCGCCATCAAAACTGCCCATGGTGACGTCAAAACTAGTGTGATCTTTTTTCACCCAGGTGTTACCGTTGCTAAACAGTAAGCTTTTCCTGCTGTGCAGGATGGTTTTGATAACATCCTCTGGAATGGAGACCATGGTTTTGGCAAATTTGAGGGCTTTCATGAGAAGATCTTCTGTGATCGAGGGGTAAAAGTCAACAATATCAAACTTTATGAACTTAGATTTTTGTTTCAGCTTCAATTTCTTGAACCAAGATATTACCTGTCCGGTATTTTGCCACTGGTTGAGTTTGGTTTTCAGTCTCAGTTGGCTATTAATTTTTTCCAAGTGCTTTTTGCTAATGATACCTATTTCAGATTTTGCTGGATTAATCAATCTGCACTTGGGGTTTTGTTCAAAATTATCCTTGTGGTCTTTCAAAGTAATGTAAGCATTGCGCTCGGCCATGACTTCGATGCGGTCTGCTAGGTTAAGGGAACCGGCTATTTCTTTGGCTTCTGTATTGATATTTTTACAGATATTTCTGTCTGCTTTTTTGTATGTCTTAGTGATGTTTTCTGTAAGAAGTTTATTGTATTGTTCTTTCGGCATACTGTACAGGTTGGTTGTCTTATCTGCCTGTACTAGGAGATTGTCAGATTGTCTGATTGTTTTGATGTCATTGGCCATTTGTTTCTGGAATGCATTGTGTGAGTGCTGAAATTCAATGTTCCGGACCATTTCGTAGATATCACTTTCAAATGCCCTGAGGTGTTCGCTATTAGGGGGTGAATATGTGGTTTTGAATCCATAGTTTTGTTTATCTGAAGTTTGACCAGGGTTTTCGAAATGGAATGCCTTCCATCGCATTCTCCGAAGTAGGCTTTCAACTTTACTTTTCAGGGATTTGGTATAGGACAGATTACTAGGGATGGGAATGTTTTTCAAAGAGTAGTTGAAGTTAGCTTTGTTCATTCTGTAGATGTTACAAGGTGAATTTCTGGACAGGGTGGGTTAACAAGAGTGCTCGACAACGTACCTGTCGCTGGAGCTGGAGTAGAAGGTAGTGTTACCCTCCGATGTAAAGTGCTCTATGGCCTACAAGCTAGGCCAGAGCGGTATAACTCTGAAGAAAAACAACACTGTTAATTCACAACAGACTGTTTCACGGGATGCGACCCGATCATCAGGTGAATGTGGTTAGAATGAAGCTAACGTCGTGGTTTGAAAAGCCGAGACTTTACGAGATTACGAGATTATGCTTTGTGCGATTCGGGTCGGGGGGGGGGGGGGGCATGTGAAAGACTGACACTGATCCTATTGTTCTCGGGTGCACAATAGGATTGGTCGGGGTACACGTGCGATACTGGAACATAACAGGGCAGGGCAAAGAGGTTATATAATGTAGTAAATAGTAAATATAATACAAAGATATAACCAGGATGCTCAATCAGCATATTGAAATGATTTCTAATAGGGCCTTGGAAGCGGTGAACATATCAGTAGTATACATATGATATGATAAAAATACACATATACTGTGAAAATACACAATATACAAGGCAAATATACAATATAAAAGGCAAATATACTATACCCATACCAAGTGGTGCAAGTCTCCTAGCTGAAGGTCGTAAAGCCCATTAGACCAGGATAAAGTAGAACTTTCCTGTCATCCAATGGACTCCACGAGCCAGCAGTGAGAGAACAACCACCTGAACAAATCAGTCCGCCCAGCGGATCCTCGTGTGGGGGGGGGGGGGGGTTAAGGGGGCACGCTGAATATGAGTACGAATGCTAGGTTTTAAAATATTTCAGGGTGAATTTGTTTTGATGGCGGCACTTGGAGAGAATTTCAGCTCTTGAGTTCAACAATGATCCAGGGGGGGCCGTAGCTATAAGTAGCTTTTCAGACAAGCAGAGATCACACTTCCTAGTCCCACAGAAGTAAGGTGCTGCCTTGGCAGATATTTCCCAGGAGAGCTTGTAATTGATATTGTTGTCTTTTAGTGACCAAATGTGTTTAGACAGTTCAGTGTTTTTAGCGTGGGATCTGTTCCGAAAGGATTGCTTGTGGTTATTATATCTTGTCTTGAAATCACCTTCAGTACACCCTATGTAGTGTTTCACGTCATTGTCTGTTCTAACTGTTGCTTTATAGACAATGCATTTCAGCTGACATTGACCATTCATAGGACATTCGTCTTTTTTACGGCAGTTACATTGTTTTTGGGGTGCATTCACAGCATTGTCAGAATTTAGAACCTTCATATTATGTTTGCTGATCAGGTTAGACATGTTGGGTAGACAGCTGTAGCTAATTTTCAAATTGTTCCTGTTGAATAACCTGTGGTACCTGTGATGTTGAGGGAAGTGTTTTTCAACTAGTTTCATGAATTTTCTGCCAATGTTGGTTTTTACATGACGGCTGTAGGGTGGATTAAACCATATTATTTTCCTTTTCCTGTTTCTCTTGCTTTTCACTGTTGGTTCAACATATTTTAAGCTTTCTGAGAACCCGCTTTTCGCTAAAGCTTCATCATACATGGGTTTGGCTTTCATAAATAGCTCTTTATTGCAGGAGTTGTCAGAAACACGTTTACTGATCATCATAGGTATCTGCCTAATGATAGCTGGGGGGTGATTGGATTGTGCGTGGATATAGAGAGGGTCATTGTTCGGTTTTCTGTAAGGGTAGAAGATGTCATTTTGGAGGTCAAATGTTACGTCTAAGAAATCTGTGCAGGTCAGGTTAGTTTCAATGGTTATCTTTAACCCAACATTGGAAAAGAGTTTGATCATTTTCTTACGGGTGCTGTCTGCTTTGGGTCCAGACATGTTGGGGAAACAACCTAAACCGTCATCACGATACAGGCCTAGAGCATTTACACCAAATTCCTTTTTCAACATATCTAGGATGTATAAACCAACAATTTCGCATACTTCAGCGCCATCAAAACTGCCCATGGTGACGTCAAAACTAGTGTGATCTTTTTTCACCCAGGTGTTACCGTTGCTAAACAGTAAGCTTTTCCTGCTGTGCAGGATGGTTTTGATAACATCCTCTGGAATGGAGACCATGGTTTTGGCAAATTTGAGGGCTTTCATGAGAAGATCTTCTGTGATCGAGGGGTAAAAGTCAACAATATCAAACTTTATGAACTTAGATTTTTGTTTCAGCTTCAATTTCTTGAACCAAGATATTACCTGTCCGGTATTTTGCCACTGGTTGAGTTTGGTTTTCAGTCTCAGTTGGCTATTAATTTTTTCCAAGTGCTTTTTGCTAATGATACCTATTTCAGATTTTGCTGGATTAATCAATCTGCACTTGGGGTTTTGTTCAAAATTATCCTTGTGGTCTTTCAAAGTAATGTAAGCATTGCGCTCGGCCATGACTTCGATGCGGTCTGCTAGGTTAAGGGAACCGGCTATTTCTTTGGCTTCTGTATTGATATTTTTACAGATATTTCTGTCTGCTTTTTTGTATGTCTTAGTGATGTTTTCTGTAAGAAGTTTATTGTATTGTTCTTTCGGCATACTGTACAGGTTGGTTGTCTTATCTGCCTGTACTAGGAGATTGTCAGATTGTCTGATTGTTTTGATGTCATTGGCCATTTGTTTCTGGAATGCATTGTGTGAGTGCTGAAATTCAATGTTCCGGACCATTTCGTAGATATCACTTTCAAATGCCCTGAGGTGTTCGCTATTAGGGGGTGAATATGTGGTTTTGAATCCATAGTTTTGTTTATCTGAAGTTTGACCAGGGTTTTCGAAATGGAATGCCTTCCATCGCATTCTCCGAAGTAGGCTTTCAACTTTACTTTTCAGGGATTTGGTATAGGACAGATTACTAGGGATGGGAATGTTTTTCAAAGAGTAGTTGAAGTTAGCTTTGTTCATTCTGTAGATGTTACAAGGTGAATTTCTGGACAGGGTGGGTTAACAAGAGTGCTCGACAACGTACCTGTCGCTGGAGCTGGAGTAGAAGGTAGTGTTACCCTCCGATGTAAAGTGCTCTATGGCCTACAAGCTAGGCCAGAGCGGTATAACTCTGAAGAAAAACAACACTGTTAATTCACAACAGACTGTTTCACGGGATGCGACCCGATCATCAGGTGAATGTGGTTAGAATGAAGCTAACGTCGTGGTTTGAAAAGCCGAGACTTTACGAGATTACGAGATTATGCTTTGTGCGATTCGGGTCGGGGGGGGGGGGGGGCATGTGAAAGACTGACACTGATCCTATTGTTCTCGGGTGCACAATAGGATTGGTCGGGGTACACGTGCGATACTGGAACATAACAGGGCAGGGCAAAGAGGTTATATAATGTAGTAAATAGTAAATATAATACAAAGATATAACCAGGATGCTCAATCAGCATATTGAAATGATTTCTAATAGGGCCTTGGAAGCGGTGAACATATCAGTAGTATACATATGATATGATAAAAATACACATATACTGTGAAAATACACAATATACAAGGCAAATATACAATATAAAAGGCAAATATACTATACCCATACCAAGTGGTGCAAGTCTCCTAGCTGAAGGTCGTAAAGCCCATTAGACCAGGATAAAGTAGAACTTTCCTGTCATCCAATGGACTCCACGAGCCAGCAGTGAGAGAACAACCACCTGAACAAATCAGTCCGCCCAGCGGATCCTCGTGTGGGGGGGGGGGGGGGGTTAAGGGGGCACGCTGAATATGAGTACGAATGCTAGGTTTTAAAATATTTCAGGGTGAATTTGTTTTGATGGCGGCACTTGGAGAGAATTTCAGCTCTTGAGTTCAACAATGATCCAGGGGGGGCCGTAGCTATAAGTAGCTTTTCAGACAAGCAGAGATCACACTTCCTAGTCCCACAGAAGTAAGGTGCTGCCTTGGCAGATATTTCCCAGGAGAGCTTGTAATTGATATTGTTGTCTTTTAGTGACCAAATGTGTTTAGACAGTTCAGTGTTTTTAGCGTGGGATCTGTTCCGAAAGGATTGCTTGTGGTTATTATATCTTGTCTTGAAATCACCTTCAGTACACCCTATGTAGTGTTTCACGTCATTGTCTGTTCTAACTGTTGCTTTATAGACAATGCATTTCAGCTGACATTGACCATTCATAGGACATTCGTCTTTTTTACGGCAGTTACATTGTTTTTGGGGTGCATTCACAGCATTGTCAGAATTTAGAACCTTCATATTATGTTTGCTGATCAGGTTAGACATGTTGGGTAGACAGCTGTAGCTAATTTTCAAATTGTTCCTGTTGAATAACCTGTGGTACCTGTGATGTTGAGGGAAGTGTTTTTCAACTAGTTTCATGAATTTTCTGCCAATGTTGGTTTTTACATGACGGCTGTAGGGTGGATTAAACCATATTATTTTCCTTTTCCTGTTTCTCTTGCTTTTCACTGTTGGTTCAACATATTTTAAGCTTTCTGAGAACCCGCTTTTCGCTAAAGCTTCATCATACATGGGTTTGGCTTTCATAAATAGCTCTTTATTGCAGGAGTTGTCAGAAACACGTTTACTGATCATCATAGGTATCTGCCTAATGATAGCTGGGGGGTGATTGGATTGTGCGTGGATATAGAGAGGGTCATTGTTCGGTTTTCTGTAAGGGTAGAAGATGTCATTTTGGAGGTCAAATGTTACGTCTAAGAAATCTGTGCAGGTCAGGTTAGTTTCAATGGTTATCTTTAACCCAACATTGGAAAAGAGTTTGATCATTTTCTTACGGGTGCTGTCTGCTTTGGGTCCAGACATGTTGGGGAAACAACCTAAACCGTCATCACGATACAGGCCTAGAGCATTTACACCAAATTCCTTTTTCAACATATCTAGGATGTATAAACCAACAATTTCGCATACTTCAGCGCCATCAAAACTGCCCATGGTGACGTCAAAACTAGTGTGATCTTTTTTCACCCAGGTGTTACCGTTGCTAAACAGTAAGCTTTTCCTGCTGTGCAGGATGGTTTTGATAACATCCTCTGGAATGGAGACCATGGTTTTGGCAAATTTGAGGGCTTTCATGAGAAGATCTTCTGTGATCGAGGGGTAAAAGTCAACAATATCAAACTTTATGAACTTAGATTTTTGTTTCAGCTTCAATTTCTTGAACCAAGATATTACCTGTCCGGTATTTTGCCACTGGTTGAGTTTGGTTTTCAGTCTCAGTTGGCTATTAATTTTTTCCAAGTGCTTTTTGCTAATGATACCTATTTCAGATTTTGCTGGATTAATCAATCTGCACTTGGGGTTTTGTTCAAAATTATCCTTGTGGTCTTTCAAAGTAATGTAAGCATTGCGCTCGGCCATGACTTCGATGCGGTCTGCTAGGTTAAGGGAACCGGCTATTTCTTTGGCTTCTGTATTGATATTTTTACAGATATTTCTGTCTGCTTTTTTGTATGTCTTAGTGATGTTTTCTGTAAGAAGTTTATTGTATTGTTCTTTCGGCATACTGTACAGGTTGGTTGTCTTATCTGCCTGTACTAGGAGATTGTCAGATTGTCTGATTGTTTTGATGTCATTGGCCATTTGTTTCTGGAATGCATTGTGTGAGTGCTGAAATTCAATGTTCCGGACCATTTCGTAGATATCACTTTCAAATGCCCTGAGGTGTTCGCTATTAGGGGGTGAATATGTGGTTTTGAATCCATAGTTTTGTTTATCTGAAGTTTGACCAGGGTTTTCGAAATGGAATGCCTTCCATCGCATTCTCCGAAGTAGGCTTTCAACTTTACTTTTCAGGGATTTGGTATAGGACAGATTACTAGGGATGGGAATGTTTTTCAAAGAGTAGTTGAAGTTAGCTTTGTTCATTCTGTAGATGTTACAAGGTGAATTTCTGGACAGGGTGGGTTAACAAGAGTGCTCGACAACGTACCTGTCGCTGGAGCTGGAGTAGAAGGTAGTGTTACCCTCCGATGTAAAGTGCTCTATGGCCTACAAGCTAGGCCAGAGCGGTATAACTCTGAAGAAAAACAACACTGTTAATTCACAACAGACTGTTTCACGGGATGCGACCCGATCATCAGGTGAATGTGGTTAGAATGAAGCTAACGTCGTGGTTTGAAAAGCCGAGACTTTACGAGATTACGAGATTATGCTTTGTGCGATTCGGGTCGGGGGGGGGGGGGGGGGGCATGTGAAAGACTGACACTGATCCTATTGTTCTCGGGTGCACAATAGGATTGGTCGGGGTACACGTGCGATACTGGAACATAACAGGGCAGGGCAAAGAGGTTATATAATGTAGTAAATAGTAAATATAATACAAAGATATAACCAGGATGCTCAATCAGCATATTGAAATGATTTCTAATAGGGCCTTGGAAGCGGTGAACATATCAGTAGTATACATATGATATGATAAAAATACACATATACTGTGAAAATACACAATATACAAGGCAAATATACAATATAAAAGGCAAATATACTATACCCATACCAAGTGGTGCAAGTCTCCTAGCTGAAGGTCGTAAAGCCCATTAGACCAGGATAAAGTAGAACTTTCCTGTCATCCAATGGACTCCACGAGCCAGCAGTGAGAGAACAACCACCTGAACAAATCAGTCCGCCCAGCGGATCCTCGTGTGGGGGGGGGGGGGGGGGGTTAAGGGGGCACGCTGAATATGAGTACGAATGCTAGGTTTTAAAATATTTCAGGGTGAATTTGTTTTGATGGCGGCACTTGGAGAGAATTTCAGCTCTTGAGTTCAACAATGATCCAGGGGGGGCCGTAGCTATAAGTAGCTTTTCAGACAAGCAGAGATCACACTTCCTAGTCCCACAGAAGTAAGGTGCTGCCTTGGCAGATATTTCCCAGGAGAGCTTGTAATTGATATTGTTGTCTTTTAGTGACCAAATGTGTTTAGACAGTTCAGTGTTTTTAGCGTGGGATCTGTTCCGAAAGGATTGCTTGTGGTTATTATATCTTGTCTTGAAATCACCTTCAGTACACCCTATGTAGTGTTTCACGTCATTGTCTGTTCTAACTGTTGCTTTATAGACAATGCATTTCAGCTGACATTGACCATTCATAGGACATTCGTCTTTTTTACGGCAGTTACATTGTTTTTGGGGTGCATTCACAGCATTGTCAGAATTTAGAACCTTCATATTATGTTTGCTGATCAGGTTAGACATGTTGGGTAGACAGCTGTAGCTAATTTTCAAATTGTTCCTGTTGAATAACCTGTGGTACCTGTGATGTTGAGGGAAGTGTTTTTCAACTAGTTTCATGAATTTTCTGCCAATGTTGGTTTTTACATGACGGCTGTAGGGTGGATTAAACCATATTATTTTCCTTTTCCTGTTTCTCTTGCTTTTCACTGTTGGTTCAACATATTTTAAGCTTTCTGAGAACCCGCTTTTCGCTAAAGCTTCATCATACATGGGTTTGGCTTTCATAAATAGCTCTTTATTGCAGGAGTTGTCAGAAACACGTTTACTGATCATCATAGGTATCTGCCTAATGATAGCTGGGGGGTGATTGGATTGTGCGTGGATATAGAGAGGGTCATTGTTCGGTTTTCTGTAAGGGTAGAAGATGTCATTTTGGAGGTCAAATGTTACGTCTAAGAAATCTGTGCAGGTCAGGTTAGTTTCAATGGTTATCTTTAACCCAACATTGGAAAAGAGTTTGATCATTTTCTTACGGGTGCTGTCTGCTTTGGGTCCAGACATGTCGGGGAAACAACCTAAACCGTCATCACGATACAGGCCTAGAGCATTTACACCAAATTCCTTTTTCAACATATCTAGGATGTATAAACCAACAATTTCGCATACTTCAGCGCCATCAAAACTGCCCATGGTGACGTCAAAACTAGTGTGATCTTTTTTCACCCAGGTGTTACCGTTGCTAAACAGTAAGCTTTTCCTGCTGTGCAGGATGGTTTTGATAACATCCTCTGGAATGGAGACCATGGTTTTGGCAAATTTGAGGGCTTTCATGAGAAGATCTTCTGTGATCGAGGGGTAAAAGTCAACAATATCAAACTTTATGAACTTAGATTTTTGTTTCAGCTTCAATTTCTTGAACCAAGATATTACCTGTCCGGTATTTTGCCACTGGTTGAGTTTGGTTTTCAGTCTCAGTTGGCTATTAATTTTTTCCAAGTGCTTTTTGCTAATGATACCTATTTCAGATTTTGCTGGATTAATCAATCTGCACTTGGGGTTTTGTTCAAAATTATCCTTGTGGTCTTTCAAAGTAATGTAAGCATTGCGCTCGGCCATGACTTCGATGCGGTCTGCTAGGTTAAGGGAACCGGCTATTTCTTTGGCTTCTGTAATGATATTTTTACAGATATTTCTGTCTGCTTTTTTGTATGTCTTAGTGATGTTTTCTGTAAGAAGTTTATTGAAGTGTTCTTTCGGCATACTGTACAGGTTGGTTGTCTTATCTGCCTGTACTAGGAGATTGTCAGATTGTCTGATTGTTTTGATGTCATTGGCCATTTGTTTCTGGAATGCATTGTGTGAGTGCTGAAATTCAATGTTCCGGACCATTTCGTAGATATCACTTTCAAATGCCCTGAGGTGTTCGCTATGAGGGGGTGACTATGTGGTTTTGAATCCATAGTTTTGTTTATCTGAAGTTTGACCAGGGTTTTCGAAATGGAATGCCTTCCATCGCATTCTCCGAAGTAGGCTTTCAACTTTACTTATCAGGGATTTGGTATAGGACAGATTACTAGGGATGGGAATGTTTTTCAAAGAGTAGTTGAAGTTAGCTTTGTTCATTCTGTAGATGTTACAAGGTGAATTTCTGGACAGGGTGGGTTAACAAGAGTGCTCGACAACGTACCTGTCGCTGGAGCTGGAGTAGAAGGTAGTGTTACCCTCCGATGTAAAGTGCTCTATGGCCTACAAGCTAGGCCAGAGCGGTATAACTCTGAGAAAAAAAACACTGTTAATTCACAACAGACTGTTTCACGGGATGCGACCCGATCATCAGGTGAATGTGGTTAGAATGAAGCTAACGTCGTGGTTTGAAAAGCCGAGACTTTACGAGATTACGAGATTATGCTTTGTGCGATTCGGGTCGGGGGGGGGGGGGGGCATGTGAAAGACTGACACTGATCCTATTGTTCTCGGGTGCACATAGGATTGGTCGGGGTACACGTGCGATACTGGAACATAACAGGGCAGGGCAAAGAGGTTATATAATGTAGTAAATAGTAAATATAATACAAAGATATAACCAGGATGCTCAATCAGCATATTGAAATGATTTCTAATAGGGCCTTGGAAGCGGTGAACATATCAGTAGTATACATATGATATGATAAAAATACAAATATACTGTGAAAATACACAATATACAAGGCAAATATACAATATAAAAGGCAAATATACTATACCCATACCAAGTGGTGCAAGTCTCCTAGCTGAAGGTCGTAAAGCCCATTAGACCAGGATAAAGTAGAACTTTCCTGTCATCCAATGGACTCCACGAGCCAGCAGTGAGAGAACAACCACCTGAACAAATCAGTCCGCCCAGCGGATCCTCGTGTGGGGGGGGGGGGGGGGGTTAAGGGGGCACGCTGAATATGAGTACGAATGCTAGGTTTTAAAATATTTCAGGGTGAATTTGTTTTGATGGCGGCACTTGGAGAGAATTTCAGCTCTTGAGTTCAACAATGATCCAGGGGGGGCCGTAGCTATAAGTAGCTTTTCAGACAAGCAGAGATCACACTTCCTAGTCCCACAGAAGTAAGGTGCTGCCTTGGCAGATATTTCCCAGGAGAGCTTGTAATTGATATTGTTGTCTTTTAGTGACCAAATGTGTTTAGACAGTTCAGTGTTTTTAGCGTGGGATCTGTTCCGAAAGGATTGCTTGTGGTTATTATATCTTGTCTTGAAATCACCTTCAGTACACCCTATGTAGTGTTTCACGTCATTGTCTGTTCTAACTGTTGCTTTATAGACAATGCATTTCAGCTGACATTGACCATTCATAGGACATTCGTCTTTTTTACGGCAGTTACATTGTTTTTGGGGTGCATTCACAGCATTGTCAGAATTTAGAACCTTCATATTATGTTTGCTGATCAGGTTAGACATGTTGGGTAGACAGCTGTAGCTAATTTTCAAATTGTTCCTGTTGAATAACCTGTGGTACCTGTGATGTTGAGGGAAGTGTTTTTCAACTAGTTTCATGAATTTTCTGCCAATGTTGGTTTTTACATGACGGCTGTAGGGTGGATTAAACCATATTATTTTCCTTTTCCTGTTTCTCTTGCTTTTCACTGTTGGTTCAACATATTTTAAGCTTTCTGAGAACCCGCTTTTCGCTAAAGCTTCATCATACATGGGTTTGGCTTTCATAAATAGCTCTTTATTGCAGGAGTTGTCAGAAACACGTTTACTGATCATCATAGGTATCTGCCTAATGATAGCTGGGGGGTGATTGGATTGTGCGTGGATATAGAGAGGGTCATTGTTCGGTTTTCTGTAAGGGTAGAAGATGTCATTTTGGAGGTCAAATGTTACGTCTAAGAAATCTGTGCAGGTCAGGTTAGTTTCAATGGTTATCTTTAACCCAACATTGGAAAAGAGTTTGATCATTTTCTTACGGGTGCTGTCTGCTTTGGGTCCAGACATGTTGGGGAAACAACCTAAACCGTCATCACGATACAGGCCTAGAGCATTTACACCAAATTCCTTTTTCAACATATCTAGGATGTATAAACCAACAATTTCGCATACTTCAGCGCCATCAAAACTGCCCATGGTGACGTCAAAACTAGTGTGATCTTTTTTCACCCAGGTGTTACCGTTGCTAAACAGTAAGCTTTTCCTGCTGTGCAGGATGGTTTTGATAACATCCTCTGGAATGGAGACCATGGTTTTGGCAAATTTGAGGGCTTTCATGAGAAGATCTTCTGTGATCGAGGGGTAAAAGTCAACAATATCAAACTTTATGAACTTAGATTTTTGTTTCAGCTTCAATTTCTTGAACCAAGATATTACCTGTCCGGTATTTTGCCACTGGTTGAGTTTGGTTTTCAGTCTCAGTTGGCTATTAATTTTTTCCAAGTGCTTTTTGCTAATGATACCTATTTCAGATTTTGCTGGATTAATCAATCTGCACTTGGGGTTTTGTTCAAAATTATCCTTGTGGTCTTTCAAAGTAATGTAAGCATTGCGCTCGGCCATGACTTCGATGCGGTCTGCTAGGTTAAGGGAACCGGCTATTTCTTTGGCTTCTGTAATGATATTTTTACAGATATTTCTGTCTGCTTTTTTGTATGTCTTAGTGATGTTTTCTGTAAGAAGTTTATTGAAGTGTTCTTTCGGCATACTGTACAGGTTGGTTGTCTTATCTGCCTGTACTAGGAGATTGTCAGATTGTCTGATTGTTTTGATGTCATTGGCCATTTGTTTCTGGAATGCATTGTGTGAGTGCTGAAATTCAATGTTCCGGACCATTTCGTAGATATCACTTTCAAATGCCCTGAGGTGTTCGCTATGAGGGGGTGAATATGTGGTTTTGAATCCATAGTTTTGTTTATCTGAAGTTTGACCAGGGTTTTCGAAATGGAATGCCTTCCATCGCATTCTCCGAAGTAGGCTTTCAACTTTACTTATCAGGGATTTGGTATAGGACAGATTACTAGGGATGGGAATGTTTTTCAAAGAGTAGTTGAAGTTAGCTTTGTTCATTCTGTAGATGTTACAAGGTGAATTTCTGGACAGGGTGGGTTAACAAGAGTGGTCGACAACGTACCTGTCGCTGGAGCTGGAGTAGAAGGTAGTGTTACCCTCCGATGTAAAGTGCTCTATGGCCTACAAGCTAGGCCAGAGCGGTATAACTCTGAAGAAAAACAACACTGTTAATTCACAACAGACTGTTTCACGGGATGCGACCCGATCATCAGGTGAATGTGGTTAGAATGAAGCTAACGTCGTGGTTTGAAAAGCCGAGACTTTACGAGATTACGAGATTATGCTTTGTGCGATTCGGGTCGGGGGGGGGGGGGGCATGTGAAAGACTGACACTGATCCTATTGTTCTCGGGTGCACAATAGGATTGGTCGGGGTACACGTGCGATACTGGAACATAACAGGGCAGGGCAAAGAGGTTATATAATGTAGTAAATAGTAAATATAATACAAAGATATAACCAGGATGCTCAATCAGCATATTGAAATGATTTCTAATAGGGCCTTGGAAGCGGTGAACATATCAGTAGTATACATATGATATGATAAAAATACACATATACTGTGAAAATACACAATATACAAGGCAAATATACAATATAAAAGGCAAATATACTATACCCATACCAAGTGGTGCAAGTCTCCTAGCTGAAGGTCGTAAAGCCCATTAGACCAGGATAAAGTAGAACTTTCCTGTCATCCAATGGACTCCACGAGCCAGCAGTGAGAGAACAACCACCTGAACAAATCAGTCCGCCCAGCGGATCCTCGTGTGGGGGGGGGGGGGGGGGTTAAGGGGGCACGCTGAATATGAGTACGAATGCTAGGTTTTAAAATATTTCAGGGTGAATTTGTTTTGATGGCGGCACTTGGAGAGAATTTCAGCTCTTGAGTTCAACAATGATCCAGGGGGGGCCGTAGCTATAAGTAGCTTTTCAGACAAGCAGAGATCACACTTCCTAGTCCCACAGAAGTAAGGTGCTGCCTTGGCAGATATTTCCCAGGAGAGCTTGTAATTGATATTGTTGTCTTTTAGTGACCAAATGTGTTTAGACAGTTCAGTGTTTTTAGCGTGGGATCTGTTCCGAAAGGATTGCTTGTGGTTATTATATCTTGTCTTGAAATCACCTTCAGTACACCCTATGTAGTGTTTCACGTCATTGTCTGTTCTAACTGTTGCTTTATAGACAATGCATTTCAGCTGACATTGACCATTCATAGGACATTCGTCTTTTTTACGGCAGTTACATTGTTTTTGGGGTGCATTCACAGCATTGTCAGAATTTAGAACCTTCATATTATGTTTGCTGATCAGGTTAGACATGTTGGGTAGACAGCTGTAGCTAATTTTCAAATTGTTCCTGTTGAATAACCTGTGGTACCTGTGATGTTGAGGGAAGTGTTTTTCAACTAGTTTCATGAATTTTCTGCCAATGTTGGTTTTTACATGACGGCTGTAGGGTGGATTAAACCATATTATTTTCCTTTTCCTGTTTCTCTTGCTTTTCACTGTTGGTTCAACATATTTTAAGCTTTCTGAGAACCCGCTTTTCGCTAAAGCTTCATCATACATGGGTTTGGCTTTCATAAATAGCTCTTTATTGCAGGAGTTGTCAGAAACACGTTTACTGATCATCATAGGTATCTGCCTAATGATAGCTGGGGGGTGATTGGATTGTGCGTGGATATAGAGAGGGTCATTGTTCGGTTTTCTGTAAGGGTAGAAGATGTCATTTTGGAGGTCAAATGTTACGTCTAAGAAATCTGTGCAGGTCAGGTTAGTTTCAATGGTTATCTTTAACCCAACATTGGAAAAGAGTTTGATCATTTTCTTACGGGTGCTGTCTGCTTTGGGTCCAGACATGTTGGGGAAACAACCTAAACCGTCATCACGATACAGGCCTAGAGCATTTACACCAAATTCCTTTTTCAACATATCTAGGATGTATAAACCAACAATTTCGCATACTTCAGCGCCATCAAAACTGCCCATGGTGACGTCAAAACTAGTGTGATCTTTTTTCACCCAGGTGTTACCGTTGCTAAACAGTAAGCTTTTCCTGCTGTGCAGGATGGTTTTGATAACATCCTCTGGAATGGAGACCATGGTTTTGGCAAATTTGAGGGCTTTCATGAGAAGATCTTCTGTGATCGAGGGGTAAAAGTCAACAATATCAAACTTTATGAACTTAGATTTTTGTTTCAGCTTCAATTTCTTGAACCAAGATATTACCTGTCCGGTATTTTGCCACTGGTTGAGTTTGGTTTTCAGTCTCAGTTGGCTATTAATTTTTTCCAAGTGCTTTTTGCTAATGATACCTATTTCAGATTTTGCTGGATTAATCAATCTGCACTTGGGGTTTTGTTCAAAATTATCCTTGTGGTCTTTCAAAGTAATGTAAGCATTGCGCTCGGCCATGACTTCGATGCGGTCTGCTAGGTTAAGGGAACCGGCTATTTCTTTGGCTTCTGTATTGATATTTTTACAGATATTTCTGTCTGCTTTTTTGTATGTCTTAGTGATGTTTTCTGTAAGAAGTTTATTGTAGTGTTCTTTCGGCATACTGTACAGGTTGGTTGTCTTATCTGCCTGTACTAGGAGATTGTCAGATTGTCTGATTGTTTTGATGTCATTGGCCATTTGTTTCTGGAATGCATTGTGTGAGTGCTGAAATTCAATGTTCCGGACCATTTCGTAGATATCACTTTCAAATGCCCTGAGGTGTTCGCTATGAGGGGGTGAATATGTGGTTTTGAATCCATAGTTTTGTTTATCTGAAGTTTGACCAGGGTTTTCGAAATGGAATGCCTTCCATCGCATTCTCCGAAGTAGGCTTTCAACTTTACTTTTCAGGGATTTGGTATAGGACAGATTACTAGGGATGGGAATGTTTTTCAAAGAGTAGTTGAAGTTAGCTTTGTTCATTCTGTAGATGTTACAAGGTGAATTTCTGGACAGGGTGGGTTAACAAGAGTGCTCGACAACGTACCTGTCGCTGGAGCTGGAGTAGAAGGTAGTGTTACCCTCCGATGAAAAGTGCTCTATGGCCTACAAGCTAGGCCAGAGCGGTATAACTCTGAAGAAAAACAACACTGTTAATTCACAACAGACTGTTTCACGGGATGCGACCCGATCATCAGGTGAATGTGGTTAGAATGAAGCTAACGTCGTGGTTTGAAAAGCCGAGACTTTACGAGATTACGAGATTATGCTTTGTGCGATTCGGGTCGGGGGGGGGGCATGTGAAAGACTGACACTGATCCTATTGTTCTCGGGTGCACAATAGGATTGGTCGGGGTACACGTGCGATACTGGAACATAACAGGGCAGGGCAAAGAGGTTATATAATGTAGTAAATAGTAAATATAATACAAAGATATAACCAGGATGCTCAATCAGCATATTGAAATGATTTCTAATAGGGCCTTGGAAGCGGTGAACATATCAGTAGTATACATATGATATGATAAAAATACACATATACTGTGAAAATACACAATATACAAGGCAAATATACAATATAAAAGGCAAATATACTATACCCATACCAAGTGGTGCAAGTCTCCTAGCTGAAGGTCGTAAAGCCCATTAGACCAGGATAAAGTAGAACTTTCCTGTCATCCAATGGACTCCACGAGCCAGCAGTGAGAGAACAACCACCTGAACAAATCAGTCCGCCCAGCGGATCCTCGTGTGGGGGGGGGGGGGGGTTAAGGGGGCACGCTGAATATGAGTACGAATGCTAGGTTTTAAAATATTTCAGGGTGAATTTGTTTTGATGGCGGCACTTGGAGAGAATTTCAGCTCTTGAGTTCAACAATGATCCAGGGGGGGCCGTAGCTATAAGTAGCTTTTCAGACAAGCAGAGATCACACTTCCTAGTCCCACAGAAGTAAGGTGCTGCCTTGGCAGATATTTCCCAGGAGAGCTTGTAATTGATATTGTTGTCTTTTAGTGACCAAATGTGTTTAGACAGTTCAGTGTTTTTAGCGTGGGATCTGTTCCGAAAGGATTGCTTGTGGTTATTATATCTTGTCTTGAAATCACCTTCAGTACACCCTATGTAGTGTTTCACGTCATTGTCTGTTCTAACTGTTGCTTTATAGACAATGCATTTCAGCTGACATTGACCATTCATAGGACATTCGTCTTTTTTACGGCAGTTACATTGTTTTTGGGGTGCATTCACAGCATTGTCAGAATTTAGAACCTTCATATTATGTTTGCTGATCAGGTTAGACATGTTGGGTAGACAGCTGTAGCTAATTTTCAAATTGTTCCTGTTGAATAACCTGTGGTACCTGTGATGTTGAGGGAAGTGTTTTTCAACTAGTTTCATGAATTTTCTGCCAATGTTGGTTTTTACATGACGGCTGTAGGGTGGATTAAACCATATTATTTTCCTTTTCCTGTTTCTCTTGCTTTTCACTGTTGGTTCAACATATTTTAAGCTTTCTGAGAACCCGCTTTTCGCTAAAGCTTCATCATACATGGGTTTGGCTTTCATAAATAGCTCTTTATTGCAGGAGTTGTCAGAAACACGTTTACTGATCATCATAGGTATCTGCCTAATGATAGCTGGGGGGTGATTGGATTGTGCGTGGATATAGAGAGGGTCATTGTTCGGTTTTCTGTAAGGGTAGAAGATGTCATTTTGGAGGTCAAATGTTACGTCTAAGAAATCTGTGCAGGTCAGGTTAGTTTCAATGGTTATCTTTAACCCAACATTGGAAAAGAGTTTGATCATTTTCTTACGGGTGCTGTCTGCTTTGGGTCCAGACATGTTGGGGAAACAACCTAAACCGTCATCACGATACAGGCCTAGAGCATTTACACCAAATTCCTTTTTCAACATATCTAGGATGTATAAACCAACAATTTCGCATACTTCAGCGCCATCAAAACTGCCCATGGTGACGTCAAAACTAGTGTGATCTTTTTTCACCCAGGTGTTACCGTTGCTAAACAGTAAGCTTTTCCTGCTGTGCAGGATGGTTTTGATAACATCCTCTGGAATGGAGACCATGGTTACGCATATATATATATACCTTCTTAGCATCTGTATGACACATGTATAATATATATGGTAGCTTTATCACATTTGAAATATTTTACAATTCAGTATAATGATTCAGAAAATAAGGTATCATGTTTCCATTATATGTTAATTCTAAACCACTTTAAGATATAATATTTCATAGTAAACTGATAGATGGAAACAAAGTCTATAATTCTATTTTTTAATATATTTCGTTTGCATTACATAAATATTATTCTCTGTAAAGCGTGGTATGATGACATAGACTCCCCCCACCAGTAACGTATCAAACGTATGGTGCTGTTTTATCTTTGTTAGCTCAGCCGACTGAAGTCATCTGAGCTCAGGCGATCACTCTTTGTCTATCGTGCCGTCCGTCTGTCCGTCGGTCCGTTAACCAGGAACAAATCGTAACCGCTGCACATGTAATCTTCTTACTTTTCGTGCTGGGAGGTCCATGATAAATCTCCTTGGAATCCTGAAATTACATCATTATTTCCATGCATATTTATCATGGAGTGGTTCACCAGTTCCTACAGACTGGCGGAGCCACCTAGATTTTTCGATTTTTTACGCATTTTATCTTTATTATTTGAAAATCTTAAAAAAGGTCCCTGTTTCCATATTCTTTGAGCTAAAGGGGCTTATACCCCCTAGACTTATTGAAAATGTTGGTATCAAAGCAGGGCACACATCATAGTCATTGGATCTAGATCTTCTAACCTTAGATCCTGAGAGATCCTATAAAGTTTCTTCAGACATCTGAAATAAAGTTTCTATTATCAATATTCTCTGAGCTATGGTGCTCAGAATTACCATCAGAAAAATCTAAATTTTGATGCAAAAGCTCCTGTATCTAAACATCCAATGCATTAATCACCATGTTTCTTTGAATGTCTATTGATCAAGGAGTGTGTCGTCAGTTCATGTAATCTGGTGACGCTAACAAGATTTTTTTTTTTAATTTTAACTTGTTTTTATTCTCTATTTTGGAGACCTTAAAAATGCAGTCTTCCGCTAACCAGGCACAAATCGTATTCGTTGGTCCCAGGATCTTCTCACTTGACATCCGGGGAGGTCGGCTCAAAATATCTCTGGAAACCTGAAATAAGGGCTCTGTTACCAATATTCTCCGAGCTATAGGACGTTTAAGCACGCCCAGCATAATTGAAAATTTGATACCAAAGCAGGGCACGAATCATAACAATTTGACTTATATTATTCTTACTTAAAATCGAGGGAGGACCATGAAAACTCTCTTTGAAAAACCTGAAATGAAGTCTATATTACCCATATTCTCCGAGCTATTGGGCTTACAAGCACCCTCCGGAATAATTGAAAATTTTATACCACAGTAGGGCGCAAATCATAACCATTGGACCCAGAATTGTCTTGACATCCTGAGATTTCCTCAAACTATTCCCCAGGAATGTGACCTATATTCTTAGAGTTTATGGTATTCTTGAGCATTCTAGAAAAAAAAATCGCAAAATACACACAAAACGCCAGATTACTCGGGGAAGGCTTCATAGATTGTCGTCAAATTCGGTGTGCTTATGGGTATTGAGGAACTTCAGCTTATATATGCAGAATAATGCCACCTACATTATCTTAATCAGTTGACTGTGCAAGGACATATTGTCAACAACAGTTAACTATGCATCATGACCCAACGGGCAGTTGTGGTTTTTAATTTTCTTTTAATATCGATCGAAACACAATGTGGAATTTCGCAAACTTGTCGAGAAAAATGTAATTATTACATTTTTGACATGTTTAATATTCCCGTAAAATATATATGTATATATATATATATATATATATATATATATAAGATAAAACGAGCTTAAACCTTTGAACAGTATTTAGAACAACCGGTTTTCATGTGGATTATGTTCAGATATAAATTTAAATTTCCATTGCGAACTTATACCTTATTTGTACAACGTCGTTAGTTATCCGCGGTATTTTCATCCTTGGTGTTATTCCGGTCGGGGCCGTGAGTCTCGGTAAAATATTGATATGCAGCGTTGGTCCAGAATCCAAGCGGCGCCTAAATAACCGATTCTCGTCGACGGCAAACATATCATGGCGGTTATTTCGAAAATTGATATGGGTTTATCGCTGATCCTGATTGGATTACACATAATCTGAATTATCTTTTAACAGGCCACAAGTACACAATTGTTTGCCCTGACCCATAACCTTGTGTTAAACGAATGACGCAAGATACAACAGAAATACATAACATTAAACATCACAAAATGAAGCCGTCGACATGGCATGGCTTAGCACACCGTACAAAATGTAACGCGGATATGTTTTAATAGTATTTATTTCAGATGTTTTTATATGAAATATACTTATAGAATACCAGTCACGAAATAAGCATGAACTCTGACTCTTTTAACAAGCTCGCCCTTATTACTTTTCTGTTATTAACTTTCTTCTTCTTCTTCTTTATCTCATTCTTGATATTTTTTTATAATAATATTCATATTAATGTTTTTATTATTAATGTTATTATTATTATTATTATTATTATTAGTATTATTATTATTATTATTATCATGATGATGATGATGATGATGATTATTATTATTATTATTAGTATTATCATTGTGTCGTCTAGGATGGGGGAGACATGTAGTATGTTGTCTGTCGTCATGGGCGATATCGGGATCGTCTGTTGTTTTCTTATGAACCCAATACACTTCTAATTCACTAATTTTTTTTCATGAAATTTCATATATTCTTGTTTTCATCTGTAACTCGAAAGAGTTTGAATTAGTTTGACCTTTGCTCTCATCTGTAAGGTTTGCAAAACCCCGTTTCCCCCTAAAATTTGATACAGATCTGTTTCAATCAACTATTCGAATCTGATTTTTTGGACCAGACCTCGTAAGTCAAATAAGCCTAAAATACTTTTTTTTTGGCGAACACATGATATTCTTATATACTCCATATATATTTTATATCTGATTTCTGTAATTCGTTTTTAAATACATGAGACATGTTTGAAAACTAGTGACCACGGCCTTAATCTTTAAGGTCAATGACCAAAAAATGTGAATTCTATAACTTTTGAAGAGATGCGTTTGTCTTTACCCAATCGTGATACACTATCTTATTCTCAATGAGATAAAACCTCTTGAATTTGTCCTGGAACTCAGAATCAAAATATAGGTCCATGAAACCCAACAGTAATTTCTCTGCAGATCAGACTCTTGTATTATCATACTGATGTCTGACTCAATAGGATCATTTAGGAGTCTGTTGACTCGGGTTTTCGTAATCAGTTTTATTTTGATTTGCAATTAAGGATTCAGAAACTGGCAGATATATGCCATTCCAAATAACGCCAGCAAGCCTTGGTTGGGCCGACCTGCAACACACACAATAAAAGGAGATAATATGTATAATAACTATAAGTCAATGATGTCAACAAAGTTAATCACGTGACAAATTGACATTGTATATAAGGTTTGCCACTAGTGCTTGTATTCATATGCGACAGTTAATAATAAGAGTACAGATAAACCGCCTGTTAATAGTAAAACTAATCTAGAGATATAGTCTGAGCCTACATACCCCCCCCCCCCCGAGGATCTTAGTAAATATTTGCTGCTTCTTTACAGGCCGTTGAAGAATACTATAGAGTTGTTATTTACAGAACTACTCCAGACTATCTGTCAGCGCCATCTATTAATAGAGCTTTAAACCATTTTTTCTTGTTGTTCTCTAAAGTGGTACACTTTGTTTTATCACATATTATTGTATGATTTACAATATATCATTCCTTTCTATGCTGGAGACAAAATGCTCTTCGTAATGTTTTTAAACTATTATTCTGCGTGAAAGCCCCCTTTACACAAGAGCTGCCCCATAAAGCAAATGTTAAAACAATAAAAACTATACTATCGAACGTAATAGAAATAAAGTGGTTTTATATCCATTGAAAAATAAACAAAATGTAATAAATAAGGTACCTTTGTTAACATTGCTCCTTGGGAAACCTGAAAAGAAAGTTTATAACATTTATTAAGCGTCTCTCAGTGATCATTATCAATGTCCTTTATTATTAAAGGTTTCTTCTTGACACGGTTACCCGTAATACTGTCATGCATCTGAAGTAAACGTTATCACCTTATTCTAAATATTTTCCTACAGCTTTAATATAATGATAATTATATATGATTTCTGTACTAATTCTTTTTTTTTCTTTGAAGAGTGAGTCCAATTTCCCCACAAGCTTCTTTGTTTATAAAACATGTCGCTAATGGATAAAAGAAATACAAGCCTGTAGCATTAAATGCATACTTAAGATGAAAGTAAAAGTACGAAAAAAAACTGCATGATTATATTGAGCACACCGGGTTTATATTTTCTAAGAAATAAAAATTTAAAAAAACTTAATTATAGTCATTATGGCGTGAAGATATTGAAGAAAGGGATCCGACGTTCTATGGTTCTCAATGAGATATGTCGTTTCAGTAACCCCCCACCCCCTTTCCTGGTTAACTGAACTGTGGGTAATCCGAATTAATTATCTATAATCGCAACACCAGGGGTCGTCTGCTCACTAACCGAATAAACGCATTAACGCAATGCCCTATATTTCATATATATAAACTTTTTGGACGGGTTTCGGTTTCTTGATCGCACAAAAGCCTACTTAATTTAAATAGAGCGGGTTTTGATGTTATTACAAAATTAAGATTAATTCCTATAACCTATAATACCTGGCTAATTTCTGTTACTGTCAATTTATTATGAGCTGTTGCAAATTGCCGGTGATTACTGCATGTACTGCGATTAATACGTCTTTGCTTTTGCTTGATTTCAATTGCAAGGTTGTAATATTCGCAAAGAAAAGGCAGCCATAGTACATACAAACACAATCACTAGTATATATAGTGTGAGTTGCTTTATATTCGAAAGATTAAATTTAAGTTTTCTCTAAGGTTCCATTTTAACGATCTTTCCAAACAATATATATACACATATTATATCGATTATTATAACAATTATTTAACAAGCTCGCAAAGTCTAACCCATTCAACACCAATTCAGTATTCGACAAAAATACACGGAAAATATGAGAAATGGAAATACGTGTTCATTAATGGCAGATAATACAAAATACTTTAAATTAACAATATTTGGTATACAGATAACATAAACGATATGTTCCTATCAGTAATATTAGTCTTTAGGTATAAAGGACTGATTCCCTATGTAGATGGTCATATTACTGGCAAAGAACTTATTTTCCAATTTCACGAATACCTCGAATTTGAAACCCGCACGAGCAAAAAGCCAATCACTGTGTGTGTGTACGTGACACAGAGAAAACAGAACAAAGATACATATGGCATTGGTTAATATTAGGAAAGGCCGTTTTGTCTAATCGTTCCTCACCGATATCGTGTCGAGGTGTCGCATACAAATTAGGAGGTACACAGAGGCGCTGTGCAAGTTTGTCTAAGTAATCCAGGATCATGTTATGTGCACACATCCCCGGCCTGGTCATAACAGCTGAATTCTACCAGTAAATTGTCGTAATCTGTGTCGACGACTATCATCGTCACATCTGAAATCATACCAACTCCGTGCATGATTTTTTATTTATTATCATCTCACATATCATTATTATTATGAGTAGTAGTACTATTTTTAATGTTGTTGTTTTGGATTACTCTGATATACTTATACATACGTTTATATATATATATATATATATATATATATATATATATATATATATATATATATACAATAACTCATGAACCCTTTGTGATAATAAGATTAATACTTTATGTTATGATATTCCTGAAAAAAGGGTTGATATGTTTTCATTTTCTAATGAGCACCAACTTAATTATTATCATTATCATTTTACAACTACCACACGCTGTTTGTACGGAACACTTCTACAAAGCGCTGTGTTAAACTTACTTGATTTCAATATATATTTGGCTGTATCCGGCATACGTGTAAGCGTCATGTCTTTCCCTCTTTTGCACTTTCCTTTTTTGCTGAAAAAAGTGTTCGGCCATATAGACAGCTGAAATATGAGTTTTCTGAAGTCACTTCTCAGAAAAGTGCAAATACTATATCTACGTCTTAGAAGATTGAGTCTTAGCACTACGAGTGATGATGAACTTGCAATAAATACCATATGAACTCAATATAAGCAACTGGTTAGACTACCACACTGTGAAACCACCCATTGAGGGTACAATAAAATTATCGGTTCTTCTCCGTGAATATCGATTTGGCGTATACATTTGATGCGACAGACTAAATGTAATATGTGTTATATAATTGTGTTTATATTTGCAAAAGTTTAATATTTTTATAGGAAACGTACACCTTTGAAGCTATCAATTTGCAAGTGGTTTCGTTATGTATACCGTATTGACTGTGGCGATTTTGTAGCGTAACATAGTTAAAAAAGTTAATGTATACATTAATGTATATTCTATACTAATGCTGCGTTCTTATTAACCTGTGTTACATGTTCAGCGTCCTTTGTCCAAAGGCTGAAAATAATAAACAGTGACAATAATCAGCCTCTAATGATAATAATAATAATAATAATAATAATAATTATTATTATTATTATTATTATTATATTGATATACAACGGGTCATATTCTTAGGGTCCAATATATATGTCTATAACTGCCCGCCATATATCGCTACTCCCAAGGCCTATATAGATTAACCTTGTCAGTCAGTTGGAAAAGCACTAACAAAGGCGCATGCCACTATACTTGTAGGATTTGGTCGAGACATAAAATGTGCGTTTCGAAGCACACACTCGGCGCAGGTAGGTTCTCGGCCGGACGACGTTATAGGGGTGTTCTTTCCTTCGTCACCCTCGGTCCTTTATCGCGCAATTGAGTACACACTAAAATCCGTATGTTATAGGTCTCTTTACGAAATCATTAATTTTTAGTTGGTTGGATATAAAAGTAGTGATATGACAGGTGATATGACCACGTCTGTCAAACTAAAATGCATTACCTGTAAAACACATGGAAAGTCTTTCGTCCGGGAGTTTCGAAATCATAAACATGGCCGTAGTTGTTGAAACCGTCATCGACGGTTAAACTTGACTGGGGATACCAGCGGATCTCATACCACAGCCCCCCGATCCTAAATAATAAATATACTGTTTTAATATAAATAGTAAGGTATTGAAATACACATATTAATATTAACTTGAATGTTATAAAAGCGATGAAATATCCTTAATGTACGATATAATATTCTAACGAATGCGAGATTGAAAGATAAAGAAAGTTTTCTTTATATTTGTATGTAAATATATATTATAGATATATCTTATATATATAGTACATATATATTACTACTCTTGAGAAACGGTAATTAATGCAAAAAATACACATATCCAGTAAACAGATCAGAGGAAAAAGAAAAAAAACAATCTAAGTTGTCTAAGATGACATTATTCCAATTATTCTGTTATAAAATATTACAGGTGCATAGACAACACCCTATACAAATAACATTCCTGTAGAATATTTATTTAAAATAAAACATTTACATAATCCTGAATATATTAAGTGCTTTTTTTTACACAGAGAGTAAATATTAGCATGTTACTTAAACCTTTACTTGAAATTTTATAATTTCATTCTAGGACTGTACAGTTGAATAGTCTGAAAAAAAAATGATAATGTCCTCTATCCATAGCTCAGGGGGTGGCTACCGGCACTCTAAAGAGTCCGCATATACCGGAGAAAAACAGCTGTGTGTGTGTAAATCCCTACCTTTTCCTCCTGATAATTTGCCTTAGTAGGTATGTCTTTCAGCTTACACTCTCTGTTAATGTATGATATGCATATCGCGACTATTGTCGGAACTATCATTGTTGCCATGGTATTTCTCACGATCTACAGTCGCTCAGCTTGCGCCCCCTTGGATCCTCCGGCTGGTGAAATAAATGTAAACAGGTGTCCAGTATATGAGAGTAATTGTACCGGAAAGAGAGCGTGTGGTTTTATGACCTAAACAAACACCAAACTAAGCCAAGCATGATGGCATTTACCTGTGAAATATCAAAAGGCCCCCTACCGTTTATATATATATATATATATATATATATATATATATATATATATATATATATATCAAATTAGCAATAATAGCGATTTTCCTAACACTAATAGTCTCTTATTCATTGGATACAAGTTTAGCAAAACCATCTCACGACATTGACACTTTATCACCATTTCCCCCTGATCTATACGTTGTAATTGTCCGATATATATGCAAAACAGTCATCGTGTGGCTATTAACTATAATATAACTGCTTGATACATTGTGAAAGCAGATAGAATATAAAGGGGGAAACACAGACATAACAGTGTAAAGAAGTTTGAAAAACTTATCACAATCTGTGATATAAGCGTGGGTGCTATGCTTAACTACTGAGCACCCCTAGGGCGAGCTTATTTGCTCTTGGGTGCAACAGTGAACAACTGACTTTAGAATAAGGTATTGATGATTTAATGTATTAAGGAAAAAATCTATATTTCTTAAATTTAAGGTAACAGCTATGTGGGATGGCTCGTTTGAAATGTGACCAAACTGTATATAAATAAAAGGTTTTACCACGTTCACATTGGAGAATCGATCTCCGTTCTGAATATTTTTTTTAATGGTGGGGTCATCAGTAAGTCCTCAATGCTTCTGGTTTATAAACAATAAACTAGGAATAATCCACAACTCATAACCTGTCTTTACGACTTAACAACGGATCTATGAGGTCTATCAAGATTCGTCAGTTTTGCCTTTGACTCCCGAGTTGGCTTACTTCAACACTTTAAAGTAAGCTATACATCTGTTTGAACCACAACTGGGTCCGAGTACTTTTAAAGTACTTGAATACGAGTACAGAGTATTTTAAAGTACTCGAGTACAAGTATGGGTACTTTTTAACTTTTTAAAAAAGTACTCGAGTATGAGTACCGAGGACTAAAATGTACTCATGAGTTCTAATACTTTAATGAGTACTTGATGTTACCAAACTGATTGAATGGTGTTATTAATTAAATATAGACTAACAAACTTAGATTTTTTTTTATTAATACAACTAAATGACAAAATATAAAAAATATCCAAGTTTTTGTTATGCTTAATAATAATATTGAAGCAAAAAACAAACACTAGGAAATATAAACAGGTCACATACACCTGAAAATATAACAAAGCATTAATTTATTTTAGTAGACGATTGCATTTGAAGGAACATTTGGTCTCGTAGGTTCTCAAAAATATATATATTTCTTATCTTATCTTAGGACAAGATATACAATTTATATAATGTTGTATTATGCAAATTCAAAATTCAGGTGGAAATGTTCGGAAACTTTAACATATAAAAGTAATATAAAAGTTATATTGTTAAAGGACTTCATATCGAATTAAATGTGTATATATATATATATATATATATATATATATATATATATATATATATGTCACTTCCAAAAATATAAAAATAATATAAAAAGACTTGATATAACAATAACAAGTACGTAAAGGCCTTACGAGTACAGCTTATCTGATATTTAATAATTTTACCATTGCGTTTTTCTGTTGGAAACTCTCTACTAATGTAGGATATACATATCGCTTAGATAAGCAAGACTCGGAGAGCAGCCATGCATGACACGCACGAGCTCCTACTCTTTGTTGGAATGAATTGAATGCACGGTTTGAGTGACGTCACCGAACAGGAGCGTGTAAGCTTTAATAATCCACAGAACGGCTATAAAAAGTCACGCGTGGTAGGATGGTCGTCCTTGATATCAGCAGTAGCGTCATGCCTTTTCTGCACGTTAACCATAATGTTAATAAAAAAGTATAAAAGGAGTTCCAACGTTCGTACTGTTGTAGCCATTTTGGATTAGCCCGCTACATATAACCCCCCCCCCCCACACACACACACACACACACACATACACACTCACACATACGCACCACCTCTGCCTCTTGAATCATAATCGGATTATCAGGGGTTTTAGGTGGGAATCCTTTCCAGATTACGCCGGAATTTTGCTGGATCTGACCTCTGCAATTTCAGAAACCCAACTAAACATTTTTTTTGTTACTGTCATGTATGCATTTATCTAGACATTATTTATTATATATATATATATTTATATATATATATAATTCTAATTAACTACTATATGAAACTATTATATTTTTAATTTGGGTTTTTCTTTTCAATTTATACTGTTTCATGAACTTTATCAGGTCTGTGCTTGGCAATAATATATTTATCATTTTTATGACTACGTATTCTTCAAATGTTCAGAAAAAAATCAGCCAGACTTTTATGATTCACATGTTTTATTTTAAAACCCTTACCCCATGAATTTTACACAAAACCACATTACAAATACGGGGAAATCCCAAACGTGACATCATGTAGGCGGAATTTCCCTGCGTTTGCCGCACGGAAAACGCAGAAATCCGGCACTGCTGGATTCCAAAACTTACGCGTGCGTTTGCCGCGCGGCAATCCCATACATGGAAATAGCACATGACTTTTTAACTGGTTAGATTTTCGCCGCGCGGCAGCCGCTCGGCAAACGCTTGCAAAACGCGTTCATGAAAAAGCACCCTTACTGAGAAAGAAAGTAACAACACGAAAAGAACTTCTTGACAGGGCGGTAACACCCGCTTTATATCATTTTACTTTGTATCCTAAAGTTACCCAGACCAGGTGTCTACCGCACTTGTGGGTTCTTAATGTAGTATTATCCCCGTTCGAGGTACACCGAGGAACCCCACAAAGACGCACTAGTATGTGAGTGATACACGACTATGGAGCACAGCCTTCCCATTACGCCTGCAGAGCGCCCACCCTGAATAGGAACAGACCGTGATAAACCTTACCGCCTCGGCTGAGATTCGAACCCACGATCTCACGGCATTACGTTCTGTCCAGATACACAGAAGCCGGTTTATATTTATATGCATATGTGTGTTGGGATGCTTAAGAAAGAAAATAAAATAAGATACAGAGAACAAAGGTTAATATTAAGAATCTTAGCTTAGTTTTATCGTTCCTTACTGATATCGTGTTGGGTTGCACAGTACACATTGGGTGGGAGACATAGACGCTGTACAAGTGTGTCCGCATGATCTAGGACATCTTTGGAAAGTCTGGTCTGCTTGCTGAGTTCATTTACTGAATGCTCGGTGCATAGATCTCAAGCCTGACCAAAGCAGTTGAATTCTGCCAGGAAGTCGTCGCAATCGGTGTCAACGACTATCATCGTGGCATCATGAATATTTTCTGATTTTTTGTAAATAAAGAATATTATTATTTTTGTTATATTTATTTATATATACACGAGTCAATATTCATATCTTTTGGCGTATTCCTATTCCTCCGGGGCAGTCATGCTGAAAATGGACCATACTATTTCAAAGACACCGCTGCGCAACTAGAGTAAACATAGGACTATGTACACTTCTTGTGAAGTTTTCAGAGCAAAAGTTCTTCCTATTGTGTCATCTTTAATATGATAACAAACTAGAATCTGTAGTCAGGGCGCACAGACCTCCAACAGAATATCCTCTAATACCAGTCATGTGTTTACGTGTATGCGTCTCATGTGTGAACACTGTCATGTTTCAGTAAAATGAGTTCACCTTGCGATATGAAGAACAAATAAATCCACACGGGAACAAAGGAATTCTCCTTTGTCATAATGGTTTTAAGGAAAATATATATTGTTGTGATTCTTATTACCTCGAAAGTGAAATGGAATATTGATAAGTCTTGACTTTAACCCTCTACAAATATTTAACAAAACATTTTTTACCTGTCACGCTTTTTCAGGAGAAGTCCTGTTATCCCCAATGAACCCCATTTTCCATTTATATCGCCTATTAAGAAATTATACTCGGTCAAAAGGAAGTAAAGCTTTCAAATTCAAGCGCGGAACACATTTCTTTTAATAAAGAGCATTTTCCGTTGTGAGGAGACAGAGAGTTGACTCTCTTTAAACGATCACTGTTTTATAGGTTTACAGGTATTTTGATTTTGATACATTCAGAATTATCTTTCCATGATAACAGTGTTTTAATTGTACGGCCAATTGTTTGATTTTTTTTTCATATATGAACCCTTTGTGTGTGTGTGTGGGGGGGGGGGGGGATGGGGGGATTGCATGCACACGCCAGTTAGGGTCCTTAGTCTCTTGGGGACATTAAAAACCCCCAGCAGAATCTACTAATCAGTCATTCGTTCACACGTACATGTTTCATGTAAAAAATGTCATGGTTTGGAAACACGAGTTCACCAGGTGAGTGGCAGAACAACCGCATATTAATCGGCGGCTTCTATTCGAGGACAAAAAAAAAGGTACCTTATGATATTTACTCTGTCGATTTGTGATTATGGCAAAAATATATATAATGTTGATTCCGATTACCTCCAATAATATAATGGATTACGGAGGCAGTTTTACTCTACCCCTTTACAAATTTTCAGCAAAATTTGTATATTACATTATTTTTTTTTTCTTAATGCTTTCATCGAAATATATCAACCTGCTTTCTTTTATCAATTTTGCATCAGACCTGCTTATTCCATGACAATTTACAGTATCTAAAAAAAACAATTCTATACTGTATAGAAATAATACTGTTGGAATATATTTTTCTGGGTCTATCTTTTTATCATTGGCAGCTGTACGTTTCGCGTACAAGAGACTTCAACGACATATGCATGTGTATGCAAATAACGCATGTGTCTGTCAACATGCCTTCTAGTGTACCCTCAACTGACTACACTGGATAAACATTGTGTTTCACAATGTTGCCTGAGCTTCAATTTATACAAAGCTCCTTTCATAAAATTTCACGGTAGAATGTTTCTTTATACTCTCGTTATATCTACGATATTTTCCAAGCAAAGAAGCTGTCAGACCCATTTGGTTTATCGGGGAGGGTGTTCCTGGAGAATTCTAGCATAAGTAATCTTTATATCATATGAGTGAAACACATGACAAGAGGGTAGTCAAGCTTCTTGCTAGTTTTGGGTAAGCACGGTGTCAAATACAGCGTTACTGCCTCTGATTCGGTATAAACTATGTTCTTCCGTATTTATTCGCGTCGGGTTCCTTGTCAGTTAAGCAGTGAAAGCATATCGAGAGTAATTCATTAATGCAGTTTTCGCATCAGCAAAGTGCAAAACAGCAGTGATTGTATTAGCGTCAACTATCGTTGAATTAAGGCATATACACAAAAGGAAGAACTTTTGCTCTGAAAACTTCACAAGAAGTGTACATAATCCTATATTTACTCTATTTATATATATATATATATATATATATATATGCAACAGAGAGAGAGAGAGAGAGAGAGAGAGAGAGAGAGAGAGAGAGAGAGAGAGAGAGAGAATGGGTTGAACAAGGAAATGTCGCCATATGCAATCCAACCAATAAGGTCATATATATATATATATATATATATATATATATATATATATATTGTTTGTTTTGTATTATCCCTCTAAAAAATCATTTTTGAAATTCCAGTCTTCATAGTCAATAATTATCTATAATATATTCATGTGTGTTTTCTGAAGCATTAGTCGGTTCAAATTAAGGAATGTGATAATAATGGTTCATATAACATTATAAAGACCTAAAACAAGTACTGTTTACTTTATAAGTAATCATTTTACTTAAAAAATTACATTTAAAAGCCCATCCTATTCCTTTGGGTTGTTCAAGATCGTAATGTGTAAGGTTCTGTGTGTGTGATTTTTTTCTGCTATACTCTGTTCCAATTCCCCCTGTTCACCTGATTTTATTTTTTGCGATATTCCTGTCAAGTGTATTGTGTTTATGAGTATAAAATATTTTTAATAACAAAGAGATAATTGATGATATGTAATGATTTAAATAATAATTAAATAAACATATTTATTATGCGATGGACGGACGATTTTGGCCTGTTTTGAAAGAACTTAAAAAAACAATGGATTAATTACATCTGGTCATATTTGTTGATCCAAGGAATGTAGGAGGGACGTTTCTGTGACGTAACAAACATGCGAGGTACAAATACTGCTGTGATGTCATCACTTCTAATCGTCAAGTAGATACTGTTTTGTCTGTCATCTTGTTTCGTCACTCATATGTCACATTTCTTTGAATATATCATATGGAATCCATTCAAGGGAGAGTATTATTTTAATGCCATATAATTGCCATCAATGTCCATTGCAAATGGAGTAAATAAAAGTAAACCTGGTGCATTTTATAAAAAGAAAAATATGAGGAAAACAAGGATGGACAGCGGTAGTGCAATGAAGTAAAGTAACTCCCAATTAATATAGGATATACATTTCCTTTATATTAGGAGGACTTTGGGAGCAGCAATGCATGACACGCAAGACCTCGTGCTACTTGGCTTGGCTCCTTCCCGTTATTTGAATTAATATAATACACGGTATGAGTGAAGTTGTCACGGAACGGGAGCGTATAGCTTTAATGATCCACAACTGCGAATAAAAAAGCACTGCGTGCTAGCTTTAACGCGCTAAATATCAGCTGTAGTATCATGCGTTTTCCGCAAATGTTCATACAGGTGTTGTAGTTCCGGATTAGCCAACTCAATCTACCCCCCCCCCCGTCAGTTACTTATATATAAAGGAGCTTGAACATTTGAACAATATATGTAAAATCGGTTTTCACTTGGCTTTTGTTCAGATTTAACTGTCATTCTCAATGATCAACTGGTATCTTAATATTATTCTAATGAACCAGACGAAATAATATCCATTTTATTTGTGCCACTTGGGTAGGCATCTGCAGTATTTTCATCATAGGTTTTCTCCCGGTCGGGACTGGGAGTCCCGGTTTGATTTTGATTTGAAACGTTGGTCCGGAATCCTAGCCGCACCTAAGTAACCGATTATCCTCACAGTTTTGCATAGTATTTCCTGGATTTCGAATGACTGATCCGATGTTATTCCAGATCCTGATTGGATGATATATTATCTGATATGACAGAGGCCACAATAACGCAACTGTCTGGCCTGACCCAGAATCTTGTGTTATACAAATGATGTAAGATATTACAGAGGTACATAATACATATATATATATAAAATCACGAACGAAGGCCGTCGACATGGACTTGGCTTAGCAGACCGTACAAAATGTAACGCGGATATATTAAAACCATACGTTAATGTATAGACCTTTACTATGGGAGATTGAGTTTTCAATAATGGGCACAGACACACATCAGACAATTTCACACTAGATACTATTCAACTGCTGAAATTGGCTTAGGTCTTAGGTATGAATGACCCATAATTCTTAAGGAACAATTAACTTATAGTTTATTTCTTTGTTGGGTTTCTTTAATTCATATGTATCAGCAATGAATCTCTGGTTGTTTTATATTAAGGATATTTACAGAATATCTCTCCCGAAATTAACATGATTCTATAAGTATCTCGAACGAGTTTGAATAATGGTGACCTTGACTTTAATCTGCGTGAGTTTGTAAACTCCCTTTTCCCCTAAAATCGATACACAATTTGATTAAGCAACTGTTTGAATGTATGTATTGTTTAGATCTCCAAGATAAAATGAGCCTCAAGCATTTTTTTGCGAACAAAACAAGTTTGGTAAAACTCTATATAATTATTAAAAAAAATGATATTTATGAATTTTCCATCAATAACTCAGACATGTTTGAAAACCAGCGAACCTAGTATTCATGAATACGGTCAAATAAGCCGAAAAAAATGTGAATTATATAACCTTTGAAGAAATTAATACGTCTTTTTTCCAAACGTGACAAACGAGTTGTTTCAACCATTATTTCTAAGGATTAAAGAAAACGGTCCAATTACCCAAAAGTATTTCCACTACAGGTCAGATTCTTGAAATTGCCTCTTAGTGTCTGGCTCAATACTATCACTAAGGCGCCATTGGGCTCGGCTATCGTAAAAGTGTTATTTTGTTTCTCGATTAAGACTGAGAAGCTTACTGAAATATGCCATTGCAAACAATGCCAGTATGCCCAGGGTAGGTCCTCCTGCAACAAAAAATGAAATGCATAGTAACAATGAGACAATGTTGTCAACAATGATTATCACGTAATAGAGGGCCGTTAAAAAAGCACGGTTTATAAAAAAAAGGTTTCCCACTACTGCTTGTATTCCCCTGCAAATGTTAATAATAACATAGAGTTTTTAGTTAAGACATGACGCGTGTTTATAAAACAAACACACTAGAGATATAGTCTGAGTCTACACACACCTTTCCCAGGATCATAATAAATATTTGTTGCCTTGTTACAGTGTATCAGTTTACCACCAATATTAAATTTAATTGAATTGTTATTTACAAAGTTTCCCTAAACTTTAGCACTATCTATTACCACAGCCTTAATCGATACATATTTTGTATTTCAAAATATTCTACTTCAAATAATGACGTATTATTCTATTACTTATAATATATCATTCCTTTCCGTGCTCGATAAAATATTGTTTTTCGTATATTTCGTATTGATTTCAGATTATTTCTCTGTAAACTTTCTATTGTACAAGTTCAACTTACACATGAGCTGTCTCATGAAAATATGGGAACAACAAAAACAATATTCTGGATATAATAGGAAAAATGGTATAACACCCATTGATCAATAAATAGGAAAGGCAATAGATCTGTTACCTTTGTTGGCATTGTTCTTTGGACAACCTGAAATGAAATTTAAAACATATATTAAGCGTCGAAATTTTAGAAATAAGTGATAAAAAGAAGGAAGTGATCATTTTAAATTACCATACACGGTTACCTGTAATATTGGCATGTATCTGAAGCGTATATCATCGTAGTTAATTCCAATATATTCTGGCAGCCTTATAAATGTGATGAATATATATATATATATATATATATATATATATATATCTATATATATAAATTATTCCTTTACTTAATCTTTACTTTTTCTTTTGAGAGTGATTCCTACGGAGCCCAGGAAAGGACGAAATTTATTGATTAATTCCTGAGCATAATATAATTCGATCAAACACATCTTAGAAGTCTATAAGGCTAATGCAAATACTCTCCTCCATAAAAATAAAACGAAAAGTGAAATATTAACATAATGTATATATGTATATATAAATGATTTGAATGGAAAAGTGTACATATATCCATTACCATTTCACAAACACATGTACATAAACATAAATTATAATTGGTATAGGCGTAGTACAATAAAACAAAAGTCCATGTTGAGCTTATAAATGAGATCAAAAACATTAGTCTTTCCTATGGTAAATAGGTATGGACTTAAGCAACTGGCATCTGGTTGTAAACGAGAAAGGATAAATTCGTTTTGTAGACTGTAGTCACAAAATAGCTTTGTATTTCTCGAGAGGCCGTGTTTAAATAGTCACGAACATTTTTCTTTAAAGAATCCATTGAAGTAGACTGAATTTTTGGAATTGGGAGACTGTTCCAAAGTTTGCAGGCTTTTGGAAGGCTAGGTCTTTCCGTCTGAACCTTGGTATCCTTAAAAAATTTTGAGCAAGTTCATTAACCATTTCATAAATGTGGATTATTATAGCCAGGTTTCCTCTTATTTTTACACCTTACCATCATATATATTTTTTAAATATAGCTCAAGTGCTAGTAGTCGAAAGCGCTCCAGTACATGATAAACCTGCTTTCCGTCGTATACTCTCCGGTTGATATGACTGTCTGACAGAACAATTTTTGAATATTAAATCACCTCACACCAGCTCTGGCCGTATAAATGACTTATACATACGAACTAAATCTGTCATAGAGAAATGAAATTTATAAGTTTTCAAATCCTAAACACATTGGCTTTGAAACATATTAAGGTTTATGTGTTCCTGCCAGGAGAGCGAATCAGTTGAGGCATCTCCCAGATATGACATGAGATACCTAAGTTTCTGTGAAGCTTAATCTAGTTTATGTGTAATTTGTAACGTAGCATAATCATTAAATGGCGATTGCGAGAACCGTAAATGTAGTTACTTTGTGAAACAAAATTAAAAACTTACGGCTTTGTATGCAAGTATGTATCCATTATGCTCCAACGATGCTAATGACAACTGTTGTTTTTTTAACAAAGAAAGCCTTGGGAATTTTCCTTCAGGCACGACACTGAGAATATGGGTCTATGAGTTTTACATTATATTCTGTTCATGTTATATTTTTTAGTATAGCTTATAGCCGTTTCGATTTAAAAGCACTACAGAGTTCCACATTTGTCGGAAGTCTTATGGCACCTTATTTTGACCGTGTGTGCCCGACAAAACTGCCAGTCTGTGCTTCCTGCGCACGAATTAGTAGCCAATGAGCATTGAACCAACAACATAAGAAAGCTGTTCTCATTGGCCGCTAATTCGTGAGCACTGATTAGAAATTCGTGCGCACAAAATAATATTTTTTTTCACCTTGGAAATATTCTTTTTACACCTAGTAATTCGTGCGCAGGGATAAGTAATTCGTGCGCATGAATTATTCAATATTATTCCCCATGTCGTCTCCTAGACACCGTATGATTCCTAGCTTAGGGACAAGATTTTTTAATGTTGTTTTTTTTTTTTTTTTTCATAATGGATAGAAGAAAGAACGGCCTGTAGAATTGAATATTTACTTAGGAAGAAAGTAACAACACAAAAAGAACCTCTTGACAGGGAGGTAACACTCGCTTTCTATCATTTTTATTTTGTATCCTGGTGTTACCAAGTTCTGGTGCTTGCAGCACCTGCGTTTCCTGGGTGTATGATCATCCCCATTGCTTTGTCATTACACCGAGGAACCACAAGGAGACGCAATCGTATGTAAGTTATGCACGGCTTTGGGGCACAGCCTTCTCATAAAGCCGGCAGATCGCCCACCCTGAATAGGTGCCGACCGTGATAAACCTCACCGCTTTGGCTGAGATTCAATCCCATTATCTGTCAGCATTTAGTCCTGCGCTCTACCCCTGAGACACAGAAGAAAATAAACAAAGAAACAGATAACAAGGGTTAATATGAAGATCTTCGCTTAGTTTTGTCGGTCCTTACCGATATCGTGTCGAGTTGCCGAGTACACATTGGGTGGGACACATAGACGCTGTACAAGTGTGTCAACGTGATCTAGGACATCTCTAGGCAGTGTGGTACGCCTGCTGAGCACATTAACCGAATGCTCGGTGCATAGATCCCCAGCCTGTCTAAAGCAGTTGAATTCTACCAGGAAATCGTCGTAATCGGTGTCAACGACTATCATCGTCGCATCTGAAATCGTACGGGTGCTGTGTATTGTTTCTTATATTTTTATTCCAAATATTATGATTTTTTTATTATTATTATTATTATTATTATTATTATTATTATTATTATAATTTCTGATAACCTATAAACATATAAATACATACATACATTCATATATAAATAATAAATCATGAACTCTTTGTGATATTAAGTTCAAGGTTTTATGTAATGGTATTCCTGAAAAGGCTTGATCTGTTTCTCAATTACTAATTACTTTTATTACTGGACTCTGATCGCACAGAAGACTCCTATAAACCCGTCGTTTTCACTCACTTTCTTCAAATGTGTATTTGGCGGCTCCAGGTATACCGGTAAGTGTTATGTCTTTTCCTCTTATGCATTCCCCCTTATCACTGAAAACAAATTATAGGTTATGGTATCCTGAGTATGTATATATATATATATAAATATATATATATATATATATATATATATATATATATATATATGTGTGTGTGTATGTGTGTGTGCGCGTGTGTGTGTATATATATGTATGTATATATGTATATATATATATATATATATAATTATACATATATATATGCTTACAAAGTTTATTCATTTGAGCGTTTCTTTATCATTAACATAGTTTTCATCTACATTTATCTGTTTACAAGAAAAACGCCCATAAAAAGGACAATGATTATAAACTGCTGTATGAACTATCATTACTTTTTCATCAGCCTGCCAAAACAAGGCAAGAAGACTTTGCTTACATATAGGGGACCAAATTACCGTCCTTTTCGTTCACGTTACACCTAACAGGTGCACTTATACGAATGCAATTGTTAATTTAGCGCTAACTCTTTGGCAGATATTTTCATGCTAGTTCTTGATAGAAGGTGTGACTGTAATATTCGTCATCTGTTTGCACTTACCTATTAATCGAATGTATCATTTGTGTTCTGCGATTCGATAAAGCGGTATTTGTGAAATACATACTTTGCTCCATGGCTTTTTTTAAATATATACATTAACAACATCAATTTGAACGTTTATCTATTCTACATTCAGAATTTATAATGATACATCCCTATCTCACGCGAAATTCCTTCATTACTACTCGAGTCAATATTCATATCTTATGGCATATTCCTAGTCCTTCGGAGCAGTCATGCTGAAATTGGGCCATAATATTTTAAAGACAGCGCTGCGCACATAGAGTAAACATAGCATTATTTACACTTCTTGTGAAGATTTCAGCGCAAATGTTCTTGCTATTGTGCCTTTACCTTGCTTCAACGGCATTGACGCTAATACATTCACTGCTGTTTTGCCCCTTTGCTTATGCGAAAACTGCATTAATGAATTACTCTCGATGCATTATCATTGTTTAACTGACAAAAATCCCGACGCAAATGAATACGGATAAATATAGTGTATACCAAATAAGAGGCAGTGACGCTGTATTTGACACCGTGTTTACTCAATACTAGCAGCTAGACTAACACCCGCTGAGATTATATATGATATTTCACGGTTCTTTATTCGGGTATTTCGAATTGTCGTAATAAAAACAACCAATACGAGAAACTAAGTGTAAAATTTGTTACTTTTGTGTGTGCGTATTCACTAAAGTTGAGCGTTACTTGTATTAAATTTAAATGTTGCCTTTTGAGAATTGAAAAAAAAAACTAGTTCATTGCATATGTACATTTTACATTACAGAGTATAGCGTCACAGAGAAATTATGGTAAACATCAAAGGTGCCTATTCACCTGATTTTTTTTATTAAAAAAAGAATTTATGTGATTTCTGACTTCCTTTGTATATGTATGTATGTAATTATCACATTTTTGACATGCTTAATATTCCCGTAATATATATATATATATATATATATATATATATATATATATATACATATATATATATAATGATCTTAGGGTAATTCTGGTTATTAAAAATTCTTATAACGCCTCCGCCAAGGATGTATGAACCGGTGTATCTGTATCAATGTGTTTGTAAACACATCAAAGTTGACAAACGGGAATAATATATAACCCAAGGTGGAAGGGTACATAGAGATGTAAAATTTCTCTTGTTGCAAAACGCCATTTGCAAAGCTCGATCTTGTCGTATTTGCTACTACATGCCGCTGTAGATTTTTTTTATTATTTTCGCGGGCCCCAACATATGAAAACACGTTTAAGGTATATATTATACTGCTGCATACTGATTGCATTCCTGTGAATCATGTTAAATTATCTCTCGTCTTATCGCTTAATCTGAAATATAGACCGTTAGGTAAAAAAAATATTTAGTTCTCAGGCACATTCAGAGATCATTGAGCGAAGGCGATGATTTATTTAGTCTTTTCCGCATGTTCCGATAATAAAAATCATATGATCAGACAAAAGCATGTTTATAACAGAATTGTTTTGCTAAACTGGTAAATGCACTACATAACGAAGGAAATATTATAACATTTTTATCATTTATCTTCTGAAAAGAAATGTACGAGCGGCTGAAGTTAAACATTTGAAAATTTCTAAAATGAGAAATGGTTGATGCGGTGGGTTAAACTTGACGCGCGCGGTTCCTAAGAACTATTTCTTTTTTTCCTTGGCCTTATTGTCATACACCTAGTTAAGCGATTAAATTTTGTCGGCATGGTTTTACTTTATTTGATAATGATAGGCACCAGGTCCAATACGAACTTCCATATATGGCCGCCAGTCTGACGACAGCAGGAGACTCGCTTTACTCTCCTCATCAGTTACAGAACATATTTCGCTTCAGTCCCAATGATTAAGTTATATATCTAACAATGTCATGTAACTGGAAAAGCACAAAGATGAAACATGCAAATATAGGCGCATAACACTTTAATTTGAGGATATGGACGAGTTCCGTAAAAATCGTATCACTTTCTAAACTTTGTCGAATTCGTCCTCAACTTATGTGGATTCTCACCTGGACGCTGTCATTGAAGTACTTTCGTGTTTAATCCCCGCGCTCTTATCACGCACCTGCGTGTATAATTTACCCATATGTCACAGGCCGCATTGCGAAATTATTGATTTACTGTTAGTTGTTCGATACGTGGTGATATGATAAGCCAATAATCTCTTGAAAAAAAGGCATTACCTGTAAAACACATAGTACGTCTTTCGTCCGGGCGTCGTGAAATCATAAACATGGCCGTAGTTATGGTAGCCGTCATCAACGGTATATCTTGACTGGGGATACCAGCGGATCTCGTACCACAGTCCCCCAAGCTTAAATAACATATCACGATTTATATTTGTTTTTTTTTTAATATTAGTAATGTATTTTTTTTTAAATATAAATATATTCGTATACATAAATAGTAACTTGGGTTTTATAATAGTAAACAAAATATATTCAAAATTAACGGAAAACTACTCCACTATCGATAAAGGGATTTGAAGAATATGAAGACTAAAATCTTTCTTGAAATAAGTGTTGGTAGGAATAGGAACACATATAAACACATACATGTATATTACATATGAAGAACAATTATATTAATAATCGTTCAATTAAGGATGGTAAATATTACAGAAACTTTCCAAATATCCCGTCAACAGATGAGAAAATGTAAAAACACTCTTAGTTTTCTTAATTTGAGATCATTTTAATTGTTCTTGTTAAAAAATAATTAGTTGTCTTATCGTATATAATTCCGACAAAGTATCTATTTAAAACAAAAAAGGCTATATAATCCTGGATTTCTATAAGGCAACATATGGAAAAATTAAGTAAATCTGCCTACCTTTTCCTCCTGATACTTTTCCTTGGAAGGTATATCTTTCAGATTGCACTCTCCGTTACTGTATGCTTTACATATCGCTACTATAGCTAGAACTCTCAGTGTAGCCATCGTGTTTCCCTCGATACACGCTCTCTCAGTACGCGCTCCACAGTGTCCCACGATCATGAAATGAATGAAAACAGGTGCCCAGTTTATAAGAGTACTTGTACCGGAACGTGAGTGAGTGACTTTTATGACCTCAAAAACACCATACTAAGCCTAGCATGATGACCTTTACTAGATAAATTTAAAATACCTAATATGGGATTTTTCTGACACAATCAGTCTATTTTGGATGAAGTTTACTAGCAAAATCATCTCATGACACGGACTCGCTATCGCCAATTTTCCTGTTTTGTACGTTGTAATGCTTATTCATGTATGAAAGTACAGTACACGTGTGACTCTTTACCTAAATACAACTGCCTGAGACATTGCGGAAACAGACGGAATATGATAGAAGAAACAAGGACAAACAAGTTGATAGAAGCTTTGAAAAATCTTATAATAATTTATGAATATAACGTTTGCGCCATGCCTATCCACTGATCACCTCTTGTGCAAGCTTATTTGAACTTATTAGCAAGAGTTAGCAACGGTATTAAGGACAAAGTATTGGTTCAGATAATGTGATAAGGATAAAATATATATTTTATGATATTTTAACGAAACGAATATGTGTAAAGGTAGTTTGAAAAAGTGAACAAACTGTGAATAAATCATAAGTTTTTACCAAGTTCACACTGGAGAAGCGGCCTCCGCTCCATATTTGTCTCATATGATGTATTTGAATTGCATTTACATCGCATGGGCAGAATTATTCCCTTGGAAGTTTGAGATGAATCAGAGTAGATCCCAAACGATTTTGGATTAACAAATTAAATGAGTTGTTTATTCATGTTTAATTATTTACTATAATTTCAATGCCACCTGGGTAATATTTATGTCCAAGCAGAAATGGTCAAATCATTCAGGTGTCATTGACCAATTACCATTGTCATGCATGATAATTAAAAGGGCCTATTCACCTATGTTTGTGTTTATCCATAAAATGTTAAAGCCATTTTCATGCACTTATCGCCTGTTGATAGCATTGTCTATAATTATCATTTAGCGTTCAAGAATGTCATTAAGACTTCAGGGTTAATATAAGCCTTTGTGGTTATAATTAAGCCTTCAGGGTCGTCAATCAGTCTCCGGGGTTGTCATTGAACTTTAATTGTCATCATTCAGTTTTCGGGGTGATCATTAAACCTCAAGGGTTATCATTAAGCCTCCGGTGTTTTCATTAAGCCTTCAGGGTTATCATTTTGCCTTCAGGTTTATCAATTTGGCTCCACGTGTATCATAAAGTTTTCTGGGTTATCATTATGCCTTCAGGATTATCAATAAACCTTCGGGGTTATTATTTACCCTTTTAGGGTTTCAGATTTTATAAACAAGTAGCTAGGAATATCCCACAACTCGTAACATCTCTCTAAGTAATACAATAACGCACCTCTGTGAACACGGGACCCTTTTCACACCTAAGAGTCAGCTAATGACAGCTATACTCTAGCATAAACCCCATTTAAATACGGAGGTGGTTGCATTTACTTTCTCATTGTTTGTACTAAGATGTCCCCTTTATACGAATATTTTCTCATCCCTATTGCACTAAAAAAACAACATAAGCAACAAATAAGCAAAGACACTTATTTCGCAGATTGTAATTTCTTTCAATCATTCTCTGCCCCCCCCCCCCCCTATCCTCCCCTTTGTATAAAGGGTGACATATTCAAGTAAATCAATACATTAGCATACGGGTTTTTTTAAATAATATTTTTTGTAATATTATCTTACAGGTAAGCGTTTAAGTTTTTAACCCTTTTTAAGCATTTTTTTTTTAAATTTATTTGTGTACATCTGTTTAGTTCCATTTTCGATTTTAGACTGCTTGACAGGGCGTTAGCATATGCCTGCCGTCATGTCACGTCATTATGTCGGTGTTACCAAGACCCGGTGTCTATCGCACCTGCGGCTCCTGGGAGGGTTATCATCCCCATTGTTCGGTCATGACACCGAGGAACCCCTCAAAGACGCATTCGTTTGTGGATGATACACGGCTGTGGGGCACCACTTTCTCATTAAGCCTGCAGAGAATTTAACCCTGGTGGGACCGACCGTAAAAATACCGCCTCTCGGGTGAGATTTGAACAAACGGACTTTCGGCTTTATGTCTTAGATCGCAATTTTTCCTTTTTAAAAGTAAATATTTCAGGGGACATGACTAAACGATGGTGTGAAAAACCTCCTTCTCTCTCTCTCTCTCTCTCTCTCTCTCTCTCTCTCTCTCTCTCTCTCTCTCTCATCTGGTCCCTTTTGCAAGCCGGCCAGTGACAGTAATGGGACAACCTGTCATCACCTTTCATTAGTCTATCACATGAGCTTTATTGTGGTCCAGTGTAACTTAATGCGTGACCTCGTACGAGTCCGAATCGTCAATTACCCATGTGTCTTTTAATTCACGTTTGACTCTAAAGACCGTGAGAATTATCTTCTGACGATGAGATAATCTTCAGAGATTTTATTGTCTTTTATTTGTCGCTAATTAGGGGGATGTGTGTTTTTTTTTTTGTTTTGTTTGTTTTACAGCCGTCCACTGCATTGATCAAAAATTTGGCTCTCGTTCGTTTATTTCCTCCAAGATATTTACCAAGATATAGTTTGCGCTGTCCTATGGAACACCTAATCATGTGTATAAAAGAACATGTATCTTGTCTATTATACAAAAGCAAAGATACACCCAAGCACGAATATATATATATATATAATGATCGGAGTCGTTCTCAAATACCTAACAGGGACACACTTAGTTTCCTCAATTAACGGCTGTACTCGTAAGTATAAATGAAGTCAATAGTAATGGCTTCCAATGTGAGTGCAATGTTATTATATTTGGGATTAAATCCTACAGATTACGGGGTATATCGTCTATTCTTATTCTCATTCTATATTTATACATTAACATAATAATAGCATAATAACATAACACCAGTACAGGGGCGGATCCAGGATTTAGGAAAAGGGGGGGGGGGGGGGTCCAACCCAGGAGGACTAATGAAAATCCTAAAAAAAAAAGGTCATCACGTCTGGAAAAAGGGGGGTCCAGGCCGCAAAATTACTTCTAAAACCCCTTAAAAAAGGTTGCTTCGGGTGGAAAAGGGGGGGTCCGGACCCCCTGGACCCCCCCCCCCCTGGATCCGCTTCTGCAGTACATTTCCCCCTGTCACGTACTCCGGAACCGGAATGGAATTCTGCAGATACACATAAACTTAGTTAAGCTAGCATTCAAAAATCGAAGTTACCTCGACCAAAAAAAAAAAAAAATTAATTGTCAAAAAATGTTCGATATACATTTCGCATACATTTGCAGGACTTGGAAAGCAGCCATGCATGACACGCACGAGCTCGTACAAATTGGCCCGGTTCTCTCCTGTTCTTTGAGTGAATGGAATGGAATGCACGGTACAAGTGAAGTTGTCTCGGAACGGGTGCGTGTAGCTTTAACGGCTATATTAAGTGGAAGCATTTATGTTCTAAATATCAGCTACATCAGTATGCCTTTATCGCTCGTTAACATGCTGGTGTATTTCACATTATATATAGTTTACCATGCGCTTTATCAGACTTATTAGTTCTGTCAGTTCAATATATTCATATGTTTGTGACCTCCGTATCCTACAAATATTGAAAACAAAATCTGCCAGACTAACGCCAAATAAAAATAAAAAAAAGGTTTGGTTCTCAGGCAATTTTTCGAGAAATCAGTGTGCGCGGGCGATATTTCATTTTTTACCTTTTTTGTATGTTTTGATAAACATGTCATATGATCAGGGAAAAGCATGAAAATAACAGATTTTTCTGCTTAACAGGTCAAAGCGCTACATAACAAAGGGAATTTTAACGCAACTGTGTTATTCTATCTTCTTGAAAGATGAAAATTAAACTAATTATTTTTATGGGAGGGGGGTTAAAATTGACGCGGGTGGTGCCTGAGAACCATAACTTTTATTTTTTTTTGCCTTATATCTTGCTGTAACCACACCACATGGATTTTATATATATATCAACATTTTAATTTAACAGCGATCGATTCGGCCAAAGAGGTCGGTTGGTACTTTGCCCACTGAAGGGCCTAGCAACTCCCAGTGTAACATGGTACTGATTTTATAGGTTCGCATGGGTTTTTACACCTCCAAAATGAAAAAAATAATGTGATGCTCCGGAGTGCACATTGCGTGCAACACTAATAAAAGTATACAGGCGTGAAGTTTACTAGATAAAAGACACGCTCCCTTGGATCCCACCCTGCCTTTTTTTGCGTCCCTAACAGTGGCGTCAATTTATCTTCGACTGTGTGTGTGTGGGGGGGGGGGGGGACACACACACGCCCTTGTATGTATATATATATATATATATATATATATATATATATATATATATATATAATCTTAGCGTCTCTATGATACATTCCAAACATATAAACAATCACATGTCACATATATTAAAATTAAGCATAAGGTTTTAGAAAATATGGTATTATGTTTCCAGTGAATGTTAATTCTAAACCAGGTTTAAATGTACTTTTTCAAAATAAACTCATAAAAGGAAACAAAGTTTGTTACTCTCTCTCTCCCTCTGTCTGTCTCTCTCTCTCCATCACACCTTTTACAAGATATATATATATATATATATATATATATATATATATATATATATTCCATTTGCAATATATAAATATTATTCTCTGATTAGCGAGGACGAGGAAGGGGGGGGGGGGGGTGATTACATTGACCAGCCTCTTGCCCAAATGTGGGGGGGGGGGTATACCCCTGCCGGATTGGGGTTGGTATGATTTTGACATGCGAAATTTAGTCCAGAATCACAGTCGCTACTGAAGGACCAATTATCGTGGCAGGCATGGATATCATGACCGGTATTTCGAATAACTTATCCGGCTTTTACCTTTGTTGCGGAATCCACGACTGTGATAAGATGACACTTGTGGCCCTGACCTGTACAATATGGCCGTGTAATTGTGAAGTTTTTTTAAAGCACCAGAATACTCTAAAGTATTAAAATATACTCGTCAAAATTCATCCGGTCATGTCTTTGATAGTTAATGGGTCTCTTGGGCAACATAACACATTCTTACCTTAATATTTTAATCAAACATCCCCTATTGTCCTTGTAAGCCCGCCGTGATTTAAACATAAACTTTTGGAACGTGTTGTGAGCTGACGTTGATTGAAGGGTACCCTGCACGGTCCCCATTTAACGCCCACTTATTGCATTTCCAACAGCGATAATATTGGAGCTGGGCCCCGTCCAAATCCCGTTGCAAAGGATTATGGGATACTCCACACATTCATGGCGATTTTTCCTTTATGTAAACATTTGGTCTCCTGGTAAAATTATGGATGTGAAGGGCAACTAAGCATGCAGCCTGTCAGAAGTTTTTTTTAATATCCAAAGGCAACGAACAGGTAATTATTTTTTTTTTTTAGTTCGCCTAAAAAGTCATTTATATGATTCCGAATGGTTCTCCTTATTCGGAGCCATACACGGAGTTCGCAGTAGTGCCGAACTCAAGACGTTGACGGAGAGCAGCAGAGCAAATCGGAATAAAGCGCTTTTGGTCGAAACAAGCCTTTACCATGATCCTGACTTGATGACACATAATCTGGTTTAATTTTGTTTAATAAGACAGGGTTCAAAATACATAAAAAAAAATAAATAAATGAAAATCAGCACGAGATTCTTGCAACGTAGTAGGTTTTAACCACATATTCTATGAGACGTAGGCGGATGGATACGCATAAAAATATAAAGATAACTAAACATCGGCATTCATAGGAATGCAAGCCTCCGCCATTTGGGGGACGCTTTTGTGAGATGCTTAAATGAAAACCGTGTTTGCTTTCACTTAGGCCAATATGTCAGGGTTGATCCTTTCATAAAAATAGGTACATATGAGAATATTCCGTGATGACATTTCTTAACCCCAGTCATGTGCCGGATTCACACCAACATCTATTCTTCATTGGCCCATTACCGAAATGCCCTGAATAGTTGATGAGATTCGGTTTATGAATGCGTGACGTATGTTGTGAACAAACACATTGTCTGTGCACACAAAACTGTTCGACATGCACGTTATGTCAACTTAAACACACAAATATTACTTGGCAATTGTCTGGAACAAAACCCGTTTCCATTATCTAAACGTCACACACAAAAAGAATGAAAAACACATTTCCCTTTAAATATATATTGTTGTTATAATTACAATCAAATTGTGGTAAATTATATTCGTTTTATTATAATGTTCACAAGCATAAACATAATTTTATATAGACTGATAAAAGAGTAAATATCATTGTTAATGCTATTTGTAAGTGACAGTTTAGAAATTTATCATATATGACACGGTCCATTTGAAGTGATGTTCACGAATGATGCTTCAGCAACACTTTGCCAACAACTACATTAGTTCAAATAATATCCAGAAGATGGCGCAGACCACCACTGAACCAAGTCTCCCCGGGGCCAGGACTGCGGCTTTGGTAGCTACGATAATATAAACAATTCTTATTCATTTGTATAACGTTCGAGACAGACAGACAGACAGACAGACAGACAGAGAGACAGACAGACAGAGACAGACAGAGACAGAGATAGAGATAGAGATAGAGAGAGGGATAGAGAGAGGCAGAGTGAGATAGAGAGAGATAGAGAGAGATAGAGAGAGGCACAGGCAGAGAGAGACCAGGGGCGGATCCAGTATTTTGGAAAAAGGAGGGGTCCAACCCAGGAATACTAATAACTAGAGGCCCATGGGCCATGACGCTCAGCTGAATTCAAGGAATGTTGAACAATGAACAAAATGACTGCCAGTGTGCTAAAAAATCATAAATTTTGTGAAGAGTCCTTAGAAATGTCTTATTTATAAAAAAAAACTCTCAAAGAAGGAATGACATACCACATTTCAGACCAATATCTTGAACCACTACTAAGATATGAGCAATTTTCGCCCAAAGCCGAGTAGGGATGCAGATGGCACCACCAGTCTTGAGTACAAGATGGAGGAGTCGAAGATCTATGGGTTACACCAATTCAGGCCAATAGAGAAAATCACTCATGAGAAAAGGGCAATTATTTATTCTACACAACCAGGAAAGTATGTGGCGCCATCTGTCTGGTTTACGAGAAAACTTTCCAAGATGGATGGAGATGCCAAATTTCAGACCAATATCTGGAACCTTTCCTGAGATATGAGCAATGTTAACCAAAAGCAAATATACTGATAGACACCACGCGAAAACAACTGCAGACAGCGCCACCCATTTTATTTACAAGATGGAGGTGTTGAGGATCTATGAACATGCACAATTTTAACCCAATACATTGAAGAACCACTAAGACGAGCAGATGGCAAATGCACAGATGGACACTACGCAAAAAGTATTGTAGGTGGCGCCACCAGTCGCAATTATGAGATAGAGAGATCCAAGATCTATAGACATGCAAACTTTTAGCACAATACATTTCGCCACACCTGAGATATGGTCTGTTGTCAAAAAGACACCCAAATTCGTACTGCACAGAAAGGACTGCTGGTTGGGCCACCTGTCTTTTTTAGACACATCAACACAGGTTGGGCCACCTGTCTTTTTTAGACACAAAAACACAGGTGTAGGAACAACTATTCTGGGTTTCGGAAAGATTGGTCGATGGGTCTCAGAGGAGTTCTCTGGAAACTAACGCAGAGTTTTTGCATCACATTTTTAATTATTCTGGGGGGGGGGGGGGTATTTACGAGCCCCATAGCTCGGAGGATATGGGTAACAGAGACCGTATTTCAGATTTCCATATAGACTTTTCATGGACCTGCTTAGATGTCAAGTTAAAAGATTCGAGGTCCAGCGGTTATTACTTGTGCCCTGTTAACAGATTACAGCTTCTTTGAAGGTATCAAAATTAGAAAAAAAATCTAAAAAAAATAAGAAAAAAATCATGGCTCCACCAGTTTGCAGGAACTGATGGAACACTCCATTATCAATATTCATGCTAAGGATCATGGTGATCAAGGAAGTAATTATTAAGATACTAAAGCTTTTGTATCGGATTTTTATTATTCTGGGGGATACTTTCAAGACCCATAGCTCAGAGAATATGGGTAACAGATACCTAATTTCCGGTTTCCAAGGAGATATTTTATGACCTCCCTTGATGTCAAGAAAGAAGATTCCAGGTCTGGCAGTTACGATTTAAGCCCTGTTAACAGATGACAGCTTCTTTGAATGTATCAAAAATAGAGAAAAAATCGTAAAAATGAGAAAAATACAGGTGGCACCACCAGTTTTCAGCAATTGACGGAACACTGCATGATCAATATTCATGCAAAGAATCATGGTGATCAATGCATTAGTTGTTTAGATAGTGCAGCTTTTGTATCAAATTTTTAATTATTCTGGGGGGAAGTAATGAGCCCTATAACTCAGAGGATATGAGTAACCGAGACTTAATTTCAGGTTTCCAAAGAGATTTTTCGGTAATCTCTCTACATGTCAAGTTAGTAGATTCATGGTGGAATAGTTACAATTTGTGCCTTTTTAATATAAGAGCACTTCTTCATCAGGAATGAATGAAACACTCCATAATGAATACCCATGCAAAAAATCCTTGTGATCAATACATCGGCTGTCCAGAGAGTGCAGCGTTTGTATCAAGTATTAATTATTCCGACAGGTATTTACGAGCCCCGTAGCTCGGAGGATATGGGTAACAGAGACCTAATTTCATGGTTCCACATAGATTTTGCATGGGCCTCCCTGGATGTAAAGTTAGAAGATTTCAGATACAGCGGTTAAGATTTGTGCCCTGAAGACAGATGACAGCTTCTTTGAAAGTATCAAAAATAGAGAAAAAAATTGGTTAAAATTAGAAAAAGTACAGGTGGAGCCACCAGTTTGCAAGAACTGATTGAGCACTCCATGAACAATATTCACGCAAAAATCATGGTGGTGAAGGCAGTAGTTATTCAGGTACTGAAGTTTTTGTATCAAATTTTTATTATCCTTGGGGTACTTACGAGACCCATAGCTCAGAGAATATGGGTAACATACCCTAAATTTAAGGTTTCCAAGGGGATTTTTTTATGGACCTCCCTGAATAACAAGTTAGAAGATTTAAGGTCTAGTGGTAAGGATTTGTGCCCTGTTAACGGACGGCCGGATGCCAGACGGACGGCCGGATGGACGTCGAACAAAGAGTGATTGCTATAGCTCAGATGACTCTCAGTCAGCTGAGCAAAACTACCTAAAAAAAAGGTACCAGGTCCGGAAAAGGGGGCCGGGAATTTTATCTGAAACCCAAGAAAAAGGTTGCTTCGGATGAAAAAAAAAAGGGGGGGGGGGGTGTCTGGACAGGGAGACAGAGGAAACGGGAGGGAGAGAAAGGGGAAAGGAGGGAGAAAGGAAAAGAGAGGAAAAAGGAGAGAGATGGAGTAATTATGTAATAGAATTAAGTATGTCATGTTTATTTCTTAAATTAAACAAGGGGAGTATTTCTTTGCTCAATAAATTCCCTAAAATATGTGTACCTACAAATGCCACACTGCCAATTAAATCCATAATGCGTTGTTTTACCTGAATTTGACTTCCATTATGTATAAAACTGCTTGAGTCATATAGACAAATAATTACAACAACACCAAAAAAAAAAAAAAACTCACCCGAAGACGACACATGCTCGCAAACTGAAATAGAAGTAACAGTTTAGAATTAGACTTCCACGCAAAAATCGAGATTATTATTTAATGTTTCGCTTAATTTCATAATGAAGAATTGCTTAAATCAAGTGGTATGTTTCAATGGCATCAATATTTAGTGACTATGGAATAAATCATATTGTTATACATTTTTTACCCCCAAGTGCCTTAAATTCATTAACATATTAATATTCTAAACAAAAATAAGAATTTAAATCTGGTACCTCCATATGCATGTCCCCCATACGTCACTTCCCTTTCCGGTTTACACAGTAGTTTCCTGTAAGCCCTTGCCTCGTTCATATCAGCTTCGGGTAGAGTTGGTGTGCGGCTCCACACTTGAACGACAGACTTCGTGCATACTCCATTATCCATTTTAGTACATATCCACGACACCAGGTAGCGGTTATAGTCGATATAGACGATGTACGTTTCTGAACCTGTTAGAATAAGTGTATACATGCCTTGATGTGAATGTTTTTAAACTGAGCCGGGATAAATATAAATTCCTTTGGGAACATAGATGGGTCCTTCTAATCCGTTCTCAATGGAAAGTCTCAAAACAATGAGGTTTTGTGAAATGAAGCAAACTGAATACATCATATAATTAATGGTATAGCAGTGTTAGTCTGTAGTAGTGTAGGTAAAGTTTAAGAGATAGAGTAAGAGCCGTTTAGATAGACTTATATTGTGTGGTTATAAATAACTAAGTCTATCTATACGGCGTATTCTTTACCTGCAATATATATATATATATATATATATATATATATATATATATATATATATATATATATATATATATATATATATATATATCTGGAAATGGTATACACAGAAAAGTCGGTTAACTAACGGTGGAAATCGAACCTACAACATTTTCCATTCCCCTCAATGTATTTGCACACTCTTTTTATAGGAACCAGCGAAGTAAAGTCACTGTAGTCTCACCCACTACATGTATTGGCGCGGCGACTATGCATGCAGCAGGGAGAACTAATTGCCTAATATTGAGTGCTGCACATATTGTATAAAGATGTATGAATAGCGATGCTTGTTCACTGTTTATAGATGGACATGGTATACACAGAAAAGCCTGTTTACTGACGGTGAGAATCACACCACCGACCGGGAATCGGAAAATCGCGGGTTCGATTTCCACCGTGATGTATATCATTATTTCTGTGTATTTCATTTCCATCTATAAGACCCAAGTATCACCAGAATGCGGATGCTGCTACGGTTTAAACCGTGGTAACACCTTGAAGAACCGTGCAGAACCCTAGCCATACCTTAAAGAACCGTAAAAGTACCTTGAAGAACCCTTGAAAACCGTGGGGCACCGGGATTGAGTCCCGGAAGTTTTAAACGGTTTAAAATTTCCGGGACATGTCCAGGTATACCGTGAGTAAAGGTCATACCGGGACAAACCGTAGTCAAATCGTAGTTAAAGCGTAGTGACACCGGATACACCGTAACAACACCCTGACGCCACCGTAAATTCCCTTTGTATTTCCGGGACAACCGATGACTTTTTGAGGCTTTCAATGTCCTCACGGTTCTCCACGGTCTTTTACGGTGCTGTCACGGAGTTTTTACGGCGTTCAAATTACAACTACGACTAACCACGGTCGAACTACGGGTTTTCACGGTATATGAAGGTTTTATCACGGTGAGGGGACGGTTCTTCACGCAAATTGTCGGTGTAATCATGGTCGAGCCACGTTTTGGCTACGGATATCAAGGTGCCGCTACGAAAGACTATGGCGCCACAAGGGTGAGACAGTACTCGCCCTTTGGTATCATGGTTTGCCACGGTTTACCATGGTCTTGCATATAAATAGGGGGAATTTTTCAATGCTTTCATTCTTGCGCATGTGTTTTGCAGAGATGTTGCAACAACTTGACCAGAAGAAAAGATTGGAAATGATATAATTGTAATTGCAACTGAACGAATACCAATGGAACAGAAGATATTGGAAGCACGTTCGCTTGCCGTTGTGGTGAACAGTAAAAAGACAAGATGACCTGTACAAAAACTAGGGGGAAAGGCTCAAAGAAGGAAGAGGAGATCGTGTTAGGTTATAAGTTATCACTGCTCGTACCTTTTATTGGCTACAATATTGATACAATGAATATGAATTTAGTATAAATGTGATACAAATGATTCTTTTCGGTATATGTGTTGCATTTTCTATTTCCAGGTTCGACTGTGGATTGTGAAGCGCCAAAATCTGGGTTTGTATGCGCGTCTATTCAGCGAACTGCGTGACGAGGACGTCAAGGGCTTTAGGAACTTTATACGTCCGGATCCTGACCTCTTCAAGGAGATGTTATCCCGTATCCAGCCAAGAATATCCAAGCTGGACACCAACTATAGAACGGCACGGTGAACTGGGCTTAAACTTGTGATAACATTAAATTACTTGGCAGCAGGGGACAACTACATTTCTCTCATGTACGGTTTTTCGTGTCGCCCACAACACAATATCACATGTCGTAAAAGAAGTCTTCACAGCAATTAAGAGGAGTTTGCCGAGGAAAGTCATGCCATATCCAAGGAGTCCAGGTGAATAGAAGATGATCGCTCAAGGATTCTCAGGTTTTCAAAGGTTTTCACTCCATAATTCTCATGGCTAGTGGATTTAGATTATAAATTCATCTGGGCTGACGTGGGAGCAAATGGGTCTGCAGGTGGAGCACAAGTATTCAACGAGAGCGAACTGACACCATTGAACTTGGAACCACTGGATTTCCAGAATAAGAACCACTATAAGTTGGCGACGAAGATGTCCCGTTCTTTATAATTGCTGATGACGCCTTCGCTATGAGAACATGGCTCATGAAACCATACAGCAAACGCCACATGACTATAGAGGAAAGAATATTTAACTAAAGAATCTCGAGAGCTGGTCGTATCGTAGAAAACGCAATCGGGATTACAGCTCACCGTTTCCAATGTCTCCTTAAACCAATGCAACAGGATCCTTAATTCATCATTCGTATAGTATATTCGTATGGTAAAAAAAGATCCAGAGCTCGAGTGGACGACCACCTCAACATCGCGCAGGAAAATTGGCTTGCAACAGGACAACTACCTGATGGAGGGGACAGTATGGGAAATAACAGAATGACAGAAGTCGCCAAGAGACAACAAGAATACTTGAAGTTATTACAATGGCATTGATGCTGTTCTGTGGAAAACATATGATATAGTGACTGATAATTATTAATGATGGCATGTTTATTGTATTTAAGAAATAATACGAACACTTTATATATATATATATATATATATATATATATATATATATATATATATATATATAAAACAAAATTATTTGTTTGTTACGTTCGTGTGTATTATGTGATTTTCATGCCTCGATGATAAAAACTGTGAAGTGATGGCGTAAAAATAAAAGAAATTTGTTGTAAGGTTTGTTTCTTAACATTGCGAAAAAAAACAAGAATTAATAACAAGAAAGAAATATTTACAAGCAATTATAATAATAAATAAAAAGATTAAATTGAAAAATAAAATGTTTGATTAAATAGACGCCGAAGGAAAATATACCGAATAATTATTTGCGAATATAACATAAAAGTTTAAAAATATAAAAATGGTGATGGATTAATAAAAAATAACAAAATAAATATGGTTTTAACGATATTTTTCACAGCGGCCCTGACACTAATTTTAAGGATACGTTGAAAGTCACGCAAAAAAGAATATATAGAATAATATTATAAATGAACTCTTGTTATTAGTTCATTTTGTAATTATATTAATTATTATTATAATTCTTTTTTTTCTGTCAAACGTCACATATTTTAATTTTCAATGTGTTTTTATTTTCAGTCCAATTGATCCTTGTTATCTTTAAAACTCTTGGAAATGTGTTTATGTTAAGCAATATTTTTCTTTATAATATAAAACCTTAAAATATTTTTTGAAGTTTTGAAATTTTATTTGGTCAATAGGACATGGTTATGTTAAAGCAAACAAAAAAACAAACTTTGTCAATAGAACATAGTAAAACAACATAAAATCATATTCAAAGAATAAGCACCGAAGAACCGAAATGACTTAAATTACTTCAATCTAGAATCCAAGAACCAATTGGATCAGATTATCACTGGAGCGCCATTGGTTGCGGCGTGTTCAAAGATGAAGTGGTCGATAGATCTGCTTCAAGGTCTGACGTCACATTGAGGGCTTCAACAAACGAAAAGGACGACGGCATGCTGGATGGCCTCTGTACAGGTAGAGCTGGATTGAGGCCTGCTTTTTGTGTTGCTGTCTTTTACCCGGCCAGGAGTGTAGTTGCTGTGTCTGCTGTGTTGCTTGCTGCTGAGACTCCCCTAGAATACTGGGGAAGTCCATCATGGTTATATGGCCTGGTTCACGTTGCTGTCGTTGCGGTAGCGGCTGTCTCATCGGAGTTGTGTACGTCATGGATCGACCAGGTTCAGGTCCAGGCAGTGCGAATATTTGCCGTATCTGTGTGCAATAGCCTTTGGATTTGGTTTTGCAACCTGCTTCTGTCCTACGATATCTGCATGAGTAATTGCAGGATGTCGTCTATATGGTCAATGGATCGCCGGGTGCTAGGACAGTCCGTGGGCGACACAGCACGAGTTCTCTTGGCAGCGGATGGAGGAGTTAAATAAGATCGTCTTACTGTGGACGTGGATACCCCAATGTCTGGCACATTAGTAGTAATGGCTGTCGCTCTGGCCTCTTCATCAGATAGAATCTAGGGGAATGGCGTTGGTGAACGCGGGCAGTCCACTTGTGTGTCGGTGGTAGGCAATCGTGATCAAACTGAAAGATTCATTCACAAGATATTGTATTTGCTTGTAAAACGGTTCATTTTTTAGGCCTATTTGTATTTATCAGATAAATTGCAACATAAAAATTATAAATATGACAATAACCAATGCTATACTTACACTGACGGTTCCACGCCCCCTCAGACGAACTATATGATCCACATGAAATCTGAACTTGTCCTCTATGAATTTGTCGCGGTCTGTAAGCTCCTTTCGTGAAAAACCGGACTTATAACACGTAACCCTTGCCAACCAACGTTCGTATCGAGTCATACCATGTGCGAATAATTCCTGATTCAATTCAGCAGCTTTTTTGTTCCACATTTTTTTCTTCTTTTGAGTATTTTTGTTATCTGCTCTGCCCTTATCATAAAGGAACTAGTTTGCTTTCAGCCACTCAGCGATATCTGCTTCCACTTCCTCACTAATATTGATGAGCACCTTCCTCACTCTGCCGGGTTTTTGGCAGGATCAGCAGTTTCATCATCATCATCTTGTTCTGGTTCTTGATCGTCGTAATCTTTATCATCACCAACGTCCCTGACTGCGCCTTGAGCAGATCTAGTTGCAGATGTTGACGTTGAAGCTTCTAATTCATAATCCGGTCTCTGTGTGTATTTTTCCTCATCTGTAACCGTCTTGGTAGGCTCAGTTTTTCTCTTTTGCATTTTTTGGCATAATAATAGACTACTAAAGGCGGTCAAAATAAATAAATAAAAAAACTCAGTAAACACTGAATGGACACGGATGAGCGGCTTATTTTCTCGTGTATTTTATTCAAACTGTGCTGGATGCTTTTGCTAAAGCACTATTATAGCCCACGGCCTGTCTACTGTAATAAACCGCAGTTTCACCGTAGTAAGTCCTTAGTGGCACCGTGACCACGCAAGTCCATTGTAACTCCTGCGTGACAGCACCGTAAGAACCGTAGCAACACCGTAGTTGCACCTTATAGAATCGTAGGACAAATTGCTACACCGTGGGTCATACCATGCTGAACCGTAATGACACCGAATGCACGGTAGTGTCACCTTAATGACACCCTAGGTCCGCCGCAACAAACCGTGAGTATGCCGTGCAATACCGTACTGACACCGGGGAAGATGTTGACCGTCGTCGAGACATCCACGGTGGATTTTACGAAATTTCGTCTCGGTTCTCCCCGGTTTGAAAACCAGGACAAACCGGGGGTACATAAAACTCCGTAGTAGGTCTTTTCATACATCTAATCCTTATATATATATATATATATATATATATATATATATATATATATATATATATATAAAGTTTTCAGGAATGACGCACTTCAAAAAACACCCATAAAACAAGTTAAGTAAATTTTATAAAGTTAGAAGGCCCTGCTTTTCTTGTATAAACAAATATATATTTTAATTTTTTCCTAAGCTCATGATAGTGAATTGATGGTTCAAGGGAAATGTTAAGAAAGCTCAATAATAGATAAATCTCTACGATCTAATTTTATCTGTGATCTGAGTTACATTTGAGTCACTGTTGTGAGGCCAAGATCAATTTACCAGCTTCCAAATTCAGGGGCGGATCTAGGCGTTAGGAAAAGGAGGGGTCCAACCAAGAACTGGTGAAAACATAACGAAAAGGTCCCTATATCTGGAAGAGGGGGTTATGCCCGCCAAAATTAGTCTTAAAAAGGAGCGTCCAGGGGGCCCGCTTCTGAATCCAGTCTGGATCCGCTTCTGGATCTGGTTCTGCCAATGTCCAAAACCATGTAACCATTGTTATCAATGTTTGAATACCGGTCCGCACTTGACACGATAGTAATCTTACATTCCGATCCAAGTCCGAGTCCAAGTAATTGCTTTCCGAGCCTAGATCCGAGACCAAGCCTGGCAGCGAGATTTACAAAATTGTGACCACAAGTGCATAAACTTAGGTAGTATTAATCTTCGGATGCAATACGTGCCTCAAAATAAGTGATAAAAATGTCAGCATGCAAATTGACCCCTTTAGTGTATGCGTCAATTTTGTGTATATGTTAGTATAGCCAATTATTTAAAAGTGATACAGATTTGTTTTACCGTCGTGAGACCCTCCATACTGTCTCATCTGTCCTCCCGATGACGTCTTCTTTAATGTGATCCGTGCAAGTTTCTTGCAACTATTTTCACTCCTGCAATTGTAATAAATAACACGTTCGAATAGACAGACACGTGAATTTATAATACATTCGCTGGGATAATCTTCATTGTACATGGCATCCAGCATTCGGGATCATAACAGGTTGCCTATGACGCTCAGCTGAAATTGACATGTAATATAAGTGTTAAATGATATAATTACAGGATTAAAAGGAGACTTGCCAATGACCTTGATTTTACAAAAATTGGTTCCAAAGAAAATGGACAAAAGTTGTACCCTGTCTTGCTGGATACTTGGATTCTTAGGTTTGGCCAATAGCTCACAGAACATTAAATATCAGGTCACCATGACCTTGTTTCAAGTTTACAAGCAGATGTGCCTAGTACCTACCAGGACGTTGCGTTAGTATGACCTAACTTCAGATTTCCAAGGAGATTTCCCTTGAACCTCCCTTGATGTTGAATTTTCAGATTCTAGGCATAACAGATAGGATTTGTGCCCTGCTGACATTCAGGGTGCTCCTTGCTCTCCTTTTCCTATAGGTTGCAGAATATAGGTCACTGTGACCTTATTTCTGTTTACAGAGGCATTTGCTTAAGAACTCCCAGAATGTTACGTTAGAAAATCCTAGTCCTAATGGATACAACATATGCCCCGTTTGCCTGTCTTTGTGCTCCGGCCCGTAGGTTGCAAAATATAGGTCATCATGACTTAATTCTAGGTTTTCAAGAAGATTTTCCTAGGACCTCCCTGGAGTGAGAAGATTCTAGGTCTTACGTTTACCATTTGTGCGGGGCGGAAGAATTGTTCGATGGACGAAGGACAAAGGGTGATCGTCAACAGATCAGAAGACTTAGAGTCATCTGAAAAGATTACAAATATTCAGTTTGTCACAAGACGAGATGTCTGGAGGTCTTCAGTTTCTCTTGGCCCAATTGAAAGGGACCCCATAACCTCTTGAGTAAGTCGTCGGGTAGTGACTATGAGGGGCTAATAGGGTCAATGGGCATTTTGAAGAGAAACCAAATAAAAATAAAAAAAAAGGTAATAAATGAAGGGAATAATCTGAACGTGTGTTCGCTAATGTTTATATTGCATAATGCTACCAAAATGCATTGAACTATAAGGAAAGAAAGACCTAGTATATTGGGATGACAATTTTGTTTCTCTGTGAAAACTGGTTAAATTATTAGCGAATAAATTCAGAGTTAAAGTTTTATTTTGTTTAGAGTTAACTTTAATCTTTAAGCAGTACAACACTCACGCAATATAAAGCACGTAACAAAGGACACCATTTCTTTGTTGGATTTTGATGACGGAGCCCTTCATGTCAGCGGATGGATCTCCTCCGGGATGATTGTACCAGCCAATCAGGTACCAGACCCCGAGAAGCTTAATGAAAGTGAAATCAAGAAAAAGTACAATAAAGCAATAATTTGGTAATATTTTCAAGTTGAACTGTTTGGTCCCAGATTTTTTTCACTCTAGTCCTCCTAGTCAAAATAACCCTACTGTGTTCTTTTCTCCAGATTCCCATTGACCCCATTATATCGTGTATAATAATCCCGTCTACAATCAAAACTGTTGAATTCTGACATTTAAGTTAATTAATTGTTAAAAACGCAAAATTGTTTCGGTCCGTAGTGTGGCCAGATTGATATAGAGATATAGAGATACTTGAAGTTAATTTCTTTCTCTCTCCAACACTTCTAATCATTTTTCTACAATTCAAAAAGTAAGGAAAAGTTCCAAAATGAAAATGAGACTATAGAGAACATTTTTTTAGTTAAAAAAGGTCTTTGTGACTAAATGTCCCCTGGCAGTTAGTTCAATGATGACACTTGAGCGGGACAACATTAAGTCGATCATGTTACATTGTCCATATCAATCAATTGAAAGGTAAGGAATATTCAACATGTGACGAATATTAAGATAAGAAATGATTAAAAATTATATATATATATATATATATATATATATATAAAGTTAATGGATTTTAAAGGGATGTGTAACATGAAAAACAGTGAGAAAAAAATAAAGAGTATAAAAATAAGGAATATAAAATGAAAAAGTGTATTTACGTATTAAATATAAAAAAAGGAAGAGATATTAAGGTAATGGGTATTAAAACTGTAAAGCATGTTAAAGCAATACACGATAAAACAAAAACGCATATTAATAAAATAAATATTTGAAGAGAAAGGAATATCAAAATACTGAATATTAATAAAGATAAGAAATAGTAAGCTAAAGAAAATTTAACCATTGCGGGATATGAAGGTAAAGAATATTACAACATTACGGAAAATGAAGATAATGAAAATTAAAATAGTAAGAAATAACAAGGTAAGTTAAGGAATATTTATTTACCTTTCCTGTATTCAGGTATCTGACGTAAGGAATATATCTTAACTGACAAATATCTCCTGTTCACAAAACAAAACATCCACCAAAACAATTATTCTCTGAAAATCATTAATTATTTCATTTCATTATTAAGCAGTAAGTGAGGAACACAGCATGTAATATTGCACATAATTGGGAATATTATAATATACCTTCACACTATTTTACCAGGGTATATTCTATTCACCCTGTGGAAACTGTAATTATATAACGGCAGAATAACATTCAACTCTTGTAGTACACAGTTAGTTTATCATTATGTACATTTATTAAATCCGAAAAGTTATATTTAAGTTTTCCGATATTTACACAAATCATACTCACTAGAACTCTCACGTCCTTGGCATTCTACAACAGAAAAATGAATGCGGTTTTATGAATCAATATCTCTCTTCCTTTAAGCTATTTGGCTGACTTATTAAAGCACTACTAGTAACTTCAAATAGTACATCCTTTATTTGACCCAATCCCAATCATGGCACATTTTAATCATATTTTTTTATACTTTGTGGTCAGATGTAGTTAGTTACGAAAGTATCCGTTAGGGGTAGCTTCATGATCTCTCGCACTGCTCAGACTCGGACTCACTAGTGTAGGATTCTGCTGTTTAGGGATTTTGGGCGTCACAATCTGGCTCCCACAATGCACAGCGGAGTAGGTAATATGTAACGGAAAGCTTCATATAGTCCGTTCAAATATATTGGATTGGAATTGTTTCAAGTCAAATTTCATAAACATGAATGTTCTTGTGGTAAGGAATCACGGAATAAGTAATATTTTGTAAGCATATGCATGTGGAATATAAGCAGTAGATTTTGAGGAGAGTACTTGAAGCGTAACACACTTTGTTCAAGTTTGGCAATTGAGACATATATTATAGGCCGTCCTACAGTATTGCCAGGGAGAGTTTAGTTTCAAGTAAAAATTACCTCTGGCGGAAGGATGATGATCACTTGTTCATGCCATACATCTAGTTCTGTATTTAATGTATTATGGGTTCGGATTCAACCGGATAAAATGGATGAAAACAAAACTTACCCTCATATTTGCCGGACACATAATGATATATGTTTGGTTGCAGGCAAATCTTCTTCGTCTCCTCCTTGGCTTTCTTCAATAAATGGTTCGTCAGTTGTTTTGTCCTGCTCCAGATTTGAACAAACGGATCCTGGCAGACACCTCCTTCCACGGTGATGCAAAAATGGTACAAACCGTAGTGAACATAATCCCCACCGAATGACCTCAGGTCGGCAACTGTAATAAATTGAATTATATTTTAACCAACAGGGATTTATTTTTATTTTTACCCGTAAATCATTCACTTTCCTGCTAAAATGATCTTCTGTTAGGTTTGGATGAGAGTAACTTTTCATATGTCATTAACACACATAGCTGATCTATAATATTCTGATATTTAAATTCCTATATATGGAATATTATTACCAAGGTTGGAATGCACTTTTTATTGGATACTGAATGAATTTTAACATATTAGATCATATAAGAAATAGAAAAATTAAAAGAAAAAATGGTTGTATTTAATTTGTATAAAATTACAAAGCTTGTATTACAGCGTTCTGCAGACACCGGAGTGCTGCATGTGACAAGAGAAGTCTTGCCAATCAGCAAGATGACAAAGTCTGATATCTGGTAGTCTGTCTGTATGTATACGACGGTATGTACCTCTTTGTCCCTCTGCATACAGCGTGAAATAACATCCGTTCTTCTGACGTCTTATCTCCACATTAGTTGATGGCAGACATTCACCCGAGGGAGATCTGGAAGTACACGCATACAAAACACACACACACACACACACACACACATATATATATATATATATATATATATATATAACTAGTAAGAGGAACGCCTTTCATATAGGCTGATTTATTACCCTTTTAATCTATCATTAGTCACTTTTACTCTTAACCTAGACCTTGCCTACAGACTAAAACGGCTAAATCATGTAATATATATATATATATATATATATATATATATATATATATATATATATATATATATATATATATATTTGAAAGTGTTTGATGGCTAGAAGACCGCCAGGGTTTCTCAGAACCAATAAATTTTTGCTAGTAAATTGATTGTTTCACTAGATTAGCACCGAAAAACCCCTTTTTGAAATATTAGAATATGAATTGTCTGTCAACTTTTTCGCCATACTGTGTGACCATAGATTTCATATTTTGGCCACTCGAGATACGTTAGGATGTTACCCAGCCTCTCTTTGTTTGAGCCGAGCTTGCCCGTTAGACCGGCCCGGTGCACTGACCTGTGATTCTAGTGGTACTCTATGTGTAATATAAATGTACTTGTATAGTCGTGTATGGAAAATAAACTTAGCATACTTTAATTTGCATAAGTATATCACCTTAATGTGCGTATGTGAATGCCGTTTACGCTTTGTTTTTGTTATTTCTCGTTTGTTCCACCTAGATGATTCGAGGAGCAACGTGCAGAGGAAGCAATATCTCATTTTCTTTAGATTAAGTGCCCGTTAATTCATGATATATCCTTTCCACAACATGTATGACGTGGATGGCCTCTTTTAGCAAACTCTCAAAAAATATTTGGCCGCGGAGAGACATGAATACATATATAAATCAACTGTCAACTATCAGAATGCTTAAATTAAGTAACACGTGTGTGTAATGTTCAATGACGGGAGTTTATTGCGTCACATATATCCAATGAGTCGATACATGTTTTTTATACATATACTTTTAAAGAAAGGTTTTATCCTGAATATCAACCAATATTATTTTTGATAATAATGTTAAACAATCGAACCAGCAGGGAGATAACCGGGCAAGCCCGCTGCTACAGACATCCAAAATATTGAGAAAAAACGTACAAATAGGCGTTCCTGATGTAGAATGTTCCGTTTTCACAGGACAGATCAATTACGGAGCCTTCACTCTGTTTGTTTCTGCCAGGTGCCATATAAACCAAATACCAGCGGCCTAATAACTAAAATGATAATGTAATTTTAGTTATTATATGTAAAATATGTTATACTATAGACCCACACACACAAGTACATATTACACCCATATATAAATATTTATTTATTTATATGTGTCTATATGTATATATGAATCTGCCAACTTAATGTTATGATCATAGTGGCAATATTTCATACTCTGAACACCTGACGTAAGCCGGCCTTTTTTTAATAAAGAGCTTGCTGAAAAATTGGACACAAGTCGACCTTGTTTATTGATATTTAATCTTTAAGGCTGTCTCGGTGACTGTGGCAATATGAAAAGTGAAATAACTAAGAGTCAAATGGTTTAGTCTTCCCATTACTGTCATAATTTTGTGACATAACACATTTGTTAATCGAATTGAAAGGCTCAATAACTGTCCCAGGAGGCTATACATTCCCCCCAGTCTGTATATGTATGCGTGTATTGTGTTTAAGTGTGTTTGTAAACAACATAACTCACGGACTCATTAACGAAATCTCATAGGCCAATAAAGAATCGGTTTCATTTGTATTGGGCATATGATTCGTTTTGAGAAACGTCATCAGGAATATTCACAAATGTCCAGTTATTTATGCAGGAATTACCAGGGAATATGGGCTGAACAAACGAACATGCCTTTAGTCGATTAAAGGTCATCGTGAGGAAATGTCCCCACACAGTAAGGTCAATGATGACATTTGAGCGGGGCGACACTAAGTCGATCTTGTTTAATTGTTCATATCTAAACAAGTAAAAGTTAAGGAATATTAAACATGTGACGGATACTAAGATAAAAGCGATACACGATTAAACAAAAAACGGATATTAATAAAATAAATATTAAAAGAGAAAGGAATGTAAAAACCCTGATTATTAAAAAAAGGTAAGCAATAGTAAGCTAAAGAAGTTTTATTCATTTTAGGATATGAAGGTAATGAATATTACAACATTATTACAGAAAATTAAGATAATGAATATTAAAATACTAAGAAATAATAAGGTAAGGTAAGGAATATTTATTTACCTTTCTTGTATTCAGGTATCTGACGTTAGGAATATATCTTAATTGACAAGTATCTCCTGTTCACAAAACAAAACATGCACCAAAACAAATGTTCTCTAAAAATAATTATTTCATTTCATTATTTTGCAGTAAGTCATGAACACAGCATGTAACATTAAAGATAATTGGGAATATTATAATATACCTTTACACTATTTTACCAGGGTTTATTCTATTCACCATCCAAAAACTTTAATTATATAATGGAAGGATAATATACAACTCTTGTAGAACTCAGTAAGTTTATCATTATGTACATTTATTAAATCCGGAAAGTTATATATAAGTTTCCGATATTTACACAAATCATACTCACTAGAACTCTCAGGTCCTGGGCATTCTACAATAGAAAAATGATTGCGGTTCAAATAGTACATACTTTATTTGACACAATTGCTATCATGGCGCATTTGAATCATATGATACTTTATGGTCAGACGTAGTTAGAGCAGGATTCTGATGTTTAGGGATCATAGGCGTCACAATCTGACTCACACAATGCACCGCGGCTTCTACATACAAAGCGGAGTAGGTAAAATGTAAAGAAAAGGATAAAATAGTTCGTTCAAATATGTTGGATTAGAATCGTTTCAAGTCGAATTACCTAAACATGAATGTTCTTGTGGTAAGGACTCATGGAAGAAGTAATATTTTGTGAGCATATGCAGCTGAAATATAAACATCAGATTTCGAGGGGAGTCCTTGAAGCGTAACATATGTCGTTCAAGTTTGAAAGTTGAGACCGTACAAGTAAAAGTGACCTCTGGCGAAAGGATGGTGATCCCTTTGGTGATGCCATACATCTAGTTTAGTATTTATGGTATTATTAGTGCGGATTTAACGGGATAAAATGGATGAAAACAAAACTAACCCTCATAGTTGCCGGACACATAATGATATATGTGTGGTTGCAGACAAATCTTCTTCGTCTCCTCCTTGGCTTTCTTGAATAAATTGTTCGGTAGTTGTTTTGTCCTGCTCCAGATTTGAACAAACGTATCCTGGCAGACACCTCCTTCCACGGTGATGCAAAAATGGTACAACCCGTAGTGAACAAAATCCCTACCGAATGACCTCAGGTCTGCAACTGTAAACAAATTGTATTATATTTTAACCAACAGGATTCATTTTTATTTTTACCCGTAAATAGTCCACTTTCCTCCTCTAATGATCTCCTAATTGGTTTTGATGAGAGTAACTTTTTATATGTTATTAACACATAGAGCTGATCTAAACTATTTCAATATTTATATTCCTACATATGGAATATTAATTTGATACTGCATGCGCTTTATTATATGGAAGCATATAAGAAAAAGAAAAACTTTAAGAAAAACTGGTTATACTTAATTTGTATAAAATTACAAAGGCTGTATTACAGCGTTCTGCAGACATCAGAGTACTAACTGCATGTGACAAGAAAATTCTTGCCAGTTAACAAGATGACACAGTCTAATATCTGGTATATCTATCTGTATGAATACGACGGCATGTACCTCTTTGTTCCTCTGCATACAGCGTGAAATAATCTTTGTTCTTCTGACGTCTTATCTCCATATCAGTTGATGGCAGACATTCACCCGAGGGAGTCCTAGAAACAAACATACACACACCATATATATATATATATTTATATATATATATATATATATATATAAACATATTAAATAAAACGATTGGGAGGAACGCCTTTCGTAAAGACTTATTTATCACCCGTTTAATCTATCTATCGTCTCACATACTCTTAACCTAGACCTCGCCTGCAGGCTAAAACGGACAAATTATTATAAATGAAATGTATATATATATATATATATATATATATATATATATATATATATATATATATATGAGAAAGTGTTTGATGGCTCAAAGAAACGCCAGTGGTTCTCCGAACCAATAAATATTGGCTAGTAAATGGATAATATCAATATATTAGCACCGAAAAACTCCTTTTCAGAAATATTAGACAGGAATTGTTTGTCGACCTTTTCACCATACTCTGTGACTATAGATTTCATGTTTTGTCAAATTAGGATAAGTTAGGATGTTACCCAGCCTCGCCGTTGCTCAAGCCGAGCTTGCCCGTTCGACCGGACCGGTGCACTGACCTGTAATTCTAGCGGTACTTGTTGTGTAATATAAATGTACTCGTATAGTCGTGTATAGAAAATAAACTTAGCATACTTTAATTTGCATCAGTAAATTACCTGAATGTGCGTGTGTGAATGCCATTGACGCTTTTTTTGTTATTTATCGTTTGTTCTACCTGGATGATTCGAGGAGCAACGCGGAGAGGAAGTAATATATCATTTTCTTTATAGTAAGTGCCAAAACTTATGATATGAATGACGTGCATGGCCTGTTTTAGCAAACTGCTAACTGTTCAATGACGGGAGTTTATTGCGTCATATAAATATATATATATATATATATATATATATATATATATGCATGTTGTATATACATATATTTTTAAAGAAAGTCAATCTCTTGAACATCCACCAATATTAGTTTTAATAATAACGTTTAGCAATCAAACCAGCAGAGAGATAACCAGGCAAGCCCGCTGCTTCAGATATCCGAAATATTGAGAAATAACGTACAAATAGGCGTTCCTGATGAAGAATTTTCCGTTTTCATGGTAGAGGTCAATTACGGAGCCTTCGCCCTGCTCGTTTCTGCCAGATGCCATGTACACCAAATACCAACGGCCCATTAACTGAAATGTTAATGTAATATTTAGTTATTTTATGTAAAATATGTTATACTATAGACCCTCACACAAATACATATTACACCTATAAATAATTTTTTTTAATTTGTTTATAGGTATATATGAATCTATACATACAGTAATTATATGTAAAATTGGCATAATTATATTTACACACATGTACATATGTACTTATATACATATATATATATATATATATATATAATTTTTAATCGAATTGAAAAGCTCATTAACTTCTCCAGGAGGCTATACGTTCATCCCAGTTCCTATGTGTATGAGTGTATCGTGTGTGCGTTTGTGATTGTAAAAAACATAACTCACGGACTCATTAACGAAATCTCATGGGCCTACAAAGAATCGGTTTCATTTTGGACATATGATTTGTTTTGAGAAACGTCATCGGGAATATTCACAAATGTCCAGTTATTTATGCAGGAATGACCTGGGAATATGAACTGAATAAGTGAATGCAAACACGGCTGGTGGACAGCTTCTCCCCCCACCCCCATCCCCCTCCCCACCCCACCCCTTCTCAACTTACACACACTTTGCGGAGATGTGCATTCCTTAGAATGCAGATTTCTTGTCTATTACGTGGTCTTCTGTTTATGTATTAATACATGTAGTACATAAGGACAATGTTGGACTATTGCACAGCAATCTAACATATTTGAACCTATATCAGACACTTCTTCATTGGTGGTCCGTAAAATAAATGAAGATGTCGTATAAATGGACCTGCACATTTCCTACAGAAACGGCTATTGGACAAATATTGCACATCAAAGTAAGGTTGAGCATTCTAGGTGACTGGTTTGACAAAGTCCCTTTGTTCAGAAAACTAGTAATATATATATAACTTAACAACACATCGAAAGTGAACATAACCAAGTATAATCAGTATATTTTTATTAACACCACATCTTATATATATATATATATATATATATATATATAAATATATATATATATATATATATATAAATATATAACCGAAACGCCGTCTTTTTCATTTGAACGTGATTTTGAACAGACTTATATATCATCAAGTGCACCTTTGATTCCCTTGACATCCATACAATTAGGCTAAAGCACACACACTATGACACACACATGTTCAGTTTACTCACTCTCTCCAATTCATAATTAGCTTTTAATGGCTGGTCCGCCAGTTTGCCTCCATCTTGTGACAGGACACGAGTACACATCCCGAAGAGGAGAACTATGATTAAATTAACGTCCATTGTATCTCCTGTTGCTGCAGTTAAACACTTCCAAGTAGCCCACCTATTACACAATATATGTTCGTGTGCGAATGGAGCCTACTTTATGCCCTTAACCTAGTAGTTAAAGTGGAGTCACGCATGGCTACTTATTACTTTCAAACTTAGATTTAAAGCGCAGATGTCTCAGGGGCCGACTCAGTAGGTCTCGGTAGGGAGAGAATGGGGGGGGGGGGGGGGGAGGGTGATTAAATATTTTCCAGTATAACTTTTTTGGATGGATCTCGTGTCACGAGCTAATTATTCAGTATATACATACATATCACCAATATTATATATATATATATATATATATATATATATATATATATATCACAAATATATAAATAAAAATATTTTACTTGTTTTGTATTGGCCTTTGCTTGATAAAATTTTAGGATTACCGTTCCACTGCGAAAAAAATGTGGAATGATGATATGTTTTAATTTAATTGAGTTTCATGTATAAGGTCAAATAAGCCGGAAAAAAAATTATAAATATATAAGCTTTGAAGAAATGCCTTCGTCTTTCCCCAAACGTGACACACAAGTTTTTTCGACCAAGTTATCTAATTATTAAAAAAAAGGTCCATTAACCCAACAGCATTCCAACTGCAGGTCAGATTCTTGCATTCGCCTTTCGGTGTCCTGCTTAATAGTATCATTAACGCTGCGTTTGGCTCGGCTTTCGTAATAAGTTTCATTTTGCTTCTCTATTAAAAATTGATAAGTTGACTGATATATCTCACTCCAAACAACGCCAGTAAGCCCAGGGTAGGTACTCCTGAAAAAAAAACAGAAGATAAGATGCATAGTAACAATAAGACAATGTTGTCAACAAAGTTCATCACGTAACACAGGGCTGTTAACATTAAGCACGGTTTATAAAAAGTTTTCTCACTTCTTCTTGTATTCACCTGCAAATGTTTATAATAACAGAATGTTTTGAGTTAAAACATGACGCGTGTTTATATAACTAGAGACATAGCCTTCGAAAGGATGATAATAAATATTTGTTGCTTGCTTACAGGGTAACGGTTTACCACCAATAACGAATTTTATTGAGTTGTAATTTACAACGTTTATCCAAACTTCAGCACAATCTGATACCAAAGCCTTAATCGATAAATATGTTGTATTTCAAAATATTTCACTTCATAAAATGACGTATTAGTCTATAACTTATATTATATCATTCCTTTCCATGTGCGATAAAATATTGTTTTCGTATATTTCGTATTGATGTCAGATTATTTCTGTTGTACAAGTTCCACTCACACATGAGCTGTATAAAAAAAAATATGGGAACAAAAAAAAAAACAATATTCTCGGAAATAAGAGAAAAAAATGATAGAACACTCATTGCCCAATTAACAGAAAATGCGATAGATAAGTTACCTTTGTTGGCATTGTTTTTGGACAAACTGAAATGAAATTAAAAACATCTATTAAGCGTTGAAATTTTAGAAATAAGTAATAAAAAGAAGGGAGTAGTCATTATAAATTACCTGACACGGTTACCTGTAATATTGATATGTATCTGAAGCGTTTGTCTTCATAGTTAATTGAAATAAATTATGGCAGCCTTATAAAGGTGATGATTATATATATAATTATTCCTGTACTTAATCTTTACTTTTTTTCTTTTAAGAGTGATCCCTACGGAGCCCGTGAAATTTATTGATTAATTCTTGCCCATAAATTAATAATCCGTGCTCAAGTATTACTTATCCGTGCGCAGGAATTACTAATTCATGCGCACGAATTACTTGGTGTGAAAAATATATTTGATTCAAACACATCTAAGTAGTCTATTAGGCTAATACAAATGCTCTCCTGCATAAAAATAAAAAAAAAAGAAAATGAAATATTAACAATAATGTATATACGTATATACATATGATTAGACTGGAAAAATGTACATATATCACACTCACAGTGAGATATATACAGATACATAATATACGTTAATACAGATTGATATTTCACATATACATACACATAAACATAAATTATATCTAGTATAGGCGTAGTATAATAAAACAATAACAGTCCATATCGAGCTTAGCAATGAGGTGAAAACCATTAGTCTTTCCAATGGAAATTATGTATTGACTTAATTAACTGGCATATAGTCGTAACCGAGTAAGGGTAAATTCATTTTGAAGATTGTGGTCACAAAATAGCTTTGTATTTCTCGAGAGGCATGGTTTAAATAGCCACGAACATTTTTCTTTAAAAAATCTATTGAAGTCGACTGAATTATTTGAATTGAGAGACTTTTAAAAGTTTGCAGGCAATGGAAAGCAAGAAAAGCTAGAGTCTTCCCTTGTGAACCTCGGTATTCTTGGAAAATACTATTTGCGAATCTTCAAGGGCTGAACATGAGATAGAATTTGAGGTAATATATTAAGCAGAAAATCTGGAGCAAGTTCATTAACCATTTCATAAAAGGTGGATAAGTATAGACAGGTTTCTTCTTATTTTTACACGTTACCATCATATATGTTTTTTTTTACATAGCTCCAAGGCTGGTAGTCGAGAGCGCTCCAGTACATGATAAACCTGATTTCTGTCGTATACTCTCCAGTTGATATTACTGTCTGACAGAATAATTTTCAAATATTAAATCACCTCATCTAGCAATAATGACTTAGACACACGAACTAAATCTGTCATAAAGAAATGAAATTTATAATTTTTCAAAATCCCCAAACACTTATTGGCATTGAAACATATTATGTATATGTGTTCCCGCCAGGAAAGCGAATAAGTTAAGGCATCTGCCAAATATGACATGAGATACCTCAGTTTCTGTGAAGCTTCATCTAGTTTATGCGTAATTTGTAATGTAGCATCATCATCAAATGGCGATTGAGAACCGAAAATGTAGTTACTTTGTGAAGCAAAATTTAAAAAAAAAATTACAGCTGTGTCTACAAGTATGTACCCATTAGGTACCAACGATGATAATGGCTATTGTTGATTATTTTAAAAGAAAGCCTTAAAAATTTTCCACCATGCACGACACTGAGAATATGGGTCTATGAGTTTTATATTTATATTCTTTATATTTTAATTTGTTTAAGTATAGCTTATAGCCCTCCTATTTAAAAGCAATACAGAGTTCCAAAACTGTCGAAAGTCGTTTGGCCCCATCTTTGATGACCGTGTGTGCCCGCTTAAACTGCAAGTCTGTGCCTCCTGCGCACGAATTAGTAGCAAATGAGCATTGAGCCAGCAACATAAAAGCAGCTGTTCTCATGGCCATTAATTCGTGCGCACGGATTAGTAATTCGTGGTCACGAAATAATATATTTATATATATATATATATATATATATATATGTATATATATTTTTTTTATAATGGATAGAAGAAAGACCGGCTGTAGAATTGAACATTCACTGAGGAAGAAAGTAACAACACGAAAAGAAACCTCTTGACAGGGTGGTAACACTCGCTTCCTATCATTTTCTTTGTATCCTGGTGTTACCAAGGTCCGGTGTTTACAGCACTTGCGGGTTCTGGGTGTATGATCATCCCCATTGCTTGGTTATTTCGCCGAGGAAGCCCCTCCCCAAGGGCGCACTCGTATGTAAGTGATACACGGCTATGGGGCACAGCCTTCCCATAAAACCTGTAGAGCGCCCACCCAGAATAGGGGCCGACCGTGATAGAACTCAACGCCTCGGCTGATATTCGATCCCACGATCTGTCAGCATTTAGACATGCGCTATACCCCTGAGACACATAAGAAAATAAACAAAGGAATAGATAACAAAGGTTAATATTAAGAATCTTCGCTTAGTTTTGGTCCTAAACGATATCGTGTCGAGTTGCCGAATACACATTGGGTGGGACACATAGACGTTGTACAAGTGTGTCTACGTGATCTAGGACATCTCTAGACAGTGTGGTACGCCTGCTTAGCATATTAACCGAATGCTCGTTGCATACATCTCCCGCTTAACAAACGCAGTTGAATTGTACAAGAAAAATCGTCGTAAACGGTGTCAACGACTATCATCGTCGCATCTGAAATCATACAGGCGCTGTGTATGGTTTCTTATTTCTTTATTCCAAATATTTTGTTTTTTTATTCATCATTATTATTATTATTGCTGATTACTTATATACATATTAATACATAAATATATATATATATATATATATATATATATATATATATATATATATATAAATTCAGAAATAATAAATCACTAACTTTTTGTGATATTAAGTTCAAGGTTTTATGTAATGGTATTCCTAAATAGGCTTGATCTGATTTGAATTACTATTAACGTTTATTACTAGACTCTGATCATACAGAAGACTCTTATAAACAGGTCGTTTTCAGCTTACTTTCTTCAAATGTGTATTTGGAGGCCCCCGGTATACCGGTAAATGTTATGTCATTTCCTCTCGTGCATTTTCCCTTGTCACTAAAAGCAAATTATAGGTTATGGAATCCTGAGCAAGCATGTGGATATATATATATATATATATATATATATATATATATATATATATATATATATATATATGTATATTTATATTTATACATATATGTATATGCACACAAAGTGTATTCGTGTGAGCGTTTCTTGATCATTAACATAGTTCTCATCTTCATTTATTCCTTTACAAGAAAAACGACCATGTAATGACAATGATTATAAACTGCTGTGTAAACTATCATTACCTTTTCATCAGCCTGCCAAAACAAGGCTTTATGGAGTAGACATTGCTTACATGCTTGACTTTTCGTTCACGTTTCTTTAGCAGGTGCACTTATGTGAATGGAATTCTTCATTTAGCGCTAACTGTATGACAGCTATTGTGACGCAAGTTCTTGATAGAAAATTTGACTGTAATATTCGTCATTTTTTGCACGTACCTATGAAGCGAATGTATCATTTTGTTCTGCGCTTCAGTGAAGCGGTATTTGTGAGACATACTTGGCTCCATGGTATTTATTAAACATATGCATTAGCAACATGGCAGAATTTCTAATGATTCTTCCTTTTCTGGCGCTAAAATTCCTTCTGTTCTACACGAGTCAATATTCATCGGTTATGGCCTATTCCTATTCCTGAGGAGCAGTCATACTGAAAATTACACTGCAATGGACAATCAAATTACAAAGACACCGCTGCGAGCAGATTGTAATGGCACTATGTTCACTCCTTTTAAAGATTTCTAGCACAAATGAGATAACGAAATGTGTGAAATCCGGCTCTCAGCACGATGAAACTTACCGTTTTTTTCAATAGCATGTGTAAACATGTATTCAGGGAGATTGATGATTATGGCGTTTTTTTTTCTTTACATACTATCGATAAGTTTCAATTATGAAGGCTAATTGGATATGTACATTTCACAGAGAACAATGTTACAGAATATTTATGCAAACATTAAAGGTGCCCATTTACCTAATTAAAAAAAAAGAATGTATGTGACTTCTGACTTCTTCTGTGTATATATAAATGATCTTAGGGTAATTCTTGTTATGAAAGGTTCTTATATCGCCTCCGTGTAGTATGTTTTACTCGTTTATTAACAACATGTTTGTAAACACAGCAATGTTGACCAATGGGAATATATATATATATATATATATATATATATATATATATATATATATATATATATATAACCTTAGGTCGTTATGTACATAGAGGTAGAAAGGTATCTTGTTGCAAACACCATTTGTAAAGCTCTGGTTAATCGTACTTTGCTACTACATGCCCATGTTGATCTTTTTATTATTGTTATTATATTGGCGGGCCCCCGCATATTATAAACACAATAGAGGTATACATTATACTGATTCTGCATTCTGATTGCATTACCTGTGAAACATGTTAAATTATCTTTCATCAAAAGGCTTAAAAATATAGAATTAGGTAAAAAAAATGTTTGGTTCTCAGGCACTTGTTTTCAGCAATCATTGCACAAAGGCGCGGTTCCTGAAAACCATTCCATATTTATTTGCTTGGCCTTATTGTCATACATGTAGCTCAGCGGTTATATCTTGTCGGCAGGGTTTTACTTTATTTGTTAATGATAGGCAGCGGGTCCAATACGAACTTATATATGTTCGCTAGTCAGACGCAGCAGGAGAATCGCTCTTTTCTCCTCAGTTTTTACAGAAAATATGTTGCTTCATTGATTAAATAGAAGTTGTATATCTGAATTATGTCATTTAATTGTAATATCACAACGATGAAAATATATGCCAGTAACACTATAATTTGAGGATGTGGACGAGGTCCAAGAAAGCTTAATCCTTATGATAACTTTGTCGACACACGTCCTAAACTCAGGTGGATCCCCGCCCTCTCATCACGCACCAAGGTGTACACTAAATACACGCTTGTTCGATACGTATTGATATGAAAAGCCATAGGTCTATTGAAAAAATGCAATACCTGTAAAACACATAGTACGTCTTTCGTCCGGGCGTCACGAAATCATAAACATGGCCGTAGTTGTGGTAACCGCCATAGACGGTGTAACTTGACTGGGGATACCAGCGAATCTCGTACCACAGTCCCCAAAGCTTATATAACATATCACAATTTACGATTTGTTATTTTTAATGTATTTTGAAATATAATTATTTCATATACGTAAATAGTAACTTTGGTATTATAACAGTAATAAAAATATTCAAAATTAACGGAAAACTACTCCACTATCCACTAGGTAGGAATAGGAACACATATACACATATACATGTATATAACATATGAAGAAAAATGATATTAATAATCGTTCAATTAAGGATTGATAATACCACAGAAACTATTCAAATATCCCGTCAACAGATGAAGAAATGTAAAAACGCTCTTAGTTTTGAGATCATTTAAATTGCTCTTGTTACAAATAATGGGTTGTCTTATCGTATACAATTCCGACAAAGTGTATATTTAAATAAAACATCTATATAATCCTGGATTCCTTTAAGGCCACATATGGAGCAATTAAGTAAATCTGCTCACCTTTTCCTCCTAATATTTTTCTTTGGAAGGTATATCTTTCAGATTGCACTCTCCGTTACTGTATGCTATACAAATTGCTACTATAGCTAGAACTCTCAGTGTAGCCATGGTATTTCCCTCGATACACGCTCTCTCAGTTTGCGCTCCACAGTGTGCACACGCTGATGAACTGAATGAAAACAGGTGCCCAGTTTATAAAAGTACTTGTACCGAAACGTGAGTGGGTGGCTTGTATGACCTCATAAACACCATACTAAGCCAAACATGATGACCTTTTTCTGACACAATCAGTCTATTCTGGATAAATTGACGTTTACTAGCAAAACCATCTCATGAAATGGACTCGCTTTTACCAATTTACCTGTTTTGTACGTTGTAATACTTATTAATGTAAGAAAGTACAGAACACGTGTGACTCTTTACCTAAAGACAACTTCATGAGTGATTGTGGAAACAGACGGATTATGACAGAAGAAACTCGGATAGAACAGTTGATGGAAGCTTTAAAAATCTTACAATAATTTGTGAAAACAGTGTGTGCGCCATACTTAACCATTTACCTCCCATAATGCAAGCTTATTTTCTTAGTGATCAAACGGTTTAAGAACAAAGTATTGCCACAGATAATGTGTTAAGGAGAAAAGCTATATTTCATGAAACTTTAAGGAAACGGATATATGGAAAGGTCGTTTGAAAATGGGAACAAACTGTGAATAAATTATAAGGTTTCACCACGTTCACACTGGTGATTTGGACTCTGCTCCATATTTGTCCCCTATATGTCATTTGAATTGCATTTGGATTACATGAACAGACTTATTCCCCATTAGAGTTTGAGATGAATCAAAGTTTATCCAAAACGATTAGGTTGTTTTATTCATTTTTGTTTATTTACTATAATACCACTGCCACCTGGCGTAATAGTTATGTCCAAGCAGAAATGGTCAAAGCATTCAGGTGTAATTGACCATTGACCATTGTCTTGCATCATTATTAGAAAAAAAAGGTCTATTCACCTATCTTTGTTTTTTAAATTAACTCGAAATACTATGTTTATCGATAAAATGTTAAACAATTTTCATACTATGTCAGGATGAACTGAAGACCTGTTGAAAGCATTGTCTATTATTATTATTAAGCGTTCGAGATTGTCATTAAGCCTTCAGGGTTATCATTAAGCCATTTGGGTTATCATAACGCATTCATGGTTATTATTAAGCCTTCAGGGTTAACGTTTAGCTTCCAGGGTAATCATTTATCCTCCAGGTTTATCATTCAGCATCCACGTAAAGTCTTATGGGTTATCATTAAGCCTGCGGGGTTATCATTATGCCTTCAGGATTATCAATAAGCCATCAGGGTTATTATTTAGCCTTTCAGGGTTTCAGGTTTTATAAACAAAGAGTTAGGAATATTCCACAACTCGTAATCTCCCTCAAAGATATATATTAACGCACCTTTGCGAACACGGGACTTCTTCATACCTAAAAGACAGCTATACACCTGTTTGAACACCTGTCAAATACGGAGGCGGTTGCATTTAATTTCTCCCCGTTTGTATTAAGCTACTCCCTTCATACGGGTCTTTTCTTCATCCCTATTTCACTGCCCACCGTCACTGAAAAAAAAAACATAAGCAACAAATAAGCAAAGCACTAAGTTATTTCGCATATTGTAATTTCATTTCATCCATCTCCACCCCTCCTCCCCCCCCCCCCCGTGTATAAAGGTAACATATTCAAGTAAATTAATACATTATCATACGGGGATTTTTTAATAATATTATTTGTGATATTTTCTTGGAGCGTTTAAATTGTTAACCCTTCTTACGCTTACATTCTAATCTATTTTTGTACATCTGTATAGTTCCATTTTCGTTTTGGAACTGCGTGTCAGAGCACATATATAACCTCCGGCCATGTCATATCATTATCCCGGTGTCACCAAGACCCGGTGTCTATCCAATCTGCAGCTCCTGGGAGGGTTATAATCCCCAATGCTCGATCATGACACTGAGAAACTCCTCAAAGACGCGCTCGTTTCTGGACGATACAAGAATGTGGGGCACCACCCACTCATGAAGCCTGCAGAGCTCTTAACCCTGGTGGGGACCAACCGTTTAAAAGAGCTTTGAACAAAGGAACTTCCGCCTTAAATTCTTAGATCTAAGGTTTTCATTATTGAAAGTAATTATTTCAGGGGACATGACTAAACGATGGTGTGAATATCATCTCTCTCTCTCTCTCTCTCTCTCTATCTCTCTCTCTCTCTTTATCTGTCTGTCTGTCTGTCTTTCTGTCTGTCTCTCTCCCTCTCTCTCTCTCTCTCTTTGCCATCTCATCTGGTCCCTTTTGCAAGCCTGCCAGAGACAGTAATGGGACAACCTGTCATCACTTTTTATTAGTCTATCACAGGAGCCTAGTGCTCCTAGTGAAACCTCGTTGTGTCGAACTCGGTTAAGTCGAATTCCCGCATGTGTCGAAGTCGAACGTGGGGTCCCTGCAAGAAACAGCTAAAACCTTACTAATTTAACTCCGCTTGTGTCGAAGTCGGATGTGTCGAAAAACCGGATGTGTCGAGGTGTTTTGTTGGTCCCCAGCTAATATTTCTATCGCTTAACTGGAAGTCATGATTGGTTGTGGAATTGTTGTCAATCATGATGGGGCCGTGATGACCAGTCATAATTAATTAATACCGACCAGGCTCTCACTCATCAAGCGCGATGGCTCTGTCGACTCAAATTCATGCCGCTTTAATGTTTGGACAACAGTTGTGCACGGTCCAACAACCATACCTATGGCCGCTATGACTAGTTACACAATAAATACCGGCAAGGATCTTGCACATCACGCGAGATGGCTGACATACCTAGTCCGTTGTTTACTTGTTCGGTCAGTCAGTCACCCATGAACATGCCTTTCCTCTCTCGCCGACAAAGCATTAATGAGAAGTTATTTATAAACCAAATATTATCCGATCCCTACATCTGATGTGGCTTGGATAAAGTTGAACTGACAATGATCTGAGCCAATCATTTATTGATTTGTGTGCTTTTATACACGTACATGTATGTGCTCTAGTTTCCCTTTCTTGATTTATCTAATCCTAATTTTGGTGGTACTTATGTGTTTTTATTATTAATAAAAAATTGTATGTAAAAATTGTGTTGTTCTTTCATGAAATCATTTGTGAGAACTATATGATATAGGCCCTATACATGTGCAGTATTTATCGATTATAATCCAGGCTGAAGAAGGATGAATATAATGAACATCGGTTGTCTCGAACTCCGGTTGTGTCGAAGTAAATTCACCTGTCCCTTCGACTTCGACACAACGAGGTTTTACTGTATATATATATATATATATATATATATATATATATATATATATATATATATATATATATATATATATACATACTGTTTCGGATCCTAATATCAACAGATCACGTATGTGTGATGGACATAAATTTTGTAAAGGAGATATGAAAAAAAAATCAGATTCTGTAACACCAGGCAGCGTGAAATGTCTAGGGGAATGAAAAAGAAGTCAGTGTTTTTTGTCAATAAATAACTATAATTTATTCTTAAAAGAACCCTAACATTGCAATACACTTAATCAATACAATTACACAGTATAACAGTTGTGCAAGAACAAATCAATACAATCACACAGTAAAATAAACAAAGTGCACAGTACCTGGATACAACCACTGTCACAACGACACAAACAGACATACACACGTCTGTGTCCGATGGAATCTTCTCTCACCTCTCTCTGCTTTAAAACACAGCCCCCTATTTATAACTTCTTGTCCCAAGCCGACAATTTTCCACTTCTCGAACAGTCTAAAGGATCTAACATAATACACTGTAAACACGCGTTACAGGAATCATCTAGAAGAACATCGCTGTGTCTCTAAATACCAGGGTCCACACGTGCCCGACCCGGCTCGGCGAGGCAAGAAAGCCCCAAGCTAGCATGGCAACGAGATTTCAAACAGTACGGATTAAACTGAGAGTACAACTACAACACGCCCGTGTTACGCTCGTGTCACACAATAAAAAGAGCACCTGTAATACTCCCCTTCCTATAAGAAAAATGAAAGTTTTCTCGGAAAACTTTCTTTTTGCGATCACAATCACTAAATTCTTACAACATCTGAACAATCATCTTATTTACAACATTGCATAAACATATCGTTTACAACATTTCATAAACATATCGATAAGCAATCAGCAAGTACATTGTCTTTCCCTTTAATGTGTTTGATTTCAAGGTTGTAATCTTGTAAGAACAAGCTCCATCTCAACAATTTTTACACTTCAACTTGTTCATGAAAGTGAGGGGATTGTGATCACTGAAAACAATGACAGGCTTGACTGATTAAGTTACATAAAATTTCAAATGTTGCAATGCCAAAATCATAGCCAAACATTTTTTTTAATAGTAGAGTAGTTTTTCTAGTTTGCATTAAACTTTCTTGAGAAATAACAAATTGGATGATCTATGCCATCATTGCCTTCTTGTAACAACACAGCACCAGCAGCAGTATCACTAGCATCTACGGCTAACTTAAAAGGTACAGAAAAGTCTGGATCTACCGAAACTGGTGAGCTTTGCAGAATTGCTTTCAGATTCTAAAATGCATTTTCACAAATGTATACTGTGAAGCGGAACTGAAGTGTGCTTGTCTGGAAACACACCATTAACAAGTGCATATGCACCAGTAAAAGAGCTATCTGAAAATGGCAAAGTGTTTTCTAATCTGAGAGTCTGGCCTAAACCAGTGTCCCTCAAATTTGAAAAATCTGAAAAATCACTTGAAAGTGGTACAAAACCATCAGGTATGAATGGCTCAAATAACTCTATTTCAGAGTCAAGAGAGGAATCTACTACCTCTGCCTCATCAAACAAAGAACTGACATTGACAGTGTCAGTCATAAACTCTTTTTTTCAGAGTTATTTAAGGAATCTACATCCTTTTTTATCATCAAACTCCTCATGGGAGTCAACAGAGGAATTTTCCTCAGCAGAAACAAACTTCTGTTTGTCATAAGAGGACCTGGCCTCATTTCAAATACTCTCGCAAGAGTCATAAAAGTACTAAGCCTTATTTAAAGGATACTCCTCGCAGGGGTCTTGAAAGGATCTAGCCTTATTTAATTCCTCGCAGGAATCAACTGAGGTTTTTACCCCGCAAGCTACAGATTCTTCTTTGGATACAGACGGCACTTGGGCATCCGTAGCATCAAACTCTTTTTTGGAGTCAATGAAGGAGTTGTAACCCTAATTTACATGAAAAGAGCCTGGCTCTTGCACTATGCTACGAATAGATTTTGAAACAAAACCAGAAAGTTTGCTATTTGGTTCATTCCCAAGTTTCCGGTCGTCAGATATTAGATGACCTTCCTTCTTGCAGTAATTACAGATTTTGTTTGAAAATGACTGGTCTTTGTTGGACTTAGACACAGTGGATGTGGACTGAGGTTTAGCTGTGGGCTTTGCTGAACTATCAGGACTACAAGTTGCTAGGAATTCAGATGCTACCAGGCAATGATGTTGCAGGTGATAAAGTACAGCCTGTACCAATAGTGACAGAAAAGCCGTCACTAGATCAGGACACTGATCCGGAAAGTCAGGAAATTCCTGTTTTGTATCCTTCATGTGCTGTAACTAGATCTATGGCCAAGAAAAACACACATGAGGATAATGGTCCAGATAATAACACTCTACGAGTCACTAATGACTCGTCTAATGACTCGCCCGTACAGGATGAAGCATTCTAAAGGTCAGAACTTATCGCGGAACAGCATAAGGACCCTGATATTTCATGTATGTTTCCCAGGGCAGTTTCTAAAGATGAGCTGTCACAAAACCCAGTTTGTTTTTATGTCAAAAATGGAGTGCTTATGCGTACTTGGTGTAGTGGTGTTCTTATTCCAACTGATAATGAACTCCAGCATCGGTTTATAGATATTTTATTCGCCCCGGCTCGAGAACCAACTGACTAAGATGTCCACGAAAACTTGGGACATTAACTACGCGCATGCGCACTAGCTATAACAATAAACAAAAGAACATGTAACATTTAAGTCGCTGTTAACCCTGCTCGACCAGTTTCGATGAATACCGTCCTACCACTACCCTGCCGGTAGATGTTGCCATCAGCACAACACGAAATAATTTACCGGTTTACATGTTAATACTGCTAGAGTCACTAGATGTCGCCACAAATCATTACAATCTCCCCCCCCCCCTTAAAAGGATGAAAGATTTATAAACATCAACTAAACCACTAATTATTAAGAGTAAACATCACAACATATATAGGTCTACCAATTTCCAGCGGACAGGTCGTCCCTTTAACCTCGGTAGACATACACAACATCCCATTCCCGACCAACCATATGGTGAACCATTTTAACAGGTTATGAGCCTAACTATGCTTCCTCAAATGTCGCGAGAGACATCAATATCTGTTCCGTATTACAATACATTACATAAAACATATTAGAAAATTACTCTCATACCCCACCAGCTATGGTGTCTAGCATAATTTAACAGGAATTGAACCTACTATACACATACCCCACCTACTACACAGGTGTACCAACAAACCACTCTCTAATGTTACATAACGTTAGGGTTTAATACGAGGCATATACCATAAATTTCCTCACAGTTTAATAATAACATCTGTAATATACGAGATCTATAAGAACAAGGCTCTCTCATAGAAAACCCCCCTAAAGGTAGCCTATGAATATTCACTACACAGACATTATAATAGGAATAACCAGAAATCTAGTTGTACATGGTACTAAGTAGTAACTAAGTAACGTAAGCTTCACTGATTGCCTGATACAATTATTTACTTTACACGAACACACAAAACAGGCACTTTTTGGGACAACTTACACATTACAGAGCCAATACTAGAGCAATACTTGATTTAGAAATTTCTGGTGAGATCACCATACCAGCTTGCTGTTCCTCTAAAAGAATACATTTTAAGTAGACACTAACAGTTTTCGTTAATTCAAACAAGATAACTGATCATAAACAAGTAGATAGCTCAACATCACACTAGCATAATGATTAATCTGTTTTCCAGACATTCAGAATAATACACTTAGCATAATATCACTTCCTCAACGTGGTATATGTCTGGTATTACAATAATACTCGCTACGTGATTGTGACATAGTGCAATCATAATACAGTGTGCAATCATAATACACAATGCAAAACAGTATATTAAACACAGTATACAAACAGTCCAACTGATAAGACATATATCACAGAAAGAATGCAGAGTCCACCTGATAATACATCAGTTCTCAAGGACTGATAAGGTCCATCAGTCAATAAGGCATCAGGTATCACAGAGTTCATACACATGTATATATATAAGGATTCACAATAGTCTAAGATCCATGCTCGGGCTTGAGCTGATCCGCATGCTTCACTAATATCTCTGGTCCAACTTGGACGCCGAAATTTAATGCATTAAAACGTTTCACCAGGGGATAAGGTCCGTCCCAGCGAAATGCAAATTTCGCAGTAAATCCCTTCAAAGCATCCGACTGATGATGTGTCTTTACATACACGTGATCTCCGACTTTAATATTAACTTGCCTTCGACGTTTGTCATAATGGTATTTCCGGGTTGCACGTTTGTCTCTCAGTCGTTCCAACACATGACTGTTTCTCTCCTCATGGTCCTTGATGAGTTTCAGTATCCATTCCATATGAGTGTCACCGGATGGAATGATGGGCCCCACATGAACATCCGAAGAAAACACACCGGTCTGCGGATACTGTACCTGACGACCAAACATAACCAAAGCAGGAGATTCCCCAGTGGAACAATTTTCAACTGAGTTCAAAGCAAAACGGAATTCCGACAGATGAACGTCCCAAGTTCTCTGATCATCCTGAATATAACTAGACAACATGGACCTCAGATCTCTGTTAGCCCTCTCCACCCAATTAGTCTGAGGATGATACGTAATAGAATGGATAAGACGTACACCCCATCTCTGACAAACAGCCTTCAAATACTTAGATGTAAATTGACTACCTTGATCAGAAAGTAATTTCTGTGGTGGACCATATCGAGTGAATATCTCTCTGACCAAAATCATAGCAATAGCTTTGCCTGTTGCTCTTCGCAAGGGAAATAGTTCAATCCACTTAGAAAAATGATCTCGCCAGACTAAGATATACTGGTGACCACCATAAGATCTAGGCAAAGGACATACTAAGTCTACAGCTGCGAATTCCCACGGCCTAGTGGACTCAGTACTTTGCATAAAACCCTGAGGTTTACGATAAGAGGGTTTAACCTTCTTACATACTGAACAAGAGTCAACATACCTTTTCACATCATTATACAATCCGTCCCAAGTAAAATAAGACTGAATTCTCTTTCTAGTCTTAAAACTACCCATGTGACCTGCTGTGGGCAAATCATGAACTGCACTGATAACCCGCAGTTTCACAGCAGATGGAATCCATATCTTATATCCGTCACGGGTCTGACGATAAAGAATACAAGACAACTGACACTGACTCGCTAATTTCTCAGTTTTCTTATCAAGGTCTCTCTCACCCTGTAAATATCTTATAACTAAACCTATCACAGGATCTTGTTTTTGCATTTGCAGGAGTTCTAGATTATTAGGTAAGGAACTGGGAATATTCCTAAACTCCATAGTGGGTCTAGCATCTTGATTAGAATCGGGCGCCTGAGAATTGTTACATATGGAACAGACAAAATCCAATTCACTAGCTAATGTGGGATCAATATTTACACATATATCATGAAAACAACGGTCACATTGATCACAATGGACCCAATCTATTACATCTCCTGCAGGTTTAATACAATCAGGGGATTCACATTTACTGTAATTCTGAGTTTGATCTGAGACAATTCCAACTGGCATACTAGAATGAAATCTGGTATCACGCGACAAAGTATCAGGAACAACTTGAAATTTTCCTGGTCGATACCGAACCTCAAAATTGAATTCTTGAATTCGAAGAACCCAACGATACAGTCTACCATTTAATTCTTTCTGATTCTTGAATAGCCATGGAAGTGCCTGATGATCAGAAATCACTGTTGTAAATTTACCTTCAATAAATGGTCTCCATTTTTCCATACTCCAAACTACTGCTAAGATTTCTCTTTCAGTTGTGCTATACCGTCTTTCAACAGGAGTCAAAGTTCTGCTAGCAAAGCCAATAGTTCTTAATTGTCCATTTCGATATTGATTTAGAGAAGATCCAATTCCAACACCACTAGCATCAGTGTGTATTTCAAATTTATCACCATTTGGATCAGGAAATGATAAACAGAGGGGTGACCCTAATATATCTTTCAACTGATTAAAGGCCTGTTCACATTCTTTTGTCCATTTCCAATCTACATCTTTCCTCCGAAGATTATTGAGAGGTTCTGCTAAAGTAGAATATTTAGGGATGTATTTGGAATAACAACCACACATGCCTAAAAATATTTCCAGTTCTTTTTTGTTTTGAGGAGCAAGGAATTCTTTAATGGCTTTAACCTTTTCTTGGTTTGTAGAAATACCTTTACCAGATATGCAATGACCTAAATATATTAATTCTCTTTGGAAAAATTTACTTTTCTTTGGATTTATTGTTAATCCTGCTTGTCTGGTTTTTTCAAGAACTTCTTTCAAGTCACTGATATGTTTTTCTACATCAGATGAATAAATGACAATATCATCCAGATAAACATAACAATTTCGGCCAAGACAATCTTTCAGAACTTTTTCTACTAATCTCTGAAATATGGCAGGTCCATTGACTAATCCGAAGGCTACTACTTTAAATTGATATAAATTCTGTCCCGTAGAGAAGCTGTAATTTCTCTATGTTCAGGTTTCAATTTCACTTGCCAGTATCCAGATTTCATGTCAAGAGTGGAAAATATGGAAGCTCCATGTAAAGAAGTCAGTATTTTATCAATAGTAGGCAATGGGTAAGCATCAATTTTAGTAACCGCATTTACTTTCCGGAAATCAATACAAAGTCTGTAATCAATACCTCCTGGTTTAGGAACCATTACAACAGGACTTCTCCAGGGTGATTTAGATTCTTCAATAATACCATCTTTTAACATTTGAGGAATTTGCTCATTAGCAGCTTTTTGCTTTGCAGGGGATAATCTATATGGACGTTGTTTGATTGGTTCAGTTCCTTCTTTTACTATAATTTAATGTTCAACTAAATCAGTCCAACCAGGTTTTTCTGTAATAACATCCGAAAATTCTTCAAATATAGATTGCATGTATTCTGAAACCCCATCCACTCTATTTGAATTTTCCGAATTGTCATCAATTTTTTTCAAGTTCTACTTTTTTAGTATTAATTGGAGTTTTTGAAAAAGTACTATGAGTTCCGAACAATGTATTTTGAGTTTCAATTAAAGGCTACTTGACAAGAGGTTGAACTTTCTCTGACCATACACTTTTAATTAGCAAAATCAATAACCAAACCAGCACCTGCACAATAATCATTCCCTAATAACATTGGAGTTTGGAGATGTGGTGTTACAATACATTCAATTTGGTGAGAATATCCAACACACTCAAGATCAACTATAACATATCCAATAGCAGAGAACTCTGATCCTTCAAACCACCTCAAAATCTGATTCCTCTTCTTAACAATGATGAGACCTAAATCATGACACAAGTCTTCTCTGATCATTGAAACAGAAGATCCAGAATCAACCAAACCATAACATTCTTGACCATTTACTTTAAGTGCTACTAAAGGTCCATTTTGGGTAGTGGGTGGAAATCTATCAGATGAAAATACCGAACAATCCTCACTCTGCAATTTCGGAATAAATTCTTTAGTATGAACACTGAATTTTGGAATAAATTCTTTGGCATGAACATTTAATGGTTTTGAAGGATGGCATAGTCATTTGTCAGTAGGTTCATTTTTTACAGGCGACTTTCTTTGCTTTTGTTTGTTAGGGCAATTTCTTTGAATATGACCTAATTCACCACAGAGAAAACATGCCGAAGAGAATCTTCCTCTGCCCACTGATTTATATTGAAAAGTATTCTTTGGAATAGCCCCATAATTAACTGATTTTTTTGTATCAGAATCTTTCTGATCAGATTGTTTAGGTTTAAATCCAGGTCCCTTGTAAGCATAGCCTGGTTGAGGTCTTTTGAATGTCTTGTGCTCTCACAGCAACTTTTTCTGCAGAACATGATCATCTGCAAAGCCAGCTAATTCTCTGACTGTTAACCTTTCCTTTTCCACCAACTTAAGTTTCAAATTGTCATCAGCTACAGAATGTAACATTTGGTTCATAACCAGTTTATCAAATATAGCTGTGACTTCCTCATCTTCCATTAATCTATCACTAGGTTGTACCCATCTAAAGAAATATTCTTCCGACCTTGAAACATACGAAAGAAAAGTTTCATCAGATTTCTTTGCCTCATTCCTAAATTTAAGGCGATAAGCACTAGGAGTTAATTGATATCTGTGCAAGATAATATGGATCACCTTATCATAATCCCTTTGTTCTTTATGGGAAAGTGAATGATAGGCTTGTTGAGCATTTCCTGTAAGATATGGTTCTAAATAATGACTCCATTCACTTTTAGGAATTTGATATCTATCAACCAAATTCTCAAAAGTTTTGATCCAATAGTGGATATCATCTCTATCTGTCAGTTTAGTCATTTCTTTAATCTTAACATGGGATGGACTACCTGATTGTTTAACCATCATCTTTTCAAGAAGATTAATAAATCTATCATTATCCTCTTTCCTATGCTTTTCCATCTCACTAAGGACGGACTGGAGAGAAATATCTGACATACCCTTAAGAGATACTCCAGGCTCTTTCATGTCAGGAATCTCTACTAAAGCATCTATATACTCTTCCTTAGTATTCAAATCAGACAATTCTAAATGATTATGTTCACACAATTGAACAATATAATCTTTAGTATATCTACGCAAAATAGCTTTCTTTTTATCTATTGAAGCCATGATGACATATAAAAGAAATCAACTATTATTAGTACGGAATTACCTTCTTTTATTTCTAAGGATAAATGGCTCACTATCTCTTAGCTGCGGTATGCCGCCCAGATGACAGTTACCAGACCCACATGAGCTATAGCTGCTAGATGCCGCCAAGGCCCCGAATGGGTCTCCCTAGAAATAATGCCACGCCAGCAATCCCACTAATAATAAGGAGCAAAGCCCCTGGTTGATAATAAGAAAATAATAAAGAGTATTACTGCCTCTTAAAATCCCACTCCCGCTCTTCCTCAGAACTAGAATCATTCATTGCTCTTAATTGGCAAGCACGGGTGAGTTTATTAAAGATCTTTCGCTTTAACACCTCCCCTGGATGTACCCCATCCCTCAACAAAGAGAAATTAACCTTTCTGACTACCTTCTTATAGGACTTCCCTGGCTTGCCTCTTTTCTTGATGGAAGTGCGTGTTATGTCTTTAATGGAATTGACAAATATAAAACCGGACTGACGGGCTTGAGAGGTAATGAAATGATTGATAGTGAGTATATCAGAATCTAGAGCTTTTTGCTGGACATCAAATTGAGCATCAGTAGAATTTAGTAAACTAAGCTTTCCAGTTTGGACATTATATTGACAGGTAGACTTAATATTGACAGGAAGAATGGTGTTCCAAATGATAAAATGGCCATGTTGTTTGACATAAGAATTAATATCACTAACAAGATTCTGTACACGTGTAAGTCTATGAGGGTCAGAATTGTATATAATTTCTTTGCCATGGGGAGTAGTTTTCTTGGTGGTGAAATCACAAATACCAGCAGAAAAAATAATAGTTAAATCCGTTTTTGTATTAGAATGTGTACGACCCCGAAGTTCATGAAACAAAGAATTCAAAGTAGCCCCGCCCCGACACACTTCAACAACGGAATCCTGAGGCGAGAGCCGTGCATTTGCCTGAAAGTAGTCGGCTAATCCCCTCCCCCTAGAATCAGAGAGGAACAGAAAGGTGGACATGGAGGGACAAGAAAACAACCAGAAAGCAGAGAGAACGACAAAAACACCCGAAGACAGGCCAAAAAGGAAACAAACATGAAAAGAGAGGAAAAACACTTAGCTGCGTGCAGCGACCACAAAAAACAACAGAAAAAGGAAGTAACGAGAAACAGAGCATGACGGGAAAAAAACTGGAATCCACAGGCGTTACCTCAAAAGCACATGGCAGCTCCAAGTGAGTCGGCAGCCGGTGACGTTGGGCGCCATTTATGTAGTGGTGTTCTTATTCCAACTGATAATGAACTCCAGCATCGGTTTATTGATGTTTTATTCGCCCCGGCTCGAGAACCAACTGACTAACATGTCCACGAAAACTTGGGACATTAACTACGAGCATGCGCACTAGCTATAACAATAAACAAAAGAACATGTAACATTTAAGCCGCTGTTAACCCTGCTCGACCAGTTTCGATGAATACAGTCCTACCACTACCCTGCCGGTAGATGTCGCCATCAGCACAACACGAAATAATTTACCGGTTTACATGTTAATACTGCTAGAGTCACGAGATGTCGCCACAAATCATTACAATGGCGACCACCTGATGTATGCGCTGATGATGGGTGGGCCATCAAACATCAAATAGTAATGCCCAAAAGCTTTCGCAATGAAATTCTAAGCATGGCACATGAGGCTCCTTTGTCTGGCCATTTAGGTATAAATAAAACTTATCAGAAAGTTAGTACACACTTCTATTGGCCTTACCTCAGGAAAGATGTTGTACAATAAAGTAAATCATGCCATACAAGCCAGTTGGTAGGCAAGCCCAATCTGAATCCTCCTAAGGCCCCACTTAGGCATATTCCTGCTTTCGAGGAACCATTCAGTAGGATTTTTGTTGATTGTGTTGGACCACTGCCCAAAACAAAATCTGGACATGAGTATTTTCTGACAATTATGTGGGCATCTACAAGGTTCCCCGAGGCAATACCATTACGCAAAATTAATGCCAAGAGGATTATCAAAGCTCTAACTAAGTTTTTCACAACTTTTGAATTACCAAAATCCATCCAGTCTGACCAAGGGTTTAATTTTATGTCTGGCTTATTCCAACAAGTTATGCTTGAGCTAGGTATAAAACAGTACAGCTCTTCGCCATACCATCCTGAAAGTCAGGGCGCCCTCGAGCGTTTTCACCATACATTAAAAAAACATGATCAGGACTTATTGCTGTGACACACAGAAAGACTTGGATGACGGAATTCACCTATTGTTGTTTGCTGTCAGAGAATCCTATCAAGAGTCCTTGGGTTTCAGTCGCTTTGAACTAGTTTTTGGGCACCCCTTCGCGGACCATTGAAACTGCTTAATGAAAAACTCTTGTGAGAAAATCCTGATTCTCTAAGTTTACTGCAGTATGTCTCAGACTTTCGCACTAAACTGCCCAATGCTTGTGAGATTGCAAAGTCAAATCTAAAATCTGCACAAAGTAAAATGAAAACAAAGTACGACGAGCACAGTGTAAGTAGGACGTTTGAGTCTGATGAAAAGGTCCTTGCCTTACTTCCCATCCCTTTGCCAGCTAGGTATTTTGGTCCTTACATTGTCGACAAGAAAGTCAGTGATTTAAATTACATACTGTTGACACAAGATAGACGTAAGAAGAAACAACTGTGCCATGTTAACGTGTTGAACCATATTTTGATATAAATAGCACATAAGACGTTGCACAAATTGTTACTGCTGTTAATTGTGTAAACACTGACCCTGACCCAGTAAAAGTAGATACTGATTGTAAGTGTGATGTAGACGTTCAGTGTGGTACAGTACCATTAAAAAACTTGCTTTAAAAAAAAAGTGCTTAAAAACTGGATACCAAACTGATACACCTTACCGCACAAGAACAACAAGACCTCAAGAACCTGCTGCGGAAATATGAACATTTGTTTGGTGACATTCCAACGCGAACTAACATGTTGCGCCATGACGTCGATGTCGGCGAGGCAAGCGCAGTCAGGCAACATCCATATAGACTGAACTTAGAAAAGCAAAGGTATCTACAGGAGGAGATTCAAAATTTGCTGGACAATGATTTTATTAAACCTAGTAACAGTAACTGGAGTTCACCATGTATTCTTGTGCCAAAACCTGATGGAAGTTACCGTATGTGCACAGATAATCGAAAACTGAACTCTGTCACCAAGACTGACACGTTCCCGGTTCCGAGGATAAATGATTGTATTGATAGAGTCGGTAGCTCCAGATATGTCTCCAAGTTAGACTTGCTAAAATGATTCTGGCAAGTTCCGCTGACAGAACGAGCGAAAGAAGTGTCAGCATTTGTGACGCCGCAAGGACTGTACCGGTATAAAGTTATGCCGTTTGGCATGAAGAACTCGCAAGCTGGTTGTCAAGGACATTCAGGGCTGCGACGCATATATTGATGACCTTATCGTGTACAGCGACACCTGGGAGAAACATCTGCAAATTCTTCGTGACCTCTTCGAAAGACTCAGTGAAGCACATCTGACCATCAACTTAGTAAAATCTGAGTTTTGTCATGCACAATTTTGAGGTCATATTGTAGGGCAGGGTCAGGTAAAATCTGTTGATGCTAAGATAAGTGTTATTTCAGCATTTCCTAGACCAGAAAACAAAAAGCAAATAATGCGCTTTCTTGGTATTGTTGGGTACTACAGGAAGTTTTCTCCAAATTGTGCTGCTGTAGCTGAACCTTTGACTAATTTGTTAAAGAAGAAACAAAAGCTTGTATGGAATGTTCAGTGTGAAAATGCATTGCAGAATTCGAAAGCCATTCTGCAAAGTTTGCCAGTTTTAGCAGCTCCAGACATTTCTGTACCTTTTAAGTTAGCTGTATATACTAGTGATACTGCTGTTGCTGCTGTGTTGTTACAAGAAGGCAATGATGGCATAGATCATCCATTTTTTTAATTCTCAAGAAAGTTTAATGCAAAGTTAAAGTAGAAAAACTTATCCACTATTGAAAAAGAATGTTTTGCTATGATTTTGGCGTTGCAACATTTTGAAGTTTATGTTACTTCATCGGTCAGGCCTATCATTGTCTTCAGTGATCACAATCCCTTCACGTTCATGAACAAGTTGAAGTGTAAAAATCAAAGATTGTTGAGATGGAGTTTGTTCTTACAGGATTACAATCTTGATATCATACACATTAAAGGGAAAGATAATGTACTTGCTGATTGCTTATCGAGATGTTTATGAAATGTTGTAAACAAGATGTTTATGCAATGTTATAGATAAGATGATTTTGAGATGTTGTAAAAATTGTAGTGATTGTGATCGCAAAAAGAAAGTTTATCGTGAAAACTTTCTTTTTTTTTCTTACAGGAGGGGGAGTGTAACAGGTGCTCTATTATGTGACACGGGCGTAACTCGTGTTGTTGTTACATTCCGTACTGGTTGAACTCTCGTTGTCATGTGGGCCTTGAGTTTTCACGCTTGGTCGTGGGTCATGTGATCAGCCTGGTATGTGTAGAGACACACGGCTATGTCTTTCTAGTTAATTCCTGAAACGCTTGTTCACTGTGGAGTAGGGTTCTTTGTGGGCTGTTCGAGAAGTAGAAGGTTCCCGGATTAGGGTGTGAAGGTATATAAAGGACTGTGGTTTAGAACCAGGGGGCAGACAGCAGAGCAGATACCAGCGGACGCAGAAGCGTGTCAGATTCTAAGACCTTATCCGACGAATGCGGCAATTATATACATTTCAAGAACTTTCCTGGATTTTATACATTTGACTTCAGTTTACTTTCTGTGTTGTTGCAAGAACTTTCCACTGGACTGTCATTCTCCGAGAGTTTACATTCAAAGGACTTATCTTGGTGACACTGTTGGTATCGAGGTACTGTACCATTGTCTTTCTGTGTTATTGTATTGACTTGTTGCTATAACGCTGTGTTACTGTATAATTGTATTGATTTAGTGTATTGTATTGTTAGGGTTGTTTTATGAATAAATAATAGCTATTTGTTAACAAAAAAACACTGACTTCTTTATTCATTCCCCTATACGTTTCCCGCTGCCTAGTGTTACAAAATCTGATTTTTTTTATCTCCATTACAAAATTTGTGTTCACCACGCATACGTAATCTGTTTATATTAGGTTCCGTAACATTAATCAATAAATAAATATATATATATATATATATATATATATATATATATTTATATATATATATATATATATATATACTTTTTTTAGCGTCTGTATGACACATTTCAAATATATTCAAATTAAGCATAATGTTTAAGAAATAAAAAAATAAAAAAAATAGGATATTATGTTTCCAGTGTAAATTAATTCTAAACCAGGTTAAAATATACTTTTTCATAGTAAACTCATAAATGAAACCAACATCTATAATTCTAAATTTTGAATATTCCATTTACAATATACAAATTTTATGCTCTGAATAGAAGGAGGATGATTAGATTGACCACGCCCCTTGTTTGGGTTTGGTGTAATGTTGATATGTAAATTTGTCCAGAATCCCAGCCGCGACTGAATGACCGATTATCATGGCTAACATGGATATCGTTACCGTTATTTTGAAAAAAAAAAACTGATATGGCTTTTACCTTGTTGCGGAATCCATATATTTGATAAGAGCACAGTTGTGCCCTGACCTTTACACTGTGGCCATGTTATGGTGAAATTGTGGAATGCTCAAACAACTCTAAAAGTGCTAAATATACCCATCAATATACATCTGGTCGTGTCTTTGTTTGTAAGTGGGTCATACGGGCAATATTACCACATTCTTACCTAAATATTTTAATAAATCATTATCCCCTTACATCCATGTTAGCCCGAGTAGTGATACACTGCACGGTCCCCTATTAACGGTGCCCTCTTTTTTTTCAATTCCAAGAGCGCTAATATATCGGAGCGGGGTCACAGTCTTAATCCGGCTGTTAAGGATTGTGTAACATCCCATACAATCATAGCGACTTCTTATCTATGGAAACATTAGGTCTCTTGGTAAAATTATGGGTGTGTAGGGTAATTGAGCATTACATTGGTATTGCAACCTTTCAGAAGTTCTATCAAATATTCAAAGGCAACGAAAATGTAATCATCTTATGTTGACATCGCCTAAAATGTCACTTATACGATTCCCAAGGGTCCCCCTATTCGGAACCATACACGGTTTTTTGCAGTAGTGCCGAACTCAAGACGTTTATAGAGAGCAGCAGAGAGAATAGGAATAAGGCGTCTTGGGTCTAGACAAGCTTTTACCATGACCCTGACTGGATGACACATAATCTGATTCAACTTCAATTAATAAGACAGGGTTCTAATAAAAATAAAAATAAATCCATAAAAAAAAAATCAGCACGAGATTCTTGCAACGTAGTAGGCTTTAACAACATATTCGCTTTTACGTATGCGGATGGATACGCGCATAAAAATAAAAATACAACTAAAATCGACATTCTTAGGAATTCAAGCCTCCGCCATGTAGGGGACGATTTTGTTGGATGCTCCCTAGACCGTGATTGCTTTCAGTTATATGGCCTTTATGTCAAGGTTGATTCTTGCATAAGAATATGTACAAATGTGAATAACCTTGATTACGTTTCTGAACCCCGGTCATGTGCCGGTTCCATACCAACATCCATTCTTCATCGGCCTATTCCCAAAATTCCCTGAAGATTTGATGAGATTCTGTTCATGATCGCGTGACATATGTTGTGAAAAAACACATAAACACAGTCATACATCATTACCTTGCCTTTTCCGGTGTACACATGTTACTGAGTACCAAATATTCCTGATATGAACTACCTGATCTGAGATACTTTTTTTCATTTGTTTTCACCAACTAACTTGAAGAAAATGGACGGTAAGTGGCTCTCAGACATACATACATCACTAAAATAGCGTTTCACTTTTTTTTATATAGACTGTATGCGCACCTTTTCGAACAAGCGTTTGGAAAGTGTGAGATCTTGGTGGACAACGCTTTTTTTTTACTTTTCGGGTGAAGTACGATTTTGGAGATTAATTTTACCAGCCCACCGACCTCCTTCCGGCGAAGTACTCAACACAAGGGGGAGCTCCGTTACAGGCAAGAAGCGCCCCACATAAGGTATTTACGTAAGCCGGAAGAGGATCCGCAGTCGCCTACACGTACACACGTACACACACACAAACACAGACACACACACACGAACGAGGATGGGATATTAAGAGAGATGGGGATTGTTTATGCGTCGTGGAGTGCGGATTGCCCGAGGACACTTTTTTTGTGAGACAGGTCATGTTGCGGCAGGTGAGGAAACGGATAAAAATAAAACTGCGTGCAATCTTTAGAGTAAGCTATGCAACATGTTATTTCTAGCATACCCTGGGTATAACATAAATGGACCGTATTTCTTATCTGCTGTGCCGGATGCATGAGATTACTTATCTACAAGCTATAAGGAAACACGTTACACATTTCGATGTAGAAAAATAGGAAACCAATGTTAACCATGATCATTAATTGCCCACAAGCTTTTGTTGGCTAGACCATATTTTGTCAATTACAAAATTCTTATTTTCTGATTTGCCACTATGTGTCCTTCCTAGTCGTGTTTTAACTGCGATCGGTGGCCTTACATTGCCTCCCCTAGATGTACTAAACACATGGATATTTAGAGGATAGACTACCTGTGCACCGTGAGATCAGATATAGTTTGTTTGTTCATATAAAAAGAGGTAAGGAGGTTTTATCTAAAACACTTTAGAACAGTCTCCTTTACCCCCCCCCCCCCCCTTAAATTCATCGAAACATGTATACGGACACACGAAATGCATGTCTTTACGTCCGCTTCATCAAGGCATGGTCTGATCAGGCGTTATAACAGCTTACGCAGGGTATTGCTTATACATGGACACATTGTCATAGTTGCATTTCGGGGAGAAAAGGTAGGACTCTGACGTAAAATAATAATTCCACACTAAAAATAGTTTTTTTTTTTCTGCAAGTTTTCTTTTCATGATAAACATTGATATTCATTAACGTTAGCTTTAATTAAATGGTTATGTGAAGCGGACCGCGACTGGCATCTGACAGATAAATAGCTGGATATTGGCTGGACCAAACAAGTTTAGGTCGGGATATGGGAATCTAAACACATAGAGTACATTAGGATAATGTTTGGACCAAACGAGTTTTAAGACAGTTCGACATGCACGTTATGTCAACAGAAACACAAAGAAGTTACTAGGAAGTTTACCATTATCTGAACGTCACACACAAAAGAATAACAGAGACGTTTTTACTTTAAGTATAAATGTTTTGTTATAAATGCAATCAAATTTAGGTAAATTGCATTTTTTTTATTTTGATGTTTACAAGAAAATAGGAAATATGATAGAAACTCATAAAAGAGAAAAGATCATTGTTAATGTTAAAAAGTAAGATATATTAATACGGTCTGTAAGAAACTGCTATTGGTAAGTGACAGTTTAGAAATTAATCATATATAATACAGGTCCATTTGAAATAATGTACACGAATGATGCTTTGGCAACACTTTGCCAACAGCTACATTTGTTCTAGCAATATCCAGAAGATGGCGCCGACCACCACTAAAGCAAGTCTCCCCGGGGCTAGCACTGCGGTTTTGGTAGCTACAAATATATAAACAATTGTTAATCACCTGTATAATGTTCCTGAGAGAGAAACAGAGAAAGGGAGAGGGAGAGGGAAAGAGAGGGTAATTATGTATAAGAATATAATATGTTATTGTTATTTCTTAAATTATACAGACGGAGTATCTATGTTGCTCATAAAAAATCTCTAACATATATGTACCTACAAATGTCACACTGCCAATTAAAGCGATAATATTTCGTTTTACCTGAATTCAACTTCCATTATGTATAAAATTGCTAGTCATATAGACAAATAATTACGAAATAACTCACCCGAAGACGACACATGCTTGCAAACTGAAATACATGTAACATTTCAGAATTAGACTTGCACATAAAAATCCAGATTCACTATAATGTTGCAGTTATTTTCAAAATTTGAGAATTTCAAGAATCAAGTGATATGTTTCAATGGCATCATTATATAGTGATTATAATATAAATCATGCTTTAATACAGTTTTTACAACCAAAAAATTTACGTGTCTAAAATTAAACAACCATATAAATATTTAAAACACAGTTAGGAATTTAAATCTTGTACCTCGATGTGCAGATCCCCCATACGTCACTTCCCGTTCCGGTTTACACAGTAGTTTCTTGTAAGCCCTCGCTTCGTTCATTTCAGCTTCGGGTAGAGTTGGTGTGCGGCTCCACACTCGAACAAAAGACTCCGTGCAAACTCCATTATCCATTTTAGTACAGATCCACGACACCATGTAGCGGTTATAGTCGATATATGCGATATACGTTTCTGAACCTGTTAGAATAAGTATATACATGCCTTGATGTAATTTTTTTTTTAAACTGAGTCGTGATAAATATATTTTACGTAAAGTCACAAAACAATTGCTGAAATGTAGCATACTGGATACATCATATAACAAGAACACAGGTAATCGACAAGCGACTACGTGTATCCGCCAAAACCAGAGTGGGACGGTTGAAGTGAGGCATGGATTGAGTAGTAAGCGGAAATAGAGACAGGTGTGTTGCATATTAGAATGGATATCTGCAGCCGAAATGTGTATCTGGGATGCGCCACCTGCCACAAAATCCAGAAAGTTATCCAAGTTGTATACAATTGCCAAATTTTAGGCAGATAAGTTTAAAAACGGTCGAGCTATGAGTGATTTTATCCCATGACAGACAAACAGACGGACGCTGTGCAAAAATGGTTGCAGGTGATACCTACAGTTTTGCAAATGATAAAGAGCTATGTGGATCTATACACAGACAACATTTCAGGAGGATACGTCAAACCAGTCCTGAGATATAAGCCTGGATGTCTGCAGTCTGAACATGAAAGTTGGTGGCGTCACCTGCCACAAAATCGAATAAGCTATCAAAGATGTATATACATGCAAAATTGTAGGCAGATAAGTCAAACCACTGCCGAGATATGAGTGATTTTATCCCACGGCAGACAAACAGACTGAAGCTGTGCAAAAATGTTTGCAGGGGGCTCCACCAATTTTGTGTATAATAAAGAGCTATATGAGATCTATACACATGCAAAATTTCAGGAGGATACGTCAAAGCAGATCTAAAATATAAGCCTGGAAGTCTGCAGCCTAAACTTGAGTTACGTGGCGCCGCCACCTGTCATAAATTTAAAAAAAAATCTTTTCAGGATGAATACACATGCAAAATTTCAGGTATATAAGTCCATTCACTGCAGAGATATGAGTGATTTTATCCCAAGGCAGATGAACAGATGGACGCTGTGCAGAAATAGTTTTAGGTTGCGCCATCATTTTTGGTGTATATTATAAAGCTACCCAAGGGCTACACTTTGTGCAATTTTTTTTTCCTGATTGATCAAACGGGTCCGAAGATATGTGGGTTAATGTGTCAAAACAGAAGCACAGATGGACGCACTGGAGAGATGAAAGGTCAGAGGTCAACCAAAAATGAGGGCGCAGCAGTTCACATGTGACCCGATCATAATTCCGAAGATTAAAAAATTCTGCCCAGTGGTTACGGAGGAGTTCTCCGGAAACTTATGCGGCGGCGGGGGCGTGAAACATAGTTTCCGCAAAACTCTGTTTTGGCGGATAATATTAATGAAATAGCCGTGTTTGTCTGTGATCGGAGTGCAGGAAAAGAGTAAGATTGCCACCGTTTAGATAGACTAACAGTGTGTGATTATGAATAAGTATGTCTGTCAATAAGGCGTCAATCGTGTATATATATATATATATATATATATATATATATATATATATATATATATATATATATATATATATATATATATATTTAAATTTCGGGCAGTACTGGGGGGATCTGAACTAAACAGTGCAGGTTATCGCAATGGGAAAAGCATTTTTTAAGCAAAGTACGTCATGAAAAACCCCAAAAACAGTTATATAGACTTAAAAAGTTAGCACCTGCTATTCTTGTATACATAAACATATATTGGAATTATTTCCTATGCTCATGAGTGAATTGATGGTTCAAGGGAAATGTTTTAAATGCTTAGAGATAGATTGTTCTCTACGATGTAGTTTGGTCTGAGATCCGAGTTGCAGCTGAGTCAGCACCTCTGAGACCAAGACCAATTTACCAGCATCCAAATTCAGGGGCGAATCCAGGATTTAGGAGGAGGGGTCCAACCAAGGTGAACTGGTGAAAACATAACGAAAAGGTACCTAGGTCTGGAAAAAGGGGAATATAGCCGCAAAGATTAGCCAAAATGGGGGGGGGGGGGGGGGGGGGAGGGTCCAGGCTGTCCGTTCTGGATCCGCGTCTGGATCCCGTTCTGCCAAAGGCAAAGACCGTGTAACACGATAGTAATCTTACATTCCGATCCAAGTAAGAGTCCAAGTAATTGTTTATTGAGACTAGCCCCAAGACCAAGCCTGGCCCCGGGATTTACTACATTGTAAATACAAGTGCATCAACTTAAGTATGCATCACTGGATCCAACAAATTTCTCAAAACTATTGATAAGAATATCAGCATCCAGAGTGACCCCTTTAGTGTGTGCTTCAATATTGTGTATATGTTAGAATGACCATTTATTTAAACCTGATACAGATTTGGTTTACCGTTATGGGACACTCCGTACTGTCTAATCTGTCCTCCCGGTGACGTCTTCGTTAATGTGATCGATCCAAGTTTCTTGCAACCATTTTCACTCCTCCAATGGTAATATATAACACGTTTAAATAGACACACAGATGCATATCAAAATAAATTATCTTGGGCAATCTTCCAGGCATCCAGCGTTCAAAATTATAACAGGTGGCCCATGTTCCATGACGCTCAGCTGGATTTGACATGTAATATCATAATTAAATGGTCTAATTTCAGGATTCAAAGGAGACTTGCCAAAGATCTTCCTTGATTTTACAAAAAGAGGTCCGAAAGAAAATGGATACAGTTTGTACCGTGTCTGTCTAGATACTTGGATTCATATGTTTGGCTAATTGCTCACAGAACATAAGGCATCAGGTCACCATGACCTAGTTTCAAGTTTACAAGGAGATGTCCCTAGTACCTACCAGACTTTGCGTTAGTAGATTCTAGGCATTATGGATACAATGTGTGCCCCGTCTGACTGTTTCTTTTCTCAAAATCATGTTTTCGGCCTGCAGGTTGCAAAACATAGGTCACTTTGACCTAATTTCAGGTTTCCAAGGAGATTGCCTAGAACCTCCCTGGATGTTGATTTTTTTCAGATTCTAAGCATAACAAATAGGATTTGTGCCCATCATATGCCCACGACCTCCAAAAACTGTAACGTTGGAAGATGCTAGGCCTAATGGACATTATATTCCTCTGCCTGTCTTGGTGCTCAGGCCCGTAGGTCGCAGATTATAGGTCATGATGACCTAATTCCAGGAGATTTTCCTAGGACCTCCCTGGAGTTAGAAGATCTTATGTCTTACGTTTACGATTTGTGCCGGGTGGACGAATTGCTGGACGGGCAACGGACAAAGGGTGATCGCCAATAGATCAGATGACTCACAGTCATCTTGAAATATTACACTTATTCTGTTTGTCACAAATAAAAGGACGTGTCCCGAGGTCTTCCCTATCTCTGGGCCCCCTTTGAAAGTGACTACATAACCTCTGAAGTAAGTCACCGGGTGGTGACTAAGACGGGCTAATAGGGTCAATGAGCACTTTTAAGAGAAACAAAAATAAATATAAAAATAAGGTAATAAATGAAGGGAATAATCTGAATGTGTGTTCGCTAAAGTTTATATTGCATAATGCTACCAAAACGAATACAAATATAGGGAAAGACAGATCTAGTATATTGAGATGACAATTTTGTGGCTCTTTGAAACCTGGTTGAATTATTAGAGTAAAATTCAGAGTTAAAGCTCTATTTTGTTTAGAGTTAACTTTAATTTTTAAGCAGCACAACACTTACGCAAAATAAAGCTCGTAATAAAGGACACCATGTCTTTGTTGGATGTTGATGACGGAGCCCTTCAGGTCTGCTGGTGGGTCTTCCCCTGGATGATTATACCAACCAGCCAGGTACCAGATCCCGAGACCCTTAATGAAAGTGAAATCAAGAAAAGGTACAATAAAGCAACAATTTGCTAATATTTTCATATTGAACTATTTGGTCCCAGTTTTTAACTCTAATCCTCCTAGTATAAAATAACCCTATTATGTTCTGTTATCAATATTCCCATTGACCCGGTAAATTGATTATAATAACCACGTATTCGATCTAAAAAATTTAATTCTTACATTAAAGTTGATTAAATTGTTAAAGACGCAAAACTGTTTGGGTCCGTAGTATGGCCAGATGGATAAAGAGATATAGAGTTATCTGAAGTTATTTCTTTCTAGTCTCTAACACTTCTTATAATTGTCTTACTATTTGAAAAGTAATGTCACGAAACCTAATATCAACAGATCACGTATGTGTGATGGACAAACATTTTGTCAAGGAGATATAAAAAAAATTAGATTCTGTAACACCAGGAAGCGTGAAATGTCTAGGGGAATAAATAAAGAAGTCAGTGGTTTTATGTCAACAAATAACTATATTTTATTCTTAAAACAACCCTAACATTACAATACACTAAATCAATACAATTACACAGTACAACAACAGTATAACAGCAAATCAATATAATCACACAGCCTAATAAACAAAGTGCACAATACCTGGATACTACCACTGTCACAGCGATAAGTTCTTTAAAATGGATAAGCTGGACGAACAGTTCACACAATTTCTTTCGGAGAATAACAGTCCAATGTAAAGCTCTTATGACAATCCCGGAAGTAAACTGAAGACCAAATAGATTCGTCTCGAATCCGGAAGAAAATCTGAAGAAAATCTATAATTGCCGCACTTATCGGAATAGGTCCCACAAACTGACATACACGCTGCGCTCCCGCTGGAATATTCTCTCACCTCTCTCTCTCGGCTTTAGAACACAGCCCCTATTTATAACCTTTCATCCGAAAACTCTAGAAAATTCCCTTTCACGAACAATCGAAAAAAATAATACAGTACACACGTTCAAATAATATACTAGAACAAAGAACGCGGTGTATCTAGGGTTCAACCAATGCGGATTAAACCGAGCCCGCAACATCCGGCCAGGCGACGCTGCTACAACACGAGCTACGCGTGGCACACAAACCAAATGCCAACACCATATGAAACATCCGTGTACACAATAAAACAATCATCTGTAAGACCGCTGCACACAATAAAAGGGGCACCTGTAACAGTAAGGAATGGTACCAATACGAAAATGAGTCAAAAGAGAACGTCTTTTGTCGAAAAAAGGTCATGTGAAGAAATGTCTCAACGATGTTAGGTCAATGATGATACTTGAGCGGGACGACATTAAGTCGGTCTTGTTAAAATATGCATAACTAAACAATTGAAAGGTACGGGATAATTAACATGAGACGAATATTGAATATATATATATATATATATATATATATATATATATATATATATATATATATATATATCTAAAAGTAATGAATTTTAAACGGGCATGAAATATGAATAACAGTGAGAAAAGAATAAGAATATAAAAATAAGGAATATAAAATGATAAAGTATATTTAGGTATTGAATATTAAAAAGGAAGAGATATTAATGTAATGGGTATTAAAACTGTGAAGCATATTAAGGCGATATACATTAAAACCAGAAAATATTAATAAAATAGATATTAAAAGAGAAAGGAATAATGAAAAACTACATATTAAAAAAGATAAGACATAGCAAGCTAAAGAAAAATTAACCATTGCGGGATATGAAGGTAATGAATATTACAACATTACGGAAAATTTAGGTAATGAAAATTAAAATACTATGAAATAATAAGGTAAGGAAAATTCATTTACCTTTTCTGTATCCAGGTATCTAACGTAAGGAATATATCTTAACTGACAAATTTCTCCTGTTCACAAAACAAAACATGCACCAAGATAATTATTCCCTGCAAATCATTAATTATTTCATTTCATTATTTAGCAGTAATTGAGGAACACAGCATGTACTATTTTAGATAATCGGGAATATTACGATATACCTTCAAACTATTATACCAGGGTACATTCTATTCACCCTACGAAAACTAATTATATAACGACAGAATAGCATTCAACTTATGTCGTACACGCTAAGTTTAACATAATGTGCATAAATTAAATCCGGAAAGTTATATACAAAATTTCCGATATTTACACAAATCATACTCACGTGAGCTCTCAGGTCCTGGGCATTCTACAAAAGAAAAGTGAATGCGATTTTATCAATCAATATCTCTCTACCTTTAAGCCCTTTGGATAACTAATTAAAGCACTGCAAGAACTTCAAGAAGTACATCCTTTATTTGACCTAATTGCAATCATGGCCCATCTGAATCATATAATACTTTGTGGTCATATGTTGTTAGTTACCAAAGTATCCGCTAGGGGTAGCTTCAAGTGATCGGGAAGACCCGGACTCACAAGAGTAGGATTCTGCTGTTTAGGGATTTTGGGCGTCACAATTTGACTCCCAATATGCATCGCGGCTACTACATACACACGCAGCGTGTGTAACGAAAAGGATAATATAGTCCGTTCAAATATGCTTTATTAGAATTGCTTTCAGTCAAATTACATTAACATGGGTGTTCTTGTGGTGAGGACTCACGGAATAATTTAGTAATATTTGTAAGTATACGCATGTTAAATATAAACAGCAAATTTCGAGGTGGGTCCTTGAAGTGTTATACATGTTGTTCAAGTTTGACTGTTGAGAAAAGTAGTCCAGGCCGTCCTACATTGCCCGCCAGAAAGAGTTTCGTTTCAAGTAGAAATGATCACTGGCGGAAGGATGGTGATCCATCGGTGATGGCATACATCTAGTTTAGTATTTTTGATATTATGGATGCGTATTTAACCGGACAAAATGGATGAAAACAACACTTACTCTCATATTTGTCGGACTCATAATCATATGTGTGTGGTTGTAGGCAAATCTTCTTCGTCTCCTCCTTGGCTTCCTTTAAAAAATTGTTCGGCAGTTGTTTTGTCCTGCTCCAGATTTGAACATAAGGATCCACGCAGACACCTTCTTTCACGGTGGTGCAAAAATGGTACAAACCGTAGTGAATAAAATCCCCACCGAATGACCTGAAGTCTGCAACTGTAAACAGCAATATTGTTTTTATAACTCACAAGGATTATCACAGGGGTCTTATATAATTTGATTTTGTTATATTTATTTTTTTTTATAAGTAGAAAGGCTAGCATGTCCTGCTTGTTTGATATTACGTGAACTTTATCATATGGAAGCATATACGATTTAACGAAAAAGTGGTTATACTAAATTTGTTTTAAATTACATCGCTTGTATTAAAGCGTCTGCAGATACCGGAGTACTACATGTGACGAGACAATTCTGCACAAGAGGTCAGCCGTGTTATACAAACAAGTGCGCTACGGACTTATGCCCATTAGCAAGATCACACAACCCTATGTCCTGTACATCTATCTGTATGTATACTACGGTATGTACCTCTTTGTCCCTCTGCATACAGCGTGAAATAATCTCCGTTCTTCTGACGTCTTATCTCCATATCAGTTGATGGCAGACATTCACCCGAGGGAGATCTGTAAACACACACAGAAACAAATATATACGTATATATATATATATATATATATATATATATATATATATATATATATATATATATATATATATATCCAATTGTTGTATGGAAAAAGCAAGAGACCTCAAGACATAATATATCGAGGAATTATAGAGGTAGTAGATGTACTACAGACAGTGAAACAGCTGTAAGACCAAGTGAGTAGTACAACTACTACCTCTATATATATATATATATATATATATATATATATATATATATATATATATATCCCAAGGAGTAATAGTGACGCCTTTCATATAGACTTATTTATTACCCTTTGGTCTATCCAAGGAGATTACAGACTGGGGTATCAACTGTCAGAAGCCTCGAGTGTCAGTCTGCGCTAATGGCAATTAAGACCTGATAAGCCCATTAACTCCATTGTGCGCCTATTGTGCCGAGGGTGTCAGGCGCACCGGCGGCACGGCCTAAGAAAAAAGCGGGTCTGCTAGATGTTAGTTCCGTGGTCCGCTGTAGCTCACTGAAGCGGAGAGCGATATATCCAGTCACTGAGCGGTAGATCACTAGAATAACATTGACAGGAATGATGAATGCCCAAATGGTTTGTTTTGTCAAGAATTACGCGTAACAAATATATCTAGAGAGGTCTCGTGTTGAGGAATCACTGGATCGATTTTGTTATAGATGCGGTCACTCTGCATCAACTTCTGTCGTGATAAATGAGGGACGACTGGTAAAAGTAAACCTTACTTTCCCTGAATTACTTCGGAATTATAAATTTTTACATTAGTTCCAACACTTCTGACATATATTAATAATTAACCATGTATTATAGTATTCCGTCGATAACTAAATATTTTGACGCTTATGACCGGATGACCCTCATGTTGATAGATAACAATGAGCCATCGCTAACTCTGTCACTGACGGCGTTGTTCTCGTATTATCTCCCATGTTTACCACAGCCGGGAATTAACGAGATGTTCCGAAGTCAGAAGGAAGGTCTCTCGCGCTGTATAAATTAGCGCCGGGCATATCAGCGGCATCTCTGTGTGCCTTTGAGCCGCGAGTTTTATGACCCCTGTCAGCAGCATTCGACACGGCAAGACTCTTACTTGATACTCCAGCCTGTAATCTCCTTGGTCTATCAAAATTGCGTCACTTTTACTTTTAACCTACACTTCGCCTGTATAATAAAAACGGCTAAATCATTAATTATATATATATATATATATATATATATATATATATATATATAATACCCGTAAATGACGTGATAAGAGCCTATGTCTTAGTAAATACCTAAAAATACTTACGGTAACCCCTATTTTCACAACTTGCTTGATGAAAGTGTTTGATGGTTAAAAGTTACGCCAGGGTTTCTCCCAGCTAGTGAATATTGGCAAGTAAATGGGTATTGTCACTAGATTAGCACCTTAAAAAGCCTTAGAAATATTAGGATACGAATCGTCTGTTGATTCTTTGCTATATTCTGTGACTATAGAGCTCATGTTTTGGCCACTCGGGATATGTTAGGATGTTTCCGAGCCTCGCCGTTGTTCGAGCCGAGCTACTGGTTGGATCTGCCTGGTGCACTGACCTGTGATTCAAGTGGTACTTGTTGTGTAATATAAATGTACCTGTAAAGTCGTGTATAGAAAATAAACGTAGCATACATTAATTTGCATCATTATATCACCTTAATGTGCGTATGTGGATGCCGTTAACATTTTCTTATTGTTATTTATCGTTTGTTCCAACTGAATGATTCGAAGAGCCCGGTAGAGAAGAAGCACAATCTCATTTTCTTTACAGTCAGTGCCCATACTCTTTGAGCAAACTGCACGGATATTTAGCCGCGGAGAGAAATGAAAACATTATAAATCAACTGTCAACAACCACAATGCTTAAATTGAAAGTGGCATGTGTGTATAATGTTCAACGACGAGCGTTTATTGCGTCATATGATATGATATATATATATATATATATATATATATATATATATATATATATATATATATATATATCCAACGAGTCGATAGATGCTTTATTACTTCCTCACACATATATTTTAAAGAAAGGTTATCTCCTGAACATCCGCTTATATTAATTTTGATACCAATGTTGAGCAAGCTAACCAGCAGAGAGATATCCGGACAAGCAAGCTGCTACAGACATCCAAAATATGGAGAAATAACGTACAGATAGACGTTCATGACGTATAACATACAGATAGACGTTCCTGAGGTATAACGGACAGACTGACGTTCCAGACGTATATCGTACAGATAGACGTTACTGACGTATAACCTACAAATAGGAGTTTCTAAGGTATAACCTACAGATAGACGTTCCTGACGTAGAATTTGCCGTTTTCATGGTAAATGTCAATCACGGAGCCCTCGCCCTGTTCGTTTCTGCCAGGTGCCATATACACTAAATACCAGCGGCCCATTGACTGAAATGATAATATAATTGTTATAATTATTAAGTAATTGTTATGTAAAACCGTTACACTATAGACTCACACACACGTAAATAGTATACACACACGTACATATGTTCTTACGTGTGTGTATATATATGTGTGTGTGTGTTGTATATATATATATATATATAAGTACATGTAAAATCGGCATGCAATAGATTCACGCACCCAAGTACATATTACTCACAAACATATATATATATATATATATATATATATATATATATATATATATATATATATATATATATAAATATATATATATATATATATATACCTATATACGTATATACATATGTATATACGTATATACATATGTATATACGTATATACATATGTATATATGTGTATATGTGTATAAATATGTATATATAAACATATATATACAAATACGAGTTTTATACATAGATAAAAGGTATTTACTTATGTGTATGTAGCCCGTGATTAACCAACTTGATGCATGTGTCCGAGTCTTGACTGTGTCACGTTTTTAATGTTATGATCCTAGTGACAAGTATGTTAACCATACCCTAAACACCTGATATCAGCATATCGATAATTTGACAAAAATATAACTTGTTTATTTACATTTTATTTTAAAGGCAATGTGTTTGTGTATGCGTATGTCTTTTTTGAACAAAATATCATGAGCCAAGGAAGAATCGGTTTGATTTTAATTTGGATCGGGCATATGATCCGGATCAAGACACGTCATCGGGGAATATTCACAAATGTACAGTTATTTATGCAGGAATGACTTGGTAATATGGGCTTAAAAAGTGAACGCAAACACGGGTCGAAAGCTTCCCACAATACCCCCCCCCCCCCCTTCTCACCATACACATCCATGGCGGTGGTGTGCATTCATTAGAATGTAGATTTCTAGTTTATTACGTGTTATTCTGTTAATGACTTCTATGCATGTGATACGTGAGGATAATGATGGACTAATGCACTGATGACTCACATACTTGAACCTACACCAGGTACGTGTTCGTTAATGGTCCGTAAAATAAATGATGATGTCGAGTAAATGGACCTGCACCTTTTCTACAGACAGCTATTGGGCGGATACATCATTTCAAATCAAGGTTGAGCATTCTAAGTGACAATGCTTTGACAAAGTTAATTTGCTCTGGAAACTAATAAAAAATTTCACTGAACAGCACATCGTTAATGTGCATACCCAGGTCAAATCAGTATTTCTCTTATGAAGACCATATCTTAAAAATATTTTGTGGAAAACCTACGTCAGCAACAAGGAGACTGATAATAATAATAATGAAATTTATTAAACATTATAAATTTATTAAACAAATATTTTGTGGGAAACCTACGTCAGCAACAAGGAGACTGATAATAATAATAATGAAATTTATTAAACAAATTACAATGCCTTGTTCCTCATAGTACGACGTGTCAACATACAATCATCCATATCATGATGATATGACCACTTATCATGAGAACATTTAAAAAACTCGCACTTAGAAGAACGATGACGTAGCACACATAATGTGCTACGTCACAGATAATTGAGTACAATTGGAAATGGAAAAAAAAAAGTAAAACTCTCCTTGTGCTGACTACAGTTTGTGGGAAACCTACGTCAGCAACAAGGAGACTGATAATAATAAAATGAAATTTATTAAACAAATTACAATGCCTTTAATAGTGAGAAAGAAAAGTACAGATATAATTATGCGTACGTACATCTTAAGTATTTAAAATGTCGTCAGTGAAGGAGCCAGGAGTCTGTGTACATAATGTTCGTAGAAGACACTATCAGTCTTCCACCTACCCACTTCCATGACTGTTTTGGGATCATGTGTCTTACTGACGGCTAGGGTGGCCCCCGATGGCCGGAAGGACTTCGCGGAAAACAGGTCTCGCCACAGTCCAGCTCGGACAATGGAGTCGTCAAGAAAACCAGCAACAGAGGCAGCAGACAGGCCATCGTATGGTGCCTTTAATGAAATGAAAACAGAGGAACCCCCAACCTTCCTGAAAGCAGCAGTTCGGTCTAAATAATCAGCTAACGTTTTAACTGGGTTCAGCAGGGGTATCTTAGACGGTTGTACTATCACCCTGAAACCTGACCTGCTTGTGTCGTTTTTGATCCCATGGAATACAATAGACATCGACCCGTCAGACTCAAATGTTATCTGGTCTGTGCTAAAAATACATTTCTGTACACCCAGTGTATCTGGGTCAAAATGAACAGACTTGTGGGCCACATCAGAAGGCCGAAGCATCGTTACCAAGGCTAATGAAGTCAGAGCCTTTTGCCGTAGCTGCTTCATGCTTAAACAATCATTATCACCCGAGGACAGGAAAAGATCGTTAAACCTTTCAACTGGCATCACATTTGAATGCTTCATCGGTTGCTGAGTGCTTGATTTAATCAAGGAATCTACAAGCCTAGAAATATCAGGATCATACACCCTACTATTAATACCTAAAGCTTAAAAAAACACATTTATTGCGGCACACACACACTTCAGTTTTGATCTAGGTTTTTGACTCGAGTCAGCAGCTTCACATTGATATGATGAGAGGGCTATATTGTCATTAGGAGGAAAATCAAACTTATGAAATTCACAGAAGTTTTTGAATTCATTGACATAAGTATTATACAGTTTTAAAGTAGATGGCGCCAGACAAAGTGATATCTGAGTGGCAGCTCTCTCAGTCCAATGCGCATTTTGCAGCCTCAATTTCCAGAGATTCTCCAGGCGTAAAGACGCCATTTGGGATTGTTCAATGGCTCCGGTTTGCTGCCGATGGCAAGGCAAACGTTTCGCGAAAGTGGTAGACGTAATGGCGGAACTACACTCATTTCGCGCAATTTTGCAAACCAGGTTTGGGCTGGCCACCACGGAGCTGTTAAAGTTCCTGTTGCCTTTTGCCTTTGAATGATGGCCAAGACCTGCGGAATTAGACGAAAGGGGGGATTGATGAAATTGTTGTTTTGTGCCCAGTCCAGCTGTGCAAGAGCATCTACTCCACGTGTTAACGGGTCGTAGAACCGAGTGTTGTAAGAAGGTAGGTGGCTCGTCAGAAACGAGGCAAAACGGTCTATTGTGTGGGGTCCCCACATTTCGTCCAACACATTGAATATTTGAGGGTGTAACTTCCATTCGTAACGGTCCCTCAGCCGGCTAAATGCATCTGCTGTTGCGTTCTGATAGCCCGGTAGATGTCTTGCATATTTCATCACATTGTTCTCGAGGCATTCTGCCCATATCGCTTCCGCTACTTCTGTCAGCTCCTTGCATGGACCACCTAGGTGGTTTAAGTATGCTATGGTTGTAATGTTGTCTGATAAAATTTGGATAGTTTTCCCGGTAATTTCCCGCTTGAAAGACTTTATTGACAGAAGTACAGTGAGAAGTTCTCTGCAGTTCGACGACTTGTAAGAAGTTCGGGTATCCCACATGCCCGAAGCCGCCTTTCCTTGAAATACACTTCCCCAACCTGACTGGGATGCATCGGTCTCTATTTGTCCATCGATCTTTTGGGGAAGTATCACATGTCCGTTCCAAGAATAAAGGGCACTTATCCACCATGATAAGTCTTTAACACAACGCGTGGTCCATGAAAGCTCACTGTCCCACGAATTTTTCCTGTACGGACCTCAGTTTTAGTTTACCAGGGAAAATAGCCCGGCACATCGATATACACTGTCCCGCAATGCGGGCCAAACGCCTGGCCTTAATGCTGGGCTTGGAGAGTGCGCGCAATATATCTCTTCGGAGTTTGTAAACTTTCTTTCTAGGTATCTTAAGGATCGGCACTCCCTCAATACCTACAGTGTCGACCACGAAACCTAAAAACTCCTGTTTAGTTGAAGGTACCAGGTTTGATTTTTCTAAATTAATATTCCAGCCAAGAGATTCTAGTGTACTGCGCACAAATGCAAGATCTGCCTCAATCTGATCGCACTCTGACGCAAGTAAAATATCATCCATATATATATAATAATACGTAGTCCTTTAGACCTAAAATACTGTACCATAGGTCTTAGCGTTTTACAAAGAAATATGGACTCAACTTGCAACCAAAAGGCAAAACATTCCACACATAATAGTTCTCCCGCCACTGGAAGCCAAAGAACGGGGATGAAGTTTTTGTTCAGTGGAACATGGTGGAAACCATCCTTTAAGCCTAATGTAACCAGTAAGTCATTGGGCTTTACAATATCAGATAACAAAGAAAGATCTCCATATCTAAATTTTCTTGTTTCACAGAAAACATTGACATGGCGCAGGTCAACAATGAGTCTGTATTTTTTATTTCTTTTCGGGACACAAGAAATAGGTATCACACATTTTGGTCGTTGTGGAACTTTTGAGATGCACCCTTGAGACACTAATTTTTCAATTTCCGAATTCACAAAATTCTTTTGACTGTTTGATAACTTGTGGTTTTTATAGAAGCAAGAAGAAGGCGAATTAACAAAAGGTATAGATACACCCTCTGTGATCCAACTCAAAACGTGCTCAGGGGCACCAATTTTAACCCAGGTGCTCCATGATTTCGATAATGCAGTCGGCATATTACACGAACTATAAAATGCTATAAATGTCAAAGGTATTGGTGGTCACCTTGTTTAACTATGGTCAGACTGTCCAGTGGAATCATCCACGTGGTATCTTCTGCTTGGAATATCTCGTTGTGTAAAAGCACCGTAACTGTTTCTTATACGGCCCCCGCCACGGAATCCACGACGGGGGTTTCCTCTCCCCCGTTGAGAGATCCCACGTGCAGCTGAGATCGACTGTAATGAGGTCAGCGAAGCCGGGGAAAATCCTGATGAATTTTTCTGGAGTGCACGAAAAAGAGGAGAAGTGTCTCTGTCGAACTGCCCCTGAACGACCAAAGTCGAATGTTCCTCTTGTAAATATCGGATTTGAGCTACCTGAATGTCATATAACTGTTTCATTGTAACGTTCGACACATTGGCAGCATCGTCACATATTAACAATAATTTTAACGTCGTCTCCGCATACCGCGTACATTTTGCTACTACTGCAGCATGTTGCTGGTCCTCACGTTTAATTCCTTGACGGGAATCAGCTACTTTTAGATCAGCCGGTAGCTTAATTGAAGCAAGCGAGTCTCGGATAGCAGCGAACTCACCTTGAGTATCCGGTTCGGCACAGTGAAATGTGGGAAACCGGGGATCCAAATCTGGATGCGGTCGCCTCCCTGAGGGTAAATCAGTGTTTTCAGGCGTTAATCCTGCATAATCTGTGCCACGTTCGCACAAAATATCAAGGACAGTGTCCAACCGACTATTAGTCTGTTTATTCTGAAACGTTAAATTTTCGATAGCCTTTATAACACCGTCAAATTCATTGGATTGTTCTCGCTTCTTTTCACATGGATCCTCCATAGCGGACGTCGGACTTAGAAGAACGATGACGTGGCACACATAATGTGCTACGTCACAGATAATTGAGTACAATTGGAAATGGAAAAAAAATAAAACTCTTCTTGTGCTGACTACAGATAAATCTCAATGCCTAACCCAAAGAATAACATTTGCCTGAGTCAGACTAACAGATATAAATGATGAAATCGATAAACTTTTGGACACTTCGTCATAATCGATTGGAAAAGCAAAACCTTTCATATCCATTTAGCCTAACCAAAGATAAAGGATCTCTTTGACCATTGCACGGTCCTCACTTTCTATGATTCGGTTTTCTTATGATTAGCCCCAGCCTACCACCCAACCGTGGATTTTTAATTAATTGAAGACGTTGGGGTGGCAGTACAAGCTAGATGGTTAACATCAATTCTAGTACATGCAAATGTGCACTTCATTTCGTACAGTACTTTTTAATTATCATTTGCTTGTCGGATTTTCATTTGTTCGAACTAAGACATAAAGTGACGTTAATCGTTTGGGAAAATAAGAAAAATATGAAATTTATTTTACATTCATCTGCACACAGCAGATAGTTTGATCTTACTCTCAAAATTAGTGTTCTATTATGACTGACATTATGACTCACAGGCTCCTTTCAGATATTTTAGAAGGCCCGAGTGTCATCTTGTCGTTGCTGTCTTATGATACGACACGTATCGAGTAATTTTATTAAAAAAAAAAAAGATAAAAATCATTTTAAAAGAAAGATACACAATACGACACGTGTAAATTCATACTAGAGTTTATACCCAAAACTGATATTCAGCCCTAAAGGACACCAGATAACTGTAACTTAAGTTACTACTTAACATAAAATATATTCAAAAACTGGAAAATCACGCAGAGAGGGCAGACCTTTGCTTCGGCAGCTGATTACCCCCGCATGATCCGGATGACGCCCTAATTTTAATCAATTGTTCCTTTTCTCCTTGCTAACCTATCCTGAAAATCTCATCACACCCGTTAAAGGGGCCCAACACCTATGTGATCTTTGTGAACTAAAGGTAATCCTTAGAGCTGTTGTTAAAAAAAAAAAATAGGCTAGAAAATGTGGATATCACCGGACACAGGCTGTCTTTTTTTTTTAATAGTAACGTGTTTATAATATGGTTGGGGGGGGGGGGGGGGTGCGCCAATATAGTCAAAACAAACTCAACAAGGGCATCTGGCGGCAAGTCAGATAAGCCAATAAGCCAGAGTTTTTCAAATGGCGTTTTGCAATAAGTGACCTTGCTACTCCCTCATATATGCGTTCTACCACCTAAGGTTACATATTATACCCGTTTACCCCATGTTGTTGCATGATAAACATGCCCGTGGATCCTCACGAAGGCGTTCTTAGAACTTTTCATAACCAAAATTACCCATGGGGCATTAATATATACACAGAGGAAGCCGTAAATCACATAATGTTTTTAAAGGTTTGGTGAATGAGCACCTTAAATAATCGTTTGAGTAATGTCGCTAACAGAGAGACAAATGGACAAACAAAGCAACACCGGTAGAAACATAACCTCCCTGGCTTGGGTAATTTTACATATTATTTATCCACAAACAATGATTTCTATTCGCTTGATGTACAGTTGGGCCCTCGTCCATTTCTGTTATCTTTATTGTGAATACATTACATCATACAATAAATTAATTAAATAATGGATAAACTGTTTGTCGGCGAATTGTATGGTGAGATCGCGAAAATGGAGCCCTCACGGAAAAGTGAGAAGTCCAAAATACTCACATCGCGTATATGAAGCCAACCGTAATATATTCAGCCTTTCAATACAGGGTCATCCATCGAATTCTGAAGCTCCATGCATTGTAAGAACATCAGACTCTCCCATGCAAGGTAAATATTTAGAGCCATATTTTGCTTTTCTTCCTCTGTATTAATTAATCATTTATCAGATGTACTTTGGTCATTTTAACGTAATTTAGACAGACTCATGAAATCAAGTCCACCTTCGATTCCCTTGACATCCACACAATAAGGCTTTATCGCACACAAACTATCAAACACACACACACTCGTTCAGTTTACTCACTCTCTCCAATTCATAATCATCTATGAATGGCTGGTCCGCCAGTTTGCATCCATCTTGTGATAGAACACCAGTACACATCCCAAAGACGAGAACTATAATTAGATTAACGTCCATTTTAACTTCTTAAGCTGCAGTTAAACACATCCAAGTAGCCCCGCTATTACACTATATTTGTTCGTGTGCGAATGGAGCCTACATTTATGCCCTCTACCTCTTAATTACAGTGGAGTCACGCATGGCTTCTTATTACTGTTCATACTTGTATGGAAAGCGTAGCTGTCTCAGGGTTCGACTCAGTAGGTCTCGTTAGGGAGAGAATTGTGATAAATATATATATATATATATATATATATATATATATATATACATATATATATATATGTATATATATATATATATATTTATATATTACTTGTTTTGTATTTGCCTTGCTTGAGAAAATTTAAGGATCACCGTTCCACTGCGAAAAAAATGTAGACTTATTTGTTTTAATTAAATTAAGGTGGTTCCCATAATATAAAGCGGTAGCAAAACGAGTTCTTTCATAGGACTGCTTTTTCAAATGTACCTAAGTAAGAATGATTTGTTCCTGAAATTATGCGACTCTTACAATGATGTTTTTGTCCCCTCTTGAATCAAGCACTGACATAAGGACACGGTTAATTCTGAAAACTGGAGTAGTTGCAGACACCATGCACACATATTATGTATCACGGAATCATCGGTCATTGATAGAGAGAAAAAAATTGGGTAATTGTTCACTAATTCTATGGTCAGATCAAAGGTCAGTTCTACTGGCTTGTATAAAGGCGGCCTCTGATATAACTGAATAGCTCCAGTTCAAATACATTGCCCTATTACATAGCTTACATAATCCTTTAACAAATAATTTGCTGATCCAGATTGCCTTACGACAGCATTGCATTTTTTCCCTTTCTTTTAAAGTTGACCTAAAACTCGTGTAAATTAAAAAAAAAAGATCCTTGTATATGCTTTTTTTGGTATTTAGCTTGAAAAAGAAAACTTTAAAAAATCCAATCAAAAGCCTGTTGTTATTTAGCTTGAAGATAAAAACATTTAACAATTCAATAAACCATTCAACCGATGACGATAAAACGATAATGTCTTCTGAAGGATTCGAGAAGGCATTTTTTAGTACATCCCCATTTGCCTTTGCAAAAGAAATGCAGTAAACGATAATTGGTTATCCATAGTATGGATGCTAACTTTCTGTCTATAAATATACAACAAAAGAATTGCAATCACCGTTATGTTCAGCATGTTAGCCTGAAAGTCAAAATAACGTGATTCTATCACACAGACATGTCATATATGAAACAATACTGAAATTTAATACTCAATATAATGTCTTCTCTAAAACTGATTAATCCAATAGGATCTTTGTTCTGAAACAAAAATAAATCTAGGTGTCTGTGAATTCTGATTTCATCATGACATGCTATTTGCGACATCAAGGACCTGTATTTCGAGCTAAATGCTGGATGAAAATAAATCAGGGAATGTCTTTTCTCTTATATATTTATCCTGTATCGGGAGCTTAGGACGTCTGACATGAGGTGACGTCGCTAGTCTCCACCAGAGGACGCCACCGCTCCACCAACATGTTGTTGCAGCTTGAGCAATCACGCTGCACAGGCTCGACTCACAGGAGCACGACCTTGCTGGACAGGGTTTGTAGTATATAGCCACAAAATCTGTAGCCCACCGGAGCTTCTTCTTACACATATGGTGTAGGTAAAACATAATGTGATCGGTTCGAGTACGTTGGATGAATTGTTTCAATTCAAATTACATTAAATTGTAGTGTGCGTGATACGGACTTAATTGAATAATTAGTAATAATTGAAGCACGGACATGAAACATGAAAACAAAAGATGTTCCTTGAGACATGTTGTACTGGCCGCCGCAGACAGCCGAACTGGAAGAGGTCTGTTTTGAGTTAAAACCTCGTCCGGCGGAAGGGTGGTTATTGCAACCAACCTCCGTCTAAATGTCTATTGAACAAATAATATGACCCTACCAGTATGGTATGCTGACGAATGATGTTTGTATAACCAATATATATATATATATATATATATATATATATATATATATATATATATATACAGTAGAACGCCTGTATTACGGTCACCATCCGGACTGGATGAAAGTGGCCTCAATACAGGAATGGCCGTTATACAGGACTTGACCAGGAAAAGGGGGTTAAAATGTAACACGAAACCAAGTTCAAATCTTTATTACAATCAACAAAATAAACGTATATACAGAGTAATAGTATAATTATTGTTATCAATAAAAAAATAAAATATTTAAAATTACATCAACCCTATTTATAACAATCACCAACAAATTATACAAATACGGTGTATGTTTGTTAAATTACAAACAGATTGTATATCCATAATATTTGTACAAATTTGTTGAACCACTGCCACATGACATCGGGGAATATTCACAAATGCAGGAATGACTTGGTAATATGGGCTGAAAAAGTGAACGCAAACACGGGTCGAAAGCTTCCCACAATACCCCCCCTCACCCCTTTCTCACCATACACATCCATGGCGGTGGTGTGCATTCATTAGAATGTAGATTTCTAGTTTATTACGTGTTATTCTGTTAATGACTTCTATGCATGTGATACGTGAGGATAATGATGGACTAATGCACTGATGACTCACATACTTGAACCTACACCAGGTACGTGTTCGTTAATGGTCCGTAAAATAAATGATGATGTCGAGTAAATGGACCTGCACCTTTTCTACAGACAGCTATTGGGCGGATACATCATTTCAAATCAAGGTTGAGCATTCTAAGTGACAATGCTTTGACAAAGTTAATTTGCTCTGGAAACTAATAAAAAATTTCACTGAACAGCACATCGTTAATGTGCATACCCAGGTCAAATCAGTATTTCTCTTATAAAGACCATATCTTAAAAATATTTTGTGGGAAACCTACGTCAGCAACAAGGAGACTGATAATAATAATAATGAAATTTTTTAAACATTATAAATTTATTAAACAAATATTTTGTGGGAAACCTACGTCAGCAACAAGGAGACTGATAATAATAATAATGAAATTTATTAAACAAATTACAATGCCTTGTTCCTCATAGTACGACGTGTCAACATACAATCATCCATATCATGATGATATGACCACTTATCATGAGAACATTTAAAAAACTCGCACTTAGAAGAACGATGACGTAGCACACATAATGTGCTACGTCACAGATAATTGAGTACAATTGGAAATGGAAAAAAAAAGTAAAACTCTCCTTGTGTTGACTACAGTTTGTGGGAAACCTACGTCAGCAACAAGGAGACTGATAATAATAATAATGAAATTTATTAAACAAATTACAATGCCTTTAATAGTGAGAAAGAAAAGTACAGATATAATTATGCGTACGTACATCTTAAGTATTTAAAATGTCGTCAGTGAAGGAGCCAGGAGTCTGTGTACATAATGTTCGTAGAAGACACTATCAGTCTTCCACCAACCCACTTCCATGACTGTTTTGGGATCATGTGTCTTACTGACGGCTAGGGTGGCCCCCGATGGCCGGAAGGACTTCGCGGAAAACAGGTCTCGCCACAGTCCAGCTCGGACAATGGAGTCGTCAAGAAAACCAGCAACAGAGGCAGCAGACAGGCCATCGTATGGTGCCTTTAATGAAATGAAAACAGAGGAACCCCCAACCTTCCTGAAAGCAGCAGTTTGGTCTAAATAATCAGCTAACGTTTTAACTGGGTTCAGCAGGGGTATCTTAGACGGTTGTACTATCACCCTGAAACCTGACCTGCTTGTGTCGTTTTTGATCCCATGGAATACAATAGACATCGACCCGTCAGACTCAAATGTTATCTGGTCTGTGCTAAAAATACATTTCTGTACACCCAGTGTATCTGGGTCAAAATGAACAGACTTGTGGGCCACATCAGAAGGCCGAAGCATCGTTACCAAGGCTAATAAAGTCAGAGCCTTTTGCCGTAGCTGCTTCATGCTTAAACAATCATTATCACCCGAGGACAGGAAAAGATCGTTAAACCTTTCAACTGGCATCACATTTGAATGCTTCATCGGTTGCTGAGTGCTTGATTTAATCAAGGAATCTACAAGCCTAGAAATATCAGGATCATACACCCTACTATTAATACCTAAAGCTTCAAAAAAACACATTTATTGCGGCACACACACACTTCAGTTTTGATCTAGGTTTTTGACTCGAGTCAGCAACTTCACATTGATATGATGAGAGGGCTATATTGTCATTAGGAGGAAAATCAAACTTATGAAATTCACAGAAGTTTTTGAATTCATTGACATAAGTATTATACAGTTTTAAAGTAGATGGCGCCAGACAAAGTGATATCTGAGTGGCAGCTCTCAATCCAATGCGCATTTTGCAGCCTCAATTTCCAGAGATTCTCCAGGCGTATATACGCCATTTGGGATTGTTCAATGGCTCCGGTTTGCTGCCGATGGCAAGGCAAACGTTTCGCGGAAGTGGTAGACGTAATGGCGGAACTACACTCATTTCGCGCAATTTTGCAAACCAGGTTTGGGCTGGCCACCACGGAGCTGTTAAAGTTCCTGTTGCCTTTTGCCTTTGAATGATGGCCAAGACCTGCGGAATTAGACGAAAGGGGGGATTGATGAAATTGTTGTTTTGTGCCCAGTCCAGCTGTGCAAGAGCATCTACTCCACGTGTTAACGGGTCGTAGAACCGAGTGTTGTAAGAAGGTAGGTGGCTCGTCAGAAACGAGGCAAAACGGTCTATTGTGTGGGGTCCCCACATTTCGTCCAACACATTGAATATTTGAGGGTGTAACTTCCATTCGTAACGGTCCCTCAGCCGGCTAAATGCATCTGCTGTTGCGTTCTGATAGCCCGGTAGATGTCTTGCATATTTCATCACATTGTTCTCGAGGCATTCTGCCCATATCGCTTCCGCTACTTCTGTCAGCTCCTTGCATGGACCACCTAGGTGGTTTAAGTATGCTATGGTTGTAATGTTGTCTGATAAAATTTGGATAGTTTTCCCGGTAATTTCCCGCTTGAAAGACTTTATTGACAGAAGTACAGTGAGAAGTTCTCTGCAGTTCGACGACTTGTAAGAAGTTCGGGTATCCCACATGCCCGAAGCCGCCTTTCCTTGAAATACACTTCCCCAACCTGACTGGGATGCATTGGTCTCTATTTGTCCATCGATCTTTTGGGGAAGTATCACATGTCCGTTCCAAGAATAAAGGGCACTTATCCACCATGATAAATCTTTAACACAACGCGTGGTCCATGAAAGCTCACTGTCCCACGAATTTTTCCTATTTAATAGCCGATATACGGACCTCAGTTTTAGTTTACCTGGGAAAATAGCCCGGCACATCGATATACACTGTCCCGCAATGCGGGCCAAACGCCTGGCCTTAATGCTGGGCTTGGAGAGTTCGTGCAATATATCTCTTCGGAGTTTGTAAACTTTCTTTCTAGGTATCTTAAGGATCGGCACTCCCTCAATACCTACAGTGTCGACCACGAATCCTAAAAACTCCTGTTTAGTTGAAGGTACCAGGTTTGATTTTTCTAAATTAATATTCCAGCCAAGAGATTCTAGTGTACTGCGCACAAATGCAAGATCTGCCTCAATCTGATCGCACTCTGACGCAAGTAAAATATCATCCATATACATAATAATACGTAGTCCTTTAGACCTAAAATACTGTACCATAGGTCTTAGCGTTTTACAAAGAAATATGGACTCAACTTGCAACCAAAAGGCAAACCATTCCACACATAATAGTTCTCCCGCCACTGGAAGCCAAAGAACGGGGATGAAGTTTTTGTTCAGTGGAACATGGTGGAAACCATCCTTTAAGTCTAATGTAACCAGTAAGTCATTGGGCTTTACAATATCAGATAACAAAGAAAGATCTCCATATCTAAATTTTCTTGTTTCACAGAAAACATTGACATGGCGCAGGTCAACAATGAGTCTGTATTTTTTATTTCTTTTCGGGACACAAGAAATAGGTATCACACATTTTGGTCGTTGTGGAACTTTTGAGATGCACCCTTGAGACACTAATTTTTCAATTTCCGAATTCACAAAATTCTTTTGACTGTTTGATAACTTGTGGTTTTCATAGAAGCAAGAAGAAGGCGAATTAACAAAAGGTATAGATACACTCTCTGTGATCCAACTCAAAACGTGCTCAGGGGCACCAATTTTAACCCAGGTGCTCCATGATTTCGATAATGCAGTCGGCATATTACACGAACTATAAAATGCTATAAATGTCAAAGGTATTTCTGGTCACCTTGTTTAACTATGGTCAGACTGTCCAGTGGAATCATCCACGTGGTATCTTCTGCTTGGAATATCTCGTTGTGTAAAAGCACCGTAACTGTTTCTTATACGGCCCCCGCCACGGAATCCACGACGGGGGTTTCCTCTCCCCCGTTGAGAGATCCCACGTGCAGCTGAGATCGACTGTAATGAGGTCAGCGAAGCCGGGGTAAATCCTGATGAATTTTTCTGGAGTGCACGAAAAAGAGGAGAAGTGTCTCTGTCGAACTGCCCCTGAACGACCAAAGTCGAATGTCCCTCTTGTAAATATCGGATTTGAGCTACCTGAATGTCATATAACTGTTTCAATGTAACGTTCGACACATTGGCAGCATCGTCACATTTTAACAATAATTTTAAAGTCGTCTCCGCATACCGCGCACATTTTGCTACTACTGCAGCATGTTGCTGGTCCTCACGTTTAATTCCTTGACGGGAATCAGCTACTTTTAGATCAGCCGGTAGCTTAATTGAAGCAAGAGAGTCTCGGATAGCAGCGAACTCACCTTGAGTATCCGGTTCGGCACAGTGAAATGTGGGAAACCGTGGATCCAAATCTGGATGCGGTCGCCTCCCTGAGGGTAAATCAGTGTTTTCAGGCGTTAATCCTGCACAATCTGTGCCACGTTCGCACAAAATATCAAGGACAGTGTCCAACCGACTACTAGTCTGTTTATTCTGAAACGTTAAATTTTCGATAGCCTTTATAACACCGTCAAATTCATTGGATTGTTCTCGCTTCTTTTCACATGGATCCTCCATAGCGGACGTCGGACTTAGAAGAACGATGACGTAGCACACATAATGTGCTACGTCACAGATAATTGAGTACAATTGGAAAGGGAAAAAAAAATAAAACTCTCCTTGTGCTGACTACAGACAAATCTCAATGCCTAACCCAAAGAATAACATTTGCCTGAGTCAGACTAACAGATATAAATGATAAAATCGATACACTTTTGGACACTTCGTCATAATCGATTGGAAAAGCAAAACCTTTCATATCCATTTAGCCTAACCAAAGATAAAGGATCTCTTTGACCATTGCACGGTCCTCACTTTCTATGATTCGGTTTTCTTATGATTAGCCCCAGCCTACCACCCAACCGTGGATTTTTAATTAATTGAAGACGTTGGGGTGGAAGTACAAGCTAGATGGTTAACATCAATTCTACTACATGCAGATGTGCACTTCATTTCGTGCAGTACTTTTTAATTATCATTTGCTTGTCGGATTTTCATTTGTTCGAACTAAGACATAAAGTGACGTTAATCGTTTGGGAAAATAAGAAAAATATGAAATTTATATTACATTCATCTGCACACAGCAGATAGTTTGATCTTACTCTCAAAATTAGTGTTCTATTATGACTGACATTATGACTCACAGGCTCCTTTCAGGTATTTTAGAAGGCCCGAGTGTCATCTTGTCGTTGCTGTCTTATGATACGACACGTATCGAGTCATTTTATTAAAAAAAAAACGATAAAATTCATTTTGAAAGAAAGATACACAATACGACACGTGTAAATTCATACTAGAGTTTATACCCAAAACTGATATTCAGCCCTAAAGGACACCAGATAACTAACTTAAGTTACTACTTAACATAAAATATATTCAAAAACTGGAAAATCACCGAGAGAGGGCAGACCTTTGCTTTGGCAGCTGATTACCCCCTCATGATCCGGATGACGCCCTAATTTTAATCAATTGTTCCTTTTCTCCTTGCTAACCTATCCTGAAAATCTCATCACACCCGTTAAAGGGGCCCAACACCTATGTGATCTTTGTGAACTAAAGGTAATCCTTGGAGCTGTTGTTAAAAAAAAAATAGGCCAGAAAATGTGGATATCACCGGACACAGGCTGTCTTTTTTTTAATAGTAACGTGTTTATAATATGGTTGGGGGGGGGGGGGGGTGCGCCAATATAGTCAAAACAAACTCAACATGGGCATCTGGCGGCAAGTCAGATAAGCCAATAAGCCAGAGTTTTTCAAATGGCGTTTTGCAATAAGTGACCTTGCTACTCCCTCATATATGCGTTCTACCACCTAAGGTTACATATTATACCCGTTTACCCCATGTTGTTGCATGATAAACATGCCCGTGGATCCTTACGAAGGCGTTATTAGAACTTTTCATAACCAAAATTACCCAGAGGGCATTAATATATACACAGAGGAAGCCGTAAATCACATTTCTTTTTAAAGGTTTGGTGAATGAGCACCTTAAATAATCGTTTGAGTAATGTCGCTAACAGAGAGACAAATGGACAAACAAAGCAACACCGGTAGAAACATAACCTCCCTGGCTTGGGTAATTTTACATATTATTTATCCACAAACAATTAAACAATCGGATGCGGTTAAACTAGTTTCTAAATAAGGACGTTCCACTTTTGATGCATTTTATGACGTTTTCGTGATAGGAATTTTATCGCGAATATAAAACCGTGAATACGATGCCCATATCAACTTTTTTATAAATATTATAATTTATTTATATATATATAACTATATATATATATATATATATATGTATACTTATATAATTGAATGTATAATATTATAATTGCGCTTATCTAAGATAGCGAATAAACAATCAGATCTTACAAATTATATGCCAACAAAGTACAATGATTTCTATTCGCTTGATGTACAGTTGGGCCCTCGTCCATTTCTGTTATCTTAATTGTGAATACATTACATCATACAATAAATTAATTAAATAATGGATAAACTGTTTGTCGGCGAATTGTATGGTGAGATCGCGAAAATGGAGCCCTCACGGAAAAGTGAGAAGTCCAAAATACTCACATCGCGTATATGAAGCCAATCGTAATATATTCAGCCTTTCAATACAGGGTCATCCATCGAATTCTGAAGCTCACGCATTGTAAGAACATCAGACTCTCCCATGCAAGGTAAATATTTAGAGCCATATTTTGCTTTTCTTCCTCTGTATTAATTAATCATTTATCAGATGTACTTTGGTCATTTTAACGTAATTTAGACAGACTCATGAAATCAAGTCCACCTTCGATTCCCTTGACATCCACACAATAAGGCTTTATCGCACACAAACTATCAAACACACACACACACTCGTTCAGTTTACTCACTCTCTCCAATTCATAATCATCTATGAATGGCTGGTCCGCCAGTTTGCATCCATCTTGTGATAGAACACCAGTACACATCCCAAAGACGAGAACTATTATTAGATTAACGTCCATTTTAACTTCTTATGCTGCAGTTAAACACATCCAAGTAGCCCCGCTATTACACTATATATGTTCGTGTGCGAATGGAGCCTACATTTATGCCCTCAACCTCTTAATTACAGTGGAGTCACGCATGGCTACTTATTACTGTTCATACTTGTTTTGAAAGCGTAGCTGTCTCCTTGTTCGACTCATTAGGTCTCAGTAGGGAGAGAATTGTATATATATATATATATATATATATATATATATATATATATATATATATATATTTATATATTGCTTGTTTTGTATTTGCCTTGCTTGAGATCACCGTTCCACTGCGAAAAAAATGTAGAATGATTTGTTTTAATTGAATAAGGTGGTTCCCATAATATAAAGCGGTAGCAAAACGTGTTCTTTCAAAGGACTGCTTTTTCAAATGTACCTAAGTAAGAATGATCTGTTCCTGAAATTATAAGACTCTTACAATGATGTTTTTGTCCCCTCTTGAATCAAGCACTGACATAAGGACACGGTTAATTCTGAAAACTGGAGTAGTTGCAGACACCATGCACACATATTATGTATCACGGAATCATCGGTCATTGATAGAGAGAAAAAAATGGGTAATTGTTCACTAATTCCATGGTCAGATCAAAGGTCAGTTCTACTGGCTTGTATAAAGGCGGCCTCTGATATAACTGAATAGCTCCAGTTCAAATACATTGCCCTATTACATAGCTTACATATTCCTTTAACAAATAATTTGCTGATCCAGATTGCCTTACGACAGCATTGTATTTTTTTTTCCTTCCTTTTAAAGTTGACCTAAAACTCGTGTAAATTAAAAAAAAAGATCCTTGTATATGCTTTTTTTGGTATTTAGCTTGAAAAAGAAAACTTTAAACAATCCAATCAAAAGCCTGTTGTTATTTAGCTTGAAGAAAAAAACATTTAACAATTCAATAAATCAGTTAACCAGTGAGGATAAAAAGATCATGTCTCCTGAAGGATTCGAGAAGATATTTTTTAGTACATCCCCATTTGCCTTTGCAACAGAAATGCAGTTAACGATAATTGGTTATTCATATTATGGATGCTGACTTTCTGTCTATAAATATACAACAAAAGAATTGCAATCACCGTTTTGTTCAGCATGTTAGCCTGAAAGTCAAAATAACGTTATTCTGTCACACAGACATGTCATATATGAAATAATACTGAAATCAAAGATTCAGTATAATGTTTTCTCTAACACTAATCAATCCAATAGGATCTTCGTTCTGAAAAAAATAAAGCTAGGTGTCTGTGAATTCTGATTTCATCATGACATGCTATTTGCGACATCAAGGACCTGTATTTCGAGCTAATTGCTGGATGAAAATAAATCAGGGAATGTCATTTCTCTTTTATATTTATCCTGTATCGGGAGCTTAGGAAGTCTGACGTGAGGTGACGTCGCTAGTCTCCACCAGAGGACGCCACCGCTTCACCAACATGTTGTTGCAGCTTGAGCAATCACGCTGCACAGACTCGACTCACAGGAGCACGACCTTGCTGGACAGGGTTTGTAGTATATAGCCACAAAATATGTAGCCCACCGGAGCTTCTTCTTACACATTTGGTGTAGGTAAAACATAATGTTATCGGTTCGAGTACGTTGGATGAATTGTTTCAATTCAAATTACATTAACGTGTAGTTTGTGTGATAAGGATTTAATTGAATAATTAGTAATAATTGAAGCACGGACATGAAACATGAAAACAAAAGGTGTTTCTTGAGACAAGTTGTTCTGGAAGAGGTCTGTTTTGAGTTAAAACCTCGTCCGGTGGAAGGGTGGTTATTGCAGCGTAAACCAACCTCCGTCTTGAGGTCTATTGAGCAAATAATATGACCCCGCCAGTAATTAATGACTTAAACATGTTTAACCTGACATTTTACCCAGTCAACGGCTCTCTTTTGTGATCAGTGAATGTAAATAACAGGGGACTCGTAAACTTTCGTCCCTTGGGAATTGTGTCTTATTTCAGCATGCAATAATGGTTAATCCTCCAATTCATGCAGGTAATCCTTTTGTATAATATCGAAAAGACCAAAACAAGTGTCCCTGCACTATCATCGTGCATCTAAGTATTCATAAACTCTGGCCGCAATTTTATCACGTAAATTTGCAAAAGTTTCTGTATATATTTACAAAACCGAGTCATAGATATTACACCGCAAAAAGGTCCGCAGGTTTATCAATATAATAAATATGTTTCACCGACAAAAGTTATTTGTTGGTTATATGAAATGGATGATGTCGAAGTATACCTTATATTTGCTATTTGCTTTAATTATTGTATTTTTTTTAATTGCGGGCGATATAGCTTGCGCTCGACTGGAAACAGTGCCTTGCGCACATTGATTGGCAGAGATCTATCTCCTTCATATACGAGATCTCACGCCAGAAGAATGAGAGTAAGCATGCAGCGAAGTGACACCTATTGGAGACTGCGATATCTAAATTGACAAATCGTCATATCGTTGTGTATACTTTTAAAGAATAAGCCATTATCATGCGAGACACGTTACAACAACATTCAGAGAGCTCTCCATTCAAACAAGTTTTAGAATACACACGTGTATGAATAATTGTATAGTAGTTTCAAAAGCCTTGTGTTAGTTCGCGAAGTATGAACTCCGAGTCAGTTCATGGAGTTATAAGATTAAGTAAGTTAATTTCATTTAAAATTTCTTTTGTCAACACTCTTTTAGTTAAAAAAGTTCGTTCCAACTTTGCGCTCAAGTTATTAGCCCTTGGTATGTTGACGGAATGATGTTTGTATATATATACCTTTTTAGCGTCTGTAAGACACATTTCAAATACATTCGAATTAAGCATAAGGTTTAAGAAAAAATAAGGTATTATGTTTCCAGTGCAAATTAATTCTAAACCAGGATAAGATATGCTTTTTCATAATAAACTCATAAGTGGAACCAAAGTCTTTAATCCTAAATGTTGTATATTTCATTTGCAATATACACATAGTATTCTCTGAATTGCGGAGGGGGGGGGGGGGGGTGAATAGATTGACCACTCCCTTTGGGGTCGGTCTGATGTTGATATGTATATTAGTCCAGAATCCCAGCCGCGACTGAATGATCGATTATCGTGGCAGACATGGATATCATGACCGGTATTTTGAAAAACTGACCCGGCTTTTACCTTGTTGCGGAATCCACAACTTTGATAAGATCACAGTTGTGACCCTGACCTTTACACTGTGGCCGTGTAATAGTGAAATTGTGGAAGGCTCCAACAACTCTAAAAGTGCCAAATATACCCATCAAAATACATCTGGTCGTGTCTTTGTTTGTAAGTGGGTCATTCGGGCAATATTACCACATTCTTACCTTAATGTTTTATTAAAACATTATTCCCTTACACCCCTGTAAGCCCGCCGTGATTTAAAGATAATCTTTAGGAACTTGTTGTAAGCGGAAGTTGACCGAGTAATTATACACTGCACGGTCCCCTATTAACGCCCACTTTTTTTTCCAGTTCTAAGAGCGCTAATAAATCGGATCGGGGTCACAGTCTTAATCCTGCTGTAAAGGATTGTGTGACATCCCTCACAATCATAGCGACTTCTTATCTATGGAAACATTAGCTCTCTTGGTAAATTATGGGTGTGTAGGGTAATTGAGCATTACATTGGTATTACAACCTTTCAGAAGTTTTATAAAATATTCAAAGGCAACGAAAAGGTAATCATCTTATGTTGACATCGCCTAAAAAGTCACTTATACGATTCCGAAGGGTCCCCCTATTCGGAACCATACACGGTTTTTTGCAGTAGTGCCGAACTCAAGACGTTGATGGAGAGCAGCAGAGAGAATAGGAATAAGGCGCCTTGGGTCGAGACAAGCTTTTACCATGACCCTGACTGGATGACACATAATCTAATTCAACTTCAATTAATAAGACAGGGTTCTAATTAAAATAAAAATAAATCTATAAAAAAAAAAACAGCACGAGATTCTTGCAACGTAGTAGGCTTCAACAACATATTCTCTTTTACGCATGCGGATTGATACGCGCATAAAAATAAAAATACAACTAAAAATCGACATTCTTAGGAATGCAAGCCTCCGCCATGTAGGGGACGCTATTGTTGGATGCTCCCAAAACCCTGTTTGCTTTCACTTATTAGGCCTATATGTCAAGGTTGATTCTTGCATAATAATATGTACAAATGTGAATATTGGTTGATGACGTTTCTGATTCACGGTCATGTGCCGGATCCACATCAACATCACTTCTTCACTGGCCCATTTCCGAAATGTCCTGAATATTTGTTGAGATTCCGTTCATGATCACGTGACGTATGTTGTGAACATACTCATTGTCTCGACCAAACGAGTTTAAAACTGTTCGACATGCACATTATGTCAACTTAAACACACAAAAGTTACCAGGAAACCGTCTTGAACAAAGCGAGTTTACCATAATCTAAACGTCACACACAATATAATAAAAAAACACATTTTCCTTTAAATATATATTTTTGTTATAAATACAATTAAATTGAGGTAAATTACATTCCTTTTATTATAATGTTCACAAGAAGATAGGGAATATTATATAAACGGATTAAATAGAAAATATCATTGCTAATATTAAAAGTAAAATATATTTAAACGTTATGTAAGAAATTGCTATTAGTAAGTGACAGTTTAAAAATTAATCATATATGACACGGTCAATTTGAAGTAATGTTCACGAATTATGCTTTCGCAACACTTTGCCAACAACTACATTCGTTCTAGTAATATCCAGAAGATGGCGCCGACCACCACTAAAGCAAGTCTCCCCGGGGCCAGCACTGCGGCTGTGGTAGCTACAAGAATATAAACAATTGTTATTCACCTGTGTAATGTTCCTGAGAGAGAGAGAGAGGGAGAGAGAGAGAGAGAGAGAGAGAGAGGCAGACAGACAGACGGACAGACAGACAGAACAAGAGAGAGAGAGAGAGAGACAGAGAGACAGAGACAGACCAGGGGCGGATCCAGTTTTTCGGAAAAGGAGGGGTCTAACCCAGAAGGGCTAATGGAAAACCTAAAAAATTTCCCAGATCAGGAAGAAAAAGGGGGGGGGGGGTTGTTTGGCCCAGGCCGCAAAATTATGTAATTATGTAAAATAAGAGAGTATTTATGTAAAAGAATATAAGATGTCATTATTATTTAATAAATCAAACAAGCGGAGCATTTTTGTTGCTCATTAAATTCCCTAAAATATATGTACCTACAAGTTTCACACTTGCAATTAAATCCATAATACTTTGCTTTACCATGAATGCGACGTCTATTGTGTATCAAACTGCTAGAGTTATATAGACAAATAATTACACACACACAAAAAAAAAAAGAAACTCACCCGAAGAAGACACATGCTTGCAAACTGAAATAGATGTAACAGTTTAGAATAAGACTTCCACGCGAAAATTCAGATTAATATTTTATCTTTCGCTTATTTTTAGGATGTGAGAATTGCCAAAATCAAGTGGAATGTTTCAATGGAATATTTATTTAGCGGCTATCGAATATATCATATTGTAATACATTCTGTACAACTATAGAAAAACCGTGCCTAAAATTTAACAACAGTATTAACATTGAAAACAAAATTAGAAATTTAAATCTGGTACCTCCATATGCAGGTCCCCCATACGTCACTTCACTTTCCGGTTTACACAGTACTTTCCTGTAAGCCCTGGCCTCGTTCATATCTGCTTCGGGTAGAGTTGGTGTGCGGCTCCACACTCGGACGACAGACTTCGTGCATACCCCATTGTCCATTTTAGTACAGATCCACGACACCAGGTAGCGGTTATAGTCGATAAAGACGAAGTATGTTTCTGAACCTGTTAGAATAAGTGTATACATGCCTTGGTGTGGATGTTTCTAAACATGGCCGAGAAAAATATATATATATTTTTTTATTTATTTTTTTTTTTGGGGGGGGGGGGGGGGAGCTGGTTCGTTTTAATCCGCTCTCAATGAAAAGTCTCAAAACAATTAGGTTACCTGAAATGAAGCATACTGAATACAGCATATAATTCATCGTATAGCAGTGTTAGTCTGTAGTATTATAAGTAGAGATAAAGAGTGACGCCGCTTAGATAGACTAACATTGTGTGATAATAAATAACAATTTCTGTATGTACGGCGTCATTATTCTTTACTGCAATATATATATATATATATATATATATATATATATATATAAAGATAGATAGATAGCTAGATGAAAATGGATCACGGAAAAGTCGGTTAACTGACGGTGGGAATCGAACCCACGAAATCCCGATTTCCGGTCGGTTGCCTTCCCACTTGGCTACCCCAGATTCCCTTCCCCTCTGTGTATTTGCACACTTTATATGAACCAGCGAAGTGACGTCACGGTAGTCTCATCCATTATATGTGTCGGCATAGTGATTATTCATACAGCAGGGAGGACTAATAAAGTTATATTGTGCCCTGCATATATATATCTTTACATACATATATATATATATATATATATATATATATATATATATATATATATAAAGATGTATGAATAGCCATGCTGGTTCATCGATTATGGATAAAAATGGTTAACATAGAAAAGTCTGTTCACTGACGTTTGGAATCATACCGCCGATGCGATATCGGAAGACTTTTCTGTGTATACCATACCCATCTATAAACCATGAAACAGCATGGCTATCCATACTTATATATATATATATATATATATATATATATATATAGAGAGAGAGAGAGAGAGAGAGAGAGATCGACCTTGATTTTGTTTCGTGTAGGACTCTGTTGTAGAGAGCTTTTAACCTGAACTAAACAGTGGAAGTTATCACAGTTAAAACATTTTCTAAGCAAAGTCCTTCAAGAAAACCCACAAAAAAGTTATGTAAAATTTAAAAAGTTAGAAGGCCCTAGCTGCTTTGCTTGTATGAAAAAAAAACATATTTTTGAATTCTTGCATAGTGACCCCTTTAGTGTGTGCTTCAATATCGTGTATAAGTTAATATAAGTAATATAGATTTGTTTTACCGTTATGGGACCCTCCGTACTGTCTCATCTGTCCTCCTGGTGACGTCTTCTTTAATGTGATCGGTGCAAGTTTCTTGCAATCATTTTCACTCCTGCAAAGGTAATACATAACATGTTTAACTATACACAGACACATGCATATTAAAATAAATTCTCTAGGGCAATCTTCCATGTACGTGGCATCCAGCTTTTGAGACCATAACAGGTGGCCGATGGTTCATGACGCTCAGCTGAATTTGACATATATTATATGAATTAAAGATCTTATTTCAGGATTCAAATGAGACTTGCAAAGGGCCCCCTTGATTTTACAAAAGATGATCCCAAGGAAACTGGATACAATTTGTACCCTGTCTGTCTGTATACTTGGATTCATATGTGTAGCCAATAGCTCACAGAACATAACATATCAGGTCACCTAGTTTCAAGTTTACAAGGGTATTTACCTGGTACTTCCTAGGGTTTTGTGTTAGAAGATTCTAGGCCAAATGGATACAATGTGTGCCCTCTCTGACTGTGTCTGTGCTCAAGATCATGTTTTCGGCCTGTAGGTTGCAAAACATAGGTCCCTATGACCTAACTTATGGTTTCCAAGAAGATGTTCCTGGAACATCCCTGGAGTTATCAAATTCTATGCATAACCTACAGGATATGTGCCCATCTGACATCCAGGGTTCTCCTAGGCATCTTTTTCCTATAGGTCGCAGAATATAGGTCACAGTGACCTAATTTCATGCTCCTCAAGGCACTTACCTCGCAGGAAGTTACGTTAGAAGATTTTAGGCCTATTTAATACAATATTTTGCCTGTCTTGGTGCTCAGGCCCCTAGGTCGCAAACATAGGTCATCATGACCTATTTTCAGCTTTTCTAGGGGATATTTATATAACTTCCCTTGAGTTAGAAGATTCTAGGTCGAAGTTTATGATTTATGCCCTGTTAACGGCCTAGGGGACGGACGGCTTGACGGACGACGGACAAAGGATGATCGGCAATAGATCAGATGACTGACAGTCATCTTGAAGATGACAAGGATTCAGTTTGTCACAAATAAGTGTACATGTCGGGAGGTCTTCCCTTTCTCCGAGTCCCATTGAAAGTCACTCCTTAACCTTTTAAATAATTGACCGGGTAATGATTGGAGGGGAGCACTTTGAAGACAAACCAAAATCAATATAAAAAAGGAATAAATGAAGGGAACACGTATATAATCTGAATGTTTGTTCGCTGAAATTTATATTGCTTAATGCTATAAAAACGAATACAAACATTGGGAAATTCAGATCTAGTATATTTGGATGACAATGTTGTATCTCTGTGAAATCTGATTGAATTAAAATCAGATTAAATCTGTTTAACATTCAGAGCAAAAGCTTTATTTTGTTTAGTGTTAACTTCAAGGTTTAAGAAGCACAACACTTACGCAAAATAAGGTACGTAATAGAGGACACCATGTCTTTGTTGGATGTTGATGACGTAGCCCTTCAGGTCAGCTGGTGGGTCTCCTCCGGGATGATTGTACCAGCCAGCCAGGTACCAGACCCCGAGAAACTTAATGAAAGTGAAATTAAGGAAACGTACAATAAAGCAATAATTTGCTAATATTTCCACCTTGAACCGATTGGTCCCAGTTTTTTTAACTCCCATCCTCCGAGTCAAAATAACCCTATCGTGTTCTTTCTCCATGTTCCCATTGACCCTTGTAAATCATGTATATTAACCACTTGTACACTCAAAAGGTATTAATTCTTACATTAAAGGAGATTAAATTGTTAAAAAACTCAAAACTGTCTGGATCCGTAGTGTGACCAGATGGATATAGAGATACAGATATATTTGAAGTTAATTTCTTTGTAGACTCTAATAGTTCTAACAATTTTTCGCCTGCATAAAAAGTAAGAAAAAGTAACAAAACAAATATAAGACAAAAGGGAACATTAGAAAAGAAATAGTCTTTAGTAAAACGTTAGTCTTTAGTTAAAAAAAAGTCTTTGTGACGAAATGCCCTAACAATGTTAAGTCAATGATAATACTTGAGCGGGACGAAATTAAGTCGATCTTGTTAAATTGATCATATCTAAACAATTAAAAGGTACAGTATATTAAACATGAGACGGATATTAAGATAAGGAACAATTAAAAAATACAAAACATATAAAGGTTATGGATTTTAAACGGGCATGAATATGAAAACAGTGAGGGAAGAATAAAGAATGTTTAAGTATTGAATATTAAAAAGGAAGATATATTAAGGTAAAGGGTATTAAATCTGTCAAACATAATAAGGCGAAATACATTAAATCAAAAACAGATATTAATAAAATAAATATTAAAGGAGTAAGGTATATTAAAATACTGAATATTAGAAAAAATAAGACAAAGTAAGCTAAAAAAAATATTTAATCATTGATAGATATGAATGTAATGAATATTACAACATTGCGGAATATAAAGGTAATGAATTAAAATACTAAGAAATAATAAGGTAAGGAATAGTAATTTACCTTTTCTGTATCCAGGTATCTGACGTAAGGAATATATCTTAACTGACAAATATCTCCTATTCACAAAACAAAACATGCACCAAGATAATTATTCCCTGCAAATCCTTAATTATTTCATTTCATTTTCAGCAGTAAGTATGGAACACAGCATGTACTATTTTAGATAATCGAGAATATTATATTACACCATGATACGTTCTATTCACCCTACATAAACTTTAAATATATTTCTGCGGAATAGCATTCAACTTTTGTCGTACACGGTAAATTTATCATTATGTGCATTAATTAAATCAAAAAAAGTTACATACAATTTTACGAAATTTTTACAAAATCATACTCACGTGAACTATCAGGTCCTGGGCAATCTACAATAGAAAAGTGAATGCGATTTTGTCAAAATAATCTCTCTTCCTTTAAGCTTTTAGGATGACTAAGTAAAGCACTGCTAGCAACTTCAAATAGTAAATCCTTTATTTGACCAAATTGCAATCATGGCGCATCCGAATCATCTAATACTTTGTGGCCATATGTTGTTAGTTAAGAAAGTATCCGCTAGGGGTAGCTTCTAGTAATCGCTCACACTGGGAAGACTCGGGCTCACAAGAGTACGATTCTACTGTTTAGGGATTATGGGCGTAAAAATCTGACTCCCACAATGCACCACTGCTTCTACATAAATAAGCGGCGTACGTAAAATGTAACGAAAAGGATAATATAGTCCGTTCAAATATATTGGATTATAATTGTTTCAATTACTAAAACATGGATGTTCTTATGATAAGGACCGAAGGAAGAAGTAATATTTTGTTACCATACGCATGTGAAATATAAACAGCAGATTTCGAGGAGGGTCCTTGAAGTGTAACTCATTTTGTTCAAGATTGATAGTTGAGACAAGTAGTCCAGGGCGTCCTACAGTGATTGCCAGGGTGAGTTTCGTTTCAAGTAAAAATAATCACTGGCGGAAGGATGGTAATCTTTGGTGATGGCATGCATCTCGTTTAGTTTTTTTTAAAGTATCCATGTGTATTTACCCGGACAAAATGAATTAAAACAAAACTTACTCTCATATTTGCCGGACTCATAATTATATATGTGTGGTTGTAGGCAAATCTTTTTCGTCTCCTGTTTGGCTTCCTTTAATAAATTGTTCGGTAGCTGTTTTGTCCTGCTCCAGATTTGAACATACGGATCCATGCAGACACCTTCTTTCACGGTGGTGCAAAAATGGTACAAACCGTAGTGAATAAAATCCCCACCGAATGACCTCAGGTCGGCAACTGTAAACAAATAGTATTGTATTTTAACCCACAAGGTTTTATTTTATTTTTACCCGTAAACAATACACTTTCCTCCTCTAATGACCTGCTTATCGAAATCGATGAGATGATATTATTAACACACAGCATCTTATCTTATATATTTGATGTTTTCATACATAGAATATTATTAGCAACGTTGTTATACTCTGCTAATTGGATACTACTTGAATTTTATCATATGGAAGCAAATACGATTTAAAGAAAAAGTGATTTTACTTAATTTGTTTTAAATTACAACGCCTGCATTACAACATCATCAGATACCGGAGTACTGCATGTGACAAGACAATTCTACACAAAAGGTCACCCGTGTTATATAAACAAGTGCGCTGCGGAAAGATGCCCATTAGCAAGATGACACAGTCCGATATCATGTACGCCTATCTTTAAGTATACGACGGTATGTACCTCTTTGTCCCTCTGCATACAGTGTGAAATAATCTCCGTTCTTCTGACGTCTTATCTCCATATCAGTTGATGGAAGACATTCACCCGAGGGAGACCTGTTTACACACACACACACACATAAAATGAGTAAGAGTGACGCCTTTCATATAGACTTATTTATTACCCTTTTGGTCTATCTAAATGGCGTCACTTTTACTCTTAATCTGCTCTTTGCCTACATACTAAAACGTTTAAATGATTAATTATTTATATAAATATGTATATATTATATATATATATATATATATATATATATATATATATCCCGAAAATGACGTAATAAGATCCTCCATTTTAGTAAATACTTAGAAGTACCTACGGTCAACGTTATTATCACGCCTTGCTTGATGAAAGTGTCTGATTGCTAGGTTACGCCAAGATTCATCACAAACAATAAATATTAGATAGTTAATGGATATTTTCATTTGTTTCGCATCGAAAAATACCCCCTTAGAAATATTAGAGCATGAATTGTCTGTTGATCCTTTTGCTATATATGTGACCGTAAGGCTCATGTTTTGGCCACTCGAGATATGTAAGGAAGTTACCGAGCCTCGCCTTTGATCGAGGCGAGTTTACCCATTGGATCGGCCCATTGCACTGTTCTGTGATTCTATTGATTCTTATTGTGTAATATAAATGTAGATGTATAGTAGTGTATAGAAAATAAAATTAATATGATTAATTTGCATCAATATATGACCTTAATTGGTTACTTTATTTCTTCCAACTGGATGGATCAAAGGGCCCGGCAGAGAACAACCAATATCTCATTTTCTTTACAGTAAGTGCTGAAAATTATGATTTGAATGACGTGGATGGCCTCTTTGAGAAGACTGCACAAATATTTGGCCGCGGAGAGATATGTATAGATTATAAATCAAATGTCAAAAACCTGAATGCTAATTAAAAGTGACATTGGTGTGTAATGTTCTACGACAGGCGTTTATTGCGTCATATATATATATCCATCCAATATTTAATTTTAATAAAATGTTAAGCAAGCAAACCAGCAGTGAGATAACCGAGCAAGCCCGCTGCTACAGACATCCAAAATATGGAGAAATAACGTACAGATAGACATTCCTGATGAAGAATCTGCCTTTGTCATTGTACAGGTCAATCACGGATCCCTCGCCCAGTTCGTTTCTGCTAGGTGCCATATACACCAAAAACCAGCGGCCCATTAACTGAAATGATAATATAATTTTAAGTTATTATATGTAAAATATGTTACACTATAGAATCACACAAAATAACATATAACACTCATATATGTTTATATGTATATATGAATCTTTACATACAGTAATTATATGTAAATTCGGCACACTAATATTTACACAAACGTACATATGTACGTTCATCACCGTTCGTGTGTGTATATGTGTGTTGTGTGTGAGTGTGTGTGTTTGTAAACAACATAACTCACAGACACATTTACGAAATTGCATGAGCCAATGAAGAATCGGTTTGATTTGAATTGGGCATATGATTCATTTTGAGAAAGGTCATCGGGAATATTCACAAATGTCCAGTTATTTATGCAGGAATGACCTGCGAATATGGGCTTATCAAGTGAATGAAAACACGTGTCGGAAGCTTCCCGATATAGCCCCCCCCCCCCTCTCAACAGACACACACATGAATGATGTGTGCATTCTTTAGAATGCAGATTTATCGTTTATTACGTGTAGTTCTGTTTCTTAATCCAGTGGATGTGGTACGTTGGGACAATGATGGACTGATGCACAGATAACTCACATATTTGAACGAGGCACCTGTTCACTGATGGTCCGTAAAATAAATGATGATGTCTAGTAAATGGACCTGCACATTTCCTACAGACACGGCTTTTGGACAAATATTGCAAGTCAAATTAAGGTTGAGCATTCTAAGTGAAGCATTATAAGTGACAAAGCCCTTTTGTTCTGGAAACTAATAATACATATATCACTGAACAACAGCCAAACAATAAAATTTGACGAAGTCATACTAACAGACAGAAATGATGAAATCGATACACTTTTCTACACTTCGTCATAATCGATTAGAAAAGCAAAACCTTTCATATCCATTTAGCCTAACCCAAGACAAAGGCCCTCTTTGACCATTGCCCGGCCCTCACTATCTGTTATTCGGTTTTCTTATGATTAGCGCCAGCCTGCCACCCAACCGTGGATCTTTAATTAATTAAAATCATTTGGGTGACAGTACAATCTGGTGGGTTAACACCAAATCTAGTACAAGCAAATGTGCACGCCATTTCTAACAGTATTTTTTTTATTTTCATTTGCTTGTCGATCTGTTATTTGTCCGAACTAAGACATAAAGTGACGTTAATCGTTTGGGAAAATAAAAAAAATATGGGTAATTTATATTAAATTCATCCGTACACAGCAGATCCGAATTTTAAAAACGAGTGTTCTATTATGACTGACATTATGACTCACAGGCTCCTTTCAGTTATTTTAGAAGGCCTGAGTGTCATGTCTCATGCTACGACACGAATCGAGTCATTAAAAATACGATACACAATACGACACGTGTAAATTCATACTATAATTTATACCCAGAACTGATATTCAGCCCTAAAGGTCACCAGATAAAGTAACTACTTAACATAAAATATATTCCAAAACTGGAAAATCACCCAGAGAGAGTAGACCTTTGCCTCGGCAGCTTATTAACCCGGTATGACCCGGATGACGCCGTAATTTTAATCAATTGTTCCTTATCTCCTGCTCACCTATTCTGAAAATTTCATCACACCTGTTAAAAGGGGCCCAACATCTATGTGATCTTTGTGAACAAAAGGTAATCCTTGGAGCTTTTGTTAAAAAATTGGCCAGAAAATGTGGATATCACCGGAGACAGGCTGCCTGTTTTGTTTATAGCAACGTGTTTATAATGTTAGGGGGGGGGGGGGATCAAAACAATTTCAACAAGGGCATCCAGGAGCAAGTCATATAACCCAGAAGTTTGCAAATGTTTTTTTTGCAATAAGTGACCTTTCTACTCCCTAAATTATGAGTTCTACCTCCTAATTTTACATATTACACCCATGTTATATGTTGTTAATTAACATGCCCATGTATCCTCATGAAGGCGTTATTAGAACTTTTCATAACCAAAATTACCCTGGGAGCATTAATATATACACAGAGGAAGCCATAGATCACATAATGTTTTAAAGGTTTGGTGAATGGTCACCTGTAATAAACGTTTGAGTACTGGCGTTAACAGACAAACAAATGGACAAACAAACCAACACCGGTAAAAACATACACGCCCTGGCTGGGGTAATTTTACATATTATTTATCCACAAACAATTAAACAATCGGATACGGTTAATCTAGTTTCTAAATGAGGAAGTTCCATTTCGCATGCATTTTATGGCGTTTTGAGAACATTTATCTTGTTTTGTATTATTTATAAATGTCAAACTGCGTCTTTTCCTCTTTTGGTCATCTACTTTGGATGCCGTTCTGTTCGCGAGGGTTTTAAATTCGCGATGTTCGCGACAGGAATTTTATCGCGAATATAAAACCGTGAATACGATGCCCCATCATCGAGGCCAAATGAACTTTTCATAAATATTATAATTTATATATATTTATATTTAATAGCGCTAATCTAAGATAGCTATTATAAACAATCAGATCTTACAAATTATCTGCCGACAAAGTACAATAATTTCTATTCGCTTGATGTTCAATTGGGCCCTCGTCCATTTCTGTTACCTTTATTTGTGAATACATTACATCATTCAATTAATTAATTAAATAATGGATAAACTGTTTGTAGGTTAATTGTATGGTGATCTTGCGAAAATCGAGCCCTCACGGAACAGTGAGAAGTCGAAAATCGCAAAATGCTAACCTCGCGAATATGAAGCCAACCACAGCGCTTCGATACAGGGTTATCCAATCAATTTTGAAGCACAATGCATTGTAAGAACATCATACTCTCCCCAAATAAATGTTTTTAGAGCCAAATTTTTCTTTTCTTTATCTGTATTAATGAATCATTTATCAGATGTAGCTTGGTCATTTTAGCGTAATTATGAATAGACTCATATGGAATCAAGTCCACCTTCGATTCCCTTGACATCCACCCAATAAGGATTTGGCGCACGCAAACTATGACACATACACACCCATGTTTAGTTTACTCACCCTCTCCAATTCATAATCAGCGATGAATGGCTGGTCCGCCAGTTTGCATCCATCTTGTGACAGAACACCAGTACACATCCCGAAGATGAGAACAATAATTAAATTAACCTCCATTGTATCTTTTGCTCAGTAAACACATCCAAGTAGTCCCGCTATTACACTATATATATTCGTGTGCGAATAAAGCCTACAGTAATGCTCTTAACCTATTAGTTATAGTGGAGTCACGCATGGCTACCTATTACTTTCAAACTTGTATTGAAAGCGTAGCTGTCTCTGGGGCCGACTCAGTAGGTCTCGGTAGGGAGATATATTTTTTTTTTCGGGGGTGGGGGGGGGGGGGGGAGGGGGATTTGTTCTTTATACATACACATAACCCATAATATATAAATATATATATATATATATATATATATATATATATATATATATATATATCGCTTGTTTAGTATTGGGCCTTTGCGTAATAAAATAGAGAGATTTTCGTTCAACTGCTAAAGAATGTTGACTGATATGTTTTAAATTAATTAAGGTTGTTCCCATAACATAAATCGGTAGCATAACGTGTTTTTTATAAGGTGCTGCTTTTTTGCACATGTGCCTAATTCAGAATAACTTGTTCCTGAAAATATGCCGCTCTTACAATAACGCCTTTGTCCTCTTTTAAATCCAGTAGTGACCGACGGACAAGGTTAATGCTGAGAACTGGAGAAGTTGCAGACATCACATATATTATGTATCCCTGAATCATCGGTTATTGCTACAGAGAAAAAAATGGGTTATTGTTCACTTATTCCATGGTCAGATCACAGGTGAGTTCTACAGGCTGGTATAAAGGCGGCCTCATATATAACTGATTGGCTTCAGCCTCGACAGGTTTAAATACATTGCCCCATTACATAGCTTACAGAATCCTTTAAAAATAAATTGCCTTCCGACAGCATTGCATTTTCCTCTTAAGGCGGCCCTAAAAAAAAATAGTTGTATCTGCTGTTGTTATTTAGCCGAAAAAAATTAAATAATTCAGTCAACCCACCGACCAACGACGATAAATCATAATGCATCCTGAAGGAGTGAGATAACGTATTTTAAGTACATTCCCGTGTGCCTTTGCAAAACAAAATGCAGTTAACGATAATCGGTTATCCACATTATGGATGCTGACTTTCTGTCTCTAAGTATAAACCAAAAGAATTGCAATCACCGTTTTGTTCAGCATGTTAGCCTGAAAGTTAAAATGAAGTTATTCTGTCACACAAACATGTCATATCTGTAAAATAAGATTGAAATTAAATATTCAATTTTATGTTTTCTCTAAAAATGACCAATGCAATAGGATCGTCGTTCTAAAGAATAGGTAAATAAAGCTGGGTTTCTGTGAATTCTGATTTCAACATGACATGGTAACCTAACATCAATGACCCATGCATCTCGCACTAATTGCTGGATGAAAATAAATGAGGGGATGTCATTTTTCTTATATATTTATCCTTTATCGGGAGCTGGTAAGTCTGACGTGAGGCGACGACGCTTGTCTCCATCAGATGTCGCCACCGCTTCTTTAAATATGTTGTTGCAGCATAAGCGATTACACTGCGCAGACTCGACTCACAAGAGCACGACCCTGCTGGATAGGGTTCGATGTCAGAAGCCACAAAATCTGTAGCCAACCGGAGCTTCTATATTCAAATATGGTGTAGGTTAAAATGTAGGGAAAACATAATATAATCGATTCAAGTACGCTGGATAAGAATTGTTTCTATTCAAATTACATTAACATGGGAGTTTTCGTGGTGAGGACTTATTTGAAAAAGTAATAATTGAAACACGGGCATGAAAAACGTAAACAAAAGGTTTTTCTTGAGACAAGTTGTTCTGGCCGTCCCAAACAGCCCAACTGGAAGAAGTCCGTTTTGAGTAAAAACGACGTCTGGCGGAAGGGTGGTTATTGCAGAGAAAGCCAACCTCCGTACAGGGTGAAAAGTCTATTGAGCCAATGATATGACCCTGCCAGTAATTATGGCTAAAGCATGTTTAACATGACATCTGACCCAGTCAACGCCTTACTTGGGTGATCAGTAAATGTATACAACATGTGACTCTCGATCCCTTGGGATTCGTGTCTTATTTCAGCATGATATACGGGTTAATCCTCCAATTCATGCATCATAATATTAATGAAACATAATTCGTTTTCATCATGTTGAAAAGACCACAAAATGTGTTCCTGCACTATCATCATGCATTCATGTCTTCATCAATTCTGGCAGCAATTGTATCACGTAAACTTGCACAAGTATTCTTGTAAATATATACAATACCGCGTCACAGATATCACACCGCAAATAGGTCCGCAGGTTTATCGATATAATAAATATATTTCACGGATAAATGCCATTTTTTGTTATATTTAAAGTGGACGTTGTCAAAGCATACTTTATATTTTCTATTTGCCTTAATTATTGTATCGTTTAAATGCAGGCTATGTTGCTGCGTTCCATTGGAAAGAGTGGCTAGCGCACATTGATTGACAGAGATCTATCAACCACAGAAACGAGATCTCGCGCCAGAAAAATAAGTGTAAACATATGGCGAAGTGACCTCTAGTGGATATTGCGAAATCTATGTACGTTTTGTACGTTTGTCTAACGCGAGACCCGTTAAAACAATTGAGACAAGAGCTGTCCATGAAAAAAAATTCAGATTACACACGTGCATGAATAATTATATAGTAGTTTCCAGGGCCTTGCGTTAACTCACAAGCCCGGCAGGGACCGGCCAGGACCGGCAGCTACATCCCACTCTCACAGTCACGACGGGATCGAACCCAGGTCGTCAGCGGAAAGAGCGGAGCGTTTTGCCACTCGACTTTCCAGGCCCATTACCTAACTATATATATATATATATATATATATATATATATATATATATATATATATATATATATATATATATATATATACATTTAATATTTAAATATATTACAGCGATATTCCTGTTTGTTCTAAAGGGATGGAGGGGATGTTTTGGGTTGGGTGCGTGGTAGGAGAGGTTTCTCTGGTCGGAATGGCCTTTTGTCTGTGTCCCTTTGGATAAATCGCCTCAACCATATTGGTCAGCAAACAAGGCATCGGACGTTCAATATGCTGCCTTTCCAAACCCCGTCGGGATTTTTGTAATCCCGTAGGGAGCAGGTTTCCAATTCATTCCTCAACCTTCCTTCCTGACTTTCCTTAATTCGGATCTGGTACTTTGCCTACACCAAATCTAACTTATTCTTCATGCCTTAAAAACAGACCCGGGAGCCAGCCGTTGACCTGTAAATCGGCTGGCTAGAAGAAAAAATGGTTGGCTAGCCGGTCTAAGAACAATGGTGATGGCTGAGTGGACAACGTTGTGGCTGGCTAGCCGGCTGAGCCGTAAAGATGAGGCAAATATTTAATGGACAAAATGTTGCCTCAGTCTAATGCAATTATATTCATACGTACAATAATATAAAACAAACTTAACAAATATTTTGACAAGGTTATTACCCTTTGGATAAATTAATTTTATTCAATATCACGCCAGGCGTGTACAAGGACAGCGAGTGGTTACGTGAAAGATGGGGATTCCCCCCATTGTGGTTTCAGATCTGACAATATAGCGTGTTTTGGTGAAGGTGAGCGCTTATTTGATCAAATGAAGATTGTTATGATTTTCCTCATTTTTTCTACAGACATTGTGAACACATCTTTTATTTGATCTCAAGTGATATAACGTTACATTGCTAAAAGCATCTTGGAAAATCGAAGGTTTCAATTCAGCTATTGAAATGTATAGATATCATTGTTTGCATCCGCTGAGCAACTGTTTTCGTGCGCTCACTTGCATGACAAATCAACCAGCTAATCGTTTATCAAGTGTCATGGCTTGACGTACCGTTTGCTTCTTTTTTAAACAGTATTACATGGGTTATGTGAAAGGGCAGGAATTTTTGTCAATATATACATATTTATACTGTTAAGGAACCTAATATAAACAGATCCTGTATGCATGATGAACATGAATTTTGTAATGGAGATAAAAAAATCAGATTCTGTAACACTAGGCAGCGTGAAATGTGCAGGGGAATGAATAAAGAAGTCAGTGTTTTTTTTTTTTAAGAAATAACTATAATTTATTCATAAACAACCCTAACATTACAGTACACTAAATCAATACAATTACACAGTACAATAACAGTATAACATAAAATCAATATAATCACACAGCCTAACAAACAAAGTGCACAGTACCTGTATACCATCACCGCCACAGCGACAAGTTCTTTAAATGTATACTCTCGGAGAATAACAGTCCAATGTAAAGCCCTTGTAACAATCCAGAAAGTAAACTTGAGGCCGGCAGCATTAAATTGTATAGAGTAAGTAACAGTAGAATACCTGAAATTACTGGATAATCGGACAGGTCCTACAAACTGAAATACACACGTCTGTGTCCGCTTGAAATCCTCTCACTTCTCTCTCGGTTTAAAGCACAGCCCCCTATTTATAACTTCTCACCCCAAGCCGAGAATTTTCCACTTCTCGAACAGTCTAAAAAATCCATTAAAACACACAGTAAACACGCGTTACAGGAATCATCTAGAAAAACATCGCTGTGTCCCCACATATTAGGGTTCACACGTGAGCTCGGCCAGGCGAATAAGCCCCACGCTAGCATGACAACGAGAGTTCAACCAGTACAGATTAAACTGAGAATGCAATACGCGGCCAAACAAGGGCGCTACAACACGAGTTACACCTGTGTCACACAAGAAAAAAGGGCACCTGTAACAATATATATATATATATATATATATATATATATATATATATATATATATATATATATATATATATATATATATATATAGTGTACAGAAAGTCATGCTTCACCCGCGAGTGTCTTTAAATAAATCAAAACATTTGGTAATAATCTGTCATTTGAGGAGGGAGAGAGGTGACATAATCGTACAAAATCGAACCCCAGCCAAAGAGTTTTTTATAATAATCATGAAAATGTGATTACTTAAAACACATATTGTGAACAGACTAACTCACTGCCATAACGACGAAATCCCCGATTTCATTTGGCCTAGACTGAGATCGACATGGTTTTTTTTTTCTTGCGCTGAACTTTCCCAGTCGCAATTGTATATGAAATTTGTCAGGTGTCTTAATTGAAATAGGAATTCTGTCATGAATTTTCGTAGGTGTAAGCCTCAATCATCCCCGTGACCTCTGTGACCCTTGATATGTTCATGCGGCAACATGTTTGTCAGTGGTTGAAGCAGCCGGTGTCATCAACTGTTTGACACTGAATTGGTCTCGCGTTTTAACTTCAAATTGCAAACCAATCAAACTCGCTCAAACGTTTAGTTTCTGCTCAAGAAATTTATGACATTTATCCATAGGTGTTTACGCGAATGAAATTTGTAGCACGATTATAATATGATGAAGTTATGAGCCGTCGGTGGCTGCCGACATCGTTTCACGGTTATACCTACACTAAAATGACTTATATTGGCTGGAAACAATGATAACAAAAATGCATGCCTATTTTTTCATACATATAACAGCTTTTCCCTGTTGATTTTTGTTTCATTTAATCCTGAATGTTAACCGGGCTGTATATATTTTTTTTAAATATTGCACACCGACCTAGATAACTTGACTAAATGAATGACCAAGCTTAATGTATCTGACTGAATAAACTTGGAATGATCTGGATTCTGGCACTTATACTCTTCATTTCTGGGCAACCGGGGTTAGAGAAACGCTCTTGACCAAACGGGAAATATGTCAGTTATCCGGTCTGAAAAAAAGGGCTTGCGGGAACCATGTTAACTGTCTAACATAATGACTTACAATTTTCACAAAATTAATCATGCAAGACCATTGCGAAGCCAGGCAGCTCGGTGAAATATGCTGGAGACGGGTTCGTGTTAACATGTTACTGTAGTAATTATTTACAAGCTGAAGTATGCAAGCGAATATCCTTTTTTTTTATCAGTTTATTAGTATTTAACCGGCGGCTGAGCCTGTGTTAAATAATTGGCGGCGGCTGGCGCATTTCGGCGGCTCAAGAAAACTATCGGCGGCGGCTTGCTTATGAAATAAACGGCGGCGGCTGGCGAAATTCGGCGGCGGCTTACAGGTCTGCCTAAAAATATCATGAGATTCCACTCATGATTATGTGAGTAATGTTGTGAGTATAAACAAACACTTACAGAAATGAAAGCATATCCTCCTGGCGGATACCCTTATGTTCCCGGACATAATATAGAATGTACAGTCAGAACAAACGAACTGATAACGTATGCTTCTACTCGGGAATGACGCCGGGGAATATAAAGTGAAACCCCGTTGTGTCGATTTCGAAGAGACCCTCATAAAACTTCAAAACATCCGAGGGTAGACACAGGCGGGTTTCTTTTGGTAATAATTCAACTAAAATTGTCTGGAATATCGAGTCTGTAACTTCGACGTAAGCGGGGTATTCTACTAAAGCGAATTCGACACAACGGGGTTTCACTGTACTTTTATTTGTTCATCTACGGTATTGTGACGTGTATCCAAAAAAATAGCTCCTTTACTGTCTCGTTGTAGTAAGTTCACTGGGGCGATAAAGGATCCACAATAACTAGGTATGTGTAGGTGTTAAATGTCTTCTCATTACCGCGTACATCATCCCCCGGATACATAATACAGTGTGAAGTACACTAGCCAGATGGCACGCCTAAAATGTATCTCTATTATATTTCTAACTACTATCCTTGGGATTTTAACTCTTGAAGATTGTCAACTAGAAAAACAAAATTTCATGAAGAATTTCGTTGTGGAACAGGTAAGTCAATGTTAATATTGATTTACATCCCCTTTAAAATTGTACATTACTCTACATGTGATACTCAGCAGACCGGATAAGCATACCCACACATCGAAAAGTGTAAGTTCATGTACTCGTGTTTGCTGGTCAGCTGTCTTACTCTAGTTTAGCCAATAGTAATACGACATAAGAAAGTTGACGTATGTAAACATTTTACATATTTATTAACACCCATACTTCACTCTGACATCCATTAAGATTATATAATTATCGTTGTGTCCCAGGGAGTCTAGACAGTGCCCTTATATGTCATATGTCGTAAGGCTAACGCCTTGATGTGGTACCTGGGAATAAACAGTGATGATTTGTATCTACACGTCTCTTGTTGATCCTCCTATATGTCGCTAATCACAGCCAATTTAAATCGAACCCGCTTCTCTAGGAAAAACAAGAGAACTTTCTTTGCCATCACCACAACACGTATACACAGTAACGTCACATCCTTTGGTCCTACGCGTGGCAAGTATGTGTTAGTTTCAAGGAGTGTTCTGTCACAGTCGGTGGTCTGTCTGAAGCATACTCAGAAGTTTGTGTATGTACAACGGCGATCGTCAGGTATCTGTTGATTAACACAGGGACCCAGTTGATAATTCATTTTAGCACGGTTGGGTGGCTTTGAGGAATGGCGACATGTTGTAGTCTTATTGTATCCGCCAAAACAGAGTTTTGCGGATACTATGTTTTCAGCTGGACGACGCCGCCGCCGCCGCCGCCGCCTCGTAGGTGTCCGGAGAACTCCTCCGTAACCGCTGGGCGGAATTTTCCGAAACCCGGGATTATGTTCGGGTCACATGTGAACTGCTGCGCCCCGATTTTGTTTTGACCTCTGACCTTTCCTCTGGGCTCTGCGTCCGTTTGTGCGTCTGTTTCCACACATAAACCCACATATCTCGGGAACCGTTTGACCGATCAGGAAATTTTTTTGCACAAATGTAGCCCTCGGAGAGCTTTATAACATACACCAAAAATGGTGGCGCCACCTGCAACCATGTTTGCACAGTGTCCATCTGTTCGTCTGCCTTGGGTTAAAATCACTCATATCTCTGCAGTGACTTGACTAATTCACCTGAAATTCGGCATGCGTATACATCCTGGATAGCTTTTCTGATTTTATGACAGGTGGCGCCACCTACATTCACGTTTACGCTGCAGACATCTAAGCTCATATCTCGGGAACCGTTTGACCGATCAGGAAAATTCTTTTGCACAAATGTAGCCCTTGGAGAGCTTTATAACATACACCAAAAATGGTGCCGCTACCTGCAACCATGTTTGCACAGTGTCCATCTGTTTGTCTGCCTTTGGGTTAAAATCACTCATATCTCTGCATTGACTTGACTAATTCACCTGAAATTTGGCATGCGTATACATCCTGGATAGCTTTTCTGATTTTATGACAGGTGGCACCACCTTCATTCACGTTTACGCTGCAGACATCCAAGCTCATATCTCAGGAACCGTTTGACCGATCAGGAAAATTTTTTTTACACAAATGTAGCCCTTGGAGAGCTTTATAACATACACAGAAAATGGTGGCGCCACCTGCAACCATGTTTGCACAGTGTCCATCTGTTCGTCTGCCTTGGGTTAAAATCACTCATATCTCTGCAGTGGTTTGACTAATTCACCTGAAATTCTGCATGCTTATACATCCTGGATAGCTTTTCTGATTTTATGACAGGTGGCGCCACCTACAATCAAGTTTACGCTGCAGACATCCAAGCTCATATCTCAGGAACCGTTTGACCGATTGGGCCAAAATTTTGCATGTGCATAGTTCTCACAAAGCTCTTTATCATACGCTAAACTGGTGGCGCCACCTGCAACCCTTTTTTGCACAGCGTCCATCTGTTTGTCTGCCAAGGGCAAAAATCACTCATATACAATATAGTGGTTTGACTTATCTGCCTTAAATTTTGCATATGTATACAACTTGGATGGCTTTCTGGATTTTTTGGTAGGTAGCGCAACCTACATACACAATTTGGCTGCAGACATCCATGCTGATATGCAACACTTCACCCGTTCCACTCTGATTTAGGCGGATACAAGTAGTCGCTTGTCGACTACCCGTATTCTAGTCGTATATGCCTTAGTCCTAACATGATGGTACTGGGATGTCTTTATCCGAATAGTCCAGGTTTAATGGATTCGTTGCCGGATTTCTCGATTTGTGTACCTCGTCTAATGTATACTAGTATATATATATATATATATATATATATATATATATATATATATATATATATATATATATATATATATATATATATATATATATATATATATATATATATATAATTATTTATATAATAAAAGATGTTTGCACTTTTTACTTTTTTTTTTAATTTATATTTTTTTCATGGGAATGTTGTCACTTATACTCATAGCCTCAACTTGAAGGCAAAAACACAAAAAGTATAAGAGACAACATTCCAATGAAAAAAAAAAAGAAAAAAAGTGCAAACATCTTTTATTATATAAATGATTCTAACCAGTGTTTTTGCCTTCAAGCAGAAGAGGTTATCCGCGTCATTTTCGTACCAATTACTTACTTACGTCGTGCTGCTGAGCAAATAAAGCCGCCACCAAACATCTTGCATTTTTGCGTGATACAAAATATGATTGTGCAGGCCTTATTCATTGCTCTCATAACGGCTAGTCAATTCAACACTTAAAGAAAACCCTTGATAAATTAAGCCTTTCGGTAACCTATGCCTGAAAATAAATATAAACGTAATTCATTCTATGTTGACTGTACAACAAATTATAATAACTAACACGAAGCACCCTCATTGGCTCGGATGTTGGCGCCTGGTATTCGATAAGAGTGGAGGAAACCGAAGGACCAGCAGAAAACCTGAGACTTTGGACGGGCCACTACATCCCACTCTCATAGCCTTAACGGGAATCGAACCCGGGTCGCCAGCGGAGAGACCCGAGCGTTTTACCACTCAGCTGTTACAGTCCCTTTACTCGTGAATATTATTGCTATTGCAATATTCTGTCGCCACTGTTTGAAGCAAGGGCATTTTTACCAATTATATTGTAATAAACGCCGACATTAAATCTTTGTAAAGAATGCCTGTTTCTGACCACGTCCCAGAAATACATGTGTTTGGAATTGAAGTTTCGCACACAATGCAAAATGCCTGCCATGCCCCCCCCCCTTATATTTACAAATTAACTAACTTATGACGAAATCGACATTATATAGGATATTTTGCTAAGGGTCTATCGCAGCGCCATCAGTCGGAAACTACTTCCATGCAATCAATCAGAAGGTGAGCTCCACCCACGTAAAATCAGTCCGGGGCGTCCACGCCGAAGCCGCTTGCACTTGTCCCAGTGCAACAAAATATAATACGCTAGTATTAATGCGAGATATTCACCTACCTTTTTTGTATAACGTATGTGATTTCTAGTTTACACTGCCTACACATTAATTAATTTTAGATATTTTATGTGTAGAAAATACATTTCTTGCAACGCCTTTATGACGGACTCAAGAGCGTGTTTATTTACAAGCTGTTGGTAAAACGGTAAATGCACCAAATGTTGACAAACATGGAAAATTTGTAAACTTAGGTATTTACATAGGTGAAAAGTCGAAATGCCATTTGCAAAACTTGTTTGTCTGATAAGCTGCCAGATATACTTGTTGGGCTTATTATATTATTTATTTGTTAAAAAAGCAAGTGAATATAAACAAAATGACCAAACCTGTCGGCCATTGGAATGGCTTCACTATTGTCTATTTTAATGACAGGTGCAACGGATTATCGTTAATTAATAAACGTGATATATCGAAATAGACCCCTTTAATAGACGTCAAATATCGAAAAATGTCCCTTTAATAAACGTCAGATATCGGAATAGGCCCCTTTAATAGACGTCCGATATCGAATTAGGCCCCTTTAGTAGTCGTTAGATATATTAATAGACACCATTTATAGACTTCGGATATTGCAATTGGTCAATATATAAAGTAAACGCATAAATCATATATAACATATATTTGTATGTATGTATTGTCTCGCATAGCAAAATACTGTACATGTCTAAGGTACATTGTTCCTCCAAGGTGTTTATGGGAGCTATTCTCCTTTTTTTAGTGTTATCAGACCGAATTTATAACTTTTTTCTACGTGTTGTCTACCCAGTGTGATATATATATATAGCATACATACCATTTTGTGTTACATACGTCTCTTACATAAATAAATTAACTGGCATTTATATATATATATATATATATATATATATATATATATATATATACATGTATATATATATATATACAGTGAACTCCCGCATGACGACCACTCCGTTAACACGAGCAACCCGCTAACACGACCACTTTTCTTGGTCCCAGAATTGTCTTGTATAGATCATCATATAAAAAACTTCGGTAACACGATCACCCCGCTATCACGACCAACGACCACCTTTTTGGTTCCGACCTTCAGATGAGCCCCCGTATTCCGACCACTGGCCCGTGGCGACCGCGGCCCGTTGAGCAGATAACACGTTCATCGCCCAGCTTGGACTTAGATAATAGCCCGTAATTAATTAGCCCTATGAAGACCACTTGCCCGTGGCGAGCGCGGCCCGTTGAACAGGTTACACGCTCATCTCCAGGCTTGGACTTAGATAATAGCCCGCGATTATTCAGCCGGGCACGTGGGAAAGCCTGCTTTCATCTGCCCAGCCATAGTTAGCCCAATCTGTTAGCTAAAATATACGCATCAATAGATATAATAATTCATGGTCCGTTACATTGTTGAGTACGGCTCTTAGATAAGCATTTAACATACTGATAAAAAAGAAGTTTGGCAAACATAACTGACACCACACGTATACATTCAGGTGAGTAAAGTAAAAAACTGTGACAAATCACATTTCAATGATCAAGCAGGAACCATATAAATAACAATTAGAATTGGATGTGTTCATTCTGTTCTCACTACGTGTTCGACATAAGACCATCTCCGTGTTAAGACCAACGCTGTAAGATAACTTAAACGCCAACTATTTGTTTCATTTGTGTGTTTTATTTCTATGTGAATAAAACTTTTTAATCATATTCATGTTTATTATTTATTTTTCTTTATATTTGAAATTTTAAATTAAATATATACCCATATTATCGCCTGCGTTAATATTGGCAGACAAATACTACTTGACAAATAATAGAAGCATGTCATCCCGCTAACACGACCACTTTGCATGGTCCCACAGGTGGTAGCGTTAGCGAGGTTTTACTGTATATATATACATATATATATATATATATATATATATATATATATATATATATATATATATATATATATATATATACATATATATATATATATATATATATATATATATATATGTGTGTGTGTGTGTGTGTGTATGTATGTATTTATTGAAAGTTAAACTCATTAGCACGTTTTGCTACATGTACAGTGCAATTGAAATAAATATTTTTATCACATTTAATAAAAAAATACTCGCATTTTTAAAACTTTTAGGCATTTGGCCGGTGGTATTTGGCCGAAATGAAGAGAGACACATTTGACGACATACGGGGTGGAGCAGTGGTTGACTTGTACCAGAGAGACGGAATGAAATATTTCAACCTCACGTACTTGTGCGTATATTTAAATCTTTATTTTGTATTACAGTATATGCAAAGTAGACGTTTGCATTTTTTTTTTTATTTTATTAATTATTTGCGAAAGGCCCAACAGTTAAATTCAAGAGTAAAACAAGATAATTCCAGAGGAAAATATCAACAGAAGAATATATATTTATATATATATAATTTGCATATATATGTATATATATATGTATATGTATGTACTTTATATATGTATATATAATTTATGTATATTATTCATATTTATTATATGAAAAATAAGTACCATATGAGTACCCACTGGAAACCGTGTAGATCGTGTATATAAACTTAAAGACATAAAAACATAACTGGATCTTCAAACCTTGGTGAACTAATGGGACATCTGTGGGTTGAAGCGTTAACATTTCACCTCTGCCTCAACCGAGATTTTTGTCCCCATAAAGCAGGAAATACTGATCAATTTACCAGATCATGCAGCCTGCGCCATATGTGAAATGATAAAACTAATAACTGAGGGTATCGTTGCTTCAAACCCGCGCAGGGCTCGCACTAGAGAAGTGTTCTGCCCACTTTGACAACAACAAAAAACTCACTTGGAAGGCTCGTAGGGATGCAAGGTAGTAAATATGAAAATTTTCTTTCAACAGAAATCTAGACCATTCATGTCGAAGAACTGAGATGTTTAATATAAGCATTGCCGAGGACAGGAGGAACTTTGCCGTGTGGTCTCACGGGACAAAAGGTACAAAATATGTTGTCCTAAGCTATGATTCCTTATTCGGTTAAAATCGGTATTGACTATATAAATAGGCGAAATTCCTTATGCGAGGATACGGTATAGGGAATGATTACCCAGAAAAAAAACGAATCCCTGCATGTAGCGGATGTTGTCGAATGCGTATGGTATTCCGGAACGACACATAGAAAATATTCACGTTGAGGTACATATGAAATTTCCCAACACGCATTCCGCATGCGGCAAACCGCGTTCTGTGTAGAATGGATATTCGCTCATTCCGCATTTTCATGGGTAGAGATTTATATTTATAGGTATGCCAGTGATGGTTCCCCTTTTATTCGCTTGGCTCTTGGCTATTATCAAATGCCCGAGGTTGCTTATTAGATATCAGACTGATTTTCGACTATATGTTGTCTTCGTTTGCTGGAAATCTGACGATACCAATGAGGTATATGGCCGTCAATTTTAACCCCCCCCCCCCCCTATAAAAAAAAATTATAATTTGATTTTCGTTAGAAACTAACTAATTTTGAGCTCCACCCAATCAAACATTCCTTTCAAGAAGATAAAATTATTTAATTTTGATGATATGTCCTTTCTTATGTGGCGCATTTACCTGTTTAGCAAAAAAAGTCCTGCCTTTCCTGATCATATGAAATTTTTATCGAAACATTAAAAAAAATAATAATAATAATCCCCCACCCGCATTGATTTCTGAAGAAAAGTGCCTAAGAACCAAACTTTTTTGTTGGCCTGAGCGGACCATTGACACATCACAGATTGGATATTTTTTCAACACATTAGACACATTACAACGTTTCCATTATTCCATTGCAGCGGCTGAGATATGGCCCATAGCGTCTAATTACCACACATACTCTGTTGATTACTTCTGCACCGTGTCCGGTGGAGACGCGTGTGTCGACCCGATCGTTCATGTGTGGAGCAGAACAAAAGAAATTCCGGCGGACACATTGGAAGAGGTCAAACAGGCAATGGATCGGTTGTGTGTGCCGAAAATCAGCTACAGCTACCATCTTGGCAATTATCAACGTAAGTATCATTATCCGTAGAAACAAGGAGACATAATTACCACATTGTTTCAGTACACCTGTGCCCCCTGTCGGTCAAGCGTGACACTCTGGAAAGAACACTGGCTTGATCAGTAGGAAAGCTTCTAGCTGGTTATTATATATTTAATGTAAAATTTATGTTTTTGCTGATTTACTCTATGAAATATTATTACTAAAATGTATGTAATTATTTGTAGAATTTTTTTTTCACCCCTGTTTGACGAATTTATTAACTTTTTTTTTCCCTTTTAGCTTTTATTAAACAGGATGCATTCCTGGCACGCATGAATGTTGACATACGTTAAAACAATGTAACTTACGGTGGTTGATTGAATATGTTAGCAAGTTGAACGGTCCTAGTGGCAAAACGCCCTTAACAAAACTCCAGTTCGTCTGACTTTCTGTCCGATATCCTTCCTGAATGTCTTTGAAGGCCCCCACATGTTATAAACACATTGGTATGAACAAAACGAACATAATGTGGTCATTGGCATTCTTGTTTTCGGCCCTTATTTTATGAAGGTTTCAAGGAATCATCTTTTTTGTTAAAAATGAACTGATCTCTTATATGTTAATTATTTGAGCTGAAAGTGAAATAGTTTATCTAAAATATCAAATGATATATGACTTTTTTATTTTGTTTATTCTAGTGATATAAAACATGTGTGTTCATGATTATATTATAAAATAATATATGAAAATCTTCAGAATCAACACAGCATTTTTTTTCTGTTAACCTTAGGAGGTTGCCCTGCAGGAGAGTCGACTCGTGAGTATAAACAGTGATTATCATTTTTTTTCTCGTAGGTTGAAACGTTTAGTTACATATTTTATTGAATTTGTTTTATTTTTAAAATTAATGCTTCAACCAAGCAATCAAGATTGTTAACGTATGTCTGTCAGTGAGAGCAGATTATTTTTTTTTCACGAGATAATCGAATCATAGAATAAACTGTACAGTAGGCTGACGGCGTAATAGCTTATTCCATACAGCTAGATATAACAGCTAGCTAGATATAGCATATATCTAACACTTTTTCATTCTGCACAGTTCACGAATTTGTAAAAAGATATTCGCAAACGGGGTCATTTTGGCCCACTGTGTATCCGCGCCTGACATGTATTTAGTTACGTTGTATGAACAGAATATCACCACCAGTCCGATAAGCAGGTGTCATAAACATTTCACGTCTCAGTTGATATTCTAATTGGACCGTTATGGCCTTGTTTGAGCTCAGGCACTATCCGTGTTGAACACAGAGTAGTGGCCGACATAACCTTAAAAATGATATCACTGTCGCTGAACACAGCCGTCAGTCTTGACATTATTATTTGTAACGCTTGCGCCATTTTAGGCTCTCTAACGTTCGGCCGTCTGTGACCAGCGTCATTCAAGTAGTCCACTGAGTCATCTGGCGTATTATCACCACTAAGACCTATATGCATACGGTCAGATAATAAAAAAAAATAAAGTGCAGGAGTGTTTACCAATGTGTTGAAATATAACAATGTAAACATTTGTAATAATATTTTCTGACATTCTCTTTTTCTGCTGGAGCAGGCGACGTCTGTAGAATACAGAGCATCCCCTACCTTGTTACAATGGACATAAATAAGGTAAAATGTTATGGTTGTAGTTTTGCGATGATGATGATGATGAGGATGAAGATACTATAATTATTATCATCATTTTTATTTTCAATTTATGGTTTTCACTATAATCGATTTCGTAGGGTTTCCTCTTTAGGTTCCTTGAAGTTATTAATAAATTATTAAAAAAATAATAATATTCATAATCATTATAATAGGATAATAATAATAATAATATTATTATTATAATAATAATAATCATAATAATCATAATAATAAAATAATAATAATAATAATAATAATAATAATAATAATACTTATAATAATAATAACAATAATATTTATTATTATTATTATTATTATTATTATTATTATTATTATTATTATTATTATTATTATTATTATTATTATTATTATTATGTGGCCTTGTGACGCTAACAAAGCTTGTTGGGGTATTGTAATTCATTTCATTAACGGTACTGGTAAACATGATCTTACTCGATAAAAGCCAAAAAACACTCCACTGAGACGTGTGGACTTCATTACGGCCATATTCCTACCAGTAAAGAAAATTAACTTTGCGTGCTGGGTTTGTTTATATTTAGCGAGGGGTTTATTTGCACACTTCGTAGTTCAAAAGTAATGTATTAGGCAATTTAATTTACTGTGCCTGGAAGTACACATGTTAGTCCTATGTCCACGTGTTGATATATACATTGTGTATGTGTGTGTGTGTGTGTGTGTTTTCATTTGACCAAAATGATTTTTTGCACACGGCACGCTTGTTATAAGCAGTAGTGCTGCCATCTACGGAAAATGATATACATTATTACACAAAACACATGTGAAGATCATAGGCTACGAAAAAAAAAAACAGTTTGCAAATCGTTGATGATGAATTATTAAAGTGACCTTTATCCGGCTAGTCAAGGCACAGAACACTTTTACGTTCTGAGTCTGTGAAACCTGACTGGTATTTCGATCACAGAGCTAAATTAATGACGTGGTTTACCAACGGTGAAAAGGAAAGAAATAATCATAGAGGGATCAAGAAAAGGTTGACAGTGTTATGTCAGTACACATACAGGTGATCGGATGAGTGCATACACCGAGACAATAACTCTCAAACACACACATGGGTAATTAAACACGCTGGTCGGGACACGTGTCATTTTTCACGGACGAGTGAAAAATAATTATCCTAAGAGTCACATTCGGTTATTTGGGAAAATATATTTTCTGAATTTGTTTTCCTACTTTTCGGTTTATAGAGGTTAATTTCGGTTCCTTATTTTATATTTCGAAAAAAAACGAGTTTTCGGGAAAGCGAGGCACGGAAATTCGAGGATCTACCGTATATACCGTATATATATATGTGTGTGTGTGTGTGTGTGAGGGTGTGTGTTTGTGAGGTTGTGTCTGTGTGTGTATATATCATTATGAGTGTGTTTATTGATGAACATGCAATTCCAGATGACAGGACGCTGGTACCTGATGGATCTGTACTTTGGACAGGAGGAAGGGGTCTATAAAGATTTCACCGGGTATGGTGGCGACATCTATATTGAACATGGGGAAATTTACTCACAGTTTTATAGCGCGTAAGTTATTTCATTGGCTTTTTCATCGAAGTTAAAGGTTTGCGCATAAATATGTCAGTTGTATGCTCTGTTCCTTTGAAAGGTGGAGTAGTTCATTGGCGTATGAGTTTTATTGTTACTTCACATTATCTATAGGAAACACTATGATTAAAAGCTGGTATGAAAATACGATATACCGAGAGAAAAATTATCCAAAAACAGGACAAAATGTAAAGAACATGATAGTGTTCAGATATAGCAAATAAATCATAGTTATCATGATATTCTTTGAATCGGTGTTTGAAGCTGCAGAGCCTGCATTTATCCTGCAGTTTATACCCTTTTTTTTTACCTCCGCTTAGGGACGGGGGTTATGATTTTGTCGGGTTTGGTTTGCTTGTTTGTCTGTTAGCAACATTACTCAAGGAGCTATTAACGGATTCGATGAAATTTTCAGGATAGCTCGCCAATTTTATAATAAACAATTTACAAAATCCTTGGGTTATCCGGATTACCATCCGATCTAGGATTTTTTTAAGGGAATAAAAACATTCCTGACAATGATATAGTGATGGTAATGAACAGCTTTGGCGGAGGTCTGTGCTCTCTCAGTGCTTTTCTATTTTATAACGACACGTGCCATTTTGACTATGTTGCACCTTACGAATAACAATGTTGCAACCTACTTGGCACATGTATGCCTCTCCATCCCCACCACCACCCCATCCCGATTCCTTCTGAGCAATAAAGGTAAAACAATAGACATGAGATGCAGTTCTGCGTCGTAAGATAAATATTGTGCATTTATATTCTATTTTAATAATCAACCTTATTGAGGATCTGACGAAAACAGAAATGACAAAAGAACGGGGAAAAAAGTGGGAAAATTGAAATCGCTAGTTATGCACTCAAGGGGGGTTTGGGGGACTAAGAAAGTCCTCCATCTTTTTTTTTTTTATTTTTTTTATTCCAAATGTATTTAAAAAAAATAAGCTCATCAACCCCTGTAAACCTCCCCTTTTCACGAGGTGATCGAGGTAAGTAAAGACATATAGTCGAACCTGTCTGGTAAACCACCTGTCTAATACGACCACGTGTCTATCAAGAACACCCTTGTATGACCAAACATTCACACTAGTTAAAAATAACCTCTCTAATAAGACCATTTGTAAATGAAGACTACTGTTGGCAGTCCCATGGGTAATGGATAATATTTATATTACACAGGCTTTACCATACATGTAACGTGTATATAATTCTAGTACCGATACTGCATGCACCAAATTGCCACGAGCCACACCAATATTCTTAATGAAAGGGAAGGTGACCGCGGGTGGCGATAACGACAAAGGTAAGAATAATCATCACTAATTACGTCACCAATTATAAGCATAAACATTACTATTGATAGCATTCCTATTTAATTATTTCGCAATTGAAGGTCAATTTCATTCGAACACGATAGATGCAAAAGATATCGAGGGAAAATTCCCTGCTGAAGTTAATTGACAGATGGCGCTGCGACAGGTCCTTGCAAAATAACTTCGGATTCCTCAAGGATCATAAAAAAACATAAAAAAGAATACTATTCCCAATAGCACATGTTTGGGCAAATCTAACAAATCAAGACTAAAACTTATATTTCCGGTGCGTGGCCACAGAGGAGTTTGCTGACAAAGTTTAAGAGCCACTTCCGTCTTTAAAAAATTTAATCCAACTTTCTGTGTAGCCATGTTTATTTTTTTACACAGGTTTTTTAGAACTGTAAAAGGCAATAAGTTTTTTTTTTTAATTTGAGTGATTTGATTTTAAGGCAGAATCAGATCTAGTAATGTAAAAGTATATTGTTTAGGTTTTACACCCGAGCTTAACTGACGCACCATGCCGGAGCTTAGGCCAGTTTCTGTAGAGTGAAACGACTTAAGGGTTTAATGGGTTACCTTTCCGATATACTGCTACCCATTTCTACTGCTGAGTTGACAGAGACATACTTGCAGTTGGGACCTTGCTTGAGGGTCTTGGCACGGCGGGGGTTTGACCGGTCTCGAACTCGATCATGTGCCCGGCACAATAACCATTACATCACCGCCCCCGTCAAAACTAGTTACAACTGTAATTGGATCTCATTGCTTGTATAGGAAGCTTAGCAAATTAGAATTTATTATGGTGAAAGCAAGACTACAAATAAACAGGACAGAGATGATTGAGTCTGAGACTAAAATTATGGTTGATATATACTGATTTCTTTAAGTCTTGTTTGAAAATCGAAAATATAAATTCCCTTTCCAAATATGTTTCTTCTGGTCGCCATTGGACCATTGTGAATGATATGTCTGTTTTATTTCCTAGGACTCATTGAAAATGTCGTGGACATTAAATATGACAGCTATCTAATCATATGGATATGCAACGAAACGGATGGAGATATCTGCCCTAAACCTCAATTAAGAGTGTTTAGCCGTCAGACCTATCTACGAGATTCCATACGGAAGGATGTAGAGAAATATCTCAAGCTCCTCTGTCTACCTGGCAATGTGAAGTCGTTTTCAGGTTCTGCCTATGACAGTGAGTCAATTGTCTTATTCTGTACCGTCCTTCGTGATGTGTAACGCTTATTGGTTTTAGTTTATGTAATCATTATTTGAGGTTCATTTTTTAAATAAATCCAACTTTCTCATCCACATAGATCAATGATTTGCTGGTGTTTTGAAGCAAACGTTGAATAATTTCTGTTTCAGATTATTTTGGCATTATTAAACCTTGTGAAATAATTTATTGGTCCACTTTTTTGCGGCATAGGAACACATACTAAAACCTGAACATGTAAAAGATATGTTCAAAAGACAACATATATTTTCCATAAGATCCAACGTCTGCAAAACAGGATGAGGGCAGGATCCAAGATAAAAAAAAAAAAAATTTTAAATAAAAACCTTGAAAACACCTCTTTCAAGAAAAGGGGTAGCAGGCCATCACAAATGATTGAAGCCAATATACAAGGTTGCAGCGGCTAAAATAGGAAAATGGTCAAGGTCCGTTAGATTCCATCGAGTCAGCATTTGAAGTTTAGAATACAAGGATATTTATGTGTTTATTTAAACATATTTATACAGGGTAACCTGTCCAAGCATATTTGACTGATATGTCACGGGGCTTTCACTATTCCTGTCGACATTAATCTGAACAATACAAACTGTTATCTTTTCAGGGTGTCCACCGAGAAATTCTTCCGGTATGTAAAATATTTAATTCTGGATGCATTGTGCAAGCTACTGGGAAAATATATGTAAAAGATATATATGACAATTGTGACATTCATTCCCAGCACGCATTATGATTTTCATTTCCAATTATTTTTTAATGCTACTTATACGCATATACATAATCTTGTGTGATTTGTTTGTTAAGTCACAAATATCGATATCAAATTAAAGATACTTGTTTAAGGGCGAAAGGTGTTCATGTTAAGCGAAACTTGTTTCATTATTTTGTCATTTTGACTGTTGAAAAAGTTAAATGATGATAACAAATATTGATAATAACACGAAACATAAATATTTTTAAATAAAGATTGTAATATGCAGTGTATGGCAAGCAGAGAGTCTTACATTCAAATGATGATGCAGCTCTTCAAATTTGAATGTTCTATCTTTAAGATTCGATCGGGCCAAGAAATGGAACTAACGAGCAAATGAAAAGTACGTAAATGACTTAATACCACCGTATCTAGTTAGCCATAGTAGTGTCTATTAACGAGAACTGCCTTTTCTGTATGTTTTTCTGTTCGCCTAATATTTCTCTCTCCTTCTCATTGTCATCTCTCTCTCTCTTTCTCTCTCTCTCTCTCTCTCTCTCTATATATATATATATATATATATATATAAGTTTTTATATAAAGAGGTATATATATTAGGATTGTTCTAACATATATCGATACATATCGATTCGTCAAATTATGCGGTTACAAATACGCCATGTATCCAATATCTTGGTATCGAAGAAATGCAAAAACAGCTCGCACATATAGATACAAGTTATACAACTCTGAATTTTACTTAACTTTCAGTTATTTGTAAGGTTTAAACTGATTTTTATTTCATTACTAATATTGAGTTTTTAACATTTAAATAAGATCATGCATTGTCGTATGTTCAGCTGGATGAAGAATGTGTGTACACTTCCACAAAATGAAGACTAATTTAGTTTATATTTTAGTTTATGATTTTTACGAACAACATTATTCACCTAGTTTTTTTATGTGAAAGACAAAGACAGAAATTAAACGTGTCGTCAATACTAATCGCGTATCATTTTAAGCATATCTCAATCGGCATTGTGCTTGAATAGACTAATCGATATGCGGGCATAATACACATACAATTTATAAATATATATATATATATATATATATATATATATATATATATATATATATATATATATATATATATATATATATATATATATATTGTGCAATTGGTACTCTTACCTGCTGAAATTATTATATGCCCATTCTAAATAAAATTCATTTTTTTTCTAGGTATCCGGGGTAAAAAGTTGTTTTTAACGTTGCTAATCTGTATAAGTAGCTGGAGGTATGTGCAAGATTCAAGGTAAAGATGGAGAAGTGTAACAATGGACATTCAACACGAATGCGCACCTTGGTGCACCTGTCGGCCGCGAAGACATTAATTCTGATTGATTTGACATAATTATCGAATGTACGCCAGTGTATAAATACCGGCACATTGATAAACTGGCAGAGACCGAACCTTATCATTAAAACTCCACCACCGACATATATGTTGTGCTATGTTGAAATACTTCAGTTGCATGTAAAACAAATGACACCAGTGTTGCATTTTTGTATGCTTATAACAATATACTAGTACAAGTTAATATACTTGTTGTTTCATTAATAAGTCGAGTCGTTATGAATAAAGAAATGAACACATTGGGTTGAAAACATAACCTCCTACGAAGGGCTCCTCCCAAAACACCATGTCGAGTGTCCTGTTATAACTAACGCCTTGACACCTGCCATAATTATATCTATGATAGCCAGTAACTAAACTATCCCGAGCGCAGTGGTATCATATGTCGGCACAAATATAAAGAATCCTGCCATGCTCCTGAAGTCAACGACACACCTAATGCTGTATACGACCCTGGCGCGTGTACGATTCGCCGCAATACAGTCGAGCCCATTTTGTGTCATATCAGTTAATAGAAAATCCCGATTATTGTCCAATAAATCTAAAATCCCAAACCATTTCCTATATATATAATGGTAAATCTGACCGGTTAATATCATTGAATATTGTCATAATCTCGCTTATTGTCATGCTTGGAACCCTTGGCTGTGATACCAGTTCGCAGTTAATATCATATCAACCGGCGTCACGGCGATCAACGAGGCCAAGAGCCTGTAATCGGTCAGGCGTATCAAACGATCACATCTCCGACCTGTGTGCGGCAGGCAAGTGTAGTGATGCATGCGGGTCACTTCCCGTCACTTAGCCAATTAACGTCTTAAGATGACGCTGTAATCCAGGATCACTGCATTTCTTCGTTTGTTAGCAAGGGCGATGCTGACGATCACATGTCATACATAATGAACTCCTGGCCTCTGCAAGGCCGTGGTTTACACCTCGGTGACGTTCCGCCGAGATGATATGAAGCACGAGCGGTAAAAGTTGTTTCGACTGGAAATCCCCTTTAAGGGTCCACGAAAAGCTGGAGGGTTTGAAGCACCCGCTCCAAAATCTCAATCACGGCGAAAGGTCAGAATGTTGACAATGACATGATGATGCCCCCTCCCCGATCAGCTCTACCATAAAGACGATCATGGAAAATTGAGGCATTAATAGGATATCCGGAAAATAAGGCACAATAGTCGGGGAATGAATTATCTAGTCAAATAGTTTGAATACGCATAACTTTATGACTGTGCCGCATATTTCAAAACATTTGACCTCATGACCCAGACGCCACGTCTCTTCCAGTTGGCGGGTTATTGCGGTATGCGGCAAAAAAACTTACAAGAAATAAATTGTAAGGTGCGCATAAACGTAATTTTATATGCCGTTGTGCTAAAAAATATTCATAAAAGTGTCTGTTTAATTTTGTTGACGATTTGATAAATATCATTTCAGATATAACTCTTCTTGTATGACTCAATAGGACATCGATGTTGAAGCCCGCATAATGTCACATCCCGGTTATTTTCATAATTTACGCATGCACCACCGATATGACAATAAGCGGGCTTGACTGTATACAGCTGTATGGGAGTTAATATTACATACAAGAGATTAGACAAGAGAGAAAACTTTTACCGGTAGCACAAAAAACAATTTTTTCGCGAATTAATATATTTTGAGAATTAATCCTATATCCTTCCCATGGGTGAGTATATATACAGGGGATGGATGCAGGCATTAGAGACAAGTCCTATACGTTACGAGCCTCTTCGTATATGTGTAGACAGGATGTCCTGCTGATGTCAATGTTAAACCGATCCTGTTAGAAAATCTCGATCCAGTTAAACTACACAATCTGTTTGTTTTGTTTATACCCATACTATTACATTTGGGGGTACTAACAAATATTCCAAATATATTACATAAGGACATCTGACAAGTCAGACCAACCGCCTTCTGGAGCTGGGGTAGATATAGCCAGAGCACAGAACCGTGACAAGACCGTGATAGGGCCTTGATGGGACCGTGACAAACTTCTTGAGTGTTGGTTTGTTGCATGGTTAGGATTATGGAGGGGTTATGGACTTTTTTGTTTATTGTTTTTCCATTGAAATATACTTTATTAATGTCGCGGTTCCCCGATTGTGCTTCATTTGGGAAACAGAGTAAAATATATCTTAAATGTGGAAATAAAATATCTCCAATGTAAAATTTCTGAAACATGCTTTATAAATGTCGCGTTTCCCCCACTGTGCTTCATTGGGAAACAGAGCAAGTTCTATTTTAAATGTTATAATAAAATAACTCCAATGTTAAATTTCTGAATCAATACAATAAACATAATATGGCCGTGACAACTTGAAAGGGTTATACTATATAAAGTTAATAAATGTTTGCTCTATAACATGATAATACATGTTGTTTTTAACGTAATGATTGTCAGATGTTTTTAATTAATTGGAACACTTTACGGATTTATCGAACCGTAGAATTATCATCTGGGGACGAGTTGTCTCGATGGGTACGTGCTGTACCCGGGGTGTAACGTACAGTACAATGTACAACACCCCCAACCATTTTATTTCATTATTGTTCTTCTAAAATATAAAAATCAGCATCCTATAGATTATAATGTATATGGAAGCAAACGAATAATTACATTACAAAAATGGAAATGACATACAGAAGAACGTATACATTATTTGACCAGGATGACATTAGGGAAACCTCCACCTGTACATATGTACAGAAAATACCTTGCACTGCATGCGGTATTCCTTTGAACAGCCTGTACAGTTAATAGTCATGGAACCTTTGTTCATTTTTTTTTTATAAAAGTTGTCCATTTTGTTAGATGATAGTATTCACAGCTTTTCCTAGCTAATTGAAGGTTCTAAGAATAATTGGTATTTATGTCTATTTTGATCCTTTCACAAGGGTCTAGTCACATCCTGTACGCAGGCTTTCTGATTTAGTAACTTATTTAACCCAAATGCTTATGATTTTACTCAGTTATCATTACTATAAAATAATAGCAGCTGAAGCCACCATAAATAATAATATCTACGTTAATATTAATTGTTCGGTAAAGGTTAGGACATGGGAATACTTCTGACGAACTTGATAATGGAAACAGCCATTCAGCCCTACACTACTTATATTCAAGACATACGTTTACAATGGATCCACATTTATATCTTTAGAACCTTGGATATTCTATCGTCTGCGAAGTATGTAATGTACTTTCATGTTCACTGAGCTTTTGGAATCTAGCTACAATTTAAGCGGTTATGTGATCGTTACAAAATATTTAAACTTTGTTGCATTTCCGATTCAAGACATGGACAAAATATTTCGATATATGCATAATTTATTTCGATATCTCGTTGTTATATTTCGAGATCACGAGGTAAATTATTTTTTAGCAGCGATAATTTTTTGTGTGATTTTTTGTTTCAAAATATTGAAATATTAATTCGAGACAAAGTTTCACCAAAAAAAATGATTGCTGCTAAAAATAATCTAGTTGAATTCGGAAAACAAATGTTAGAAATTAATATTAAATAAAACAATTAAATATTAACTCTGTCAAATCCAAATGAAACAAAGGGACGGTATAATAATTTGAAAAAATAATATTACATTTCAGCTCTAAAGATGTAAATAAAAAATCTAAATTTTATGTACACATTAAAAAAGCTAGTTCGATATGAAAGAAAATAAATAATGCCTGAAAATATCCGATGTCTTAATATTTAACATGCCAATATGTAAAAAAAATGAAAGCCGTTGTCATTAGTTAAGCGGTTATTTTATATACACTTTACTATTTAAAAAATAGTATTAGATAGTATAGTTAGTATACAGAATAAGTAAAGCAAATTCATTACATATGCTAATCATGATTCATTTTCTTTTACTTTTAACCAACGACGAAACGCAGACATTCAGTAATTAATCCCCCAGTAAATAAAACCGCGATCTTAGAAATATATGAGAAACATAGTTTTAAAATCCCATTCAATTTCTAATTTAGTAGGTCATTCTTAGAATTGAGGACTAATATACACGATGCAACAAATGAAAACCGATATACTAAAATTCTAAACAATGTGATTTGTAATCGTAATTGTACCAAAATAAGCAATTTAACTTCCTGAATTATATGAACGATCTGCTCAACGTGTTGCCTAATACGCCAGCCTTACTAAATTAACCTAGGGGTAAAAATAAATGATAAGATGGTTAAAAGCTCAATCTAGATTGTGCTCAGTAAAATCATATTTATTCAATTTAAATTAGGTCTGTGATGCACATTCTGCCTTTCAAAAAATGAAATACCCTATACCGGTTCAATATTGAAAACAAAGATCCAGTGAATAATAAGTGTAGAATAAATCTTTTTTTTTTTATTTTATTTTTTTTTTTTACTTATCGTATACTAGCCAGTGCACCTGGATCGCGGAAGTCATCGCACTCGACGTGACAACAAGCGTTAGAACAGATATAAGAATCAATCAAATATAAAAAAGAATTTAAGCGATACTAATTTATAATCATTCCTAGGTTAACTCTAATTATAACGTTTAAGCATGTATCCAAATCTAAATAATCTAGAGTATAGAATTCAATGTTGGGTTTCTGCAGTGATAGCCTAGTGATTCCGACGTTAATAACGGTTTTGCGCAAATATCTCATACAAAATATACGTGCATTAGATCTTTCTCAAATAATTGGAGATTACCGGTGTTTATAAGGGCTTCAGATCTATCGAAATACACTCTCGCTGATTATCCAATAGGGCTACCATATCAAATATCTCAAAGAGATTATGCTTGATATATCTCGAATTATTACTGCTGATTGGTGTATATATGGGCTCAAGCCCTATCGAATTAATGATCCATCCAAGTAAGAAAATATGGTCTCCGGAACACATTCGATGATTTTTTTTCTGTGAACAGTATTGAACAGGGAATAAATTTTATTCTTTTTTAGAATTCAGATGAATTATTGGTGTATGTAAAAGCTCCTGCCCTATCCAATACAGAATTGCTAAAAGTCCATAATGAATGCCACTATAAAATATCCACTTGTCTTTGGAGATTTTTTCAAGACTTGTCTTTTTTTCAAAGAGACGGTTCGACCTATTTCAAAATTTCGGGGGCAAATGGCATCTAGCCGTGTCGATTGACAGATCTGACAAATACCCTATATAGCAGCCAGAGTATAAACAGTGAGATTTTTCTCATATAAATATAACAGGACATTAGTCACCAAGTGGACCTGTGCTTTAAACTTTAAATTTTTGTAAAATCCAATATAGCTGCCAGGCAAATATTTCTCATCCTTTGACAATAGCATTTTTGAAAAAAAGCTGTGTTTCTGTTTTTTTTTTATATTTATATAAATTGTGGTGATAAATTTCAGATCTATCCGGCATCCATGGTGGCAACAGAGGTGCCATTGAATGGAACAGGTGAACGAAGCGCCCTAATTGAGGAGCTTTAGGGTAAAAGATCTCTAGCTTTTATTAAACTGACAAATGACATTGTTTAGTTTATAATGAGAAAACAAACTAATATTGTTTCCACTCGTATATATATATATATATATATATATATATATATATGTGTGTGTGTATTAAAATTTATGTGTATATATATATATGTATATATATATAAATATATATATATATATATATATATATATAGAGAGAGAGAGAGAGAGAGAGAGAGAGAGAAAGAGAAAAAAAAATTATTATTTACTTCATGTAAACTCATAACCTGTCCCAACTGAATATGATTAAGATATGCTAAGGACACATATGGTATGCCCAAAATATTCAGAAATAAGTTTAGCCTGCCGCCAATATGTCCAATTCGCTAATTGTTACAGAGTGGATAAATATGTTTACTTCATATTTTAACAGAATAGTACCGAAATATTATTCTCAAAAAGACACCCGTTTGTACTTTAAGCTAACTACCTTTATTGTATTACATTATCTTCTACTGATTATTTTTGGAATCAAAGAGTGTACAAATGTGTTGGGAATCAAAAGGATGGTTGCTATTACTTGAAATCAATAGGCTTTTCGTATTAATGCTACATTTTCTTTTGTTTTCTGTTTGGCAAAAAAAATGAGTTCGTATTTCAACATAAATATATTACATAATTAATTATTATTAGAAATACACATGTTTCTACTTTATTCCTACTGCTTATATTAATGGAATTAATTCTACTAGTCTTTGTTTTTTACTTCAAAGTGCACACAGGCGTTCGGAATTAAAAGGACGTTTGTTTTTGTTCGGAAGCAAAAGGACGTTTGGTATAGATGTTATTTTTTATTTTTGAGTGAACAAATTTGTTGACTTCGTATGTCAACAGAAATATATTAACAGATTCATTATTATTGGAAGGACACACGTTTGAACTTTATGCCAGCTACCTCTATTGTTTTACATTATTTCTACTAATTTGTGTTTGGAACCTTTAAGTTGACACATGTGTTTGGAATCAGACGGACGTGTGGCAATAAAGTTAATTAATTCATCCTGTATTTCTTGCTGCCTATATAAATGCTGGCTACGATCTCCTAAGGAATCAATTCGGCTGCTACAAGAACAATACAAAACATGTTTTCTTTGTTGTTGTTTTCGGCTGTAATATGCACCTGCATATGGCAGGCTACTCCAGCTAATGAAGGCCGGTTAAACCAGGAAAATACCTTCAACGTCCATCAGCTAATTATGAACTATATACTCGGAGATGCAGAAGTCAAGAAAGTTCTAAATGATGGCACCGTGGAGCAAAGAGGGAGCCCTTCAGTTGGTAAGGAGAATGACTACAAAATTAGGTTGGCCAACCGTGTACTTGAACAGGTAATCGTGAACGGAAACCGCACTGCCAGAGCTGTTGAAACTTTGGCGAGGGAAATGAAGAGTTTGTCTACACATCAACAGGCTATCCTTGAAGCTATCCACGATCTTGCAGACCCCGACAGCGGTGTCGTCACAGAAGCTGCATTCAATGAGACCATGCGACGGGTTCAGGATGACCTGGAACATCTGATAGCCTCGGTTCGAAATATATCAAAGGAACACCCTCAAGCAGATATCCCGACTGGTAAGTTAGTTTACGTACCATATATAAAGCACATAGCATTTTGTTACATGGCAAGCTGTAAACTTAAATTGAGGCGCAGCGTATGATCTCAGATCATATCCACTTATTCTTAAGTCACTGGGCTACCATAGGTCGTAGTTATCAACGATAAATAAACATGGCACAGGAAATACAGACAGGCAGTGCTCATGCTTAAGATGCCTGAAACCACAGGTCACTAGCGCAAGGCTGAAATTTAATTTCTGAAGGATAAGTGTTGATTCTGTCAGTGCACTAGTAGTGATGAGTTTGTATTCCCCGGTGTAGGGTTGACAAATCAATTTAAATATTACATTATTAAACGAGGAACTATATTTTCTACATATAGACCTATATACGCCCTCAGGCACTAGACAACTAGCAATTGCAGTGAAAAGTCCCAAACTCTGAATTTAGACATTTTGTAAATTGGAGGTCTTAGCAATAAAGGATATTTTCATACTCCAGTTTAATATCCCAGCCGATATACTTTTTATTACTTAGAGACTTTATCTGGCTTCAGGTATCGGCCCCTTTTGCCCTTTTATTGTTGTAAAGGCCTTTTATTATTACCGGTTTTATCATATAGCGTCAAGTCCCACCAAGCATTATAATTATTTTTATTTTTATTATTATTATTTTATCATTATTATTATTATTATTATTATTATTATTATTATTATTATCGGTAATTAGGATAATTATTAGTATTAGTATTAATATTGTTAATATAAATGATAATATTCAAGTGTCTAGGCTGCACCATGGCTGCCGCACAGACGTTCATACTCCACACCCGACTCGGAAATAATCGGGAAATATCTTAAATATATTAATATGTTCACTATATTTTTTACAATTAATATCAATATAGACAAAGAATAAGAGAGTTGCATGTAACTGCGTTTAAAACAGCATAGTTTCAATAGATATGACCATGCTGAATAATTTGAAACCATTGGAATTAATTTACAGTGAACATTTCTTCTTTTGTTACAGACTGTAACGAAGTTTTCGAACGGGGTTATACAAGGACAGGCGTTTTCCTTATTAAACCATACGGCGCCAGTAGGCCTTCACGGGTGAGATGTGAGATGGATGGCACCCCTTGGACGGTACTGATGAGACGATTCAATGGGTCTGTAGATTTTGGCCGCATATGGAATGAATACAAGAACGGCTTTGGGAAACCAGAATCAGAGTACTGGGTGGGTAATGATTTTATTCATTACCTGACAGTTCAAAGATCATATAGGGCTCGGTTTGATATGAAGGTATGGAGCACTGATGCCACGTCGTATTCTGAATTTACAACCTTTTTTGTCGGGGATGAATCCAGTGGTTACCAGCTCACAATCAATGGTGAATCTGGCACAGCCAGACGAGGTGGCATGGCGTACCACAACGGGATGAAATTTTCTACAAAGGATAGAGACAATGATAAGTATAACGGACACTGTGCTGTTGACTATCCCGGAGGATGGTGGTTCAAAGAATGTTATTATGTCCACCTTACAGGACGATACGACACCAGCTGTGACGGCAGATGTAGCCGTTGGCACGGGGGAACAGCACTCAAAGAGATGAGTATCCGAGTAACGAGAATGTAGGCAAATAACTTATGCTTCCATTGTGGGGAATCATTAGGACAACATATTGGCCGTGTAAGGTGTGATGTAATGTGAATTTCCCGTCTTGCATGAAGATAAAAAATTATTGTTTTGCACCGTATGCAATTATCACATTTGAGAAGAAGTTTTTGTACACAAAGGGATGTTAAGCGTGGCTTTTCAAAATAAAATGGACATAAACCTCTCTCATCTCTTGTCTGATTGACAATTCGAATTTGGCAAATTAATTATTTCGATATGTTCTCCTAAACTCACTTCTATAATTGTAAAAAGATAAACATAAGCCCTATTTGATTAAAGTTAGCTGTCTCAAGTTATCAAAAACTTAGAGGCAATATCCAAAAGTTACATACAAACATTAAACCGGCAGTGTGTAAAATAGATATAGAATAATCTTTGAACGTTTATTAATATTTCCTTAACTTACATAATTTAGGCATTCTGCTGAGAAATAGAAAACAAAGGTCTTTCAAATGACTCTTTCCGTAAAATATAATAATGGTAGTATGATGAAAAAACAATGTATACTACAGTAATACACATAAATTACTATTAAATATTGTTATTTATTTTGCTTATGTATTAATAGCCTGAATTTGTTGTAAGGTACGAACTATTTTTAAATGTGGTCTAAAAGATTTGTTGATAATAAAGCAACACACGTTATAACGTATTAATATGTAACATAGACATACAACAATTTTACAAAAGTCAAAGGATACATATATGTAAAATACATCAAACCACTGAGCATGATAAAAATCAACATTATAAATAAATATTATTCAGACAACATTATATATACATGAAAAATACAGGACTATAACAGAAAATAATTCAATATTCCCCACTTTATAAGATGCTTTACTAATCTATTTTTATGTTCTCAACAATCATCTTCAGTGGGTTCAATATAAAATTACTGCTGCAAATGTTTACAAAGACAGTACATTTGGCGAATGACGGCAATAAAAAAAAACTTTGTGTGAAAACAGCAAGTAATGTATCAATATATCCTCTGCTGTCTTAATGACAGCTCCCAGCAACATGTATTACTTTGTATTTTCTGGCATGTTTATATCTATATATAGATAAAACTTTATAAAAGGTTGAAGGAAATAAGAAAGAACTGATAACATGGCAGGATTAAGGATTGATGTGAAACAGTAAATGAACTGGACCGTTGACTTACATTCCATACCACTCGTGTGGTTCGATATACCAAAACGAGTCAATTAATATACCAAACAAACCTGGTTTTATAGAAAATTAAAATCCAAGAACAATTTATATTAACCTGGTGAAAGAAAAATTCGTCAAACTGCACAAACGCAGATTTAAAAAAAATAAAGACGGAAGTATATGGAGTGGCAGGTAGCTTATTAGATACCTTTCAAAGCTAATATTAGAAATAAATACCGAATTTCAGTATAATGACCTAAATAATATTTTTGAAAGTGATGGCTATTCATTTTAGTCCTATGGACGTGGGCATATTAGTTCGTGTATTTTCAGAACATGTGCAAAATTATTTCGCCTACGGTGGGATTTGGAGTCGGTTTATGAAATTCTATCTTTATGGTATCCTTTGTCAATAAAATATAATTTACACATTAAATATCATATTGAAGAAAGTTTTATAAGTGTATATATATATATATATATATATATATATATATATATATATATATAACTCTGAAGAAAAACAACACTTTTATCTATATATATATAACTCTGAAGAAAAACAACACTGTTAATTAACAACAGTCTGTTACACGGGATCGGGATGCGACCCGATCATCAGGTGAATGTGGTTAGAATGAAGCTAACGGCGTGGTTTGAAAAGCCGAGACTTTACGAGATTACAAGATTATGCTTAGTGCGATTCGGGGCGGGGAGGGGGGGGGGGGGGTATGTGAAAGACTGACACTGATCCTATTGTCCTCGGGTGAGCAATAGGATTGGTCGGGGTACACGTGCGATACTTGAACATAACAGAGCAGGGCAAGGAGGTTACATATTGTTTTAAATGTTATATATAATACAAAGATATGTTCCAGGATGCTCAATTAGCATATTGAACTGATTTGTAATAGGGTCTTGGAAGCAGTGAACATATCAGTAATATCCATATGATAAAAATACACATATACTATGGAAATACACAATATACAAGGCCAATATACAATATAAAAGGCAAATATACTATACATTACTCATACCAAGTGGAATCCTCTCGGTTAACTCACCATGATGTAGTGGTAACGCCATGTCCCTCATCACTTCAAAGCAGTGAGAGAACAACTACCTGAACAGGTAAGTCCGCCCAGCGGATCCTCGTTGGGGGGGGGGGGGGGGTGAGAGGGCACGCTGAATGCTAAGTTTTAAAATATTTCAGGGTGAATTTGTTTTGATGGCGGCATTTGGAGAGAATTTCAGCTCTTGAGTTCAACAATGATCCGGGGGTTGGGGGGGGGGGGCCTTGCTATAAGTAGCTTTTCAGACAAGCAGAGATCACACTTCCTAGTCCTACAGAAGTAAGGTGCTGCCTTGGCAGATATTTCCCAGGAGAGCTTGTAATTGATATGGTTGTCTTTTAGTGACCAAATGTGTTTAGACAGTTTAATATTTTTAGCGTGGGATCTGTTCCGAAAGGATTGCTTGTGGTTATTGTATCTTGTCTTGAAATCACCTTCAGTACACCCTATGTAGTGTTTCACGTCATTGTCTGTTCTAGATGTTCTAATATATATATATATATATATATATATATATATATATATATATATATATATATATATATATATATGTGTGTGTGTGTGTGTGTGTGTGTGATGGTGTGTGTGTGTGTATATATATAAACGAGAGAGAGAGTTTAATAAGTAGGCTGCAAAGGAAACCACCTGAATCTGATTATGATGTGCGAAGAATACAAATGGTATATACTTAAATATTCCGAAATTACATTTTTCCACCGCCTCCAAACCAGATTTGGTTCCGTTTACCTATAGGATACATATACTTTCTTTTGACGGAATATATTACCGAATCATTATTCTTGTAGAGACTCAATCTTGTAGAGACTCAATTTTGAACTTTATGCCATCTATGTTGTTTTGCAATATTTCTACTAATTATGTTTGCAACATTAAAGAGTACACGTGGTTAGAATCAACAGGATATTTGCTTTTGTTTGCAACCTAACAAAATGTTGTTTCGTGTTAATGCTATTTTTTCTAAGTGGATAATTTTTTTTTTTAAATTGGTATTTCAACAAAAGTGTATCACCAAATGTTTTATTCTTGAAAATACACACGTTTCTACGCGATGCCAACTACTTGTACATTGTTAAACATTATTTATACCATTTTTTTAGAAGCATGAAGTGTACACGTGTTTGGAAACAAACGAATGTGTGGCAATATATATTAATCATTCATCCTTAATAGCTTGCTGCCATTAAATACTAGCTACGAGTTTATTCGTCTGCCTTTGATATGTTTTGAACTGACGTTTTCAGGAGTTCAAGGTCGCCCTTCATTCCTTGCATTGTCTTATTGAATGCAAATTCTGGGACGTCATCGTTATCCTTGGCTGCACTATTACGACCGCTTTAAGGATAATCTGTTTATTCGGAATAAATTCTGCTGTTATACGAGCACAAAACATGTTCCCTATATTGTTTTTCTCAGGTGAAAGTTACACCTGTATAAGCCAGGCCTGTTAAGCCAAGAAAATAAATTAAACTTAGATTAACTGATTATGAAAGGATATGCAAACAACAATGAATTACCTAATGGTGGTGCACTGCAGAAGGGGGAGGGGGGCGGGGGCAATCAGTTGAAAAGGAGAATGATAACCAGGTTAGGTTAGCCAGCCGTACTTTAGAACAGGTAAATGCAAACGATAATTAAACTTCTAGAGAGATTGAAACTCTAACGATTTAAGTGAAGAGTTCGACAACAAATCAACAGATTATCCTTAAAGCGGTCGTAATAGTGCAGCCAAGGATAACGATGACGTCCCAGAATTCGCATTCAATAAGACAATGCAAGGAATGAAGGGCGACCTTGAACTCCTGAAAACGTCAGTTCAAAACATATCAAAGGCAGACGCACAAGCTGATTTCTCGACTGGCATATATGATTTTAATAAAACAATTATAGCGTTAACCTTTTGTGTGATCAGTGTGTATTTTACATATGACAGGCAGTTCTGAATAAATGTGCTTTTAAGAAGACTTTAAATGTATTAATACTGTCTTGGTTGTTGATGTGTTCCGGAAGTTTATTCCAAACGGATGGTGCAGCAAAATAATTGCGTTCCTCTTATATAAGCCTGTCTGACTGTTGGTGAGGTTATCCAGTTGGCAAACTGTGTTGCTGGACTTGTCTCCGACTATACTTCCCTAGCTTGAATAAGAACATTTCATTTGATGATTACATCAAATATATATGTGTAAGCAAGGCCCCGAAAAGAGCAACCAGGCCAATGAAAAGCGGTGCCTGCATCACCCACATTTGCGGGTTAAAAATGCACTCTAAGGGGCAAATCACTTTATAAAAGGTTATTTTTAGAAATTAAATGGTTCTTACGGGAACCATTCCTCTGGAACCAAAGATATTTTGGATTTTGTTGCGATCACGAAGGTTTATGTAATGATAAAGTGTTCTTTACAGAATAATTTGGGTAGTCAAATAGTGCGACTGCAGAAGGCAGTGCATTTTAGGAGAATGTGTTGACACCCAGTGTTCAAATAGTGATTAAGGTAAGGTGATTGTTTGTGTAATCTTATCCATTTGGCAGGCTATGGATCAAATTTGTTTAATCATTCTATACCAAAGAAGCTAGTCATTTCAGTTTAACAGCCTTTTCCCAGGACACGGTATATATTTGGAAGCACAGTTATTGAGTTATATAACAGTTATCCACCGAAGTTAATTAAATGTATATTAATACATGTATTAATAATTTATAATTATATATAATAAATCATGCTAAAATATATGCAACTTACCTTGTGGGGCCCCCCCCCCCTAACATAATTTAACCATTATATTTAATTAAAAATGTAGTTTACAACCCGGAAACAGAACCATGAATATGACAATATAATATTAATAATTTGAATGATTTGTCTTCAATGTGTTATATACACAGTTTATAAATAAATAATTCGAAAGTTATCGTGCAGTTAGTTCCAGGCAAGGTTCGGCAAAGTCAAATGCAACCAAACATCTGCAGGATACATATCGACTCTAAATGTAATAGTCTGGTTTCAACTACAGACAGGGCTAGCGAAGTATGATACAAGTTCCAGCACATGGGTAAGATTCATGGTGCATATGAACAAACCCTGTTAACAATGACAGATTTTAGCATGAGTTACCAGACATTTAACCCAGTCACTCACCAGCTTGATCAACGGAAGTAAACAAGGCGTGGCTCAGGGTCCCTTGCCTCTCTTATAATTTTGCAGCATGCAACAATTAATCAACCCCCAAAATTATATTTTATAACCTTGAAATAACCACAATAAGCATAGCTGCAGTATCATCTTCAACAATTCTGAAAACAAAGTTGTATCTGGGGCTATTCAAGGAAGTACGTGGAGAAAAGTATGTTCATTTCAATCAATATAGAATTCCTGGTTTATCAATATAAACCATGTGTTTCACGGACAAATACATTGTTTTAAATAATGATATTTTATTTTGTAAAACGTAAAATTCACTGTGCTGTGCTTTAGAATGCTATAACAAGCAAGCATTTGTTAAAAAATAACTATGAGAAAAAAAAGTTCATTAAATAAAAATTAAGACTAACATTTAGATATTACTTAAGCTAGATGAAACATACCCATTATCCATCAATATACATTACCTTTGATACTAAATCAATAAGAGACATTAAAGCTATAGAAGTGTAGACAAAATTACGGTATTTAATTGAAAACTGCACATATTCAAAATCACAGCTAATCGAAATATTGCAAAAATAAGTATGTCTTAAATATTTTTTTTAAAGCGGTTAGGCTCTCAGCTTTTCTTAATTTTGAAGGAAATGAATTCCACAACGTGGGACCTGCCACACAAAATGCTCTTTGAGCAAACATTGAAGACTTTCTATGTGGAACAAAAAGTAAGTCATAATCCGCCGATCTGAGGCATCTACCTGGTGTGTACAAATGAACTATATCCTGTAAGTAGACCTGGGCCATGCGATGTCTGCTCTTGAAAAATAGTATTGCCACCTTAAATTTATACGCTGACCTATTAGGACCCAGTGTAGCTCCCGCAATACAGGGGTAATATGATTAAATTTGTCATATCCACTTAGTATACGGGCTGCGCTGTTCTGAACTCGCTGAAGCCTCTGAATTAATAAAGACGGATACCCAAAAAGTAAAGCATTTCCATACTCTAACTTGGTTGTGACAAAAGCGTGGATCAGGCGCTCAAGAGAGCATTGATCTATATACGCTTTTATTTTATAGATGTTGTGGAGATGCATGTAGGCCACACGACATATGGTGTTCACATGTTGCTCCATGGTGGAACGAGAATCAAAATAAACACCGAGGCTTCGAATCCACTGAGATGGTGGAACTTTAAATTTCCAAATCTTCTAATTATCGAACATAAAGTCACATAACTTTGTCGCCAAGTGTTTCGGTGTTATCAGTATCACCTCTGTTTTATCATTGTTCATTTTCAAGCAGTTGTTGGCCATCCACTAACGTATTAAACCAGCATTAGCCTCCATATATGTGATTTTATTGCTAAGGTGCTAAGGCCTGAAAATTAAATACATAGTAGATTCATCAGCATACATATTATAAAAACCACGCTCATGCAGTAAAGTACCTTAGGAAGCAGTGTAAAGAGTAAAGAGGAAAGGTCCTAAGACAGAGCCCTGGGGCACATCACAGTCCAATATTTGCAACTTATACTTAATCCGTTCAATCTGGACTGACAGGCCACGTTTACAAAGATATGATGCAAACATTTCTAGACCAGTGCCAGTAACTCCCATTGACCGAAGTGTATCAAGCAAGATCTCATGACTGACCGTATCAAAGGCAGCTGACAAGTCAATCATAACTAGAAGTACACAATTATTCTCTCCATGAGCACACTGGATGTCATTATGTACTCTTAAAGTAGCATTCTCTGTGGAATGTCCAGCCCGATAAGCTGATTGATATGGGTCCTCTAAACGATTATCTACTAGATGTTTGCGGAGTCGTGAACACACGACCTTCTCCATCACTGCGGAAACAAACGCCAAAGAGACAGGTCTAAAGTTTTTTTAAAACTTCAGGATCAAGTGTAGATTTCTTAATCAGCGGGGTGACGAGAGCGGGTTTGCGGTTCTGTAGAAATCCACCAGTTGAAAGTGACAGGTTTACTAAACTAGTAATAGATGTTGTCGATGCATGCTCTGTAATTCCTTCACATATTTGTAATTTAAATGGCTCAGACAAAATAGTTTGATTTCGGCGTCAATGTGTGCTGTCCGCATGAATGTGAGCGGTAGGTATATCCATGACATTCATATATAGATCTTCTGTCTGGAGAAAGGGACTGATTGTGTCCACCCACGATCTAACCCATGAGATACCCTGATGTAGCGGACATTACTAATTGAATCCCCGATCGCCAAGGCAATTTCGCTTGTTTTGCTGCGGTGTACATAAATTAGCCCGGGTATTACTCCTGTATCAGTGCAAAACCGCCTGTAAAATAATGCCAATAGTGAAAAACCATCTGCTCTTGGTGTTTCGATCATCTCAGTGGATTATTCATTATGCTTTTATTGATTTTTTATGTAATTGAATGCCAAAGGCTTTCAGGGAGTTCAAACAGATATGGTATTATCCGATTAGTTATTTTGCTATAAATAACGCACTGGGGACTTCCTTGTACAGGAAATACAGCATATGTACAATGAGGTCAACACTGGATCCAATATTTATATACTTTGTCCGTTCGTTGTCTCTTGAAGTTAACGTAAGCCAAGTACAACTGGTATTTAAATTTAGTTTTGAAAAGCATTACACTGGCACAATTAGCTTAAGGAACACATGGATTAACGGTATACGTCTACTATCAAGGAACAGTAGCTGGCAGAACTCCGTCAAATGTTCCCTTTTCTTAGAATATATATATATATATGGAAAGGGTATACACAGACAAGTGGTTCACTGCCAGTGGGATTCGAACCCACGATCTTCCGATTTCCGATGCGGCTGCCTTAGTCCACTTGGCAGCCGCACCGGAAATCGGAAGATCGTGGGTTCGAATCCCACTGGCAGTGAACCACTTTTCTGTGTATACCCTTTCCATTTATAAAACAATGAACCAGCATGGCTATTCGTACACACACACACACACACACACACACACACACACACACACATATATATATATATATATATATATATATATATATATGACACCTACATAGCTTGTTGGCGCATTGTGTATTATACCTTAAAGGCTAGGTGTTAACACATTAACGTACTCGGGAAAATTCAATAAAGTGAATTATTAGACATATGGTCTTAACTACACCGTCATTTTTCCATTAACCCGTAATGACCTTTGCCTTCCACGTTTATACTGGATTCGGTTATATAAATGGTGAGGTTTATTGCTTGCCGAAAACAAACATTTCGGCAAGAATATTGGTTAGCTGCTTATGTCTGTTTGTCTGTTTGTTGCTTGCAGAAATCTTCGATTTTCGCAAGCATGTTGATCATCCGCGTATGTTTGTTGCTTGCCGGAATCAGAGATTTCGACAAGTATGTTGATCAGTTCCGTTTGTTTGTTTGTCTGTATGTCCCCGCTCTACAGGCCACAATTTTGCACCAGTCGTCCTGAAACTTATAAGTAGAGTGTATAATCGGTTCTTCTCGAAGCCTATTGTTTTTGGTCATGATCGGTCAAGGGTCAAGGTCAGGGTCACCAAAAAGCTCAAAAACGGTTTTTTCTTCATACCTTCGTCAAAAATAGCCGTAGGCACCTAATCTGTGGCCAGTTTTATTTGCCACTGCATGGCCACTTCCAACACTGCAAAATTGCCTCATTTCGCTGTTACCATGGTTAGGCAATTTTGGGGAGAAATCATGGAATTTCCTGATATTTTTCAAATTTGCAGCAATTTTACTGATTCTGAGATATTTTATGTAACGTAAGAATATCTCGAAACGGGTTTTTCAGATTTTGGAAATGGCCGCCAGGGGGCGTTGCAGATGAAAAAACATGAAAATTTGTTTTGGTGCTATACCTCCAGAACTATTAAACATTGGGCCATTTCCACCACAGCACCTTAAACTAGGGTCCATGGGCTTATTTTTGCGCATAGGTACCAAAGTGCGCTATTGCCAGATTTCTCTATTTTTGGGGTAAAACCTTTGAATTTGGAAAATATGCAGTTTTCAGCTTCTAACTCTGTCAGTTTTTATGCTTGAGAGGTCCAAATTTTTGCATCTTGTAGCCCTTGGTGAGTTCTCGGTGATCCAACCAAAAATCTTGCAAAATCTCGCACCGTTTCTCGTCGAATGAGATTTCGCGATTTCACGGTGACATGCCCTATAAGCCACAGATATGCAGGCATCCTTTTGAAACTGATACATGTTACGTCATACAATAATATCTCGAAAGCAATTTTTCAGTTTTTGGAAAATTACCTCTAGGGGGCGCTGCACTGCAACCTCGTACCTACTATCATTGTTTAACCATATCTCCAAAACTACACATTTTAGGTACATAAACTGTACACCATATGAATTGGCGTTTCATGGCCTTTCTGCCCATGGCCTCTTTTGTTTAATCATACACGGTCCCCACAAGTTTTAGCAACTTTGTAAAAATTACAACCCGCATGCACAAATACATATGCCATCACGCATGCATGCACGCGTTTTAGTATGGAAGACAGACACGCTTTCCCGTGACTGCAAAAATTATAGCGTTCGCCGTACAAAATAAGTAAACACAGGCACTCTTTGCGGGCCGGTTTGCCATTTCTGTCGCGTTATAGTTTATTGCTTGCCCGAATCAGAGATTTCGACAAGTATGTTGATTAGTTCCGTTTGTTGCTTGCCGGAATCAAAGATTTCGGCAAGCATATTGGTCAGTTGCGTATGACTGTTTGTCTGTCTGTTTGTTTGTCATCACTCTCCTGGCCACAATTTTGCCATAATCACCTTAAAACTTACAGGGATAATGGAAAACAAAATTTCTATGTGCCCTATTGTTTTTAGTTAATATAGGTCAACAGTTAAGGTCAAGGTCATCGAAAAACCTCGAAATTTTATTTTCCTCATAACTTGGTCAAAAATGGTCGTATCAACCTCATTCTAAGATCATTTTGTTCGTCTTTCCTTTCCCCATATCATGGTATGATCAACTTTTGTTGACTTTGTGTCACCTTGTCAGTATGTCTGTCTGTTCCTCTGTTGTTGTCAATTTTGACAACGGCCTTGATGTTCTGTCTGACATTTAGTACAGTACAGGCCACAATTTTGCAGCAATCACCTTGAAACTTTCAGAGATGATGGAGAATCAAATTTCTAGGTGCCCTGTTGTTTTTGGTCAAAATAGGACAAAGGTCAAGGTCATCAAAACTCTCAAAACGGTTTTTTCTTCATATCTTTGTGACTATAAGTCGTATCTACTTCAACTATAGCTCATTTTATTCGTCATTCCAAGGCCTGTCATCTGGTGTGTAGCTGACTCAAATTTGCCGTAACCATGGTTACAAATTTTAGGGGAAAATCATGATATTCGAAAATAATGGGTTTTATTTTTCTAACTTTGTCAGTTTTAAAGCTAGAGTGATCTAGTTTTTTGCATCAAGTAGCATTCAACTAGTACTACAAGATTTTATTAAAGTCTTGTAGTATCTTGTAAAATATCTCGTGAATAGAGATATTTCGAGATTTCATTCATCTTGCGCCAAAGGCCACATTATTGCAGGAATCTTTTTGAAACTGACATATTATAAGTCCTACACTAGTTTCTCGAAAATGTTTTTTCATTTTTTTAATAAGGCCGCTAGGGGGCGCTGGATGCGAACCTCCCGAACATATCATATTTTGGCCATATCTCCAAAATTATAAGCCTCAATTACATAAACTATAGCTTATTTTCTTTCTCTGGGTCTTCTCCATAACCTAGTGTAGTCATCTGGTCACACTTTTGTGACACTTTGTCAGTGTGTCTGTCTGTTTGTCAGTTGTCCTCAAATTTGCCTGCTTGCTCTTGCGTCTCACATATAGCATTCTACAGGCCGCAGTTTTGAAAGAATCCTTTTGAAACTATAACATCTTAAGTCTTACACTAATATCTCGAAACCAATTTTTCATTTTCCGGATATGACCGCTAGGGGGCGCTGAACTCGAACCTCTCCCAACATATCATGCTTGGCAATATCTCCAAAACTATAAACCTCAGTAACATAAACTGTAGCTTTTTTCTTCCTTTGGGTCTTCTCCATAACCTGGAGTAGTCATCTGGACTCAATCTTGAATCACTTTGTCAGTGTTTTCGTCTGTTTGTCAGTTGTCCTCAAATTCGCCTGCTTGTTGGTTCTTGCGTCTCACATATAGAATTCTATAGGCCACAGTTTTGACGGAATCCTTTTGAAACTTTTACATCTTATGTCTTACACTAATTTCTAAAAAATAAATTTTTCATTTTCCTGATATGGCCATTAGTGGGCGCTGCACATGACCCTCACACACATACCATTGTATTGGCCATATCTCTACACCCAAAGCCTCAGTTACATAAGCTATAGCGTATTTTCTTCCTTTGAGTCTTCTCTATAACCTGATTAAGGCATATGGTTTCAATCTTCTGTCACTTTGTCAGTGTGTCCATCTGTTTGTCCGTTATCCTCAAAGTCGCCTGCTTGCTGGTTCTTACGCCTTACATATAGCATTCTACAGGCCACAGCTTTGACGGAATCCTTTTGAAACTGGGACATCTCATGTCATACACTAATAATTCGAAACGCATTTGTCGTCTTCGGAATATGTCTGCTAGAGGGCGCTACAGTCGAGCCTCCCAAGTATATCATTAATTCGCCATACCTGCAAAACTATAAATCTAAATTACATAAATTATAACTCATTTTCTTCCTTTGAATCTTCTCAATCACCAGGTTATGTCATCTGGTGTCAATCTTGTCTCACAAAGTCAGTATGTCTGTCTGTTCGTCTTTTGTTGTCAGCTTTGTCTGCTTGCCTGTACTTTTGTCTAATATGACATTCTACGGGCCACATATTCTCAGCAATGTCCCTGAGAGTCATTCCATTAATAGAAAACCGACAATATGTTCTGTCTGTCCGTCTGTGTTTCACTTCCGATTTCCGGCAAGCGTTCGACCTATGGTCGTCTAGTCTGTTTGTCTGTCTGTCTGTCTGTATATCCACGCTCTACAGGCCACAATTTTTCACCAATCGCTCCAAAACTTACAGATAAAGTGTATACTCGGTTCTCCTCGGAGCCCATTGTTTTTGGCCATGATCGATCAAAGGTCAAGGTCAAGGACATCAAAAGTTCTCAAAACGGTTTTTTCTTCATATTTTTTTTTTCTATAAAGCGTATATACTTCAACTGCATCTCATTTTATTTGTCATTCCAAGGCCTTTCATCTGAGATGTAGCTGACTCAAATTTGGTGTCACCTTGGTAACGTATTTTCGGGTAAAAGTGATGGAAATAAAAAATCAATGGACTAATTTTTCTAACTTTGTCAGTTTTAAAGCTAGAGAGGTCTAGTTTTTTTGCACCAGATAGTACTAAATAAACTTTTTATCATACAGGTAAAAGTCTCGTTAAAGCTTGCACCATTTCTCGCCAAACGAGAGTTTCCGAGATTTCATTAAATATGACCTACAGGTCGCATCTTCTTAACGATGGCTTTGAAATTGATATATTTTGTGTCATTTATAAATATCTCGAAATCAATTTTTCATTTTTTGAAAATAACCACCAGGGGGCCTGGTACCTGAAACACTGTAACATATCATTTTTCTGCAATATCTCAACAAATATTACACATGTCACAACTTTTATGGTCTCATCTAAAACTAGGATCATTGGCTTATTCCTGTGCACATACATCCTTGTGCTGCCGTTACCATGGTTACCAAATTTTGGGGTAAAACGTGACAACTTGAAAATACGAAGTTTACCTGCTTCTATCTCTGTTGATATTTGCCATAGAAAGGTCTGTTTCTTGGCGTTAGATAGCATTCCTTCAGATGTAAGTCATTCAAAAGTAAGTCTCGTGAGATCTCGCACTGTTTCTCGTGAAACGAGAACACGGGACAATTCAAAGAAATGCCTATAATTCTGTCAGTTTTTACGCTACAGACACATGGTTTTCAGCGTTGGGTAGCGTCTGACACTCGCAGTCACATTCAGGGCTCATATTGTAAGCCTCGTCAAATCTCGCGCCGTTTTTCACCAAACCACGAAGTCACGTGCCGTCGCCGCAAGTGGCGGCAGGGTCCTTACCGTGGGCGGCCGGCGTGTGCTGCGGTCCGTGACGGCCTTTCCGGGCCCTATCTATTATCATACATGTTGGAGGCACAGTCCAAACTTTATTGCTTGCCGGAAATCTTCGATTTTCGCGAGCATGTTGGTCACCCGCGTATGTTTGTTCCTTCATCTTATTTTTTACTCTAATATCGCAAAACTTATTTTTAATTTTCCGGATATGGCTGCTAGGGGGCGCTGCACTAGACCCGTCCAAACAAAAATCAGTTTTGGACATATTTCGGTAAGAGTAAACCTATATTACACAAACTGCAGCTTATTTTCTTTCTCTTGGGCTTCTTCAAATCATGGTAACGTCATCGGGTGTCAATCTTGTGTTACTTTGCCAGTATATCCGTCTGTTTGTCAGTTATCTTCAAATTCGCCTACTTGCTGGTTCTTGCATCTCACATATAGTAATCAACAAGCCAGATATTTGAAGGAATCCTTTTGAAACGATTAAATCTCATGCCATTCACTGTTAAATGTTATTTTCTCTCTCCAGCTTTCACACTGTTTTATGATGAAAATGTAGAGCTGATTGGTTTATACTGTACAAGAATAATTCTATGGTAGGTTTCTGCCAGTTTTATAAGAAGAGATTGGGTAAATGCAGCTTTAAAAAAAGCAGTGTAGTCAATTGAAAAAGGCTTCCTGTGTTTGAAAACATATTTGACAACATGCAGAGTTTCAGCAGCCAAGTCAAGAGGTCACTGGTCAAGAAGTCAACCTGGTGGGGTCCAGACATCACCATGGCAACAGACCTGGCTCTGAATGGTGTCCAGACAATGTGTCTAGACGTCTAGACACAGCGTCTAGACAACTAGACACAATGTCCAGACGCAGAATTCCCACATTATTGGAACTGTATCTTTCAACTATTTGAATGATCTTGGTTTGCATTTTTAGCGAATCCGTGAGCTTATGCAGTGGTCTGGCGTCGACCGTCTTCCGTCGTCCGTCGTGCGTCATAGCTATCTCAAATAGGGCAGGAGCTAGCATCACCAAATTTATTTAAAAGATTTGTCATCTAAAACATTCTATCGGATTTTGCTTATTTCTTGGCTTACTGCATTTTCTTAGATTTTATAAGGAAGAAGATAAAAAACATTAAAAAATGTTCTTCTCCGAAACCATGCTGTCATATTGCCCGTTCATCTATCCCAATAATCCTCCCTGCCGAAAAGAACAAATCTATCACACACTATAAACTCTACCTACTAAAACTATAGCTCATTTTGCTTCTCTTAACGTTTCCAACTTTTTTTCTGGTAGTCTGTTATCTCAGGTGTGTCAATATATCTGTCTGTTTTGAGCTATGTCTGCTTACATGTTCTTTTGTGTGATATATGTCGTTCAACAGGCCAAACTTTCCAGCAATCGCTTTAAAAGTCTTTCAATAGAAAATGACAGTTTGTCCTGTTTGTCCAATCTGTATGTCATTTTAGTCCGGCAAGCTCTCGACTTATGGTCGTCTAGCCTGTCTGTTTGTTTGTTTGTCACCACTCTCCTGGCCACAATTTTGCTACAATAACCTTGAAACTTACAGGGATGATTAAGACATAATTTCTAGGTGCCCTATTGATTTAGGTTAAAATAGGTCAAAGGTCAAGGTCAAGGTCGTCAAAACTTCTCAAAACTTTTTTTATTCATATCTTTGTGACTATTAGTCTTATTTACTTCAACGATAACTCATTTTAATCGTCATTCCAAGGCCTGTCATCTGGTGTGTAGCTGACTCAAATATGCCGTAACCATGGTTACAAATTTTTTGGGGAAAAGTCATGATATTCAAAAATAAGGGTTCTTATTTATCTAACTTTGTTAGTTTTAAAGCTAGAGTGATCTAGGTTTTTGCATCAGGTAGCGTTCAACTAGTTCTGCAAGATTTTATTACAAGTCTTGCAGTATCTCGTAAAATATCTCGTGAATAGAGATATTTCGAGATTTCATTCATCTTGCGCCAAAGGCCACATTTTTACAGGAATCTTTTTGAAACTGACATATCATAAGTCATACACTAGTATCTCGAAATTTTCTTTTCATTTTTTTAATATGGCTCCTAGGGGGCGCTGCACTCGACGCTCACACACATATCATTAAATTGGCCATATTTCCAAAATTATAAGCCTCACTTACATAAACTATAGCTTATTTTTTCCCTCGGAGTCTTCTTCATAAACCGATAATGTCATCTGGTCTCAATCTTGTGTCACTTTGTCAGTGTGTCCGTCTGTTTGTCAGTTGTCCTCGAATTCGCCTGCATGCTGGTTCTTGCGTTTCACATATAGCATTCCATAGGCCACCACAGTTTTGACGGAATCCTTTTGAAACTATTACATCTTATATCACACTAATATCTAGAAATAAATTTCTCACTTTCCGGATATGGCCATTAGTGGGCTCGCACACGACCCTCACACACTTACCATTGTATTGGCCATATCTTTACACCCAAAGCCACAGTCACATAAACTATAGCTTATGTTCTTCCTTTGAGTCTTCTCTATAACCTGATTAAGGCATCTGGTTTCAATCTTCTGTCACTTTTTCAGTGTGTCCATCTTTTGTCCGTTATCCTCAAAGTCGCCTGCTTGCTGGTTCTTACGCCTTACATATAGCATTCTACAGGCCACAGCAGTGACGGAATCCTTTTTATAGTGGGAAATCTAATGTCATACACTAATAATACGAAACGCATTTGTCGTCTTCGGAATATGCACGCTAGAGGGCGCTACAGTCGAGCCTCCCAAGTATATAATTAATTCGCCATACCTCCAAAACTATAAATCTAAATTACATAAATTATAACTCATTTTCTTCCTTTGAATCTTCTTCATAACTAGGTTAAATCATCTGGTGTCAATCTTGTCTCACAAAGTCAGTATGTCTGTCTGTTCGTCTTTTGTTGTTAGCTTTGTCTGCTCTCCTGTTTTTGTCTCATATGTCATTCTACGGGCCACATATTCTCAGCAATGTCGCTGAGAGTCATTCCATTAATAGAAAACCGACAATATTCCGGCAAGCGTTTGACCTATGGTCGTCTAGTTTGTTCAGTTGATACTTGAATATAAATGCATCAGGCGATATTTATTGATCTTGGATGAAAACGCGGTAATGTCCATAATTTCTTCATTTTGAGAAATATAACTACAGGCTATGGCTGTTACTGTAACATTTGCATGCCGGAATAAAGCATTATATTCAATTTGCTATTTCTTGGTTTTAAGTTCAAGCCTAAATATGTCAAACTACTCCGTATAATCTTTGCAGGTTTAAAGTAGTCAATACATTTTACTTTCACAAACTTATCTGAACTGACAAGCCACCTCAGATTGGGGAACAGAGAGAACGTCAGTCAATTCGCAAGTGGAAAGAATGAACGTGATCCACTGTAAAAGTGGAAACTTTTGGAAAAGTTCGGAAACACTGACGAGAGGAATGAAGATTTTGGCAACACATCAGCAGACTATCCTTGCAAAATTTCAAAGGATTGCTGCCGAGGAAAAGGATGATATTATAGACGTGTTGTTTAATTGGTACAATCTAAGGGGTGCGGAACAATCTTTATCCTGGTGGACTCCGTCACAATCCGGATATTAAAAGGTATGATAAGTGTTCCGCCGTCGAGCCTGTATTCTTAGATCATCTACAAAATATTTTCTAATGCAGCAAAAATCAATAAGTATATACATATATATATGTGTGTATGTGTGTGTATTTAGGAGGACAACGGAAGGCAACAAGCTGTCAGGTGATCAGTTGTGGTTGATGTACCCATGTCTGTTCGGGCGACATCTTCGAGCACCCCTTAGGTAAAAACTCCTTAATTACTCATTTATTTAACATCATTCAAGATCTTCAAATACTTTCTTTGATTCAAATATAATTTTTATCGAGGACTGGAAATAGGCATTTGTTTTAAATTGTGTCAGTAATTAATATCACCTAATTGATTAAATGCATTATACCAAATACTTGTAAATGTGAATGTGTTGGATCTAGTTTGATTTTTTTTTATCTAAAGGAGGATTCATCGTTATATACAAGAGTTGAAATTTGTCACGTGTTGGTCAAACTCAGCCATTTTTTTTTATTTAAACAAGTAATGGGAAAAAAATGAAAAATTTTAGATGAAAACATACATACCGTCCTATAACGAACAACGTGGGATTATGAGAAATATCAGATTTAATTTAAACCTGACAATTTTTTGCAGGAATCATAAAAAAATATTTCTTAAATCATCGTTGCAAATGTTAAACCTATATTACATTTCCTACTACTCAATTAAAACTATGTAAAACACCATGTTAATAAATTATTTAAAATAGCATGTGTAATTTATGTATTTCATTTTATCTAGATATTACACATATTTTGCACTTTTCCACTAGAAGAAAAGTAATAACGTTTAAAACTTTATCCCGATTCTAAAAATCTATTTTATAAAAAAAGGGTTGCTTTTGCCTTATGTTAAAAATTGTGAAGATATATTCCACATTATATTATTTAGATACATTTAAAAATGGTATTATCATGATTTACAATTAATAAGCAAATTTCGGTGACCTTCAAACGAATTGATTAACTGATAAAAATGTGCAAAACATTTCCCTTCATAATCCCTAGATTTAGATAGTCGAATATAATTATACCCTTTTTATTGATTTACACAAAATATTTATATAGTGTCTTGCATAATATGGTTAATTATGACCATAAAAATTAACCTGTTAAGAATTACATGAGTTATTTACGCCAAGTTATGTTTTCGGGATCACAAGTTAACCAGTTATCCATGTCATGTGAACGAAACATGAGCTCGACTTACTACAATACTGAGCATGGGCAATAGCTGCTGTAGTACCATTTTGAACTAGAGAGCGAGTTCAATGATATTTGTTTTTTTTTTTCAATCACTTACGCCCTTCTCGAAGACTTAAGCGTAATATGATATTTTAAATAGGCTACGTATTACAACCATAATTTTGCTGTACATCTTAGCAAACACATAAGACGTATTTCAGTGAGAGTTGTACAGGGACAAGATATGGTTAAAGCAGATAACCAAGTTAAGAGTACTAAATCAAACTAATAAGTTCATGCGTTGCACACAAGCGGAGTAATGCAGAAGGTCATTTATATGTTCCTGCAATTAATTGGCCACCGTAGATACAAAATTATCCAAACAGTACCCGGCTTTTGTTTCAAATATTATGCACACCCGTTTTCTACTTCACGAACAACTTGGTAATATAACATCAAAAACATTTATAATTATTTTTTTTTAAATATCAGGTGGTGAATTCATGAATCAAATGGTGACATAAATTAATTATGCACCCTGTAACATTGTATTGGCATATTTTGAGATAGGGCATGTGTTTACTTAATGCCAATAATAGTTTTGGTAGACACGTGTGTAATGACTGTCAATTATAGTAAAGTGTTTATAAATGAACGGCTAGTATAATTCATTAAAAGTAGAAAATAAGCTTGATAGTACACAGTTGTTTTAAATAAATTGCTCCTTTGGAAGTAATGTTTGTATTGATTATATACCTGAACGACCGTTTCGACCGTAAACGACCGTTTTACAAATGCAACGGCATTTGTACAAGAAAGTGAAGAATATGGAAACCACCATTGTGTGGCTTACAGTGGTATGTCATGCCTGATATTGCCAGACAGAACGGGTTAAGGAAACACAGCCTTACCCGGCCAGTACATATAATGTTCAGAACATCTAAATGAACATTTTTACGGATATTTACCGGGGAACAAATTGAGCTACAGAGAACAGGCTAGATAAATAACATGGGAAAACTGCATCCTCCAGTAAGTGAACGTTATAGAAGCAAACAGAAACCGCACAGCAAGTTCAGTTAACCGTTTATGGGGAGAAATGGTTGGGCATCAACATAATCTTCTGCAAGCAATCCGTGACGTCACCCGTGAAGTCAGCAGAAATGATAGCATTGCTTCCTCTGAGTTTATCAACGAAGCTACTTTCAAGAGCAGCCTGCGTCGAGTGCAGTGTGACCTTGAGGATTTCTTGCGGACATCAGTTAACACGATGTCGAAGACGGCGAGGGAAACAAGTTTTCCTACAGGTACTTTAACCAACATAATTTTGTGACATAAAGATACGACACACGCCCCCGCATCTCTGTCTCCCCCCCCTCTCTCTCTCTCTCTCTCTCTCTCTCTCTCTCTCCTTTATATATATATATATATATATATATATATATATTATGCAAGAATAACCACGCTGGTTCGTTGCATAAAGGAAAGAAGTAATAATTTTGGAGTCATAATTATATTATAGGCACTTATATGATACATTGTCAATAAGAAAAAAAATGTTGATTTATTAATGTTGCAACATCAAATTAAATCTCTTACTGGCACAGTTTTAAAATATTTATTAAAACTAATTTAATTTAGTTTACAATTCAGAATCTTTTGAATCTTTTTTTAAATGTTTATTAAATATTTTAAATGTGCTTTTTGCTACCTAGTGGTGTAGTCCAGGCCATATTGGTTATCTGGTTTACTAAACCATAACCATTATTTTATACACTCGATTATGTGGTAATAATATATCACCGGATCAAATGTTTTCACATGCTTTACACAATTTGCAAGGACATATCTTCAAAATATTTGGTGAATTTTGTGTTTTTATTTAAACATTTCTAATGTTAAATTGACTGTTTTCAACTTACATACAACACACAGAATCTTTTGAAAAAGTATCCGGCGCTTTGAGTTACATTCAGGCTCTTTTCATATGCCTCATGTAAATGGACAGCAAGCAGACAGATATGAGCTTGTTTTTCTATTTACAAATGATTTTTTTGAATCTAATACAGTTTATAAGAATAATGTCAATGGCTTTATCGGAATGTAAATAAAATAATTAATAAATGTAAATCTATAAATGTTTATATAGTCCAGTGTTCATGTGCGCATGGAAATAATTTTATCCATTTATCCACTGATCACAAGTGTGTACGTTTTACACCTTTCCTATTTTTATTATGCAATTCTAGTTCCTTGATCGAATAACACGCATTTGAACCCATAATGTAAGACAAAGATAACATAGCGCACATGAGTTTTATACAAGTATATTTTGATTCGAATCAAAATAAAAATTGCAATGGATCATTCGATGTTCAGGCATACAGATCAGTTCACTTTCACCTGTATAGCTAGGCGGCAGGCATGCAGGTCAGTTCACCTTCAAACCAAAAGGCGTCGGTAGTTCAACAAAGGTTTGAAATGTGCAACATTCCTTGTACTGTACTAGTGAGTTGATTCAATGGATCTGTAACCTTTAACCGTATGGGAAAAGATTATGGGATAAAGTTCGATTCGGGATAAAGTTCGATTCTATATGAAGGAATCGACACAGGCACAACATACGACGAGGCTATATTAGGGTAACCACAAAGGATAAAGAAAAGTACAAGTATAGATGTGCTGTTTAGTTGATTATCCAGGAAAATGATGGTTGAACGGCCACTATCATATTCATTTCACAAGTCCGCTCAAAACTATGTGACATTAAATGTAGCCAGTGGTACATAGAAACAAAACCTTAATAACACTAGCGAAGTGTGAAAATTTAGCTACTTGTATTTTTTTTCAAAGGTGTTTTCTCTTAGTCGATAATTTAACGTTAAAAAAAGTTACGAAAACAAGTGAACTTATAAACAGTATTGTGTTCACTTAACATTATGAGTAAATTTTGATTCATTATTATGGTTATTTCTTGATTGTACACTGTACGTAAATAATATTTCGAAATTTCAAAGTGATCAGGGTGTGCACAGGAAGGTTAGTTTCCAATTCTTTTTCAAATTAAAAGCGCCATGGAACTTTTGTGTGGTTTGATACAGTTTGAATGTAGTAACTGGTTTGGTATCGAGGGAGGTCATTAAGTATACTGCTGTAACATCGTAGATCTTGACATTTAAGGGTTACTTAGATCTCCAACGTCAGTTTATCAAAAACAGAATAGAGGATAACGCTTTTCCTTACATCTATTGTATCCCCTGGTAAAAGGGACCCCGTTCTTGAATCCACCCAATAATTGGCAAAAGTGTGAAAATATCTCGAACACAAAGTCAGCATGAGTTTATCTTTTGTCCACTGTATATATATATATATATATATATATATATAGAGAGAGAGAGAGAGAGAGAGAGAGAGAGAGAGAGAGAGAGAAAAGATATTTCTTCATATCCACTAGGTCTAACTTGGCTGGCCACCACTTGTTTTTTTGGGGGTTTTTTTGCACAGATTTACACATTATTTTAGCGACCTGTTTCGCATTGACATGGCTTTCCAGATCAAGTCCACTCACGAAGGAGCCACCCACATCCATATTAGGGATACAGAGTTGTCGATTTCGCTGCTTATGAAAAAAGAAACCCATATATACAAAGTAAAGCTTCATTCGTTATATATCAGATAATATGCTACTTTAATTGAATACAGATTCATTAAATATGGATATTAATTCGAATCTGTATATTATTAATTTTAATATTTCGAATCCGCACGTTCTCGCTGGTTTATTAAAATACACAATTGACTTTAAATAATATATATATATATATATATATATATATATATATATATATATATGTGTGTATGTATATATACTTTTTATGTTCAGCGATCTTTTATCTGGGAAAGTTAAATGCTTTACATTCATCTCAGAAAATAAAGTATAGTAAAAATCAGCTTTATGGGATGTACAACATATCATTTAAAGTAACAAACATATGTAAATGCCGGGATCATCATTTGTTAATCAACCATCAAGATTCCAAAAGAAGAATTAGAAAATGGTATACATCACACTTAAACAAAGCTCATAAAATCTAGTGAACGGTGTAATTGACACTGAATATCCCATAATTATAATCAATCTAACTTTTTCTGTTTCACCTAAATTTCATTAAACCTACTTCAGAAAATATAGTCTATTCGGATATAATTGTACAGCTAACACAGCGCCATCTATAGTATGCTATGATAATGTTTCCTCATTCAACACATTATTAACACTGGTTTAAGGCAGGATTGTTAATATATCATTAAAGGCAACTGACATATACATAATAAATACCAAGAACATCAAATGTAACTAAACAACGAACGTATGCAAACAGAATATTGATAAAACGATATACATGAAACTCTATGTTTCACACAAAAATGCTGGCTGGTATAATCTAGTCTCATGGGAGATAATTGGACGGCTGGGAGAACGTCATATATTATAAGCTATTAAAACTTTATATAATTCCAGGAAATACTGGTTTTATGCAGGATGCTCAAAATATCATATAAATTCATTACCGTATACATTACAATTACCAGGTTCATTATCCGTAGCTGAACAAAGAATGTTTTACAAAAAAGATTAAGAAAATGCTATATACCCCACTCTAGGTTTTAATGAAATCTGCCAGCTCATACAATGTATTTTACGATCAAAGAGATACTGGATACTCCGGTATTGTCTTTTTGAATACTAATCAACATAAAATCAGCAAGAGAGTGTTTTTTTTTCGTAAAGGTGATGTATACGTGCAAAAAAGAAGAAATTTTAAATTCTTTACGAGGTCCCATGAAAACAGTGATGTTTCATACATGCACCCAAATGATTTCATCCTTATGGCACACAAGAATATAATCACCAAGGTGATTAATGTCCACCCTAAGGTACAGAGTCTGAACCTTATCAATAAATTAAAGCTATTGCACCAACACCGTCTCAAAGAAACAACGCTGTGAAAAATGTGATCTTAACCGTTTCGATCCACCTGTGTAATATTTAAATAAAACTAGTAATAGTAGTTAATGATAAATGGGCAAGGATAGTCTGTAATCATTGAAAAAAAACATAGCTGTGTTATGTCATTGTGGTGGTACGAAAACACGTGAAATTTCATTAAACGCTTACATCATGGGAACCATATTATTTTTGTATTCTGAAAAAATCACGGTGACTCTAGGAGAAAATACGCAATAGAAATGAACCTGAACATGAGATTTTAGGAAAATTTCTGATCTTGGCTTATTCCTTGGTTACGAATAAAAGATGTATCGCAAGGCGCACTATTACATTGCGCTTGCCTACTAACTGCTGTTGAAGCATGACAAACTAGTGAGCACTACCGCGATATTTGCTTCGTGCGTCTCCTTTTCCACGGACTTAATAGTACTATTATAGTAGCATGTAATTTTCAATAGGTTACACATAGCAATCATATATCCATCTTGAATAACATGTGTGGGTACTGACATATCTGAGGAAATTGTACAGTGATAAAGTAAGATGTACACAAATTTCGAAGTTAAGAATATGAAAAAAAAAAACAGACCAACCAGTTTATGCCTTTCACACATGCCCAGTAATGCGCTAGGTCATTTTATCTTTTATTGTCATTTTTGGGCCACTGAAAAAACAAAATTAAAAAAAAAACTGACTTCTGTTTCAAATTTCATTCAGACACAAGGTATACTAATTTTCTCCGTCATGGGAAACAGGTATTATATCACTACGTTTTATAAGATAAGGTAAGATTTGGATCATGTGTGGCATAAACAATTTCCCCCGGCACATTGCATTAATTTCCTTTGAGACCCGCCGCAGTTTTTAACTTAATGGGAATATCACTTAAAGTGATAGCTTCTTAAACTTAGACCCTGCATCGTGCACAGAGTTACCTAAACGTCCCGCGGACATCAGTTCTGAATGCGGAGCCAGAAACAAGTTAACCTGTAATTAGTTTAACCAACAAACATTTGTGACATCAGGATACGACACACGACTCTTTCTCTCTCTCTCTCTCTCTCTCTCTCTCTCTCTCTCTCTATATATATATATATATATATATATATATATATATATGTATATATATATATATATATATATATAGCATATACAGTACAGCGCCATTTTTCCGAAAACGTCGGGGGACAAGCTTTTCACTCGGAAAAACGAATTTTCGGAAAACTCGTCAGGGGTCAAGCGGCAAGTTTATACGACAGTTAATAATAATTGAACGCCATTTTATTGAGAGAACACCATGTTTCTTTTTTGACCTGTTTTTAGGATTCGTGCGTACTCTTTCTCAACAAAATCAGTGAGACTAAGGTCAAATGACAAAGCATTGGTGAAGCTTGGTTAGTTTATTGCACACAGGGGGTGCTAAAGCGGCACACGCAGAACGAGTGAAAGCCAAGGGAATAAACGTTTTTTGTACGATCGTAGAGCCTACCATTTAAAATGGACAATTTATCATTTTCAGATCTAAAGTAGGTTTAAACTTATTGAATACTCTTGTCGACGTCACATATTTAACCTCCTGATTTCGTTTATAAGAATGTTCTCTCTAGTTGTTTTTTTTTTAACATCTGGATTGTGGCAGGCTTATTACCACGGTGGAGCCGCTCAAGGAATGTGAATGTTTTCAATACATAACGTCATCGGTTTTCTCTTCTTTGACTCTATATCTCCGACAAGTGACAGCAAGACAATAGTGTTAACGATTGTGTTCTTTTTGACAGTAAAAACGACATGATGAATAAGCTGTATAACCTCCAGTTTAAGTAGTTGGCACAAGTGCCCTGGAAAATCAACTGCTCATTTTAATGATCAGGCCGGTATGCTTTGGCCTTGCACCTAAACATGTTCGAGCACAAGCGATGACTGATACCTCACTAATGTCCATGCGAGGAAATTGTGCAGTTGTTTAACCTGACATTCCAAGCCTAGCCGTCGAACGATTCTAACTTGAGTACAAACGATATATGCTTGATGACACACAAAAGCTCTCGGATAAAGTGTCGAGCCGCTTTCTAGGGGAGCTTCCGTTGCGTGACTATGTGTAGCTTTGCACCTTTGCCCGGCGACAACATCGGCCCAGAATTAATTAAAAAAGGTCACCCCTGGGATCAAACACCTGACTGCAGGCCCTTCTGAGCCGTAATGACATAACGTTCATTTGAGGTATTTACATGCTTGAAAATATTTGGTAAATACGAATTAAATATCGGTTCTCGAATTTAAATTTTGGAAAAACGAATTTTTGAAAATCCGGCATTCGGTAAAACGTCGATCTACTAATATATACATATATATATATATATATATATATATATATATATATATATATATATATACATATATATATATAACATACAGAGAGAGAGAGAGAGAGAGAGAGTGAAATTTTCGAAAATACGGCATTCGGTAAAACGGCGATCTACTAATATATATATATATATATATATATATATATATATATATACATATATACATATATATGTATAACATACAGAGAGAGAGAGAGAGAGAGAGAGAGAGAGAGAGAGAGAGAGAGAGAGATGGGTTTTTGAGAGAGTTGTAAGAATAGCTTTACTCATTGTATACAGAAATGGAACATGAATACATAGTTTTTTAACGATCGGAATCCAACCCATGACATTCCGATTCCAGGTCTTCTGCTATCTTCAAAATATTAGAGATGGTGCCACCAGTTCTCCCTGCTGCATGCAAAGTTGCTGTGTCGCAAATGCAGAGTGTGGCACATTGACGTCATTACCATCATTCTAACATGAATAAAAATTAATCAAAATCTTCATAAGGAAATCTTTGGGCATTTTTTTTTTTGCAACAATGTTTGTAAAATATTATATACAGCGCACAAAAATGGAGGTTGGACACAATTAGACACATCTGTAGACTTTTAACATTCTTGACCTTGCGAAGCCGACATAGCTTTAAATTGTCGCCACAGTCACCTATATCACAAGCACTTGTATAACTTTATTTATATACACACTGGTTTTTAATATGGTGTCTTTCATATATAGAAATGATACTGTAGAGATTTATTTATTGACATCTTAATCTACAATATATTCATAATACATATATTATGTTATTTTAGCTCAGCTGACTGTAAGTCAAATGAGCTAAATGATCGGTCAGCGTCCTTCGTCCGCCCGTCTTTCTGTCTCCCCGTCTGTCTGTCTGTCTCTCTATCTGTCCGTCCATTCGTGAAACTGGCACGACTGACACCCTCAAATCTAGAAACCTGTAACTGAATATCCAGGGAGGTCTATAAAAACAATAAAAATCTATGAAAAACAAGAGTTTATTAACAGAAAATGAAAAATACAGAGTTTGAGATCACCTGCCAGTTAGGGTTCCCAGGACATCGCTGGACTTCAAAAGCACCTCACTGGACACCTGCTGGCAGCACCTTACTGGACCAAAAGCATGATACTCGAATTTGGAAACATCTATTGGTTTTAGTCTATTGGGTTACTTTTAATTAAACGCGAAAAAGAAGATATTATGTGGTTCCGAGGGCGCACTGAACGGTCAGCAACCAGGCACACAACAAATCACAAGTCAGTTGTATAACAACAAGAGTATATTAACAAAAAAATGAAAGATACAATGTTCAAAATCACCTACCACAACGGGTTCCCAGCTGTTACTCATCACAAGATACACTTGTGCATGCACTAAATAAAAACAAAATCCAGGACTAGTAATCCTAGAACCTGGATGGCACCTCACTGCTCCTCATTGGATACTCGCTGGCAGCACCTTACTAGGAACCCGCTGGCAGCACCTTGCGGGACACCCGATGGCAGCATATCACTGACATCTGCTGTCAGCACCTTCCTGGACACATGCTGGCAGCACCTGAGTGGAAACCCGCTTGCGGCACCTCGTTGGACACCCCCCCCCCCCCCCTAGCGGCACCTTACCGGACACCCGCTTGCGGCACCTCACTAGACACCTGCTTGCAGCAGCTCACTGGACCGAATGAATGATACTCCAGTTTGGATACACAGTCAATCTTGATTTTATTTGGTTGCTATTATTGCAATTGCTTTCTATTTAGTGTGTTTCCGGTGGCGCACTGAACGTATCAGCACTCAGGCACACAACAAATCACAAGTGAGTGGTATATCTACAAGAGTATATTACCAGAAAAGTAAAGATACAGAGTTCAAAATCGTTTACCACATCGGATTCCCAGCTGTTACTCATCACTAGATACACCGGTGCATGCACTAAATAAAATAAAAATCCAGGACTAGTCACCCTGAACCCCGGATGGCGGCACTTTACTGATCCTCATTGAACACCCGCTGGCAGCTCCTTACTAGAAACCCGCTGGCATCACCTTACGAGACACCCGATGGCAGTATCTGACTGGACATCCGCTGGCAGCAACTTACTGGGCACCCGATGGCAGCACCTTAGTGGACACCCACTGGCGGCACCTCACTGGGCACCCGCTGGCAGCACCTCACGTGGCACCTGCTGCCGGCAGCTCCCTGGACACCTGCTGGCAGCACTTCAATGGACCTTACGGGATACCGATTGGCAGCACCTAAATGGGCCGCATTGGACACCGGCTGACAGCACCTCACTTGACCTCGCTGGACACTGGCTAGCAGCGAATCACTAGCCTCGTTGGACACATGGCGGCAGCACGTCCCTTCTCTGCTGGCTCCCTAGACTGTTCCTTTTAATAACCCTAGCACGTCCTTAATTACTCTTCGCCCCTGGAGACTTATTTATATTCATACGACAAATATAAAATATCCCCTGCTTTTTTCTACTGGGATCAATCTATATTCATGAGCACACTGAAAAGTAAATTGGCTGGGTACAAAAATACGCTGAACTCCTCGGCGAGGACAACAACAAGAGCATAATTGGACTTAAGGCGCACTTCCTAACATTTTCTTCGAATGTCCCATTGTTTAGGACACAATGCTCTGACCGGCGCCTCAAAATAGTTTTTTTCTCATTAAATACACAATGACACGATCAGTTTTTTTACAGTTATATATATATATATATATATATTTGGTTGTTTTCATTTACTTTGAGACTTTCAAATTTAATGATGATATCAATTTTTATAGTGGTTTCATCTAGTGTCCTGAAACCTTGTGTGTTATTAGGACACCACTAAAACGACGCCCTAGAGTAATCACCCTGTCCATCAATCCATCCATCTGTTACTCTACAAGGAATGTACATCATACCTAGGTTTCATAGAAAACTGTCAGCTCACGATATTTATTTTACGTTCAAAGATATACTGGAAATTTTAGTTTCATCATGTTTGATTTGAGTAGACATTTCCTTTGTAAAACTAATGATAACATATTAACAGGAATTTGTAAATCGTCAACGTGATAATATCACAAACCGCAGGAACAGTGTCTGGAACTTAGGAAAAAGTAAAAATGCTGTTGCACCATCACCGTTTGAAATAATGGCCCATTGACACATGTGATTTATCAATTTGACCCAACCATTTAGGAAACTTGGTAATAGTGTTAAATGATTAAATGCCTCGGATTATTCTGTATTCGCTGTATATAGTATTCATGGTTATATTATCTCATTTGATGAAATTAATTTACATTTAATTAAAATAAACGCTTAATATTTTTTTTTGTATTCTGGAAAATAACGGTGCTTCGAGGAAGCAGTAGGTATCTGCATTTATGATCTTATAAATGTCCTTCAAAGTATCAAAGTGTAAATGTCCTGTTACCAAGTGTGCCTAAATCCTTTTTTTCCCCTTCATTTTAAAGCGTTTGAATATCGCACAGGGTTTCCCCGGATTGCACCTAAACTGACATGAGTAGCTGTAGTAGTATTTTCTTTTAGAAATTGACATGACGTCAAGTAAAGTGCATGCATTTGATTATTTTAAGGTAATTCAGTGAGACAAGTAGGACTTAATAACAAATGGATGTACCTTCTTCACAGTCTAAGATTAGTCACAGTGATCAGACTATATAAACTTGAATACTGATTTTCTAAATACTAAATATTTTTTTTATAAATATCAAATATATCTAATTAATGTAAGCTACTGCTTGGACAGGTCCGACCTGAGTATTGGACCTTCAATAGCTACACCTGTCCAGCACCGACCCACTATCATGTTGGACCTTTCCACCCTATACGGATCCGGCTCGCACATCTGATCGGTAGCCGGCCTGTAATGTATGGGGTTGGCACCCTTACCGATGAAATGATATCATTGGCCCATGCTACGAAAAAAGGCCATAGTACTACCCTAGAATAACTATGTCCATGCTACTCATTGTTCCTTGAATAAATTATTAACATTATTACGATTCCGGAAATAACATGCACTCATTGCTTACATTGAATGGGAAATCCCTGTACACAAATATACTATAATGGACTAAAACAGGGCACAATGGGCACATTAATGGAATAGTTTGGACATTGCAGTTAAAGTAGGGTTCCTCCATGGACAACCTACTGATAGGCAAAACTACACCCGTTTGTCGAGCATCTACTGATCCCAAATAGGCAAACAGGAGACTGTCAAATATAAAAGCGTTGTTTTATATAGTAATAGTAACCATACTACGTTTTTTTTTAATTATACTTTCTTATAATCAAATGTTTAATAAACCTCATTTTTCCAATTTACCTCATATCAGTGAAACAACGGAAAATGAAAATTATGAGGCAAAGCTTTGAAACGTGACATTGAATTAATCATATTTTTTTTTTTATAAAATAGGGATCATTTACCGAGAGATCCGTTAATTTTGAACAGGCACACTTATTAAGCAACCTGCCTTTTATCTGGGTCACTTCAACCTATCTCAGAAAATAGTTTATTGAGGGATAATTGGATGGCTAAGAGAGCGCCACTTTTCTTAACCTGTGAAAACTTTAAATTATTTATGTAAGAAAGATCTATATACAAATCAAACACATACTTAATATCAATTTTGATACTTTTCATTATAATTCCTTTGAATGGTATCAAGTCTACAAATGGTCTACAGATGGATTTTATGTTTCTTTTATTTTCAGAAATTTGTCTTGGTATTTTCAAAATGTAACTTGATAGATAACGTTGTCATTCTAAAAAAAAAAACTGTCTCAGCTTTTACGACGACCATTAATTTTATCATATCATTTATATACTGTTGGTATAAAAACGGTATAAATTGAAACTGTATTAAATTCATATATCGTTAGGAATATTCATATTTGTGCTTAGCTCCTTGTTTCTGCAGAAAAATTTGTGAAATAAAAGGAAACACGCCCACGGTCCTCTATCTGGGTTTGAAATCTCCCTTACTCTGTCAAAAAAGTGTCACCTGAGAAAAACAAGTAACAGAAAGTAATACCTTGTTCTAACATCCTCGAGTGACCATGTCAAGTGTTTTAACAGGGAGAGGGAATTCCTCGAGACAAGGGAACTTTATTCCACGTGTATACTGTCTGTCTTTTTATATGTGACACCCCAAGCTTGAAATTTAGTTTTCGGAATTGCGTGAGGGGACACAAGTAGTAAGTGTACACATCAGCGATTAAAATTTGATGTCAACAGTAGTAATGCCACACGTATTTATTGAAGTATCACTTGATTCACATCATGTACTCTTCATTTAAAGATTGCAATATTGACCACTGTAAATCACGTTAAAACGAATGATATGATGAGATTAAACATCAGTTTAGGGATGTAACGATACATGATATCACCATGTGATACAGATGGTGATACATCACTCAGGATACCATACATATATATATATATATATATATATATATATATATATATATATATATAAAACAGAGAGAGAGAGAGAGGGAGAGAGAGAGAGAGAGAGAGAGGGATTTAACTTGTTGTCTTAGTTCGGTTATTCATTAATGCATTATGTAGTATTACACTGATGATCCGAGCATTCGTACATATTCAATTTGTTTGATCATGAAGTGGTTCAACTAATTGATTTTTTGCCTTAGAAAGGCTTTGGCGCTGACTGTAATCGAATCCCTGTTGGCGAAATTGAACTATCAAAATTTCTACTTGATAGACATATACTTTCGAAATAATGATTATAATAATATTTAAGGGATGTATAATCAAACCGACTTACCTACACAAACAAACATACACACACATAAATATAAAAGTTACTTAATTAACTAGCCACCTATTTCTGGTATCATCGTATCAAATAATTCCCAAACCCATCCGACTTGCACAGTTAGGTCAGCTATTAAAGCTTATCAGTACCGGTGCCCTATGCTACCTTCCCAATCAGTGTCACTTAGTTCGAGAATGTGTTAACGTGAGTTAAGGGAAACATTTATTCTCCAAAGGGTCATGTACGGAGCACTCGAGAATGTTTCACCTGGCGCAAAAAGCGTTTATGTATTAAGGTTAAGGCCGAGTCAGGTCAATGATAAAGGGTATGTAAATGTGAACGTTTCCTCAAGGTATCGATTTTCTTAACAACAGGTAGATGCTTTAAAGCAACAGGCCTCTCATACACAGGTACCGGGAATTTCGAAACACGTAAAGTAGGCACTTATTTATTTCTTTTGTCCCCTGCTTTGACGTGAGCATTCTTGTCACTGATGCTTCCAAGTTGGCGAGAAAACATGGTTGTGCGTCAATGGAACCACGTTAAAATAGAAAGTGAAATGTCCTGACATCGTAATGTGAGGCAGCTCAATGATATAGGTATATAAAATAAACAGCATTAGGGTAACACAACGTATATTGGTATATAAAACGTTTAGTTGAAATTAGATTGATAAATTATTGAATCGTGTTAGGTGATTACTTTTTTTTATAAATTGCAGCAAATAAAACGAAATCTAGTCAATGAAAAGCTAAGTTCCAATAAGAGATATTATTAATTTATTGTATCGTGTCGGTATATTTTGTTTCACAGCACATCGTATCATAATCAGAATTGTCTCTCAGAGTGTACGTATAATTTGTTGAATTATAAGTATGAGCTTAATATATGACATAAAATAAAGCTACCTTGATGTAAGTATATTATTGACACAAATGTGTCCTGCTTGCCGACTCTCAGTTCATTACGCAAATATAAAAAATAATCATATGAAAAGCAAGTTTATACCGATACTATGGTTTAATTGGTGTAGAATACAGACTACACGTGTCACGATTAATAGATATTCGTCTGTGCCATAAGTCAATATTTAATTACGTTTTGCTGACTGCTCAAATAAAGAATAGTGACATAAGGATCAATCAAACCGTAAAATAATTACTATATATATGTATATTATATATATATATATATATATATATATATATATATATATATATATCGCTCTTACACACATATAAACAATATATATATATATATATATATATATATATATATATATATCTTTATTAAAATTCTTTGCCCCTTGAAAAAAGATTGTGGCATTTTACACACACATAGAAAAGCAGCCTTCATATTCTATTCGTTACTATATATCTAATGATTCATTTTAATCCTGTATATTGTGTCACATATGTTTTATGTTCTTCCTATATATATATATATATAATGAGATAGTTGGTATATGTCTCTCTTTAAATCAGATGCTTTTACTATGTTGAACTATTTGTTAGGGGAGAAATTGGAAGTACATTAAATTAGGATATCTGAGGTCAATGTCAAGGCGATATGCGTCAGTCATCCCGATGTGTAATTTAAGAAATTGAGTTAACATGAGTTTTGGCATGATGCGCTATTACCTCTGATTTGAATAGCAATAGGTTATAAAAAAACAGCTTCAGATATGTCGACAATAAAGCCATACTGATATTATTTGGGCAGTTATTAAGGCAAAAGAAGAGAAACATGAGCTAGTAAAATACTACTTCTGAAAATACAACAAATACTTCTGATACTACTTCTACTACTACTACTGGGGAAATGATGATGAAGGTTAAAAGCTATGTTACTTATGTAATCAAGCCTTTCCGGAAGAAACAAGTTTAATTTAATTCCGATAGCTATAGCGATCACCTTTGTCTTTGTTCCGTTCCGTAAGACTGAAAACTTCTAACTGTACATCCGGGGAAGTCGTAGTAAATCTCCTTGGAAACCTGGGAGTAGATCATGGTGAACTATATGTTTTCATCTACGGGCAGGAAAGATGATTTTGAGCACCGATGCAGTCAGACTAGACACAAATTGTATCCATTAGGCCTAGAATCCTCTAACGTGGCTTTTACGGAGGATCTAGGTAAATGTCCTTTGAAACCTGAAATTAGGTAACTGTGACCCATCTGTTGCTACCTATGGGAAAACGATGCCATATGAGAACCTTGAATGTAAGATGGGGACAAATCGTATTTGTTAGGCCTAGATCTTCTAACACAATATCCTGGGACTTTCTAAGCAAAATTCCTTGGAAACCTGAAATTATGCCAGAAGGACCTAAATCGTGTGACCTACTGGCAAACACATGGTTTTGAGCACCCAGACAGTCAGATTGACAAAAGTTGCATCTTTTAGACCTAGGATTCTGCAGCGTGACATTAAGGGAGGTCCTAGGTCAATGGCCTTGGAAACCTTAAATTAAGTCACTGTGATCTATATTCTGCGACCTGTGGAAAAAGAAAGATATCATATGAACACCCTGAATGTCGGATGTGGACAAATCGTATCTGTTTTGCTAAGAATCTTCTCACACAATATCCTGGTAGGTTTTAGGAAATCCTCTTTGGAAACCTCATGTCAACTGGCCATAAGGATACATTTATTTCAGTGGGGTTCAGGTCCGGGGCCCTCGAACAGTTCCGACTTGATATGCAGAGCTATTACTTATCATTGTGTTAGTCAGGTCAGGTCATTTATAAAGTGAATCCTTCCTCATGTCCAAATCATGTGTAACAAATCGGTGCAAAGGTGATCATGCTTTTCGAGGATTATACCGGGAAATTATTACATACATATGCATTTTCGCAAACTGGTTTACGCTGAAGTAGCAGTAAAGGTATATGAATCGTCTTCTGGAGTTCATATTAATGTGGTAAACTCAGTGAAAATAATCTGATTGCCTTCGCGTCTGCAACTGCTGCTGCATCATTCGGTTCATCATAATAATTCGGAATCGCCATGTTTTGTATACATAAAACAATTTTAGAAGGGGGTTTCTGGCAGACCAAGTGGACACTAGAAATGTTTTAATAACTGATCTTATCCGATTAGCTGTTATTAAACATAATTTTAAGAATAATGGTAAGCAATCCGCTTTTAGATGACAAACTTATTGAACCAGCGGGGACCTTAGCAATGACGTACATATTCTTAATGTATTGTTAACAAAGAAATGCCTATGGCGAATATTCCTCGCCTATTAGTTTCAGGGGGAATTAAAACATATTTCTATTTAATTTAACCTCAAATTAATAGTTTATTTTATCATCTCTCGACATGAACTTGAATTAATATCAAATTAAAGGGAAATTATATTGTATGACACGAAGAAAGGAGTCTGTGGAAAGGGTAAACAACGTCTGATCTTTGCAGTGAACGTTGTTCACGTGAACTTGATAAAACAAATTGAATTGGAACGGATTTGGTCATCATATTTCGGCAAATATAGTAATAAAATGTAAGTGTTAGGTGTTAACAAGATAAACGGAAATACAAGCTCGCCTGTCGGGCAGTCTCAATCGGATGAAAATGGCTGTGGCCACCTGACTGACCCACGATAGGAAAGCATCAACACGGGACTGAAAATAATTCTTTCAGCATATTTGAAGTTCCCTTACCATTTTCACATAGTAGCCTCACCAACCAACAAATCCATAGTATGTGTAAAATTCTAACAGCATATTATATCATTCTGTTGTTGTCATACTATTGGTGAGATGAGTGTATCTATTCCATATGGCGCCATTTGACTGTCATAAATCTCTTATATGAATTAATAAAATTCATGTATTAGTTTGGAGCAGTCTTCATCACATACACGATTTATTTGGTGTGTTCATAACATTATGTGAAACATATATGACAGGGGTTATGCGATTGGCCTGGATTATGTGTGAATCTGTGTATTCCTGACAAATATTCCTGAAACTTCTAAATGGATTTCAAGGAGAGATCTTTGAACGATGGGCCAAGAGCGAATGAAGAATATTTAAGGTTCAGAGCGAACCTTTCAAAAGAAAATATCTATCCGGTCATGGTTTCTTACAAATCATTAACCATTGGGGTGCAAGGATATTAACGTAATTACGTTTATTAATATAATTTTTTTTCCCGGAAATACACCCTTTTTTGATTGCATAAGACAAAGATAAAGGACAGCTTGCCAGGTAAAAAGTACGAAGAGTTAGATACTGATTTTGATGATGATTTACCCGTAATTTGATATAAATACAAGGCTGTGGTGATGGAACCGATAATCATAACAATGATTATAAATATAATGCTAATGGTAATGATATAATAAGCATTTTAACACCATCTTATATGTGTAACTAAACTGTTCCGGAAGGTATAATACCCTACCTTAACATGCGCAGTTGCGTCGACTAGGAAAGCTTATCAATGTGAGCACGCCAACTCTATAATGATGAATAATGATATATACTACTGACACTTATTTGGATCTCTTTTTGCCATAAGGAAACATTTAACTCGGCAATGTAGCCCTAAACAGTTCCGATCTGGCATCAAGAGCTTTTACGTATAAGTCTGTTGTTAACGACAGGTCAATTATGAAGTGTATCTCACAATAACAAACTTCCTCCTGATGTTAAATCATGTATAATAAATTGCCACCAATAGCAATTAAGCATTCAAAAGAGTATACCAGGAAATAAATAAGGCGTAAAGTAGGAACATGCGTAATGATTTGCCCAACCGGGTACCTCTGAAAGGAGAGGCTTCAATGACTGCGAAACAACACAATGCTTTAATAAGCTCTGATTATTTGCACTCTCTAAACAGAGCTCAGGTAAAAGATGTATAAAATTAGTATTGTTTCTATCAATAAGAAATAATAATAATAATAATAATAATAATAATAATAATAATAATAATAATAATAATAACAATGATAACAATAATAGCAATAATAATAAAAATATTATAATTAATAATATTTATTTATTATTATTATTATTATTATTTTTGTTAGTATAAGAACACATACATTTGGAGTACTAGGTACTCCAGCTCACCTCTGGACCTTAATGTTGTTATATAGACCTGATCGACGGAAAAGTAGGGTCCATGACGCATCTGCAAAAACATAAAGAGCACTTTCGATACAAAAAAAAATGATAGGTTTGGGGTCCTCTGTTCAGATGACAGGCCTAGTCGCTTAAAAAAAACTGCATCAGGCTTATCTAGAGAACCCTGAATAAACGTCTACAGGCTTGATTGTGCTTTCCTACTTCAAGAAAATAAAATTTTGTCAAGAACTGTTTACCATATGGAAGACCTGCCGCAGTGCACTTTTTGAAGGAAACGTACTCACCATGCATAATAAGCCCTGCTGTTTACCTGCATTTACTGGGATTGGGCCGGATTCTAAGGCCTTGAGATGATATATATATGTATATATATATATATATATATATATACATATATATATATATATATTTGTGTGTATGTGTGTGTTAACTGATAATTAACACCGTCATACAAATATATGCATAGCAGTGCATGTTTGGGCGAACCCATCTTGTGCCCCATAATATCTTTTTTTTTTATTTCCCTGCATATGCACGCATTACGGCACCTAACTGGACTCAGACTGTCAGCACCTCACTGGAACTGGCAGGACATCGGCTGACAGCACCTCACTGGACCTCGCTGGATACTAGTTGACAGCCCCTCAGTGGCCTCGCTGGACACTGGGCGACAGCAGGTCTCCTCTCTGCTGGCTCCGTAGACTTACCTTTTTATTAACCCTAGCACGTCCTTAAATACTCTTCTACCCCGGGGACTTATTTATATTCATGAGACAAATAATAGAATCATGAGCACACGGAATTTTCAATTGGATGGGAAAAAAAGTACACTAAACCTCACGGCGAGCACCACAACAATAGTATAAATGGACCTGCGGCGCACTCCCTAACCTTTTCTTTGAATGACGCCATTGTTAAGGATAACAATGCTTTGACCGACCCATCAATATCATTCTTTCTCAACAGATACAAATGTACAGCTAACCCGGGAAAAGTTAGCCTAGAAATGAAAATAAAACACAATGATATTATCCGTTTCGTGACGGGTACTTTTTTTAATTTTTTTTTTATGATTTTTTTCCCATTTACTTTTAAACTTCCAAATTATATTGATACTATCAAATTTGATAGTGGTTTCATCTAGTGTCCTCAAGCTTTGTGTCTTATTAGGGACCCTTTAAACGGATGCCCTATGGTAATCAATGTCCATCTATCTGTCCCCCCGTAACTCTACAAAGAGTGTATTCCGAAAAGAAGTTTTAGTAAACCATGCACATCATACCTAAGGTTTCATAGAAAACTGCCAGCTCACGATATTTATTTTAGGTTCAAAGAAATACTGGATGCTTTAGTTTTATTATCTTTGCATTCCCATCGATATTTGTTTTGTAAAGCTAATATTAACATGAAATCAGGATTTTTTTTTCTTAATTTTCCTCTGATACTATCATAACTGCTGCACAGCAGGATAAAGTCACTGAGGCGATACAACCTAAACCCGCAGGAACGGTGTCTGGAACTTAGCAGAAATTGATGGGATTTTTTGGACACTGCAGTTAAACTATGATTTCTGTATGGACAAACCTACTGATAAGCAAACCTACACCCGTTTGTTGAGCTTCCACTGATCCTTAGTAGGCAAACTGGAGACTATCGAATATAAAATAAAACAATACAACGCTTCGTTTTATAATGATAATAATCATTCTACATATTGTGATTATGCTTTCTTATAAAAGAATCTTTAAAAATTCACAATTCTCCATATTTACCTAATATCAGTGAATCAACGGAGAATGGTTATCATGAGGTAAAGCTTTGATGAGTGACATATTATTTTAATCATATATTTTTATAAAATACAGATCATTTACTGAGAGTAATTAATTTTGACCGTGAACAAGCATTTTTGTTTATTATTTTTTAGCAACCTACTTTTTATCTAGGTTACTTAAACCTATCTCAGAAAAGTATAGCGAGGGATAATTGGATGGCCAAGATAGCGCCACTTTTCTTAACCTGTGAAAACTTTAAATAAATCAGGTAAGAAAGATCTAAACACATATCAACAACATAATTAATATCAATATTGGTACTGTTCCTAATAATTCCATGGAATGGTCTAGAAATGGTGGATTTTATGTTCCTTTTGTTTTCACACATTTGTTTTGTTTGTTCAAAATATAACTTGATAGATGACGTCGTCATTCTTATAAAAATACCTCATCATTTACGACGACCATTAATTTATTCGTATCATTTATATGCTGCTGGTAAAAACAAGTGGCTATATTTTAAATTAAAACTGTATTAAACGTGTATTTCGTGATGAATATTCTCATTTGTACTTAGCGCCTTGTTTCTGCAGAAAATTCTTGTGAAATAAAAGGAAAAATGCCCAGGATCGGCTACACGGTTTTGAAATCCCCTTTACTCTGTCAAAAGAATCTCACCAAAGAAGTAGGAACAGCTAGTAATACTGTTTTCTAACATCGAGTGACCCTGTCAAGTGTTTTATCAGAAAGGGGGATTTTCACGAGACAAGGAAACTAAATGTAACGTGCATACTGTCCGTCCTTTATGTGTGACACCCAAGCTTGTATTTCTGGAATCAGAATAATATCATAATATCAAATAATTCCCAAACCAACGTGATTTGCACCGTTAGGTCAGCTATTAAAGCTTATCAATACCGGTGTCCCTATACTACCTTCCCAATCAATGTGACTTAGTTCTTGAACGTGTTAACGTGGGTTAAGGGAAACATTTATTCTCCGAAGGGACATGTATGGAGCAATCGCGCATTTGCCACCTGGCGAAAAAGCGTTTATGTATTAATGTAAAGGCCACATCAGGTCAAAGATAAAGTGTATGTACAATGTAAACTTTTCCTCAAGGCATCGATTTTCTAAACAACAGATAGATGCTTTAATGCACAGGCCTCTCATACACAGGTACCCAGAATTAAGTAAAATGTAAAGTAGGTAAATATTTATTTCTGTTCTCCCTTGCTTTGACGTGATTGATAATTTATTGTATGGTGTCGGTTTTTTTTTATAAATTGCCTCAAATAAAACCCAAATTAGTCACCGAAAAGCTAAGTTCCCATTAGAGAGATTATTATTTTTTTTTACTCCTGTCGGGATATTTAGGTTTACAGCACATCACATCAGAATCAGGAATTTATGTCACACAGTAAGTATAATTTGTTGAATCTTTAAGTTATGTGCTTAAAGTGTGAATTAAAATCAAGCTTCCTTCATGTAAGTATATTCGCGACAAAAAAAATGTGTTCTCTATGCAAACATGAAAATAATTAAGACAAGCAAGCGAATACTGGTACAATGCTTTTTGTGGTGCAGGATGCAGAAAAATGGTTTGACGCACTACATGTGTCACGATAAACAGCTATTCGTCTGTGCCATAAGTAAACAATATTTAATTACGTTTTTTTACTGCTCAAAGCTAAAGGCAAATAAAGAATATTCAAACATGGATCTAGCAAACCGTTAACAAACACTATATATATATGTATATAATATATATATATATATATATATATATATATATATTTATATATATATATATATATATATATATATATACATACATACATATATATATATATTGCTTTAATAAAATATCTAGCACCTTGGAAAAAGATCGTGGCATTTTACACTAACACAGACACAGAGAACAGCTTGCATAATATATGCTTTACTATATATCCACTGATTCATTTTATTCCTGTATATCGAGACACATATGTTTAATATTGGTAGTATGTATATATATATATATATATATATATATATATATATATATATATATATATCTTCTAACAGAATATGTTGGTAGGATTCTAGGCAAATCTTCTTGGGAACCTGAAATTAAGTCATGCTGACCCATTTTTTAAACTATGGGCGGCAAACAGGATTTTGAGCACCCTGAAAGTCAGACAGGGCTCACTTTGTATCTGTTAGGCCTAGAATCTTCTAATGGACCATGGGAAAATTATAATGTGAGCACCCGGAAAGTCAGATGGGCTCAAATCGATCCATTAGGCCCGGAATCTTCTAACCCAACATTCCGAGAGGTTCCTGACAAACATTCTTTGAAACCTTTAACTAGGTCATGATGACCTGTATTCTGTGAGCGACTGGCCAAAACCATGATTTTGAACAACCAGACAGTCAGACAGAACACACATTGTAAGTGTTAGGCCTAGAATCTAATAACACAACATCCAAGGAGGTTCTGCCTTACCTCCTTCGAAACCTTAAACTAGGTCATGGTGAACTATGTCCTGCAAGCAACTGTAGAAAAATATTATGAGCACCTAGGCAAGCATGGCACCAGACTTAACTGATGGTCCTAGAATCTTCTTATATGACATCCAGGGAGGTCCTTGGAAGTCTCTTTTGAATCATGAAATTAGGTCAGTGTGACCTATATTATCTGAGCTATAAGAACAAACACTAATTTTGAGCACCAATACAGTCAGACAGGTCACAAAACCTAACTGTCAACTCCAGAAATTTCTTTCCTAATATAATGGAAGGTCATTGTGATGTCTCCTTTGACATCCAAAATAAGGTCACTGGGACCTATAATCCATGAGATGTGTGAAACAACATGATTTGAGTACTCTATAAATCAGTTGGACACAAGCCATAGCAGTTTTACGTAGACACTTCTAACTTATCATCTGGGAGGTTTTGAGCAATCTGGAAGTCATTCTACCCTTTGTTCAAGGTTCCTTAGCAAATATTTTTCACCTGATCATAACATCTATAATTTAAACATGCATCACCTGTATACATCTCAAATTCAGCTGTGCGTCATGGTCCATGGGTCACTTGTTAATGATAAATACTGGGAAACATATTTGTAAACTGGTCATAAGGATATACTTATTTCAGCGACGCCATGCAAGGGGTCCTCAAACAGTTCCGACATGATATGAAGAGCTATTTCTTATCATTTTGTTGGTCAGGTCAAGTCATTAATAAAGTGTACCAAGCAATGGCAACCTTACCTATGTCGACATCATGTGTAACATATTGATAATACAGCAATTAAGCTTTGACTTGAGTACATCGGGAAATTAACACGGCGTAAAGTAGGTACATACGTATGAATTTTGGCAAACGGGTTATCCCTGACGTGGCAGTAAAGGTATGTGATTCGTCTTCTGACGTTAATATAAATGTGGTAAACACAGTGAAAATAATCTTATTGCGTCTTCAACTGTTGCTGCGTCATTTGGTTATCATAAACAATTCTAGATCGCGAGGATTTGTGTTATAAAACAATTTCAAAAGGGAGTTTAAATTTCTGACAGGCCAAGTGGATACTTAACAGTGTTTCAATTACTGATCCAGTCGTATTCAACTGTTATAATATATAATCCAGGAATAATTGTAAGCAATCCGCATTGAGATGACAAACTTATTGAACCGGCGGGTCCGTTAGCACACTTTTGCCAGTGACGTATATATACTTCATTTATTGTTAACAAAGAAATGCCTATGGTGGATACCCCTCTCATATTATTTTCAAGGGAATTATAATACATTTCTATTTGATTTAATCTCAAACAAAAATTGTTTATTTTATCATCTCACTACATGAATTGGAATTAATATTAAATAAAAGTGAAATAATATTATATTACACGAATCAAGGAGTCTATGTAAAGGGTCACCAACGTCATTGTAGTGCAAGTTGTTCACGGGAAATGTATTGAATTTGCGGGTCTGGCCGTTCTCTTTAGGCAAATCTGATAGTAATATTTAAGTGTAACAAACCGCGTTAAGATGTTAACTTGATAAAGGGGATTATGGGGCTCGCCTGTCGGGCAGTCTGTTGCGGAATCGGAAGAAAATGGCTGTGACTACTTGACTGACCCACGACAGGGTAACATCAATATGGGTCCGAAAATGATTCTTTCAGCCTATCTAAAGTAGACCTAATCATTTCCACATAGTAACCTCACAAACCAAATGCATAGTATGTGTACAATTCTAACAGTAAATTCTGTCGTTCTGTTGTGGTCATAATGTTGGTGTGATGAGTGTATCTAATCCACATGGCGCCATTTGACTGTCATAAAATGCTTATATTTCAATTTATAAAATCCATGTAGTATGGAGCAGTCTTCATCACATACACGAATCAATAGGGGTGTACACAACATTATGGAAAACCAATATGGCAGGACTTTTGCGATTGGCCGGTTTTATGTGTGTGGATTTGTTTGCTCCTCATAAATATTCCTCAAAGTTTTAAATGGATTTTAAGGAGAGTTCGTTGAACGATGGGCAACGAGCGACTGAAGAATATTTTAAGTTTGGAACGAACCTTTTGAATAAAACTATGGATGCGGAGCAGGTTTCTTACAAATTTTAATAATTTGGGTGCAAGGATATTAACGTAATAACGTCTTTTTTACTTGACAAACTGTTAGCCAATGTTTTACACTTTTAATTGGATAAGACAAAGATAAAGGACAACTCGACAGATAAATATTGCGAAGAGTTAGATAATTTTATATAAACTGCAGGGTTGTGGTGATGGAAAAGATAATAATAAGCGATGATGATATTCATAATACTGACAATGATTATAATAGCATCTTAAACCCACCTTATATATATAACAAAGCCGTCCCGGAAGGGATAATAGCGTTCCCCTAACATGCGCAGTTGCGTCGACTAGCAATGTCAGCACGTCTACTCTACTGTTGAATAATGATATATACTGCTGACACGTATATGGATGTCTTGGATGGTGGCAATGGACTTTAGCTGGTTGAACGTGACCCCGGCTGGCAGTACTTGACCCTGACTGGCGGCACTTGACCCCGACCGGCGATACTTGATCCAGACTGGTTGTATTTTATGCCTCCTGGCATCTGACTGGCTTCTGGACACTGGTGTCTATATTGCCACTTTGGCTTTGCGATCCCTAATGCAAAACTACCCTGAAGGCTCACCTATATTCATTAGCACTCTAAGTACTTAAATGTGCGAGAGGAACAGCCAGAGCGCTCACCATACAATGGCATATAGACCTAGAGAACCTGGTATCCCATATTGAAACCCATTATTTCTCACTACAAAAGGTCTCAGGACGCCCAGCAATGTATAAAAAGGTGCAGCTTAACTAAAGAATAAAAATAAAACTTGATTAAACAAACTGACACGATTCCTTTCGTGGCAGTGGGAAATAGAACATTGTAAATTACTTAAATATTTATGATTAATTAACCCTCAGGAGGCACTGATTCGTGGTTTGACGTGTACATTTATGTCACTCAAGCTTCCATATTGACGGGTAAATATGTTGGCGTGTCTTAGACCATACTTTAAAATAGGATGTTAATATTCCTTGCATCGTGCTGTGAGGCTGATTTATGACATAGATATATAAAAATAAACATTAATAAGGTAATGCAACCTACACTGTTCCAAGAAGTTTAGTTTTAAATGAATAGGTTGTTAATTTATTTTGTATGAGGTCATATTCTTATGAGTAGCAGCTCAAAGCATTTGAATCAAGAACGTGTGTCACAGAGAACGTAAAATTAAAACTAGAAAAAGAATATGAAATGGCCCCCCTATCGTGTATGCATATTGGTATTCGATCCTCCTATTTCCCTTTAAGTTCCGATTTTTTGCTGTATCAAACAGAACTCAGGTAAACGATGTCTAAAATTAGTTATTTTTCCATCAATAAGTAATAATAATAATAATAGTAATAATAATGATAATAATAATAATAAAATAATAATAATTTATCATTTTTATTCATACGATTAATTAATTATACAAAAGCATACGATGGTTCAAACTTGTATTTTTCGAGTAAAAGTATAAAACATTGAACAAGCTACATTTAAATTAAAAGTGATACTGATCTTAATCCAGGATACTAAAAAAGACTTGGTGTGAAGGTCATATTAACATGATAAAACAACTGAAACTGCTAATTATCCACTTGATATTTTACAAGTCTTAGGTTTCATAGATACATGTTACTTTACTTGCTGCACAACAGAATAAAATAACTGAAGCGGTATATTTCTACCCACATGACAGGAATTCTGAAATCAAGAAATAGGAAAACATATTGTACCGTCAACGTATAAAAGAATCTCGCAGTTCGATAATGGTTTCAAAATATCTTGACCCAAGCCTGTAGTGTTTCAGGGAAATTCATAAGCGATAAATGGTCGGAACGAGCCACATTCACCAACTGTCGTTAAACTAATACTGATATCTAGTTCTCGGCCAAATTGATCAGATACAATACGCTTCACAACGCATTGTTATATGATTATCATAATTATACTACTGTTTTAATTATATATTTTCCAAAATCCAATGTCTGATCAAACTCGCTATTGCATATTAACTTTATACCTGTGAAACAAATGGAAAATTGAAAATCATGAGATAAAGCTTTCAAACGTGACAGAATAACTTACGAAATAAGCACTTTGTACCATTGAAAACATAAACATTGAGCATGAATACACACAATAAAAAGAAATGATCAAACAGACGCAAACTTGGATATCATATACCCTCTCTTGTAATGTATACCTTATCGTACATGTATACATTTGTGTATGCAGGTCCACACATCTTGTTTAATAAACAGTGTATGGTGTCTTTCCCACTGCCTCTATCCTAAGTATAGAACTTCACCACGTTGTGATATGTCAAGTCTCCTCGTACAGCGGTCCCTGACTCACCACAAACTTACACTTTGTAACAACCCGCTTCGTCCTCCATCCAAAACTTCGTGAATCCCAAATATGATGTGGCACCAATGCTTAGTAGTTTCATATAAATCCGAGACTTATATACCCTCTGTATTGTGAGACGATGAATGGGTTCATTACCAACGCAGTACTCGGACTCAGGGTTTCCAAAGCCGTTCTTGTATTCGTTCCATGTGCGTGGAAAATCTAAAGATCCACTGAATCTCATAAGCATAGGAACGGAGCACCATCCTTCTCGCATCCCACATTCGATGACATGCTGGCGCACTCTGGTTTTATATTGTACACCTCAGCGGTTTTGTCGCCTTTTTCTGATACATCATTGCAAAAAGGAATAAAATTTCTGTTTTTGTATAAGCGTATTAAATTCAGATCAACTCACCGTTTATATTCACGATTCCAAGACCTCCATGTACAGTCGCGCTTCACTCGCTGCAATGAATTATTGAACTTACCACCCTTGACTTGAGGTGTGACTTAATTGATCACCTCAAGTATGGTCTGTCGGTGTGTCGCTAGACTCTTAATTTCTCTCACCCGGATTTCAATGGATCTGTCTGTTCAATTCATGTTTACATGGAGAACATTTGCGTGGTCAAAGAAGCGGTTTGATAATTTAATTTGGCTGAATGTTGTCTGTTACGGTGCCTCTAGAATCTGGACTGATTTGGCTACACATTTTTCAGGATCGCCTAGTATTTAGTTTATAATTATTTTATGAACGTTGAATGTATTTGCTGGTTAAAACGACCGTGATAGGTTCCATTAGGTTTACATAACCGGATGTAACTTATAACTCAGAAGAAAGAACAGTCGAAACACCATTTTCAGGTTAGGTTCCAAAAATGGTATTGTTGGCCCGGGTTAGTTGTTTTATTTTCTTATATTGTTATACGTTTGCTGCCGATATTTTGGAATAGAGCCGCACTCTATGGTAGATAGATGTGTAACTGTTCTTTTCGTTAGTTTTTTTATGCATTGCGCGACACCATAATAAAGCACAAATTATAAATGTATTTAGAATTCAGGTTTTGTTAACATTGCATTATGTTAACATTGATTTATTTATAAATTCGGGATACGATAAATAAACGGGACAGATTTCGGAGCTTTGCCGGACTCTTGTAGGACTGTGCTTGTTGCTGTATCAACACTTCACTAGGAAGGGAAGTTTCGCTTGTGTACAGAACGTATATGGTACACGTAGGTAGTTTTTATGTAATATAACACGTCAATATATGTCACACAGAAGGCGAGTAATGTCTAAAATAAAGTGTGTATTTAACCACATTTCCTCATTGTATCAAGTTTATCGTATTTCTGCGAAAGGACTCGAGTCCTATTTACCTGTCTCATATGGTCCTCGCTGAGAGTGTACACAGTTCATGTGTATCCTTCTACCTATATCTTACGTATGCACAAAATTTCCCAAACAAGGAAAATAAACATGATAATAGAGATATACAAAAAACATTGGTTTGAAGATTGAAAATTCTTGTTGGTGGCGTGTGCGGTATATATGTTCTGCATTACTTAACGCGACCAAACCCTAGATATTCTTTTGACTCTTTCAATTTGAGCAAGAGATCAACGGCTTTTTAAGCCTTTATTATTATTATTATTTGAAGTAGTAGTAGTATCATTTTTATTATTGTTAGTATTAGTATTATTTTAAGTATATTTACTTATTGATACTATAATTACCATATTATTATTATCAGTAGCAGTAGTAGCAGCAGTAGTAGAAGTAGTAGTAGTAGTAGTAGCAGCAGCAGTAGTTATAGTAGTATAGTATTAGTATCATGTATTATTATCAAACCATGAAATGCTACATAGAACCTGATACCTGTTGACTGTTTGAATCTAGCAAAACATAAAATGCTTATTAGGTCTTTATTATTTTTTGATATTATTATTTTTATAACAATAATCAATTAATCTTTGTTGTTATTAATACAATTATCATTAGCATTAATACTTTTAATATAAGTATTAGTTTTATTATTATAATCAAACCATGAAATGCGAGTTAAACCTGATATCCTTTTGACTTTCAATTTGAGAAACAGATAAAAAGCTTATAGTTTGAGCTGTTAGTTTGCCTAGCTAAAAGTGACATAAAATTTATAATAAACCACATTATTCTCGGAGATGGAAGGATTTGAGTAATTTCAATCAGAAATTGATACTTCAGCAGGAGCGGTAAGCCTGTCCCAAGTATGTCCCAACTGTGACTATTGGTCACTCTTCCCAAAATGTGCTTGAGTGTCAAGGACAGAGATGTTGACTCGAATCGGTGTCAGACCGAGTATAGCTTAAGTCCATTGACAAAAAAGGAAAATGAAAATTTCGATTGATTTGTACGAAAAGTTACAAATATTACAAAATGCATCCTGGACTGACAGTTTACATCACTGGACTGTCAGATAGATATATGATATATATAGCTATTGTCATATCAAACAAAAACATATATTAGTTAAAAGAAACAATTCGACAATTAGGACTTATTTTAATGATGAGAGATATGGTTATCACTCTATTCATTTCAGAGAGAAGACGTTTCTAAATCAGATGTTAAATATCTGTATTCTCAAAATATTGGTAAAAATATCTTATTGATTCTGCCCTGAATTTAATATATGATAATTCTTTTAGTATTAATTGGTCCCTATCTTGAATTTGAACCATTGTAGTGCCATCTTGAGAACACCTCCTATACTTCCGTTTTTTTTCTCAAAATATAAATCACGAAACTCATATCTTGTCATTTTGACTGTGTCTTTAAGTACTTTTTTTGGCGTCTTCTAAGCAAAGAAGGAAGACGTATAATAGTTATTCAATCTGTACATTTGTAAAAATGTAGATGTATTTTATGGATATTGCCTCAAACCAAATTTGAACGAAATAAAGTGAAAAAGCTGGAAATGTAATGAGTACATTTTTTTTACATTTTGACTGTGTCTTTAAGTATAACAAAACATATCCTTTAAATTGTTCAGCTTTTCTCCAATTAATTTCGTTTAAATTTGGTTTTTAGGCAATAACCATGAAATTCATCTACATTTAAATCAACAAATTAAAAAGAAAAATTAATTTTCGTTATATTACAAGGCAGGTGTACCCAGATAATTAACCAAGACAGATAAAGTCACGAAAGGCAGAAAGTCCAAGAAGGTCAAGATAGCATACAATAAGCATGACCCTTTCTCCTTTACCTCTACCAAATAATCGCTCTTTTAAATTTCAAGTTATACTTGTTTGCAGAAAGTTCTGGACACATGTTTTAATATTCATAATACATTACCTTACAAGAAAAAAATAAGAAGGTATATCTAGAATGCCATAACCCCATTAACGGTGAACACATAAAAAATTTACATTACGTATTGCAACCCTGATGATGTTGAAATTCACATGCTGTTACGTAGGCGGCGATAAATTTTGCATTTGATTGACGTGTACCATTTGACACGCCAACTTTGGGTAAATCTATATCATCGCACGTTTATATTTATCTTCATTGCCTCTATATTTATATATGTGTAAGGGCTATAATGTCAGTAAAGGAAGCGGTGATATATCAGTTCATTAATGCATCGTTTTAATTCGCTTTCTGCGTGTTCGTGTTTACATTACATCAGGCAGTATGAACCTATGCAGGTGTTTATTCTCTACAAGCTTTATCATTTTATCTCAAAACCTTCCTGGCAAAGTCAATTTTGATATATGTAAATCCGCATGTCCTTCAAAAAGCGATGTTATCTTTGGCATTGGAAGATGTGTACCACGTGGTACGCCCACTAAAATTATGCCATTATAGATAGACCCTTCATTTGAAGACAACACTTCGACAGCCGGTTCCCTGCAGTCATCATTAGAGTGAGTTCATCTGTTTCTTTCCTATGTGTCAGATATTTTAAATTACGCAGAACAAAACCAAGTTAACTTAAGCAGTTTTAATTTTATTTACTTATAAGTTCTAGGTCACAATGGCTGTAAGAATTTTCAGCCTACCATGCCATATATATATATAGATATGTGCGTGTGTGTGTGAGTATGGGTATGTATGTTTACTTTATAAAACAACAAATATGCAATCATATAGCATGACTGCAAAGGCTTACCGTTAAGAAATACCTATTAAATAAAAATGAGTTCAGTAAAATATTATTATTGTTCTTTTTTTTGTGTGTCAAATATTTCAAATTACACAGATCAGAGTCACTTAGTTACTTAGTTGTTTTGTGTCTCAATGCCTGTAGGAATATTCAGCCTAACATGCATAATATATATATATATATATATGTATATAAATATATATATATATATATATATATATATATATATATATCATCCTAAATAGGTTCAAGTGCTTGCAGTATAGTGATCGATACAGCTCAGTTAGTACAGGTTTCCTAAACGTTTAGCACGCGAAGCATCGTGTTATTACTCTGAGTTTCACGCCGTTGGCGATTTCGGCACCCTAGCGATCATCAGATAACTGACGCTTGTTGGGGACCCAGCTGTTCACTGTGGAAAGATTTATTAATTCAACAAATCAACAGATAATTTCGCAGTGAACGTTACGGAAAAGGGACAGAACTTTCGAAGCACATTTGGACCCTAAAGAGAAAACAAATAAAATATTTTACCACCTAGGAATAGTTCCAACGATCTAATGCAGTGAAACGCACCTCGGACCAATGAAATCTCTGAATGAAAGATAAATACAGCATGCTGCACCACAAAAGCGACAAGTCAATAATCATATTCAACAGGCGAAGTGAATTATTTTCGAAATGCCGACACCTGAACTACCTAACCGTGTAAAAAGAAAGTAACAGTCATAGCTGAGTCCCCAAAAAGCGTCAGTTATCTGATAATCGCCCGGGTGCCTATACCGGCAACTGCGTGAAACTCCGAGTAATAACACGGTGCTCCAGCGTGCTTCATGTTTACTTATATATATGTTATATATATATCTATATATATATATATATATATATATATATATATATATATAGAGAGAGAGAGAGAGAGAGAGAGAGAGAGAGAGAGAGAGTGAATATGTAAATATCATAAATATGTGAGTGTGTTTACCTAAATTTGCTTGATAATACATCAAAGATGCGGCCAATATACCATGACTGCAAAGGCTTACCGTTAAGAATTACGTATTTAATAAAAATGAGTTTATACAAACTATATAGAAACCGTTTTTGGAATGTATTTATCTATCAGTATAACTGTTTTTAACTATTTCAGCATTCCTTTTTTCGTGAATCAAATATTTTGGATCACTTTACCAACTTGATGAGTAAAATGGCCTTCCTTCTCATGTTACTTGCTGGATTGAGCTTTGCCTGTGTATCAGGCCACAAAAACGAGTTCTACAAATCCAACATATCTAGAGTTACTCGACTTGATATGTACTTTTATTCAAGTGGACGTCAGCGTTTTCCAACAGGTAGGTTAATATAATAATATTAGATGGGTTACACATTTTATTTTATTTTACTGATGGCATAATATATGTAAAAGCATTAATTGAAAAAAATACACTTTATAAATGATAGTACTTTATAATTCAATCGACAGGCTACCGATTTTACTGTAAGTTCTTTTTATTTCATTAAAAGTAGAGAATTTACCATTGTCCACTTATGCCTTGGATTTTGGGGATCAGAATGACCACAATTACAATCTGCAGCAAACTGCTAGCTCAACGCGGAGAATTGAATTCTCGTCATTAACTCCATTAGTAAAATTATTGTACACCACGAATGGGTTACATTGCCCCAGTAAAAAAAAACTGCCTTTATATCGTTTTATTGTTTGTGAACCTAGTATATTACTTATCCCATTACAGATTGCAATGACGTTTTTGCACGCGGCGGTAAAAGGTCAGGCGTATACATTATTAAACCAGAGGGTGCCAAGATGCCATATATGGTCAGATGCGAAATGGATGGTGTTCCGTGGACTGTTCTGATGAGAAGATTCCGTGGGTCCATTGATTTCAGCCGCACATGGAAAGAATACAAGAACGGCTTCGGAAATCCTGAATTCGAGTATTGGGTTGGTAATGAGTTCATGCATTACCTTACAACTCAAAGACCCTATAAGGCTCGATTTGACATGACGGTCTGGAGCTCTGGGGCTACGCCTTACTCCGAATTCCGGCATTTTTGGGTCGGACCGGAATCAAGTGGTTACAAACTCTCAATCGATGGCGAATCCGGCACACCTACACGAGGCCGCATGGCGTACCATAACGGCATGAAGTTCACTACAAAGGATAGAGACAATGACAAATATGGCAGAAACTGTGCAATAGATTTTTCAGGCGGATGGTGGTTCAAGAGTTGCTATCTGGTCCAGTTTACAGGGCCATACGACAACAAGTGTGGCAAAAGATGCAGCAATTGGGTCGACATGGAGCCACTCAAAGAAATGCGGATACGAGTAACTAGAATCTGAGTAAAAAAAGGTTCAAATATGCTTTGTGCAAAACAAATAATGTTATGAACATTGACGGTGTTCAGGTTGACATTACGTGTAACCAATAAGTCACATCGATACCTATTTTTTGTTTGCACAAGTTATCTTAACACTATCGGTATATTTGAAGTTATTTTTTTGTGCATTCGAGTGTCAGTTTGAAGTATTTTAAAAATAAAAACGCTATGGATCATAATTATGTTGTTAATATTAGTTTTACTGAAGTAATACATATGTAAATAAAATAGAGTGCCCATATATATATTTATATATATATATATATATATATATATATATATATATATATATATATATTTCAGTAACATAACACCTGAGTTAAAACGCATACTAATTGCCCCTACCTACATAGTTGATATATGTTTATGCTTCCGCAATCTTCGTCATAGTGACTTGTTTTGAAATGTTCCGTATTTCCGTTTTCCTTGGCGTTACCCTGGCCAGTCGCCGATAGCTTGTATAAACAATCACACTGGTGTGCATTCTGTTCCTCTCGATGACCTCGTCCCTGTTCGTAAAATAACATTGCTGCTCCCATCCCTTTGCTAATTGGTCATACATATAACCCATTAAGTGGGGGAAAACCTCTATACCGGCCAACAGAAGCACCCTATAATAGCCCTGCTATACAAAGTAATGTAGTACTTAAAGTTTATAGGTAAAATTCCGGATATCTCCTTCACCAACTGCAAACTAAAAACACATTAAATATAACACATGTAATCAGACACGTCACACACTCGAGCACCGAGACCACAATGCGGTTAAGCAACAAATCTCAATGGATAGAGTCAAGCTCATTTTTCAAACAAGTTATAAACATTTACATATTCGTGGTAATTTGATCATGAAGTCCTCGTCAGAGAGCAGTGCAATTACTTATGTCACAATGATTTTTTTTCCACTTTTCAGCATTTAATTGAGCTCGGGATGGAAACCCTGGCACGGCTCAGAGAGCCTCTTATCTTCACTTGTCGTTTGATCGGGAAACATTCTAGAAAATGGGGGACGTGGCCGAACGAAATTAAGTATGTGTGGGGCAAGAGGGGTTAACAAGCTGATCTGGCAGTTCAAGAACATGTGAACATAAAACTGCAAATTGAAAATTCTTTGAAATATACTGACAGTTAGGTGTAACAATTTTTATCACTTGTAGATATTACAGTGATAACTCTTACTGATTGTTGTAACAGTCACTATGTTACTGGTTTCTTTATAGGTATAAGGTCACATTATGATGCATCATGTATGGGAAAACTAAATTTATTACAAACTTAAATAAAATTTAAGACAAAGGCGCTCTCCAATAGGAGCCATAAGGTAGGCTGCTTTTTTTATGGGTCTTAAAACATGGGCATAGCAGTATGTGATGATGACTGCTATGAGAAAACCTTGCTCACTTAATTTCTGTTTCAGTGTATGACTGACCAGAATGGACTTAGAAAATGTATAGACCTCAGCTGTGTGTGAATGTGCGTGGCCAATACTCTCTCTCTCTCTCTCTCTCTCTCTCTCTCTCTCTCTCTCTCTCTCCACATGTATTTGAACCTGCAATCACAGAAACACACCCATATATATATATATATATATATATATATATATATATATATATATATTATATCGTGTCTGATTAGAAACGTTCGAAGCATCATAACATGTTTTGATATATATATATATATATATATATATATATATATATATATATATATATATATATATATATATATATATGATATCAGCATTATATTGTAAGCCACTGCACTGTCTTTTTTTAATGCCTGCTTAAATATTGATACTTTATGATTCTTTTATTTACATTATTGCATTACTGATCCCATCATTCCTAATCGGTTCATTGCTTTGATCATGAAATGGTTAGACTGATCATTTTGTTTCGTGTGAGGAAAGATTTGGCACTGACTAAAATCATGTCCAACATAGCGAAACTTTAATATTGGAATATCTACTTGATGGTCATTTATTTTCAATGTAATGATTAAGGAATATATAAACATACCCACATATATGTACATACAAATATAAGCATAAATATTCACTTAACATTTCTAATCACGTAATACTGGAATGATTAGATGTACATAATATTATATCCCGGGCCCATGAGACGCCATTAAAAAAGCTTAATAAATACCAGTGCCGTTACACCAACTTCCCCTCAAGTGTCACTTAGTTGGAGCACCTAATGACTGGGTTAAGGGATATACTTATTCACCAATGTGACATGTGCCTGACACGGAAAACCGTAATGCATCAGTCAGACATAAGGTATTCGTATTCAGTATTCGTATTCATTGTATTCGAATACAGGTACGTTCAGTATTCGTATTCATTGTATTCGAATACAGGTAGGTTCAGTATTCGTATTCGAGCACATTTGTAAAAAGCGCAAAGGAATTTGTAATCGTGCAAAAGTGTTCACATTTATGAATGTGGACCCAATTAAAACATTCCCACAAACAATCTTATTTAAAAATTTTGATATTTTTTGCTTTGTTCATATTAAATTAATATTAATGTGGTTTTTTTTCTGTTATGTGTATGTACAAGACATTGCAAGATAGCACATCGTATTGAAAATATTTACTGAAGCTTGAAGTGTGGTTACTATTCACCCTAACGTCTGGGCCAATTTGAGGAATTAATTCATTAACAATACTAGCAGTTTAGGATTGTAGTACGAGTAAACCTGGCTGTAAGTGCTATTAATAAATAAAGTCTCAGCAGTTCAGGTTAGCTAATCCACATGTCATTACCTGACTACCTCCGCCTCAGTTGAAAGACTTTTTAGCGTAGCAGGCAAAACTTTCAAGAGCGTGCACGACTAACTGATACACACTTTGAAGCCATAATGTTTCTAAAATGCAACAAGAATTTTCAGGAAATTATCAAAGAAACATTCATTTATATATTTTTTTTGTAATAAACTACCATAATATATAATACACAATCATTATACGGTTTGGAAATTAATGCATACATAGCCTTTTTACATGGATATTTTAAATTTCGGACTAAAACACAATTTGTAAGTGTGAATATATGATTAATGCAGTTAATAGTATTAAACAAGAATGATACTTGATAGATTCTTTTGTGTTTCAGTAAATTGTATTCATATTGGTATTCATTAATACATTTGTATTTGTATTCGTATTCGCATTTGACTACATTTCTGTTTTGGAGTATTTGTATTCGTTTTCGTATTCGTGTACCCCTGCTGTTTTTGTATCCTTATTCGAATACATTAGTCCTATGTTCGACCCATGTCTGGCATCAGTGAGGAGGTCGCGTCAGGTCAAAGATAAAGTGTATGTACAATCTCAACGTTACCTCATATTACCGATATTCTTAATAACAGGTACATGAATTAGGGCAACAGGCTTAGGGTTCCACCCGTTAACGTTGCACTGTACCAGTGCCCCTGGAAAATATCTGCCCTTACCAAGGGACCGACCGATTTGCCTTTGGTTTACCGTCGGTGTGGTTTATGATGGTTCGCTCATCGTATCGGAACTTAGGTACACAACGAAAGACCAGGCAGTGGATAAGCAATATATATTATATTAAAAATAAATTATATAATTCAAAAACACCTGTCAGATAAGGTGTCCAGCCTGTTACGCCTTAGATGAATTACACTGGGTAAAACATAGAACTAGTAAAATACAGAGACTGGTTAAACTGACTCTAGATGTCTTAAACAGGCAATACTGGACCGCGATTGGTGGTACTGGACCTCAAATTGCGGCACTGGACTCCAAATGATTATAATTGATCCCAACTGGAGGTACTTGACCCCGACTGGTGGCCCTTCCTCCCGTCTAGCGGTACCTTGCCCTAACTAGCAGCTGGCTGGCTTCCGAAGACTCCATTACCACGCTGTATCTGTGATCCCTACATACCTATTACTCTGAAGGCTCTTCTATATATCCATATGCACGTCAGGTACTATATAGGCTTTGAACAGTTCATGTCAACAACCAGAGAGCTCGCCATAGCAATAACATTTTGCCCCTTATTGAAAGCCTCTTTTGTCTTATGAACAAAATGACTCTGTCAACAATAAATACAAATATACTGCTAAATCCAAGAATGAAAATAAAACATCAAATAACAAACTGACACGATTACCTTCGTGACAGCGGAAATTAAGAATGGTGCAAGTTAGGTACATTTTTATTTTATGATCCCCTCAGGTAGCACTGATTTACTCTTTGACGTAAATATTTAAATCACTTACCCATCCCTGTTGGTGAGACATTTTAAAAATAAAATGTTAATATTACTGGTATTCTGGTGTGATGCGGGTTAATGATATAGATATAAAAAAAAATAAACAGTAATACAACGCACATTGTTCGAAGAAAAGTTTAGTTCCCACATAACGGATAATTAATTTATATTATATCGTATTATATTCTTGCATGTGATGCAGCTCATAAAATCTGAATGAGGAATGTCTCTCGGTGCGTAAAATTTGTAAATAGATAAATAACAAATTGAATGGTTATTTGGCATATGAAATAAATCCATAACAATCATGCATATTGATATTCCCACCAATATTTTAGAAAGCCCAGAGTATTTGCAGTGTCAAAGCGGAGTTCAGGTAAACAATTTCTAATATGTGTACTTTTCCAACCTAAAGGTAATCCCAGTTTAGCAGAGGATCTTCAACAAATCATTAAAATTAATTGACGTGTATAAATGTAAATGCCAGGGTCATCAATTGTAACTCAACACATAATGCATTCCAAAAGAATCAGAACATGACACATGTTACTTTTGGGTTTATAGAAACTGCCCAGTTTGCTTTTACAGTGATAGTGAATATTCCAGTATCTTGATCTTGAATACTCTTAGAGACCATCGACTATAATGGGATTTGTATGAAGCTAATATAGACATAACAAAAGCAACTGGATTTGTAAATTATCCACGTGATACCATTTCAGCAGTCTTATATTTCATAAATGCTTGCAACATAACTTAAAAGAGCCCAAGTGTCCATATGAATAAGACAAGTCTTTCCAGGTTACTTTACAGACAAATGTTTCAGCATAACACACACAAACTAACACACACACGCATATATATATATATATATATATATATATATATATATAATCAGTACCATGTAAGCAAAATTCAATCAATATATATCGTAATATAACTATAGTCCGTTCCACCAGCCGTTAAACACTGTTTTTTCCACGTTTTCTTTTCTACCTGGATATATAATCTTAGCCATACGGTGAATGCCTAGAAAAAAAACTAATTTTATAGTAGTCAGTGATAATGTATTAAAAACAACTTACATCACGACGCTGAGGTGTTGTTTTCTATATATGAGAAGTTCATGGCTAACTCAACCTAACTGGACGGCGCAGAATGTGAAATCTTTGCCGTCATAATGAAATGACCTCACATTTGTCCTGTGAAATTTCCTAAATACACGTTATAAAGAGGTCAGCAGGTGCCAGCGTGTGATCAGTATTCCCAGCTAGGCACCAATACCTTATACTGCAATATACTGCCCGTCTTTTAACATTGTACACAGAGCCCTGGTCATGGCCAGGCAGGCAGTTTCATTCATGTAGCTTGAGGTCCAACTTGTAATTATATACACCCGAAATAAAAGGCATAATTATCCAAAATTATATTCCTTAATTTTATTCACGTATCATTGTTGTCTTGAGAACATTATTCATCATGGTTACCAGAGCATGAGGTAAATCCACCTAAAACTACAGTGTTTTGCACTGCTGGGAAACCTCTTCTATGACGAGTTAATATATTTTGTCAACTTGTAATACACGGGGGGCAAAACCCTGTCAAGGGAGGCGATGCAGGCATCATGGCTGCACAAACTGGGGGTTACAAAGCAAGGATTACGTATAAAGAAAATGTAAAACTACCGTCCGATAAAGTAATGGTATTAAAAAAAAATTGTGACTTATCATTAATACTTAATTTATTTATCAACAGCGTTCAAAGAACGGGAACATGTATAATATACGTATGGGTCAACCCCCTTTTTTCAAATATAGGACTGTTCTAGCAAAGCTGAAACATTGTCTTATGAGGCTCGATCATTTCTTTATAGATCGCCAATATTGTTCTTATCATTGTGTCCATGTACACAATTTGGTTGACGCATCTTCACACATTTTTTTATGGAAATGTTACTGATTTTTCTCCCAGTAAAGCTTCATGAACCGGATATGGTGAAACATGTTTTGTTCTTTCATACAGAATGAGGACGCCTGGTTTTATTTTAACCACTTTAAAGTTTCATATGTGCTGTTCAACTGCATATAGATGTGCGAAGGATGTATATTAAGTTTTATATCCACAGCCTATGTGAATCTATTCAGATTTATGAAAAAATTCAACTTGACCTGTCACCTTTACACAAAGGTTTGCAAAAATTCCATGCAAATCCACATATTTTATGAGTCCGTATATATATATATATATATATATATATATATATATATATATATATATATATATATATATATATATATGTCAGGTCACTAAAAATGGCCCGATCCAGTGATCAAAATAAATGTAGATACAACATATATATATATATATATATATATATATATATATATATATATATATATATATATATATATATATGTATCCTCATAATATTTAAGACTTAAAATTGACTCTCTTCTGTACCCAGGTAAAAAAAAAATTATCATCAAATACATTCAATAGCCAATCTGCGGTAAAGGCTCAATGTTAAGCCACTTCGGATTTGGCTTTTTAAATTTCATTTTGCACACTATTTAGCCAGCTGAAACCGTGTTTTGTTTATTTCCTGAAGGAATATTTATTTCATATGTCAAAGAAAACATTGGATATCGTAAAATTGTGTATTTTTACATTTTTTTATATAGGCCTAATATGCCGACGGCAAGGTGTGTAAATTATACTTAATTACTAATTCCGTGAAGTACTCTGGTGGGTTACTTTAATTATTATAACTAGAAATAAATGGTCAGTAAAATTTAATATGTACCTATAGCTCACACCGAACATTATACACTCTAATAGGAACACCCAGTAAATAGGTAAATCATGGTTTTTCTTAGTATTCTTTGCCTTAGCAGATGAACAAATAATTTGTCCAGATAAAAAAATACATATCATCGTGTAGCATTTTCCAGCTTATTCACATGAGTATAGAAAATAATCACAGCTGGGATTAATGCCGTTGAAATTAAAGGTTGAGGACGTACTGGGGACATGTTCAGTGGCCTTACCCATATACTGGCTTCTTGCCACCCCCACTTATAATGAACTGGTCGGAATATTCTCCTAAATGCTGACCATCCGGTGGTACTTGCAATGCGATATAGACGATCCCATATCAAGGTTGGGATGACGCAAGACATTTATAATGTTTATTCTTGCCCGTAGGTTATGCTTAAATTAAGGCAGAAATAAAATCATGTTTTCAGAAATAACATTTAATTGTTATGTGGAAATAATCAATTTATACATAATTGGTAATGAATATGTTTCTGATATTACCAATAAATCCAGAGTAGTTCTTAAGAAACACCAGAATTTCCTTTTCCATGGAATATCGTACAAAAAAAAAATAACGCAAGCTAATCAAAAATTGTGCTTGGGACAGAGGCATTCATGTAAACTTGGCAAGGAAAGGTAATGTATTCAAATGACTGTCACTGAGGAATAGTTTATAGAGGAAACAAGAGTTCATTGATATTAGAAGTTTTAACCCCTGCGGAGCTTGAAATTGATATTGGATTGAATGGACTGTGTGACCTCTGCTCACAGAGCCGCCAGTGATACATTGTAAAAGTTGGTCGTGCGTGGGGACGTGCCTTGAAAAATCTCTCTCTCTCAATCTCTCTCTCAACCTCTCTCTCTCTCTCTCTCTCTCTCTCTCTATATATATATATATATATATATATATATATATATATATTTATATATATATATATATATATATATATATATATATATATATAGCCTGCGGCACACAAGTGTACACACGTGTTGCCGTTTTAATCATTAATATCGTTATTGACACTGCTTGTAATCACTGAAAAGGTCATGAGGATAGTAATGTTCCATCGATATTAAAATTATGGGTGGTGAAGGTGGAAATAACACTTTTGAATCGGTCACTGTTATAAACACATTCTGATACTGTAGTACATGGTTGTTTTGTGATGAATACCGACACCTGTTAAGCCGAGATATTGAAGTAACGTTATTGTTGATGTAAATGTATCATTTTTTTTCAAACTTAAAAGAATCTCTTATGACTCCGAAACAGCGTATCAAAGGGAGAGAGAAGGGATGCCATTCATCATTCATGTACAATCATATGATATAACGGGGCTACATGCATGATACTTAACGTGCAATCTGCTATTAATGTTTGACCACCTCACATTACCAAACAGCGGGATTCTGTCTCCTGCAAAATGGAACGCGTTTATGACGTCACGCACGTGAGAGGAAGAATCTTGTTAGTTGACCAAGTACAAAATGTCGTAAACAGCCGGCGAGTTTCTCCTAGATTTTGATTTTCGTTCATTTCAGGCTATCCATCTCGGGTATATGGCATATTTCCTTTCAGAAAATTAGGTCGGGTTCTCATTTCACTCTGTACCAAAAATCTTCGTTATGTCTCAATTCTTTTAAAAATGATCGCAAAAAACAGTGTTTCACGGTTGGTGGAATTGATTACAGTTATTTTTTTATAAAGATTTAAATAAAAAATAGTTATATAGGTGTTATGCCTGAACAATTTGGAACCGTATGGATTATATGTTTTTCACTAGAATTACTCTCTTCGCCTTCCAAATATACAGGCTAAGGCTATAAATCAATTGTTAAAAATATGAATAAAAAATGTGATGAAACAAACCGTTATCTATTCCCAGTAATATATGCTTAACTTGTTGATGGAGATGGTATAAGAGACAAGTTTCTCTACAAACTGCCTGGTAGCATGAGCCCGACATAGTTAAAACCAGATGTACAGAGATTGCAAGAGTTTAGAAGCCAAGGAGCAATCACCAATCAAATCAATGAAAGCTCAAACCAAACGTTACATCAATTTTGATATGATCAAGATACGGAAGATAGCCTGTATGTCATCTAACTTAGAGGGTATCATATTTTCCAACCTTTTGCCGTGAACACAACTTTCTTTATTCGCTTTGCTCATCCACTGTCTTATCATAAAGCCTTTTGTTACACCGAGTGTAAGGAGTTGTGAACGTCCTGGTTTTATTAAGTGTCAGACAAACTGGCTGAAATCAAACATACGTACCCTCCATATAAGGAATGTGTTAACAAAAAAATTATATGATTCGACAAAGAAGTTACTTACATTCTCTTGAGAGGCGCTCCTAACAAACAAACATTGGTATATAACATATTAATAAACAATGAATCCTTTAATCACAGCAAAGTTTCAATTCAATCTGTTTCTGTTTACATGACCAGAGCACACATTTGACACCTGGATGTAATACTGTTTGCCTCACTGTGAGTACCGTACATTCAAATCGTAGATACCTGTAGAATTCATCTGATTATATTCCCTACTAGAAAATGTTATACAGTACCTAAGTCACAGTTTTCTAGTGACACCTTGAAAGATAAACTAGTTTGACCACTGGCAGCACCGACTTCTGAAGATTGGTTTCATCTATATCGACAACTATATTTCTGTGGACCAACGGCGTGAACACATTGTGTCATACTGTCCTCTGGCGTTTTGTTCGTAATTGTTTATTTTACAGTTGTAGAATTCATTAAGACATGAAACGTTATACCCTTCCCAAGAAAAAAAAGTTGTGTCAGATAAAGCTTTTCTTTCATGTTGATAGGAAACTAGTTTTCTTCCAGTGTTTTTATCCCGGCAGAAAACATACAATTCCTATGTATGCTTTGCCTGGATGTGCATGGTTCGGAGGGGTCTTTAATTCTGTATTGTTGAATATGGTGACAAATAATCGTGAAGGTGCGTGACAAACATTCCTGATAATAAATTTAAGTACGACATCGATCTAAAATTTACATGATGTTAGCAAATTTACGAATTTGTTCACACCGACCTTAAATGCAAATTGAATGTTAAATTTCAATTTCTTTGATTAAACAACCACTACCATATTTCAAACAAGCTTACAGCTGGTCACCAAACAAAACTAAATGTAAGTTGATCTTTCCACATAAACATACATTCTGGCAACTACATCATAACCACATCACAACATTATCAAACCATACAAAGCAGGTATCTACATGGGTGTTGTTTATATATTGCCAGCATTCATGTTCTGTGTACAAGATCACGACAGCACACATGTAACATACAGCAACATGTTGCGAGTCTCTGACTGTATTTTGATTCTATCTTAATGCAAAAAATATAAAAAATACAGTATTAAAGCTGCACCATCCTGACCTGGTTAAAGAACCATATATTTTATAAAGCCAACAAGTGTGAGTTTTCAAATATGAGGTTCACATGAGATATAAGGTTAAAACAAGTTAAGTTAATCATAAAAATAAAAATTAAAATCGTGTTTGTAGATTGTATTCTTCATGGCGATATCCAGCTACAAATTTGATGCACTCATCACCACTACAACGGAATTAATACATATGTTAACATGCAAATATATGGAAATTCAGAAATATTAGAATAATAAAAAAAATATGACACTTTTATTCCAATAATCTGAAGAAAAGTATACGACCTCTCTGCAGGTTTCAATAAATAAGTTTTACCTTTCGATGTGCTGGTAGAATAAGTAATTTATTAAATTTCATATATGTATATATAAAGTTTAATATCTATACATCTGACATGTATGAGTTTATAGATGTGTCTGTATCGTGTTTGTCTTAATTATAAACATATGTTTGCGAATCAAACTGGAATAGTTACCGCAGTAATCTGCTCGTTTGCATGTTTTATTAAACCCATTTTTGTTCTTTACACATAGTGGGACCACATATGTGTCTGAGATACAACCGTTATTATCTCATAGGATGTATAGGTTGAAAGCGAACAACTTAGAACTGACACCAAAATCTGATTGACATTTCTCTCAGCAATAAGCCATTTTACAAGAAATTTGGAAATAAAAGTGGAACAGAGCGGTAAAAGGGGAATAAATTAAAATAAGGATGGCTAAGCAATGGGGTACATGAACTAACACCAAAAAAGGGTGTCAGATTCATAAACTTGCACAATGTATTATATTTTCAAGAATGACGAAAATGAAAGTCTTTTAGAGTTCTTAAATAGAATCTTAGGGAGAAATCTGGTTTCCCCTTTGTGCAGTTTTTTCTCTTGTCAATTTATCTCTTTCTGACTTCGGTGTTAATCCTTCTCTCCCTCTTTCTTTCTTCCTTTCTCTCTTTCGTCTTCAGAACCGTTCCCCCGTAATATCTACGTCTGGTATTCATGGATCACTCACCTGACATGAAGTCAAGTTGGCTATATTGATCTTATAGCATACTGTTTTCCGTTTACAGGGCACACATCGTAACCGTCGGACCTAGATTTTCTCATTTGATATCCCGAAAAGTCCTTGGAAATCTCCCTTATCACATGAAATTAGTTTACTGCGACTTAAAGTATCAAAATTTTGGGGCCTGAAAGTGCACTCGATAATAATTAAATTCTAAAATATAATAAGTTCGGTATCTTAATAATTAATCCTAACTGCATCTATTCTTTCAATGCGTATGGATTGTGGAAATGTTATCCCTTTCTTAAGATCGCCTTTATTTTTGTTTATTTTTTCTCATTTTTTTCTTTTTGTAAAATTAAAATGAAGCAGTCTGATCGTTTACAGGGCACAATATAAAACAAATGCCTGTCTCCTATTGTAGGTCATACTTTTGCTGATCAATCGTCTGATATAGGCAATCGTGACTGATTGTGTCAGTCCTTTCAGATAGAAAGACAAAGTATGCGTGTCAGTTCACGCTTCAACTAGGTGTGGCAGTCCAAGGACATTCTCAGGGAACACAGCTCCAATGCCTTTTAGTTGCACAGATTTCATCTAGACGCATCACCATTGAAATGTCATTGTACTTAATCCCCTTACTACATTTAATTGTTAGATTTGAATCCGCACGTCTCACGGAATCTAGTTAGCAGCTATTATATCTTGATAAAGCTATCTGCGATTTCCATTTGGGTCGTTTACGTTAAATATTTGGAGAATAGATTAAATTTTCAAACATTCACTGACAGCGGCAGTACTTACAGATACGCTGATTGTTCCTCTGACGTGTTTCATTTATGTAAGTCCAAATTCATGATTACCATTATTTCCTGACCTTAACATACTCATACATTAAATAAAAGGATTTCTATAAAGTTCATATTCATAGCTATATTAACATTAGTTAACATTAGTATGGCAAAGGTACAGACGAATTAACAAAAGACGAATAATGGTTGAATACGAACCTTTGTATCTCGTATTCATTAGGCTCCTGTTATACTCCCAGTGATTGGATCATGTTAAGGAAATTGGTCACTTTTTTTTATACATACAGAAAATACGTTTATTTGAAGGTACTGGCACGTCAATAGCTACAAAGAAAATTTGGGGTTATCATTCTGAGTTATGATTGGCCAGGCAGAATCATGAGGTCATGATGCGTTAGCGTTCATATGATTAAACAACTGGTAATGCGATTATGTTAATAGGTTGGTTCCGGGCCTATGAAAGGAAAATATGTCCAGATGATAATTTCACTTCATTGAACATTCAGCAAAAAGAGAACATCGACATATACCGTTAATATTTGGGCAAAGTTTTGAAGAATAATAAAAAAAATATACGATAGCCACAAATTACATACTTGAAGGCAATTATGGGGAAACATTTTTATTTGTTCAGTGTCATGGCTACTTGTCTAAATTATGAGTTAATTTTATAGTTGGAGACCGCACTCCCAAGAATGGTGGCGACAGTCTCGGGTTACATTTTATTAATGTTGATGATTTCAACATGTTTGCTTACTCAAGGAATTGAATATATGTCTCATATCATATATAAATTATATATTTAAAACATTGCCATAGCAATATATATATATATATATATATATATATATATATATATATATATATATTTGTTTATATATGAATATAATTTCTTTGTAGTGTATCCCGCCCATACACCCCCACTAAGAGGTCGAACATACAGTGCCAATATTTGTTTATCAACAGTTCAACTCTCTTAGTAACAGGGGTTTAAACCGACTCTCTCCTTTTCTCTTTTCTTCCAATCTCTTTCACCTCCTGATTTCTCTCTCTCTCTCTCTTATTCTCTCTCTCTCTTGTACGGCCATCTGCCTCCTTATTTTACTTTTTTTTATTTTTATTTTCCCTCTCTTGTTGCCATGACAGATTTATTTTTCAGAACCATGTCAGTCACAATAAAACCCTGGCCCTTTTTACTTGAGTGTGTGCATTTATTTCTCAGGTTTGCCATAATATTACGAATCCCCGTTTGTACTGGTAGATTTTTTTTTTTCAGCAAGTGATCCATTTTTCTGTAACTAATGCCCTTTATAACTTAACTTGAAAGAACAGAAAGTAAACATTTATCACAATTTGTAAACTCTCGCTTAAAAATGGGCAATTGGTACGTGTTGGTTAATTGTTATGACACACATCATTTATACATATATACTTACATACATGTGTGGATACATTGATGTGGCGTCTGGTATGAAATGGTTAATACAAAGATTCAGGCATTCAGAGGAAGGAAGGGCAAATTGATGTTTACATTATTGAATTTTGGGACATAAAGATATGTGTAAAGATGCAGTTGCTTGTGTAACAACCTAATATCGCGAAATTTTATAATGTCACTTTCACTCCGTCATAGTATGTTTATGGAATATAATTTTATATTGTGCATGTCGATTGCTTTTGAAAGTACCGATTGTTATCCTACCACACGTATATAGCACTACCTAGGTGATTTGGGTAGTATTATCTGAATCAAATCTCAACCAGATAAAACCATGTTATTGCACAAATGTTTTTATTTTTCGTTTATGGGTCATGGAATATTTTAGAAAATCTCACGCAGGTTAAATGAAAAATTACCTAGGAAATGACACCTCAGCGGATTCCCACGATTTTTCTTATCATGTTATGGTTGAATGTGTAGAATGTAATTAAAAAAAGTGTAACCACAGTGACAGTAAACAACCTATTATGCAATATATAGTCGCTTATACAAATTATCATCATAACTATATTGGGGTTCATCATCAGGTCTATAGCTTGTGTGCTTACATTGACAATCTATTAATCTCTCTCTCTCTCTCTCTCTCTCTCTCTCTCTCTCTCTCTCTCTCGATTTCTCAAATATAACCCCCTTATGTGAAGATACTGATATTTAGTCCATTTCTACGCTATACATTTGTATTCAGATACATACATTTCGTTCTCTTGCAATAAATTGATCTTATTCCATGAAGATTACAACATGTTAAAAGTACTGATCAAACGGTTCGTGACATGTTTTTCTAAGTTGTTTTACCTAAAGGTGTCACCCAATGTTGTATAGGCTATATAATAAATATAATTTCTGCAGTGCTTGCATATTAATGCAGGGGGCACTGACAGGCAGAGGAATCAACACGTAAACCGAATTTTATTGCTAAAATAATTTTCCCAGCAGAACACGCAACGTATATAAAGTATAAAGAACACCAGATTTCTGTACCTTTGACTTTTTTCCGACATAAGCAGAGTGTTATAAAATCTAGACGGCATTCTCTTGAAACGTACTATTGTGATTTTTTTCAGGAAAAAAACGTTAAAATTAAAAACAAACACTGACTAGGCAAACGAAATATCTTGTACTATTTGATATATATATTTTTATATGTATGTGACAGGCTAGCATACACACAGACTCACACGCGCAAACACACATTATTAGAATATTTGTTTACAGTAGCCACATATGGCTTCTCTCATGTGTCTGGGCTTAGCTTTCCAGGTAACCTCTGTAGCCTTTCGCCAGTCACCCCTCAGCTAACAGTCCAGAGATTTTTTACAGGGTGTCCACCCAGTATTGTTTAGGGTAGCAGTAGGCCTTTGCGCCCTTGTGCAGTACTGTGGTCCAGGCCAGCGCCTTTCACAAGCAGTTAGTTATCACCACGGTATGTCCTACCCCAGTAGCGTCAGGATAAATAAACTGACTACCCAGTACTGTGCCCATTTTGCCGACACATCATTGCTGCGGAAACTTAGAAACATTTGAGCCATCTCATTTCTAAATGGGCGTTTGATTGTCATGTGTGCAAGGTAAATAACTATTAGTATTCTTATCATGTGTAACAAAAGCATTGCTTACATCAGAAATTCTTTCTATCAGATTTAACATACATATGTTCAGTTATACTGTGATGTAAAGAAAATGAACCCAGTGAGACACAATATATACTGTCATAGAGTGTTGCAAGCCTGGACGGCCATTTTGTTTTAGGCCTATATCGTTGTACTGATATACACTTATTTGTAAATTACAGATAAGTCCTGAGTGTAACACACATTATTCTGCTTTATTCTTTATTGTTACCATTGTATATAATTGTATTTATGAGTTTCATTCATGAATACACATATTTGATGCTGTAATGTGTTATTCCTATAGTGTCAGTTGTTCAATAAGACACATATATGACTATATATGATGTATATAATATTATATAACATTTGTTGTCCATTGATTTTTGAATATGTTCATGTCATTTTAGAATTATAATGGTAATTCTTGTGGAGACAGCTCTTGTGTAAATAGATTTTTTGTTGGGAAATAAGATGTTGTTATATGGTGTTATAATCTGGTAAGGTTATATAGGGATTTTTCTTTTGCACATGTGTTTACTATTTAAGTCATCATAAGGATTATCCCTGTTGATAGCTCTAGAGACTACTAAGGGTCTGTGATCTGTATTATTGTATAGCTTAACGAAATCTTGGTGAAGCTAAAACTGCTGCTGTTCATTTGTTTTTGTACTTTTCTGTAAAGAATTTTTAAGCAAATATATAGGTAAATTTCTGGCCAGGTTTATATATAGGTATTCCTGAGCCTGTATATTTTATTGACACTAAGGTGTATTTCTGTGTGGTTTTTACAGTCAATACTAATGAGAGTGTAATCAGGTTATAATTGGTGAGAGTACTGAGAGAAAGAACCAATTCTTAAGGTTTGTATTTAGTTTATTCATTGATGAGTATACTACTATCCAAATAATAATGTTTGTGCAATAGTTATTTTAAAAGTTGCATGAATGTGTTAGTTTATTAGTAGTTGATGACTGGTGAACATGAATCAAATATGGGTTACCATGAACTCAGAATTGAGTTCATAATGTACTGTATAAGCTTTAATGAGAATCAATTATGAGTTTGTAACTATAGTACACTTTAATCGTTGTCTATTCCATGAGATAGTTATGCACAGTTAAAATTTAGTTTGAACATGTATGTTTACATTACTTGTCTATTTTAGTTTAGTTTATGCCTATGCAATCTCTTATCTTGTGCAGTATTTCAAATGGGGTACTTCCTCTGTGTCACAGTGGATATTCCTGCAATTTTATGTAATTACAAACTGGCATTGCACTGCTGCTGACCAAAGTATTATTTATAACACAACTGGTTAGTAATATACCAGTTCAGTTTTAAAACAATTGTCTTTTTTTAATAGGTTAACAGGTGAACAGATATATTTCTCATGTTTAACTTTTTCGGCTTCAATATGATTCATTCTCCGTGTGTAATAATAATTCTTAATCTGGTTTAATACTGTATAATTGCAGGTTTCTTTCTCCTATGCATTATGTTCGATGCATACTTGAGTTTCGAATAATCTAGTGTCCCGTCTTGCGTTCTGACTCTTCTGACTGTTCGAGTCCCGCTATATATATATATATATATATATATATATATATATATATATATATATATATATATACATTTACCGTGGAGAGCAGCGACATGTCATTATCGCTCTTTTATCCCTTTCATAAACCATTCAAGGTATTTCGTCAAGCAACCCGATCTGGTGTTTCATTGTATTTGTGAAGAATAAAAAAAAGGTTTTATTGTGTGTTTTCAATTCAGAATTAACAGATTCATGTATCAACATACTAATCCAAACTAATACAGAGATTGTATGCTGCCATATAGTGGGTAACTAGACTCGATTAAACCTTTATTATTGACTCGTACAATTAATTATAGGTCAATTTCAGCAATAATCACAATCTTAAATTATATATTTTATACCAAGAGTCACATGTATGTATGAATACATCGATGTATGTATGTACATATGTAGGCATTTCGATTGAAAAACACATACGTCTATCATAACAAGAAGCCAACATGGACCAAAACTCTATCATTAAGCGTGAAGGTACCAATTTTGTTATCGGTAGGGCTTCCGGCTAAACATGTAGTTGCTATCTTGTCTAATAATTGAAACCATAAATGTTGACGTCCTTTCCTTACAGACGAACATATCATTTGATGGGTGATGTGATATGTAAAGGACTATTGTATAACAATAGTAGTTGCATCCATACAATCGCCATGGTAAATCTGTGTGTGTGACTATCTGATCTGTATTCAAGTCATTTGCCTTGATAGGACATGCGACAATGCACTTGGGTAAAGAAAGAGAGATAGGAGAGACAGACAGAGAGACAGAAAGAAAGGATGAGAGAGAGAGAGAGGAAGAGAGAGGGATACAACATGAGAACACAAGGGAGAGAAAAATGAGAGGAAACAACGGGGAAAGCGAAAGACAGGCGGCGACAAAGAAAACGACAGAGAGCGAACGTGAGAGGGAGAGAAAGCGAGAGAGAAATAAAGATAGAGGAAGAGAGAATAAGAAAAAAATAGATTAAGACAGAGGGACACGGAGAACAATAATTTAAAAAAAAAACCAATAGTCACTTGAAAATATACTGCTTATACCATTTATTTATTTTCGCAATTGCGGAAACCTCTTTAATCTGAACTACCGGCAGTAATAAAGGATCGGAACTGTTATAAAAACTCCGTTTTGCGGGAGAGTGACAGGCGGGTTTAGTATCATCAACACATGAATAAAAAAGTAATAATATGTGCAATAACTTAATAATATTATTGTAGTAAATAAAAATAAATAAATATGCAAAATGAATATTAATTACAAGTAAATGGGAAAATAAATATATAACATGAGAGGTCTAACAGCTCAACCGGGGGGGGGGGGGTGTGGGGGGGGGGGGGCTCAGACGTGTCGAGTAAATCTTATGAGAGGGTCTGCAAATTTATCGGTGTGTTCATAAAATAAACACCTATAATGAATTCTACAATGTCGGCATATTTTTGTTGAAGGATTTAATGGCCTTCGTTGACTGTTATTGAACATTTTAAAAACATTAAGATGGAATGGTGTAAATATTGATTTAAACATTTCTAACTAAATATTTTTGTCTTATGGTGCTTTACATACTGGTGAATTTTAATATTTATTGTATGTTTTTATCCATTTTATTTTGATTCATGAATTTTAAAATAGAAAATAATTAATTCCCACTTATTTAAGTCAACTATTTACATGAATCTGTATAAAAATGTGTTGTTTTCTTCTTTTTCTTTTTTTACATAGCCAATTTAACTTTCACCATTAGAATGTTGTTGATTATATATATATATATATATATATATATATATATATATATATATATATATATATATATATATATATATATATTAAATGACTGGTGTCAAATCTTTTGATGATGACTTTCACTGTAAGCCTTTATATTGCTTGCAAGTAGGTTCGTTAATAAATTCATACCCTTCCTACTAAGGGCGCCCTTCTATTGCGGGGAAAATGTTCTGTCCCGTCAAAGTACGTAATTCGTAGGTTCCACTGGAATTCTGAATTGTAATCTTAAATTCCGCATTGTGATAATAATTATTGTAATTTATCTGCTGGATTCCCCGTGTCAGGTTATTGTTGTTAATCTGGCACTGCTAAACATTTTGGAAAAGCCAACTATTGTCATTTAATTATACATATATGTTCCAGGTATGGTCATATGTCTTTAAGATTATTCAATGTAATAGATGGATGTTTATTATCAAACATTACATCAAACGATATATGTTTCTCTACCTGGCATGCCTATCGAATTCCTATCAGTGACAATCAATACTGCATTTGCATATGTGATGCCGTATTTGGCATTGAGAGGTCTGCACCACGTGAGATGCCCATTTTTTGTTTAATATACCACAATAAATACATCAGGCGCCTTTCATTACACTTTAATAGAGCTGTGAGAACTGAAGCAGACCATTTGACAGCAGTGTCCGTGAAGAAAAAGGTAACACAGTTTTGGGCTCTAAGACAAAACCCTTCTTGAAACAGTTTAAAATTTATTCAACATCAGTGCACTTTGTTAATTTCTTTCATGATTTCATTTTTTCAGCAATCGTCTATAGAATACACTTGCAAGAAGGTATTGACCAAAAATCAGAAGTCTCATCTTCCGGTACTAGTTTGGGTTAGCCTTGCCTGCGTATATCTGGCATTTGGCGTCAAAAGCGGGCGCAGCAAGCCTGATGTATCCACTCTAATTAAAAGAGGTGCCCGTCAGAGATATCCAGCAGGTAGGTAATGTACAAACATCAGTTATATATATTAACATTTCTTTTTGGTTAGGTTGATGCATATGGTGATGGTGGTGAGAAAAGTATTAAAGAAAATTCCAAACATTGACCATTATATTATAATTACCCAGGAAGTAAAATTAGTAGGTCAAAATTCCTCCCTACGGACAAAAACAACACCATTTCAGATTATAAATTTATTGACCTTCTTATGACGATCTAAGGGCTAATGGTTAATGGCATCAACACAAAAAATTTTATTAAAAATGTATATGTATATGTTTATATATATATTATATATATATATATATATATATATATATATATATATATATATTCCAATCGTCAGTGAAGCGACTTTTCTGTGTATATGTCACCAGGGAACGGTGACAATGCGGTGTACTTTCTTTTAATTGGGTCAGTGATGTCACCAGAGAGCGGTGACAAGCCGATTTTAGAGAACAGGTTTAATTCAGGTTCTTTTGTATGTCGTAGGCGGGTGTGCGCCGGGTTTAGGAATAGCGGGAATGTAGTTTGGAGGATAAGCTTGGCGCTGATTGGCTAGGCCAGGGGTTGACAGGGTGCAACACGATATAAGACCCCAAAAAGGGCGGAACGGGGGGGGATATCTGTTAAAAAACTGCGTGTGTACGGAGGTGCTGTTCATGTCATGACGAGGTAGCGGGACGAAGTCTACTCAGAGGCGCGTACTGGGAAAGTACTGGCAGTCGACAAGTGTTAGCCGACAGAAACCTTGGTGCAGACTTCGTTGCGGGTGTAAGTTGCCCATTAACTGCTTTTAATCGTCGGGAAAATAGATTTTTTCCACGTGTTCAGATGTCTCAGTGGAGGGCCGGATCTTACGTACCGGGCCGGCAACAGGTCAGTGATATTCCACGAGGGAATACTCATGCTGTCAGGACTTGAAATCTATGGATTGTGTAAGACTGTTTGTATCAAGACCACCGAGTCCTGAAGGTAGGGTGGTTTACGGGATCGACCACGCGGGGCGGAAGCCTGACTGCTAATCGTTTGGCAGATTGGAGCCGTACGCCTGTGCACGTGCCATAGGCCGGACAGATTGAACGGACTATCTGCGTATTGAATATATTCACTGGAGCGATACTGGATTCGCCGGCGCCGTAAAGACTTTCCTTGCTCGTGAGTTGTGTTGTTAATGCTGTGTCTGTGTCGTCACCCAGAGGAGAACTTTGTGTTTACGTGTGTCATATGACTCTTTTATGTGTCCCGAGTTGTTCTTGTGAGTTAATAGGAATAACTCGAGAGCTGTGATGGTATTTACTTTGCTCTGATAGTGTGAGTATAACGTTTGCCATATCTTTTCTTTTAATTATATTGTTTCTGTTAAAAGGTGTTGTTTCACTTTTTAGGCGTGAGTGTAGTTGCACCAGGATGTTCTTCCGCAGTCATATTTAATTTACATCAGAATGCTCTATCATATTTAAACAACCTGGAACCACTCGGAGTACCGTGTGACATTTGGCGAGCGTGCCAGGATTGACACGAAATTTAGTTCAGATTAAGCACATGTATAAGCTTTAGTCTGTGTACACGAATTGTTAAAGTGTCAGAATTTGCCGTATTTAGCCGACGTATTTTGTGTTCTGAGATCATTGTAATAGAATTACATCTGATTTTAAAGTTACATTCTAAGCTGATTATCCTGCGACACCTGGTTCGTGCACTCGACACATGTATGGGATAACTATTTGTCATGTACAAAGTCTTCAGAGGTTAGTTAGGTTATGTACAGGTGTCAGTCCGTTATCGTTGAGCTGAGGCTCAGCTGTAGAAAGGGTTTATTTATTCAGTGGTATATGTGGTCATAAGGGATGGTGAAGCCTCAAAACAGGTGAGTAACTCCTTCTGATTTCATGCAACTGGCACCACGGCCACGTGTTCTGTGAAACAATCCTTCCGTCTGTCGTCTTAACGTGGGCGTACCTCTGCGTATTGTTTAAGATCTTTTTACTGCGGTTGATGTGACTTGTATTTACCATTTTTTTCGGCTACGTCGCGGATATTTTTTTTTATTTTCTGTAAACTTAGCGTGTTTTCTCGTGATTGTCATTAGGGCTAGCAATGTCCATGGATCCGATGAAGTCCGTAATTGAATGCGGACAGGCGTTAGGTTATAAAGGTGAGGCGTTGCAAGATTTCGTTTCTAAGCGTTTAGCGGTAGTAGAAGCGAAGCAACGGGAAAATGCTGAACGGGATGCAAGGGTAGCCGAGAGGGAACGCGAGCGCGAGTTCGAGTTAAAAAAGTTACAAATTCAGGCTTCACAGCCAGTAGAGCGCAGTAATAGTAACCCGTCTGAATCGCTTCCGAAATTTAAGCTTCCGGCTTTTGATGAGCAACGCGATCGGTTAGATGCGTTTCTCGAGAGGTTTGAGCGAGTTGTGTCGTGTCAGGGTTATCCAAAAAAAACTTGGGCTCTACATCTGAGTTCGTAGTTACGCGGTAAAGCGCTTGATGCGTACGCACAGTTATCCACAGAGGATGCAATGGATTACGACAAATTAAACCTCGAATTGCTTAGGCGATACCAGATGACAGAGGAGGGGTACAGATACAAATTTCGTACGTGTAGGCCGGATCGGAGTGAGACCCCCGGTCAGTTTGCGGTGCGGTTGAGCGGATATTTAGATCGGTGGATAGAATTAGCAGGCGTAAAACGTGATTTTGACCAGTTGATTGACCTGCTGTTGCGTGAACATTTTTTAAACTGTTGCGGCAAAGACCTAGCCGTCTTTATTAAGGAGAGACAGTGTAAGAGCATAGGTGCTATGGCGGATACGGCCGAGAGATACACAGCTGCCCATGGTCTGTATAGCTTTATGATTAGTCCGAAGAGCAGTCCTCAGAAATCGGGATCGGGGCCACCGATAGCTCAGATAAAAACCACTCGCGAAACGGAGCGCGTAGGGCGTACTCCGGTAGTAAAGTCTTCCGGGGTATTCGTTGTTTTAAGTGGAACGGCTTAGGGCACGTAGCTCGGGAATGTAGGCAATCCGGTAATAGGCCAGGGCAAAGGTCTAGCCCACAAGCCTTACACGCTGTGGTAGAGCAGCGCGGTTCAGAATCTCAGGACGGTCAAGTGTCTAAGCCTAAACAGTACGACGAGACACTGTCGGCCATAAGCGGATAGATAGGGACTGAATCGGTTAAGTCGGAGAATCCAAATTCGGGATGTGAACGCAAGACATTCGGATTAATGTCTTGGCAGGGGTCCGCGTTAAGTCTGCACATATGTGATGGGATCGTGAATGGTCAACCAGCCAAATCTTACGTGACACTGGTTGTTCATCGGCAGGCGTTCGCGATACGTTAGTAACGGCGGGCCAGTACACCGGAAAAGAGGTCGAATGTAAATTGTTCGATGGCACCGTGAGACGATTCCGTACAGCCGACATTAAAGTGGAATGTCCGTATTTTGTAGGCTCGATTGAGGCTATGGTAATAAAAGATGCTGTATGCGACTTGGCGATAGGCAACGTCACCGGAGCACGGGATCCGAATGATCCTGATCCCTCGTGGGGATCACCGGCTGCGGATGCGGTGCGTAGCAATGTGGAAACGCCCGTTGAACTAACATCGGCCGTTGAGACTCGGGCTGCTAAACGTAGACGTGAAAACCCCTTACAGGGCCTCAGCGTTACTAGCCCTGTCGCGAATGTAAGTCCCGGGGAGTTTCTGAAAGCCCAGGAGGACGATAAATCCTTAGATCCGTGTTGGAGGAGTGCTAGATCGGACAACGCTAGCGGGAGCACATTCCAAGTCAAAGACGGTTTCTTGGTAAGGTTAGTTAGAGATAAACAAGGTAATCTCGACGGTTCGCGTGTTGTAGTGCCCATCGTATTGCGACCGGATGTGATGAAAATGGCCAATGAGGCAATAATGGCGGGACACCAAGGCATTGACCGCACGCATGAACGGATTAGAGCCCAGTTCTATTGGAAGGGCATGTACGATGACGTAGTACAATACTGTCAGTCATGTCACGTTTGTCAGAAAACTACACCAAAAGGCAGAGTGCCTGGGGCCACTCTCGGGAAGATGCCCCTGATCGACGAGCCTTTTTGCAGAATTTCCATGGATCTGGTCGGACCGATCCATCCGGCGTCGGACAACGGTAACCGCTCCATCTTGACCATAATAGATTATGCGACTCGGTACCCGGAGGCGATAGCACTCAAAAACATCGATACGGTGACGATCGGGGAGGCATTGGTCGATGTGTACTCGCGTGTAGGGGTTCCTACGGAAGTTCTTACCGACATGGGTAGCCAGTTCACGTCGGATCTCATGAAAGAAGTCAGCCGTTTGCTATCGATCAGGCAATTGACTACAACGCCGTACCATCCGATGTGCAACGGCATGGTCGAGAGATTTAACGGAACTCTCAAGTTAATGCTCAAACGAATGTGCTCTGAAAGACCCAGAGACTGGGATCGATACTTAAGTGCGGTGCTCTTTGCATATCGTGAGACACCACACGAGAGTACCGGGTTTTCACCCTTCGAATTGCTCTACGGTCGGGTAGTACGCGGTCCTATGCGGATCTTACGGGACTTGTGGACAAAGAGCGAAAAGGACGCGGAAACGAAAACCATGTATCAGTACGTCTTAGACCTCAAAGATAAGCTCAGTGATACGTGCGCATTAGCTCGGGAGGCCATGGAGAAATCGGCTAATCGGTACAAACGAAATTACGACCTGGGTAAGCATACTCGGACGTTTGAGATCTGGGATGACGTTTTGTTAGTTCTCCCAACAGATCGCAACAAGTTACAAGTACAGTGGCAAGGGCCGTACCCCGTGGTTGTGAAAGTCGGTGATCTGGACTATCGAATCCGTGTCGGAAACAAAATCAAAACGTTCCACGTTAACATGCTTAAGCGGTATGTAACCAGAGCGAAGCCCCAGCACCTTCTGTCAGCCGTCACGCTAGAGACAGAAGCTAGTTCCGACCCGGACAGCTCTCATTCGGAATCCGAATATTCCGAATCCGGTAGCGAAGAGGGACTGGAGGAGGCCTCGTTTGAGTCATTCCCCTCTACGGTGAGGAGAGAAAATGAAAATCACGTGCATGTAAATCCAGAATTAAGTCGAAAGCAGAAACGCGAGGCACGCGATTTATCACGCAAACATGCAAACGTATTTACTGACGTTCCCAAACTCACAGACGTTACAGAGTGCGATATCAAACTCACGTCAGATGCACCAGTGCATTCCAAACCATACCGAGTTCCTTACGAGATGCGGGAGACCATGCGCTCCGAGATCAGCGATATGCTGAAGTTAGGCGTTATCGAGAAGTCTGAATCGTGCTATGCTTCTCCGTGCATTATGCTGCGCAAGCCAGATGGCAAAATTAGGTTTGTAATTGATTTCCGTCGCCTGAACCGGTCAGTGGTGTTTGATCCGGAACCGATGCCAGATCCGGAGGCCCTGTTTGCGGAAATAGCACAGAGTCGGTTTTTCACGAAAATCGACTTAACGAAGGGCTACTGGCAAATTCCGTTGGCCGTGGACGCGAAAAACAAGACCGCATTCGTAACGCCAGATGGGCACTACCAGTTTCGGGTAATGCCTTTCGGTCTTGTGATGGCCGGTGCCGTTTTTACACGGATGATGCGTAAGGTGCTCGGGGGCCTTCCGAACGTAGTTTGTTATATCGACGATGTGTTAGTTCACACAGAAACGTGGGAAGACCACCTTAAAGTGCTCACGGAGGTATTGACCAGGCTCGAACGGGCGAATCTCGCGGCAAAGCCCATGAAAACCTTTGTCGGTTACCGTAACCTAGAATTTCTCGGCCACCTAGTCGGCTCAGGGTATTTAGCCGCGAATCCTGCCTTGTTGCGGAAGATAGAGGCCTCAGAGCGAACGACAACAAAGGAGGCCTTACGAGCGTTTTTAGGGCTGACCGGATATTATAGAAAGTTCGTACCGAACTACGCAGAAATTGCGGTTCCGCTGACCCGGAAGCGTCAGCCCAACAAGCTAAACTGGGAGTACTTACACGAGGAGGCCTATCGCACTCTGAAGGCTAAATTAGCCGAGCCTCCTATCCTACGGCAGCCAGATTTCAGCAAGCGGTTCGTAGTCCGGTGTGATGCGTCCGACATCGGAATAGGTAGCATCCTCTTACAGGAGCATGAAGGCGTCATGCATCCTGTTGCATACGCGAGTCGGAAGTTACTTGCGAGAGAGCGGAACTATTCCGCTATAGAAAGAGAATGTCTGGCCATCGTGTGGTCAGTGGGGAAATTTGAAATGTATCTGTCTTGCAGGTCTTTCGCCATACAGACTGACCACAAGCCACTGCAATGTATCAACAAATCTAAGTGTGTTAACAAAAGAGTCATGAGGTGGGCCTTGTTCCTGCAAGAGTTTAGATTCGATATCGAGTCAATTGCAGGCAAATTGAACCATGGCCCAGATTTTCTTAGCAGGATGCCAGAAAACTAAAACGACAAGTCTTGTTTATACAACTATATATATATATATATATATATATATATATATATATATATATATATATATGTGTTCATTCCAGATTTGAAATAGATTAAACGTAGGAAGTTTGATTTCTGGAAAGGCGATAAGAAAATACTGCGTATTTTCTTCTTTAGGGGGGAGTGATGTCACCAGGGAACGGTGACAATGCGGTGTACTTTCTTTTAATTGGGTTAGTGATGTCACCAGAGAGCGGTGACAAGCCGATTTTAGAGAACAGGTTTAATTCAGGTTCTTTTGTATGTCGTAGGCGGGGGTGCGCCGGGTTTAGGAATGGCGGGAATGTAGTTTGGAGGGTAAGCTTGGCGCTGATTGGCTAGGCCAGGGGTTGACAGGGTGCAACACGATATAAGACCCCAAAAGGGGCGGAACGGGGGGGGATATCTGTTAAAAAACTGCGTGTGTACGCAGGTGCTGTTCATGTCATGACGAGGTAGCGGGACGAAGTCTCCTTAGAGTCGCGTACTGGGAAAGTACTGGCAGTCGACAAGTGTTAGCCGACAGAAACCTTGGTGCAGACTTCGTTGCGGGTGTAAGTTGCCCATTTACTGCTTTTAGTCGTCGGGAAAATAGATTTTTTCCACGTGTTCAGATGTCTCAGTGGAGGGCCGGAACCTACGTAACGGGCCGGCAACAGGTCAGTGATATTCCACGAGGGAATACTCATGCTGCCAAGACTTGAAATCTATGGATTGTGTAAGACTGTTTGTATCAGGACCACCGAGTCCTGAAGGTAGGGTGGTTTACGGGATCGACCACGCGGGGCAGAATCCTGACTGCTAATCGTTTTGCAGATTGGAGCCGTACGCCTGTGCACGTGCCATAGGCCGGACAGATTGAACGGACTATCTGCGTATTGAATATATTCACTGGAGCGATACTGGATTCGCCGGCGCCGTAAAGACTTTCCTTGTTCGTGTGTTATGTTGTTAATGCTGTGTCTGTGTCGTCACCCAGAGGAGAACTTTGTGTTTACGTGTGTCATATGACTCGTTTATGTGTCCCGAGTTGTTCCTGTGAGTTAATAGGAATTACTCCAGAGCTGTGATGATATTTACTTTGCTCTGATAGTGTGAGTATAACGTTTGCCATATCTTTTCTTTTAATTATATTGTTTCTGTTAAAAGGTGTTGTTTCACTTTTTAGGCGTGAGTGTAATTGCACCAGGGTGTCCTTCCGCAGTCAGATTTTATATACATCAGAATGCTCTATTATATTTAAACAACCTGGAACCACTCGGAGTACCGTGTGACAGTATACTTTTTCCATCTATAAGCAATAAACCAACATATCTAGTCATACATATATATATATATATATATATATATATATATATATATATATATATATATATATATATATATATATATAGTTTTTTGTATTGTCCATCATAACCTGATAGATGAAGATCATTCCCTCTTCAAAACGCTAGACTTATGCCATTCAAATTGTTGTCGGAATTCAGAATAACCACATTTAGCAATGTCTGTCGCAGGCATTTTTAGTAAAAATTGAGTTATAATATTTATATTACAGAGGTGTGGTCGTAAAGAGACTAATTAAGTTCAGTCATGTCATTAACTTCTGTTTTATATATAAAATATTAATTACATTCCTTCCGTTAACAACATATTAGTATTCTGTTTTATTGTCCACGGATATTTCACATTACAGATTGCAATCGAGTTTTCGCAAGAGGCGACAAAAAAAAACGGGGGTTTACATTATCAAGCCAGATGGTGCAAAGATGCCATATATGGTCAGATGCGAAATGGCCGGAGCTCCGTGGACTGTTCTGATGAGAAGATTCAGGGGGTCTGTCGATTTCAACCGCACGTGGAGAGAATACAAGGAAGGCTTCGGAAACCTCGAGTCCGAGTACTGGGTTGGTAATGACCTCATGCATTACCTGACAACCAAAAGACCTTACAAGGTAAGGTTTGACATGAAAGATTGGGGCACTGGAGTGACAACCTACTCCGAATTCAGCCATTTTTGGGTGGGACCGGAATCAGGTGGTTATCAACTCTCAATATACGAGGAGTCCGGCACAGCTAAAAGAGGTGGCATGACGTATCACAACAACAGGAAGTTCACTACTAAGGATAGAGACAATGACGGAAGTAACGAAAACTGTGCTGTTCACTAACACGGAGGATGGTGGTTCCACAGCTGTTATCATACACAATTCACAGGACCATACGACAAGAGCTGTACCGAGAGATGCAGCCAATGGTACTTAGGGCCACCTCTCAAAGAGATGAGCATCCGAGTAACCAGAATCTGAACCAAAACCTTAAAACTTCTGCTATTAAAACAAACAGACATATTGCACATTAACCTCACTATGACATTATGTTTATCCTATGTTTCATTTGATTGATTATTTCTTGATATCACACTTCAGTCAAAGAAAATCGGCAAATTATAAATATTTCGTACACTAGAGGGATAGATTGCATTGGATTTCCAAATAAAAAGGGGAAATAAAACACTCATATTATTGTTGGAATCTTAGTTTGAATGTAATAAAAGGGATGGTGTATTTCAGGGATGAGGGATGTCCATAAATATTGTGACGTATTTGTCTGTCTGTCTGAACACCGTGCTCGTGCACACGCACACACACACACTCAAGACCCACAATAATGACAAGACCAGCAGAAAAGATTAACGTATCTTCAGTACGTTTACCTTAGCTATTACAAAAAAAAATCAACCTAAACTGTAAAACACGATATCTGTTGGGAAACCTGGAGCGTCCCACACGATATGCAAACTTATGTCAATGCCGAGATAAATAGTTCTTCTCTGCTGGACTAGTGCGTCCTTAGTCCTCACCAGCCACTGCCCAGACCAGTCGTATTTCGATACCTCTCTTCTCTGACGAATCTCACTCTCCAACCGGCCACACCCGAGCGCCCTCATTCGGCCTCGTTGACAAACCTTGTATCCATCGTGTCGTTCTGTGGTACTGGTGTGCGTATCACCAGTCTTCCACCATCAGGGGACGTCCGCTGCTTCGTCAGCTGGACATGTAGTGCACCCACTGCGCCCCTGCGCTTTCCGTCCGGCCGATGTAGTGTCACCAGGTGTAAAAAAAATGGTTTTCAACCCAGACCTTTTGATGACACTCTTAGATCTGTTGCTCCTGATTGATCCCTTGTCGTTGGTTGCTGTGGTCCGTGTATACGGGACCAAAGTCTTGGAGCCCGTTTTATACAGGACCCTGGCGAGACGTACTGACTATCCCTAAGATGCAGAAATAACAATTAGTAAACAATACGAAAAGTTCTCGGGAGCCCTATGGATATTCATTAACTTTGATACGCTAGTTAAGCCATTTCACACATTCCGTGTGCCCCTCACCTGTGAACTGGTGAACTATGAATTTACTTATCCGAGAAGGCCGGGCGTTTTACCGCTTAGCTCTGCATGCCCCCTTCACTTCCTTGTAGCCATATCAGTTCTTTTTTTTTGCAGAACCTATTCCTATTATTATCATTAATATTATTATTATTAATATCACTATCATTATATTAGCTTTAGTATTTGCAGTATCAATAGCAGTAGTAGCAGTTGTATTGGTGGGGATAGTAGTATTGTTATCAAACCAGGTAAAGGAATTACAACATGATATCCTTTTGAAAGTTTTGATTTGAGCAACAAATAACACACCAAGTATGTAAACCATTTCATACACGAATGACTTGTCTGGGATTCTTCTGATTGATTTGGTCGCTGGTGGTCTCAAACCAAATACCACTAAAAATATGTGAACCGAATATCCTAAAGGCGTACTGTAAAGAATCATTTTTTTCTTTACTCATTCAAGTTGTATGGCTTATCATTACGGGAAAATGTATTATTTCTTTTCCATAGACCAATTTGACATGCACAGTTAGGCAGATGAGAAAAAAAAAGTAGCAGTACAAACATGCCGAAACATACCTGATTAATGACATGTAGATAGTCGATCACAGTATGATAAGGCAAAAGGAAGTGTTTTTTTGTGCAAAGAACAAAAAAAGGAACAATCATATATTTTCATAAAATATATATATATATATATATATATATATATATATATATATATATATATATTCAATATATATTTCATATAATATAAATAATAACTTTATGTCAGTTCAAAGGCTGCAAGGTCATATCAAAATGGCGTCGTGAACAGAAACGTTACCTCATGCTATAAAGTTTTTATTAGAAAAAGTAGATAAAACAACCTCTCAAACTTCCCTTAGTGAATACTTGGAAATAAAAGGACGTTAAGCAGTTTAATATTTACTGGGGAGGCAAATGATGCACACCTTAAGAAGTACGGATTGTTATGTGATTTATAATTTGATCTTGGCAATGGTGTTATTTGAAAAACATTCCCAATTGCTCGGGCACAGACAAATGTATGCTTGACTATGTCATATTGAGATATGGATTAACTTGAGATAATATACTGGCCGATTAAAAAAAATGCTGCACAGGAGCGGTCAACTGAATTCATGCAATTTTCGTTTGGCCTAAATGTTTTTTTTTTTTATCGAGAACGTTGTATCAGGATATATAGCTACTGGTCCCTGCCCATAAAGGAATTAATATATATGTATATAACATATTTTTTTAACATTGACACTGGCATTCACTGAACCCCTGTAATCAATTTAAATTGTTTTTTATTATGTTTTTAGATTGTTTTAGTTATTTTTGTTTTTATTATTATTATTATTATTATTATTATTATTATTATTATTATTATTATATATTATTTTATTATTATTATTTTATTATTATCATTATTATTATTATTATTATATTATTATTATTATTATTATTATTATTATTATTATTATTATTATTAATATCGAGATAAAATGATCAGTATAAAATGGACTACATATATCTGATGATAAATGTGCAGTTACTCAGATCACGTATTGAAAGGGCACAGGGAAATATTTCTTATGCAGAGCACATCCATTTTTTCAAGTAAAATAAATCGTTACCCTGTGTAACTATGAAGGCTTCGATGTCGAATGTAAATTGTGTCTTCTACAGCAACGTTTCCGCATATTATCATGTTTATTGGGTGAAATTAGATCTAAGAACACTTTATCTCCTGAATGTATTTACCGGGAAATAAAGACTACGTTAGCCGTTAAATATTTATTCAGATGGCAAACTGTGGCCCCTTTAGAGATACGAACGATTATATAATTTATAATTTTGTCTGGACATGAGTGTCATTTTGAAACAAAACATTCGTGTTTGCTTGGGCACCTGTTGGCTCGAACAGCCAATACAAAGGAAAAATAAGCATTGTTACTTACTCGCCTTGTGAACAAATATTGGAAAATGGTAGTATTAGTTGAGCATTCAGGAAGGTTTTTTAAATTGCTTATCAAAATAATGCATCTAAACTGGTATAAATGGGTGATAGGAAAGTCTGGGAATGGGAAAAGTTCTTTCCAAAATGTCATGAACCAAGCTCCGTATGTTTCTTACCTGACAGGTGTACATTTATGCATTATTCAGGACGCATACCGGAAAAGCAGGGTCCAGAAATATTGATGTTGCCACATACTATCGAATAAAATGCATTAAATGTATAAGCTTAGACCTAACTGATCTGCCCTAAGTACATTATGGGAGCAAAGAGTATGTATATTCACATTCATTCAGGAATGGCAATCGCTACTTTTGCATCTTGCTTGGTACCCAGCAATTCATCAGCCAAACAATCCACAAGTAAAATTAGAAACAACCTTGTACTTTGATATCACGGAAATGATAACTGCTGACAAACATTTTGACCTAATTTTCTAAACTTAATTTATGTAGACTGTATTTTTCCTCATGATCCACCAAATCCACTGCGTTAAAAACATTAGAACAGCAGAAGCGGGTTCAGGGTACTCATTCCGCCATAACAGCAATAAACCCCGAAACGATCGTTTTTTGTCGTAAATTTCAAATGAAATATAGATGTTCAGTGGAATATTTTCTTAATAAGATATGTTCAGATATGTTCACAGTTGTTGGTAGCGCTTTTCTCGTGGCGAGACATTCATACATGGTATGTTTACATTTGCGAACTGGAATGAAATGAGGGGGCATTCAGATTTTCAAAGATCTTAAACTGGTTACGCATATTATTATTATTCTCAGACATATTAAATATAAATGTGTTTAAGTAAGATTATATGAAGATGAAATTAATATTTGTTTTAAGACAAGAAAGATGTTCCTTAAGAAAGAAACGGAAATATTCATACCTTGTTAGTAGCAGAAGCGTATCCAAGGGAGTTCGCTCCCCCTCCCCGCCCATTTAAGCCACTGCAACCTTTTCGTTCAGGGGTACAAAAATTGTGGAGCCTGGACCTCCCTCCCCAACCCATCCCCACAGTGACCTTTTTATGTAGAGTAGAAGGCCCCTCGCATGCCTGCTTATCATCCTGACAGTGTGTGGTGATATAACACTTCAACTGATACCTTTTTTTAAGTAGATAGACGGCATATGTAACATATATTAAAAATTCTAAATGTTGTGTTTAGTTAGGCGTAAATGATAAATTTAAAATTAAGTAGGGAGTTAATTTAATGAAATCGTGATGGAATACCAGCTTGGTCGAATGGATCTTACCGAAATTACGAAATTTGGTTATTTCATCCAAGGTGTGTAAATTATATAAAAAAAATTGGAGCAAATGAAGAGTATGCTTTATCAACATTTATGCCGCAGAAGGCATTTTCCGTGAAATATATTTTGTAGATTGTTAATTATGTCAAACTAGTTTTCAGTGTCATATTTGTGACGCCGTATTGTAAATATTAACTGAAACTTATGCACATGCTTCCTTGGGTTAATTAGGTGATACAAATGTTTCCAGAATCGTTAAAGATGTAAAAGGTGATATAATCCAGAGACAGTTGTGGTAATTTCAACGTCGAGCAAAAGTGGTGATGTATCAGATTACTGGGGATTATCATTAATTCATGCTTACATAAAACATGAATTCACGCCGAGGGATCTAGGATCAAATGTTTTTCACATTGGCTGTTCCTGCAAGTAGGTAAGTGAGAGTAAAATATCAGGCCAAATATGCTGAAATCCGTCATGGGCAGGTGGCATAATTCATATGCACGATAGACCCTAATCCTGCTAAGGTAGTCTGGTCTGCACCGAAGGCAGTTTGACTGGGTACGGTGGTAATCTCCAATCAATTTATGAAAAAAATACAAACATCACCAAAAAAATATCCGTTCATTTAAAAGCATTTATTCTCAAATCGACGGGGCTCACTGCGTAATCAATAACTTTTGAAACGAGGTTTACAAAAGTGCCATACTCAATGAGGTTTCACTGAACATTGCGGACAAAAATTGACCAACTTTCTTTTTATAAGTTAACATAATTATATGTTCACCAGGTGTCTTTTAAATACCTTAATGAATGAGGATGAGTGAAACATATGGTAAGATTGCATGTCAATAAGGCAAGTGATACTTCATATTATGTTTTTACTTTCTTAAGCTTATATGGGGAGTTCTATCCTAATTTCACCGGTTTTGCAATGGAACCTATGAGGAGCTTCCTTGTCCAAAACCTAAAATGTTAGGCTACTTTCCAATTGTCTGAGCTGTCTGTCATAAGAAATTCTTGTAACTCAGATAAAACAGACTATGATATGCCAAGCACGACCGCATTAGCTTTTGTTACATTTTTGAAGTATAATCACATTGAACTGGGAGAAATAAACTATGTATGTGTATTCAACGACAAAGTAACACTTATTGACTTTTTTTCTTTCTTTTTTTCTCTTCTTTCTTCTCTTTAAGATGTCTCAGAATATTTTCTTTACCATTTTTTTTTATATTTATTATCATTTTCATCATCGACATCTCCCGGAACTTAGAATACAAACATTTACATGCATACATGAGCAACACTGTTATATCGTAAATGCAAGATTATTGACTTCCGGTCAAGATGGCAGCTTGAACGGTCATGCATTCATGTGCTCCTGTGTAAATCCAAAATTCCACTGGATAGTATGTCAATACTTTAAAGTGTTCAAACGAGGTCAATGAGCAAAGGTGACTTACAAAACATGGAGCAAGCTAGCATGGATAAATCCGTTGAAACAGCACAAAACAGTGCAAAAAGTAACACGTCTCAAACGGACACGGACAAACTCAGCTCATAACAGGTAAGCGGCCATATTGTCGCTATTATAGATGCAAAATGTTTGCAGCTTGAGAAAATCTTCAGAGTTGCTTAAAAAAATTAAAGATTCCCTGAGTGATGACTTTGTTAGCATCAAGAAATAGGCGGCTGCAACTGAAAAGAAAAATATGGAAATAGACAGAACAATTAATTCAGTTACTCAGAGTTTAGAATATACACAATCTGATCTTGAAACAACAAAAAACAAACTTGAAAGCACCGAGGCAGAAAACAAAACATTAAGATCTGAAATAGATATGCTAAAAGCAGAGAACGGTGAGAAATATTTGCAAATCACTGCAGTGAAAGGAAAGCTTCTGGACTTACAGAGACACGGCAGGGAATATAACCTGAGATTAATTGGAGTACCAGAAAATAAAGATGAAAACTGCATTGATATTGTATCAAAATTACCCATGAACAGGGATTACTCGGTGATCAACAAATTTCAGATATCAAAGTTGACATCGGGAACGCACACAGGACAGGGGAAGCAAAATCAAAGGGACACAGACATATTATTGTAAAATCTATAGCAGGCCCAAACGAAACGCAGTTCTCAAGACGGAAAAGGAAAACCGCAATCAGAGTCAACGTTCAATCTTCTTTGTTGAATACCTTGTCAAAGAGGACTATTTACTGAAAAAAAAGCCCTACCACCAATGAGAAAGGCTCATACCGACAATCAGAAGGTCCGCTTTTGGCGCGGGAAGCTTATTATCAACGGCAAAGAGGTGACAATCCACGACTCCAAGCACACTTAACAATCGAGCATGACGCCTGCACGCTGTTTTCCACTAATCTCTTACCGGTACCGTGTCCCGCCTTATCACCCCCAGTATTACGTAAGCCGCATTCCGGAATCTTGCAGCCGACCACTGAGAATTAGCATACACTTTGCCTTTTCTCCGAACTCATTCGAGACTTTCCAAAGTGAGTCAATAACGATAGACTGGTCCAGGGAACGTGTATTTATCTGTAGATTGTAAAATTCATACAGGAACCAGTCTTCAACACAGGGCAACAGAGACTAGTTTGTAAACAAAGACCTGTAATTTGTAAATTCTATTATAACCCGGGCCACGTTTGAGTTTATTGAACGTATGTTATATCATTTTTCTGCTCAGAATATATAAATTTCAGATTCAGGAACTGCAGTCAGCAACAATGTCAATGAGTAAGTGTCATGTGTTTTGCATTTGATGATGAATTCTCACATCCAATTAAGTTTTATATATATATATATATATATATATATATATATATATATTGCAGAGCCATAAATTCAAGTTTTGATTTCTTTTCTAGATCTAGAATATAAACAATGATCAGATTCAGGAACTGCTGTCAGCAACAATGTCAATGAGTAAGTGTCATGTGTTTTGTGTTTGATGATGAATTCTCACCTAAAATTAAGTTATATATATATATATATATATATATATATATATATATATATATATATATATATATATATCGCAGAGCCATACATTCCAGTTTTGATTTCTTTTCTAGATCTAGAATATAAACAATGATCACTGATTTATTAACTATTTATTATCGAGTCTCAGCATTACTATTGGCCGACACCGGCTAGTCGTTTATTTCATTGTAAACAGTTTGAGATACTTTAACCAAAAAATTTGAACACTGTTTCTGTTAGTGCTATAAGTAGTAGCTGTAGTACATTAACCACTGTTTACTAGGGATATTATTATTATTTTTAACTTAGAACTAGGCCTACTTATTTGGCTTCTGGTGTACTTGCTGGTGCTGGACCCGACACAGACTGATATCTCCATCACACTATAAGGCTGTTAGGTCATTATATAAGTTCTGTTATAGCCATGACCGGGTTTATGTATTGGCCGTATAAATATTATTACTTTTTTTTTATATTTGCTCAAAAATATGAATGACAATTTAACATTTCAGCGAATCTAAAACTGCAGTCAGCAAAAATGTGTAACTGACAATTGTTTAACGATGAACTTTTCTTTCCTATATATTATACAGAGACATGAACTCTGTGTCTGGTCGGTTTTCTCTAATATTACTAATTACTAATTCTCGACTCCCCTATCAGCATTAACTATCTGCTGGCACTGGGCAATTGTTAATTATACTGTACACAGTTCCAGATGTTTAACCAATATTTTGAACACTGTTACTGTTAATGTTAAAAGTTGAAGTAGTGAGTACAACTGCAAGTGATACTATTATTATTTTTAACTCACGACAACTGATTAGGCTACCAGTGGTGCTTGATCGTGCTGGACTTGGCCCAGACTGGTATCGCTATTGCATTGTTGGGCTGCTGGGGTATTATTGGTCTGTTATTATAATGTTAATTTGCATATTTGTCTTGATTGATGTTTTGACATACATCTGAATTAGTTGCAGATGGTATTTATTGCTTATTATCATTACTTTTAATTACTTATTGTGAATTCATTTCACCTTTTTGAATTGGAACCTTCACTTTTAGATTAAGATTTAAAGTACTTTAATACTATCAAATATGTGTTTAGATGATATTACTGAATAGTCACCCTGCATATATTTGCAGTATTCATCTATCACATTGGGTAAAGAGAATGTAAATATCATAAATATTAATATATTAATTATTTGAATTTAAAAAATGATATGCAAGGACATTAATATTGTACTATTAGGCATAATACCAGTCAACCAGACTTATAAATCAACCTGGATAAAGGAATTTGTAGTACAGTGTCTGTATTAGACATCTTCAACTTGTTTATTTTGCTGAAACCTTATAAAGTCTTATATTAACATGAGATTAAATGAGATTGTTTAGTTAATTTAATATACATCTATGATACCATTATCATTTATTCTGATATTTGTATAATATATTTAAGTGGAATATAAGGCAATTGTAGTTTTAAGAAGGAGCCATGAACAGTCGTTGTATTTTGTCACAACCCCTTTCAGCATCTCATTAGACGAGCACTTTTTCTGCTGTATCAGTACCAGCAGCACCTACTGCATGTCAGGACCAAGTAGTCTGTTATACACGATGCCCCAGACGTGTTTTATGTATTTGTGGCTTGTTATGCTTTATGTGTATTTGTTCTCATTCAAGTTTCAAATCAATACAAAAGACCGGATATGGATATCATTTATTTATTTGCTGGAGACTAATAATATGTACAAGATAAACTCAACAGGGTATTATACTTTCATAGATAAGGGAGTAATAGACATAGCTAATTGTAACCATGCCAGATATATGTAATATCGCATCTTTGAATGTAAGAGGTTTAGGTAGTAATGTAAAAAGAAGGGAAATATTTTATTGGTTGAATAGAAAAAAAAATGATATAGTTTTTCTTCAAGAAAGACACAACAGTTAAGAGAATGAACAAAGATGGAAAACTGAGTGGGGGAATCACATTTATTTTAGCCGTGGCACAAATCAAGACAAGGGAGTCAGTATTTTAAAAAAACACAAATCAGGTATCCATGTTAAAGACATTAAGACAGACAAATGTGGAAGGTTTATAATTATTAATACCACAATAGGGATCCATATTGTAACTTTAGGGAACTTATATAGGCCAAACAAAGATGGACTAGAGTTTTTTTTTTTCTGGATCTTATGAATACATTAACTAAATTACATACAGATAAACTGATTATTGCTGGTGATTTTAATGTAACAATAATCCCTACAGTTGATAAAGAAGGTGGAAATAAACACACTCAAGAAAAATCAAGACAGACAGTATTACAATGGATGGAACTTTTGACAATTTGAACAATTGACAGACATCTGGAGAGCACACCATCCAGGGACACTTAATTACACATGGCATAGGCACAACCCTAAACCTGTGTTTTGTCGCCTGGATTACTTTCTAATTAGTGATAGTCTTTGTAATTACATTTATAGTTCTGACATTGATAGTGGATATGAAACAGATCATTCACTGATAAATATAGGTTTAATGTCAAGTGATCATCCACGTTGCCAGGTTACTGGAAACTCAACTGTTCTCTCCTTGAAGATGAGACTTATATAAAACAGATAAAAGAATGTATAAAAATGACTGTAAAATATAATATAGAAGCTAACCCAGCCACACTTTGGGATACATTAAAATGTCAAATAAGAGGTGAAAGCATAGCTTATGCTACTAACAAAAAGAAAACAATTTGTTGATAAAGTACTTTTATTAGAGAAAGAAATGCGCAAAGCCCAGTTCCAATATAATAAAACTAAAAACTTAGAAGATAAATGCAAATGGGAAATAACAGTAAATAATCATAAATCCTTCATTGAGGAACACACCAGGGGAGCTATAGTCAGATGCAGATCCAGATGGTTCTCTGAAGGAGATAAACCAACAAAATATTTTCTTAATTTAGAAAAAAAAGAAACAAAAATCAATTCTTAAGTTGAAAGATAAAATAGGAAAACACATTAAGGACATAAAACTAATTTTAAAAGAACAGTTTCAGTTTTATAAAGATTTATATACACCAGTTGAAACTTAAGTTGACTGTACCCACCAGTTTATTACAAAAGAGGAATTAAATACACTAAATGAAGAGGAGGCACACATTTGTGAAGGAGATCTTTCTCCGTCTGAATTTCGTAAAACAATAAAATCCCTCAAAAGCAATAAAACACCTGGGCCTGATGGATTTCCAGCAGAATTTTATCAAAAATTTTGGTTGGATTTAAAAAAAATACTTTATGGATGCTATTAAATAATCCTTTAACTACAATATATATATATATATATATATATATATATATATATACAGAGAGAGAGAGAGAGAGAGAGAGAGAGAGATTGTGATATATTGAAACTAAGTTAAATAGAGTGCTACAAAATCAACATGATATGATTATTACATCCGCCAAGCCTAGCGGCGATGGTCATGTTTTGTGTAGCGTATGAATGTCTTTCTGCTTATCTGTTTATCTGTTTGTCTGTTTGACGAAAATTGTAAAGGTACTCAACGGAATTTGATGAAATCAGGATAGCTGGACAATGATACAAGGAACAAATTATTAAATTTTGGGGGCCATCCATTCGTAAATAACTCCGGAATGAATTTTAGTGTTGTATTGGGGGTGGGGGTGTTCATAGCATATTTGTATACGAAGGTGGCGATAAGGACGTATTTGGGGTGCGAGTCTTGACGTACTAGAGGACAATGACGTCACTTCATATGTACGTGCCATTTCCCTGAAAGGTGTCGGTAAATTAAAGTAAAGCATAGGGACCACGGTTGCTTGCCGCTGTTTTTTTTTTTTTTTTTTTTTTTTTTAGTTCTGGACCCTGTTTAAATAAGAAAGTAATTGAATTAAGCTCCCAAACCCCTAACCCTACGGGGGATGGGGCCAAAAACCCGACTTTGCCAAGTTTCGAAGGCTAGTTCTTCAGGAGTAGCGTGAATATGGAATGTGTGTTGAGATATTTCATATGAACCTGCACGGCGGCATACTTTTTTTTTTCTATGTGTTTTGCTCCTTGGTAACTTCCGGAAACTTAAAAAATCTCTACATGTAGCTATCATTTCTGCCGGATATATAAGCATTCTGCATGCCGGGTCCGAGCATGATCTTCTTGAGATCTTAATACATGTGTCAATTTTATACGCATTCCGCATCCTGCATTCGGTACATAGAAGAAATCGTAGCTTTAATCTGCAAACAATTCGACTTTACCTGTTTATTAAGCGGCAGGGGTTATGTTTTTTGCAGGTGTTGGTTTGTCAGAAACATTAGTAAAATGTTATTGACATATTTTGATGAAATCTTCAGGATAGCTCGGCAAGGATCGAAGGAAAAAAAATGGTAGAATTTGATACGGAAACATTCTTGATTCAGGGATATTTTTTTTTATAGAAAAATGCTTCTTTTCTGACAGTTCCATATGAGGCTAATGAGCTGGCTTGGCGGAGGTCTGCGCTCTCTGTGTTCTTTGTCTAGTTACATCAGTGTTTCGTTGGTGCACGTTTTCATTCTAAAGTAAGTGGAACTCCAATGGCCTATCTAGGTTCAAGCCTTCCAAAAATGTATGTGGTAAATGGATTTCAAATAAAAGTAATAAAAAGTAATAGAGGTTTTACAGGAATGATGAGGACATTCTGAAAATAGTTAGGCCGTTCATATTTGTAATACTAATCTTAGATTTAACTTGTGCCCTCATATATCCCAACAATATATTGTTATATGATTTATAGAAAACTAGTGATCCATAGTCAATTGGTAAGATGAATGCAATGCAAGTGCATTCTAAATTGGAGTGTCGCGCTTTGTAAAAAGTTGTGCAACCCTAATATTCTTGATAAAAATCTACCTCTATATCACACATGATGTCATATTTGTTGAGGGATCGTCGCGTACCAGATAATACGCCCGCGGCTGATAATATATTAAATTATATGAATTATAGCAAATCAGCGGATCTAACTAAGCGTACTGGGTTATCGAGAAATGTAGTTGCTAAAGTTACGGTGCATGCACCCATGCGATGACAGGTAGACATGCCGATAAATTGCTGTTAATGCCCCGCACTGCATGACGTATGAATAAACATCTACAAAACAATTTGGCTAACGTTGGGTGTGTCAACCTCTGCACGAATCTTACAAGAAAGTGGACTTGAGCATATACATTTACATTTACATGTTGTTTGATACCCTATAAATTGAGAGAAATTAGATTTGTTTTGGTTTCCAACAAGGTGCCCCTATATATATATATATATATATATATATATATATATATAATTATATATATACATATATATATATATATATATATATATATATATACATATATATTTATATATATATATATATATATATATATACATATATATATATATATATATATATATATATATATATATATATATATATATATATATATAAACACCTATTTGACACCGGCATTAGGGAAGTTTTTTTTAATGGACTTGAGCATTAACCTTGAAACATGTAGTTTTACCTATTTAGTACATGTTACTCTGACATTATTTTCTAAATTAATCATCTTACGTTAATGATAAATTTGAATGTAATATATATTTCAATTAGTCTGGTTTTATAATTAGGATACATTGGCGTTTATTGTGGGCTTTCTAGATAATCCTTAATTATAATAAAAATAAGAAGAAGAAGAAGAAGAAGAAGAAGAACAATCACAAGAAATTTGCACTCTGAGAGTGCACGCCTCAGAAAATGTAACACATTACCGCCATATTTAGCGTAAAAAAAAATTAATCAAAATAGGTTAATAAGATTTGGAATAATATTCCTATCAGACAAACAAGCAAGCCAACGTCTCCAAGAACTTACCACCGCGGCTTGGCGGAGATAACATATAAACAAACCGAAGCCAGTAAAAACATTATCCATGCTGATTGGCGGTGAAAAAAAGACGTTATTTATGGTGACGCACCCTCTGCGCCGTTACCAATATTCAAAGTCGGTACCCTGAAATGTTGGTTATACCTTTATTATGTCTGAGAAAGTTTTAATTGAAAAAAAAATGCGTCCGATATCTGGACGTAAACCCTGCGTGGAAGATAATGTTCAAAGTTGAATCCATTGAATTTTAATTAAACCTGTTATGCAAGGGCACATTTTAACTGAAAATATTTTGAAAGCATACTGGTCATCGTGGTATTGCTGTCCTTGCTTATAAACATAACAAACAATCCCATTACCCCTTGTACGTTGGTTTACTGACACCTTTTAGAGAAATGGCACGTCAAGTGACGTCATTGTCCTCTATAATTTCTCCCACTAATGACTCCCACTACAAATATGGCCTTATTGAACATGCTACGTACTAGGGTAAACATATGTGCCATAAAAACCCCGCCAGATACTCATTCCTCTGTCATTTACACCAAAACTGAAATTCTTTAATATTTTCAACTAACTTATATGATAAATTTCAATAACATTGCTGATAACGTCTCCACATATCGTGTGGACGTGTGACTATAGATACAACGAACAACAACCACGGCCCACGGGGGTTGATTATTTTAGCCTCATATGGAAAGAATACAAGACCAGCTTCGAGAACCCTGAGTCCGAGTCCTTGGTTTGTAATGATTTCATGCATTATCTTACAACTCAAAGAACCTATAAAGCCGAGACTTAGTTTGATAAGCATAATCTCGTAATCTCGTGAACTCTCGGCTTTTCAAACCACGCCGTTAGCTTCATTCTAACCACATTCACCTGATGATCGGGTCGCATCCAGTGATACAGCACCTGAAATTGTAAATTACGTATATGTTGATATAACAAATTCGTAGGTTTCATAAATAACCCAATCGTATGATGTTACAAAACGGTATTATAAAAGCCAAATAGGTTACTAATGGAAATTTGTAAAAAGTGTATCAGTAATTACAAAAAGTTTCAAATAGACACAAACCTGGTATTCTGGTGAATAACAGGGCCTAGGGGACCCGTGTTTACAAGAATACAATAGCAGGTACAATTTCCTGGAAGACATTGTAATTCTAGGAGACACCACATACGTAATTGTTTATTTATTCGCTGGGTTTGACCATCGCATCCCTTTTTTTTTCCTTTTTTCCGATACTGAATGCCGCCTTCGACGTGATTGTTCATATCAAATACGCATTATAATACCTGAAAGCGATACAATCCTGAACAAAATGATGTATGCTAAGGAATCTCATCCTATAAGATTTCTTTGGAAACTACACAAAAGCAATTGATCACAAATCAACAGTTAATACGAATTATTTGAATAATATATATATATATATATATATATATATATATATATACATAAATACATTTGTAATTCATAACATTTATTTTATATATATATATATATATAATTTAATTGGAAGGAATTTAGAGCCCGCACCCGCCCCGCAAAACAAACCATCAGCCCGCAGCCGCCCACCCCAGTTTTGAAAACCCGCCTCGCACCGCCCCACATTTATAAAGAATAAATCGACCTGAACCAGCCCCGTACAATAAGCTTTCAGTCCGCGCTCGCCTAGCCTTGCATTTTAATGAAAAAAAATCAGACCGCATTCGACGCGCAGATAAAAATAAGGGACAGCCAAAAAGGAAGCTAACTGAAAAAAAAAATATGATGTATTTTCATGTATTAATAATTAATGACCATCTTTATGTGGGTTTATTGCATTACCATGTTTACTGATGGTATGACTTCTAGTTTTTTTCTCGCTGGTAAAGAAAGAATGTCACAGTATCATTATTATTATTTTTTTTTTGTTTTAGAGAATTTCTATCCACCAAAATACAATTATTTACTGCAATATAGGAGAAATGTCAGAAACTGGGACAAACAAATCAAATATTGCCTGGGTGTTACTTTCAGATATTAAAAGTAATTATAAATTTAACATATTCAGATATATAGCTAACAACATAATTAGAGTTTAAAGATATTATCCATGCATATATATTTTTTTACGGAAATATAAAACTAGACGACCATAGGTGGAAACGCTTGCCGGAAATTGAAATGATAGATACACAGACAGATAAAAGATACTGTCGGTTTTCTATGAATGGAATGATTTCCAGGGACATTGCTGAGTTGTGCCTCGTAGAATGACATATCAGACAAGAGGCAGACAAAGCTGACAACAAATGATGAACAGACAGATATACTGACAATGTGAGACAAGATTGAAAAAAAACAGGGGGCTTAAATTACCTGGTCATGGAGAGAGTTCAGAGGAAGAAAATAAGTTATAATTTATGTAATTGCGGTTTACAGTTTTGGTGATATGGCCAAATAATGATGCATTGCGGATGTTCGACTGCAGCGCCTTCTAGCGGACATATCCTGATGACGACAAATGCGATTTGTGATATTAGTGTATGACATAAGAAGTCCCAGTTTGAAAAGGAATCCTCCAAACCTCTGGCCTATTGAATGCTATTTGTGACATGCAAGAACCAGCAAGCAGGTGAATTTGAGGATAACTGACAGAAAGACAGACATACTAACAAAATGACACAAGTTGAAGACTTGATGACTTAACCATGTTATGAAGAAGGCCAAAAGGAAGAAAATTAGCTACAGTTTATGTAACTGAGGTTCACAGTTTTGAGATATTGCCAAAGCATGATATGCTCGGGAGGATCGAGTAGACGCCCCCTAGAGGCCAAATCCGGAAAATGAAAAATCTGTTTGGAGATATTAGTGTACGACATAAGATATACCAGTTCCAAAAGGATTCCTTCAAAACTGTGGCCAGTATAATGTTATATGTGAAACGCAGGAACCAGCAAGCAGGCGAATTTGAAGACAACTGACAAACAGGCAGACATACTGACACAGTGACACGAGATTAGGACCCGATGATTCAACCAGTTTATAGAAAAGACTCAGAGGAAGAAAAACAAGGAATAGTTTATGTAACTGAGATTTATAGTTTTGGAGATATTGCCGAAGCTTGATATGTTGGGAAGGTTCGAGTTCAACGCCCCCTAGCGGCCATATCCGGAAAATGAAACATTCTTTCGAGATATTAGTGTAAGATATTATATGTAATAGTATCAAACGCATTATCTCAAACTGTGACATGTAGAAAGCTATATATGAGACGCAAGAGCAAGCAGGCCAATTTGAGGACAACCGACTACCAGAAAAACACACGGACAAAGTGACACAAGATTGTGACCAGATGACTACACTAGATTATGGAGAAGACTCAGAGAAAGAGAAAAGCTATAGAAGCTATAGTTTATGTAATTGAGGCTTACAATTTTGGATATATGGCCTAAATATATGTTGCGGAGTTTTGCATCCAACGCCCCCTCGCAGCCGTATTGAAAAAAAAATCGAGATACAAGTGTAAGACTAATGATATGTCAGTTTCAAAAAGATTCCTGCAAAACTGTGGCCTCCACCGCAAAAAGACTGAAATCTCAAACTATATCTCGTTTAGCGAGATATTATACGAGATATTGCGAGACGTGTAACAAAATATGTAGTATTAATTGAATGCTACCTAATGCAAAAAAAAACTACACCTCTCTAGCATTAAAACTGACAAAGTTAGAAAAATAACACCCTAACTTTCAAATATCAGCACTTTTCCCCGAAAATGCGTTATCGTGGTTACCGCAAATTGAGTCAGCTACAAACCAGAAAACAGGCCTTAGAATGACGATTAAAATGAGCTACAGTTGAAGAAGATACGACTAATATTAATATAAATATGAAGAAAACCGTTTTGTACACTTTTGATGACATTGACTTTGACCTGTGACATATCCTGAACAAAAACAATAGGCTCCTGTCATTTTAAATTTATCATCAACTGTGAAAGTTTGAATGCGATTGCTGCAAATTCCGACCAGAAGTAAGGGAACAGACAGACAGACAGACAGACAAACAGACATCCGCTAGCTTGCCGAAATCGGAGATTTCCGGCAAAAATAAAACTCAAGTTTAACGGATAAATTTAAATAAGTATATATGCCTATAGCGTTACACTACTCGGCGCTAGATGCACTAGCTGGAGGACAGTATTGGCTCACCAAAGTTTACACCTTTTATTTTACAAAGAGGTTAATCCTGTTCATTGATGATCAGCTAATTAGCTGAAAAGAAGAAGGACCTGGAACTGTAGAGGGAGTCAGCTCTATGTCATGGTCTTAAAAGAGTGCCATGTTCTTTATTTCGTTCTGCTTTGTAAGTGCAGTCCTCTAAACTAGTTCTATGGCTCACCCATGGTTAGCACGCTTCAGTCTTTGTGAGTTAATTAAAGCTATACCTAGCTGGTGACAGAGGCATATGGAGCCCAATAGTGACTTTCATAAGAAGACAGTTTCGAATCCTGGTGCTCTACCCTCAGTCGTGTTATGTAACATTTGTTGTTGTACGCAAGTTAAGGCCTGCAGGGCTGACCCGGCCAAATAAAAACACAATTGCCAGGTACAGTTGTACAATATTATGACCAGTGGTCCCTACATAGATAAATCTGTCTCAAAACTCGTGGATTTTTATATTTCACAAGTGAAATATATTAATCAGAAAAAATTAAATAACCAAAGGAACATAAACATACCTGCAGTACTTAAGTAAATGTAATCATCTCCTCGCTATAGCCATGTTTCTGGCCCTCAAAAACCCGAACTAAAGTATCATGTAGCCCGCCACGCCCCGCATATCCCAGGTTTCAAGGGGCACCCCCCCCCCCAGGTATTTTTTTCGCCCGCCCCACAAAGATCAACGATATACGTCAGTATACCTCTACTCATGTAGGGATTAATCAAGGCAAGTCTAGCGTTTGCAGGTTGCAGTCATAACCCTAGGATCGGCTACCACGCAAAGCAAACGAACTGCCAATGATCGCCAACGCCGGAAGCACATTATGGAGTTCCCGCTACAGCCAGGTTAATTTGCCAGTTAATCCAGATGGTACACAATATATCATTATACTTAACATAACTGTATATTTCAAGATACTGATATCGAGTTTCGATAAAATCTATTGCCCTCATTTTACAGTTTGTCGCATAGACAGGTTATACTGTATACTAGCGACAGCCTGTCACCCCAAACGTCGATTTTAGATATACGGAAGACGATGGGGTGACAGTACAAGCTATTGGGTTCGCATCAATTCTAGTATGTGCAGATGTGCACGCCATTTCAGACACTACTTTTTCATCTTCATCTACTTCTCGAGCTGTCATTTTCCTGAGTTAAGACAAAAAGTGACGTTATTCTGTTGGGGAAAATAATAATTATTACATCTACGGTTGACTTACGTGTATTCGTGCAGCAGTTTTTAATACCGAGGCTGGTTTTACTCGAAAAACTCGTCTCCACGTCTGTTAGCGGGAGAACCATAACTTCCGGTAGGGGATTCCCAAACGGCTATGTGTAAAACTCGGAAGTCCGAAGTCGGAAGCAAGGATTTTTTAAAATAAAGCAATGATCGAAGCATAATTAAAATGCTACTACATCAATGGAAAGTACCATTTTATTTTTATTGATAGAATAAGGGTTTTTTTCTATCATAATGCAAAAATCAAAGTTATCCATCCCAAGTTATGGACTATTTTTTTCTCGGAAATGCCCGGTTATGGTCCAGATGTGTAAAACTCGGAAGCCAGTAATGGCTAATGCACTGGTCATCATATCGTCAGCAAACGTGTCAAGCATTTTCAATTATTTCAATATGACATATTTTTCATAGACTCAATCTGTTTTTTAACATTCATTATGCTGTTTTTTTTTTGTAATATATTATATTGATATTTTATTTCATTTTGTAAAACAAGATTATATTAACTCATCAATATTTTACGCTTTTACCGTATGTTGGGGGAAAAAGTTCAGTAAATGTTTAAAAATAAATTGTTACAGAGCAAATGTTATAGATATAAAACATTCTGTTTAATTATAGAACCTGATACCAGCAACTATTAAGTTCAGAGAGAAGGATGTCCGAAAGCGCACGGTACTATACTGTATCGAGAATTCCGACTATAGTCCGGTCAATTTTGTTTTCTGAGGATAAAAATATAAGGATCAAATAAAAATAGTGTGTATACACGGAATATTCAGATGCATGGATTTTTATAAAGATCAAAATATATTGAATTTTCATATTTGTTCAACGTATGGGAAATATATTAGTTTTTTTTTAATGACATTGTAATTTATAACTATTTTTAATGCCGTATTAGGGTTTATTACACCATATTTATTATTCAGTGGTGCATCCATAGAGGGCGCAAGCCCATCCAGACGTAATATCTCTCATTTTATCGAGTTCTTTTCCAATAAATTCGTAATCAATTTTCATTTCTTTTTCAGATTACTTTTTTATTCCCCAGCAATTTCATTATTATATTTTTTTACTTTCCAATTCATAAGTTGGTGATTTACTCCACTATGAGAGCATCCAAATATATACTAGTATATTGAGGAATCGCCCCCCCCCCCCCCGCCCCCATCGCATTACCGTGCGAGTCATGCACGGTCTCCCCACAGAGCTCAGCTCGGGGTGGGATCGACCGTGAAAAATCTCACGCCTCCTCGGCTGATACTCAGACTCACGCACTGTGAGCCTGGGCGCTCACAGATCTCAAAAGTCGGTAAAATGCAAAGATTGTCATAAGACTTAAACATATCAATTATTTTACAATGAGTACTACCTTTAAATAGTGACATTTTGCAAGTTATAAATGTATAGACGCGCATTTCATCATTGACATTAACATGTTACGAACTTTTGAATATTTGGACTTTACAGTATATACCGTAATTTTATAGAAATATAAATATTAAAGCCCAACAACCTCAAGTTTGAATATATTGTTCTAAAACATGTAGGAGAATAGTTGCGGAAAACAGAAAATCCTCATAATCATTTGTTTAAGGTGCCTCAAAATGTCCTCTTTACATTGCATATTTTAAAAATTAATCCCTTCCCATACATTCCCCATGTAATTATAAATATCTTTAACAAAAACATAGCTCTAGATGGGGCGAAATATATTACGTGAAAATACACCCACACATATGTATATATATATATATATATATATATATATATATATATATATATATATATATATATATATTAAATTTACAAATAAAAAAAATTATAGTTTTTCAATTACGTATGTATCATATATATAGTATTATACACTAATTAAAAGCAGAATCATGCATAAACAATTTTAATATATGCATGCAACTATAATTATAATGTAACTGCATTTGGGCTGTGGCTCTAACTGACCACAAGTTAACCAGTGCGTCTCTGTGACTTCCGAGTAATACACATTGGATCACATCCCAGCACTTCTGACTGACTTTCGAGATGGCTTCCGAGCACAAAATCATCCATAACTTTCAGATTAAAGAATGGATCACTATTATTCTTCACAGAATGATAATGAAGATCTTATTCTATCGGGGAAAAACAAAACGGTTTTGAAGCGTTAGCATTTTGTACATGCTTTAAACTGCTTTATTTATAAGACAATTCCTTGGTTTCCGGCTTCCGGCTTCCGACTTCCAAGTTTACATACACGACCGCGCCATGACACATTTAGTTTTGAATGAGAAGTATCGCTTCACGTGAATCGGTGCCACAGTGATGAAAGGAGGTAATAAATGTAATTATTTTTGTGTAACAACAGTTCTTCTTCGATATTAAGCACATATAATACGACTTTATATGCCTGTGATGCCAAATAATACCAGACAGTAAATATTTTGATCCGACCCTTAGAATGGGCGTTCTGTTGTGACTGCCATCATGACTCCAGGCCCTATCAGTTTATTTCCGAAGGCCTGAATGTCATGTTGTCATGGCTAACTGTATACAAGCCTTGGGGTGCGGCATTGCATTCGGTTCTGTCCTGTCAAAACTATGTACACAAACCCGCCGGCACGTCATAACGTCTTTGTTACCTGGCATACCCTTGCTTCAACTGCCATGCGTGTGAATCATGTGTCTTTGCACAACATTACCAAGATAATGAATGTACAAATATGCAGCGCCCAGCTGGGTTTCAAGTGTATTTCCAGTGTCGAAGCAAACTGCTGAGTTAAATAAATAGAAATTCAGTTTCTTTTTTTCAAGATTTATCCAATATGACCCCGTGACGTTTCACTTTTGGGTCGGCTGTTAAGAATAACCGGCATTTGCGTTTCAAACTTTAATAATATTGAGGATTGTTAGCAAACTAAGTGGTCGCACCTGCAGCTTGTTACACTGGGCTGGCGATGCTCGGACGATCAGGCAACATCGCTTCCGTGACAAGGTTTTCTCTGCGCGATGTGATTATAAAGACATTTTCAGACAAAAATAAGAGCCTTGCCTGAAATCAGTATGCGTGCGTTTGTTGGTTTTTAAAACCGACAAAAAAACATATGATCTTCAGAACCTTACGTGTGTATGATTAATAAAAGTATATCGCTTCCACCGAATAATATTATTATTCAATCCCTGGACGCGTCTGACATGCGCAGTCTGGCCAATGAAAAAAAAAATAACATAATAAACACGCCTACAACATAACTGATGGATAATGTGCATATACTCAGATCACCTCTTGACAGGGCAAAGGGAAGAATAACTTGTGTAGAGAACATATAAGGAGCAGTCATGCAATTCCAAGTAATATAAATAGTAATTACATGTCAGTCTCAAGGAATGTCAGGTCAAATGTAAAGGGTACTTGAGACAGCAACGTATCCTCATCTTATCATGTTAATCGAGTGAAACCAGATACAACAACACTTTGTCCTCTAGTAAGTGTATACTGGGAAATAAAGACGTTAAGCAGTAAATTGTTTAATGATATGGCAAACGGTGTCCCCTTGAGTAGTACGGAACGTTATATGATTGATATGAGTGTATTTTGGAACAAAAGATTCCTGTTTGCTTGGGCACGCGTTCGCTCGACATACACTTAAGAGAAAATGAAAGCTGGGCCATATTATTCTCAGAGATGGAAGGATATGAGATAATATTGTGACACAATTTATAATTGCGCTAGGAGCAGTAAGCGTTCATGCTTATACTAGAAAAGGTTGTTTATCGATAGTATTATTTCAGAATATAATGTACGAGTCTGTGCCCAAAAGTCCAAATGGGAGATTTTTTTTACATTTAAGATAACATAAACACACGCATATATATATATATATATATATATATATATATATATATATATATATATATATAGTTGGAAATGATTCATTGACGGTGGGAATCGAACCCGCGATCTTCCAATTCCGGCCGGGCACTTTTAACAACTAAGCTACGCCAAATGCCCCAGCCCCTCTGTGAAATTGCACACTTTTAAAGGAACCAGCGAAGTGAGCCGACGAGTGCGCCGATTTATAAATAAATATATATTGCCCTGGTATGAAAGAAACCGTTCAAGTTATCTGAAATTTCTATTTTTTGTTACGATGTTTAAAAAATACATTACTATGTTATGTTATTATTATTATTAGTAGTAGTAGGAGCAATAGTAGTAGTATAATTAGTCGTAGTATGAGTAATAGTAGTAGTAGTAGCAGTCGGAGTAGTAGTTTCTATCAATATTACTGACATAATTATTATCAAACCATGAAATGGAGTTAAACTGTATGACTGTTTCAATTTGAGCAACATATAATAGGTTTATGAAGTATAGAAACAGTTCAGCTAGCGTCCCTGTTGGAGCTGTGAGCTTACTAAACTGTCCCACATACATCTGATTTCACTCAGCTTTAGGGACAATTCTTAGGATCAATAATCCCCTTAGAGAAAATGTTTTTGCGGTAGGATACTTTCTGCCATGATGAATTTATAAAATCGAGAGAAAATGAACCATTTTAACAATACAAAGCCTTGTGTAGCACTGATCTGACTGGATTTGCCTTTTTCAAGCAACGCGACTTCCCACTACAGAATGTATGTGGCCAACTATTACATTAAATGTGCAAGGTAAAGAAATCATATTAGTTTTCTCACTCAACAATTATGACGAAGCTCTAATGGAAAAGATATTATTCTTCAATCTCTGGACAACACTGACATACGCACTTAGGCCAATGAGAAAAAAAAAAAACAATATAAACACGCCTTCACATAACGGGTAAATAACTTGTAGATACTCATATCCCATATTGACAGGGCAAATGGAAGTATCACTTGTGCAGAGAACATATTAGGATCATTTTCCAAGTAGTATAACTAGTATCAGTTTGTAGTCGGGCAAGGTCAAATGCAAAGTATATCTTGAACAGCAGCATTTCCTCCTGTTATCTAGTTTATTTAGCAAAAGCAGATACAATAATTCCCTGACCTTTCATGGGTGCATACTCAGAAATAAAGAAGACGTTAAGCGGTTGAATGTTTATTGAGATAGCAAAGGGCGGGCCCATTAAGAGGCACAAGAGGGTATATGATTTATAATGTGGTGTTGGCATGAGTGTCATTTTTAAAACAACTTGTTCCTGTTTGAGGGGCCACCTGCTGGCTCGACCTAGAGTTCACAGAAAATGTATGCTGAACTACATTTTTCAGATATATGAAGGGATCTGAGAAAATAGACTGACGAAATTTAAGATTACGTGCGAACTTAGCATGGTTTTGTTAAATATTGCTTATCAAGAGTTTTTTTTTATCAAGATATGTTATGATTCACTGGACAAAGTAACAAATCAGTTGATTTTTATTTTGCCCCTAATATCAATTCCAAATTGCTTCTATTTTTTGCAACGATGTTATTATAGAGGTAAAATATACTCATTATCATTATTACTTTTATTTTTATTATATTTTATTATTATTACTTTTACTATTATTATTATTATTATTTTCATTATTATTATTATTATTATTATTATTATTGTTGTTGTTGTTGTTGTTATTGCTATCATTTTTATTATTTTTTATTATTAAATCACATAATGCAAGTTTGGACATAGTATCCTGTTGTTTTTTTTTTCCATTTGAATGACCGATGATACGCTTATTTACGTTTACAGAATTTTGCATTATAAAAAAAGTCGTAAGAGTGTTAGGTCTTCATAAAAAAGGGAAACTAGCATCAATTATGATAATTAACATTTTCAACGTTTTGACTCTATCAAAGCAGTTTGATCTTGACCAAACTATATAAGTAAGTATTGTATACATATCTGACAAATATTCTTGATTGATTTACTTAATATTTGCTTCCTTTTTAATCAATGATTTGGAAACCAACTCGTTCTCATTTTGCATAACCAGTGGGGGCACAATAGGAATGCCAGTTAAATTTGAAAACAAATACTGACGATTATTTTTGGTTATGTGTGTGACTCTATTTATCATTACATGGTGGTGACTGGTAATGGAGGCAGCATTTGGTCTTCCACTGGTGTAAGGAAGAGTTATTCATCCTGGTGTATTTCTCTGTGTTTTTTAACGGAAAGTAAACTAAAACCTTCTGCAGTGGCGTCGCGGTTGTGGCGATGGACTCGTGACCGCAACGTAGTTTGTTCGAGTCCTAATCACAGAAAATCCCACCATAACGGTGCGCTCTCCACATTCAGGACTGAATTGGTACTGGTCATACATAGGCAAGATATAAAATGAATAACCCTGTGAAATTTTATATGACTGCATGGGATGTATGTTCCTCAGAAATCTGAAAAAAAAGTTTCAAGAACGAATAGGCCCGTAAGGCCAGGAAGGTGAAGCCTTGTGAGACTGCCATTGCCAGTGATATTGGACTTTAAACACGCTCCCTTTAAATATATTTTAACAAATAGTCCCTCTGAAAGATTTCGAGCTGTGCTTGTTCGTACACAATTCTCGATGTATGTATTAATATTCCTAAAACAATCCCTTACAAGAAAGATAAGTCTATCTAGAATGCCGGAAGCACATCAGCAGAAAATGCAGCAACAATTAACATTAAGTTGTACAACTCTGATAATTTTGGTCTCCACAAGTCGTTAGGAAGGCGGGGACAAATTTGGCAATTGATTGACATGTACCACGTGTCACGCCTACTTTAAGTAAAACCTAGGCATGATGATATTAACCTTCGTCGTTGCTTCGGCAAAGCTGTAAGGACTGCGGAATTACAGTGTCTGTAAAGCAAGTGGTAATGTATCCGTTCATTTGCTGTTTTATTCGTTAACCGCTTGTATTCTGATCCAATATAATCACATATGGTTATTCAGTCCACGCTTTATCATTAAAAAAAAAAAAATCTCGCCGATATATTATTCTGTTATTTCTTTCTATGAAATAAATTTTTGAATACCAAAAACAACAACATCTATATAGAGTACTCCGAAAACCTTATTTTCAGAAAAAAAATATTCTGTTCGTATAGGCCGTTGCTAAGGGAGAAATATAATGTTAAAAAAACACTTACCTTCCGCAGTTGATTGATTATATTTTAAGTTAACATAAAACATGGAAAAAAGCAATGAAAAGAAATACAAACATTTAAGGCAATTGTGGCTATATTGCTCTGGAAAATTGAATTCTGACTCAAAATAATACAAGATAGGATAAACAATCCATTTGTAAATCTGTTACAAATATTTGTTACTACTGTTATTTTTAATCTTGCAGATTTTAATCAAATATTAACGTACAGCAGTTGAAGAGTAAAAAAGGCCAAAACCTGTTGTTCCATATGCCGTTGCTCTCTTTGTTGTCATTCGCCTATATATGCCATTTAACATCGGGTGGCCGAAGCCTGTTCAACAACACCAAAATACACAATCGTAATCAACTGTATGTGCACTTCTACAGTGATGCGCGTCAACGCCTGCCAACAGGTAAAAGAAATTAGAGAAGAATATCTCATTAGCTTTTACCTTTCTTTAGGATATGGGACGGGCGAAAAATTTAATAAAATTGATTCTGACGTTGTTTGTCATATTATAATTCATATTTTTTTCAAAGACGTAGTTCATTGTTAGCATACATAGTACCTCTATTCACGAAGTTCAGCTGATTATTATAGGGATTATTCATCCGATTTTATCGTAGCAGTTTAATATGATTTGTTAAAATATGTTTCCATGCGTATGAATGAAAAAAAGTAACTTCGCCAGCGAAATCACGTTTGCTGGCCTAATGAAGATAGCTTTAACAGAAAAACATATAAATTGTTTAGTTTTGGTATAACTTCTGATCCATATCATATGCCAGTCACATTGGTGCAACCATCTCTTCGGGCAACCTGTGTTATCTCAGCAGTCCGTAAAGCGTCTACCTGAAACAAAATGTGCGTACTATGTTTTATGTCGGCATGAAGCAATGTACAACAATATATAGATATATAAATGCGAACTCGTATTCTTTTAAGTAAAGGTGAATTGTAATCGGGCGTTAAAATAAAACTGTCATTCCAGATTGAAACGGTGTATTTTCGAGCGGAAACAAAAAGACAGGGGTTTACATTGTAAAACCAGAAGGCGCCTCCAGGCCATATATACTAAGATGTGAAATGGTTGGTGCTCCTTGGACTGTTCTGATGAGAGGATTCCGGGGATCCGTTGATTTCAGTCGCACTTGGAAAGAATACAAGAACGGCTCCGAAAATCCTGAATCTGAGCATTGGGTTGGTAATGACTTCATGCATTATCTCACAACCCAAAGACCCTATAAGATTCGATTTGACTCTAAGGTCTGGAGCTCTGGAAAAACATCCTATTCCGAATTCAGCCATTTTTGGATCGGGCCAGAACAAAGTGGTTACCTACTCGCTATCGATGACATTTCTGGGACGGCTATACGTGGTGGCATGGCGTACCACAACGGAATGAAATTCTCTACCGAGGATAGGGACAATGATAAACACCGTGGACACTGTGCTGGTCACCATCATGGCGCCTGGTGGTTCAATGCCTGTTACTATGTTCGTCCACTTAACAGGACTTTACGACGTTGTATGTGACGCGAGGTGCAGCCGTTGGTACAAAGGTACAGCACTCAAAGAAATGAGAATCCGTGTTACTAGAATCTGAGTCGGTGGATTAATCCTTGTTCAGGTGACCGATTCTTTTAACTTACAAACCAAGTTTTTACACCAATAAAAATATACATATTCCAAAGGTTTCTGTCAACATGATTTTTATCGTGCATTTAACAAATTGTAACATGTTATGTTCCTTGCGTGCCAGATAACTCTCTAAAATAGTCGCCCTCTAATATAATAATAAACATGATTTGCATTGGAACACACATTTGTTTGTCTTTTTCCTATTAGAGATTCATTTTACTCGTATCATAATACATTCCACACAATTAGAAATGTCGGGCTTCATACGAAAAAGACTCGACCGGTTGTTATATAATATTCAGCATTCAATAACTGACACACAATAATATGTTATTTTAAATACTAAACTTTGGAACATACTGTGCCTCCTAGGGAACATACTGTGCCTCCTAGGGAACATACTGTGCCTCCTAGGGAACATACTGTGCCTCATAGGGAACATACTGTGCCTCCTAGGGAACAAACTGTGTCTCCTAGGGAACATCCTGTGCCTCCGTAGTGTGTCTCATAGTTCATATACACCCATTTGACAAATTTTAGTGATGTCGACAACAAGAAAGTGTTTGGTGGCTACAGCAGTCACATAGAAAAATGGAATGTTACTTTTTTATTGCATGCAAAGCTGGCATCCGTTTACCTAATCAATCAAACTGTACCTATTTGGTTCTTATAATATTACCGTTTACATTTTTCATGCATGGTCCGTTTGGCTGTGATATATATTTATTTCGATAAATCAGTAACATACCTTGATGGATGCGTTGGTGCCTCTTGACAATCCTCACATTTGACCGGACTCGACCCACTTCGTTTTAAGCGCGAAATATACGGGTGTCCGGAGAATGTAACGCTGGACAAAAAAAAAGTTATTAAACCTCTTACGCAGTAAATGAAGGCTTAGAGGGGTTGATCAGTGATATATATATATATATATATATATATATATATATATTTAAAACAAATGTGTTTTAAGCTACTTTTGTCCTTGAAGTGATAACTCATTTTTTGCATTTTCTTTTTACGCTGGATCCTCAATTTAAATGTCGAATTTTCAAAATTTTGTTTTTGGCCACAATGTTATTGTCAGGTCACATATTTGCAGCTAAGATTTCGACATTTACCTTTTTGCCGATGGTCTTACACCAATAGCCGATTTTTCAAATGATCTGTAGTGGAGGTAACCGCCTTCAGTTTATAAATGCTTGCCTAATAAAGAAGATTTAATGGAAATGATTGAGTTCTCGGACAAAAACGATCGTTAGACCTGGTGTCCCCTGAACTTTATTGCTCTGTTCTATTGTCCCGGCCGTGATCATTTATTGTACTTCGGTCATCCACATATCTCGACACCTTATTAAGCCCCGTTAGGCGAATTGCCCTGTCCAATGTGGTCTGGGCTCGTGTTTGTAAATCTACCGTCGATTTGACATAATGGCTGTGGTTTTAAGAATTATTACAAAACAATTTTCATATTCAGTGCATTCAATTATTTAAAATAAATACTTTATCATCTACATAACGGCATGTTCGAATGCCCACTTACTAGTTACCATACAGTGCGAGACGAAACCCCGGGAAATCACTGGGAAATTATATAAAGGCATTTACATGGTACATGGCATTAAAATGGTCCATATTACAGTCATTTGAAAATATTCTTTGAACGTACTATCCTTGCTTAAAGGCAATGTCATTTTGGTGTGTTTGCCATTTGAAATAAACAGGATACATGTAAGACAAACGAGAAATGGTGTTTCCCACTGCATCCTTTAATATCGTTCGCCGAATTCCATTCCGGTTTCCCGGCTTATTGGCGATGACCATAGCGTGAACCAGGCTCAGTGTGTCAATCATTCTTATTCATTGGTGTATGTCTTCAGCATTGCTGGGTAAAAACACCGGGGAACTCCGAAAAGGCGCATTCGCTTGTCAGGGAATAACGAATGTTGGTCACAGTACCCCATTAAGCCTGAAGATAGCCCAAGCTGAAACGTATCATAGCTTCGGCTGATACTCTATATCAAGATCTCCCGATCGATCGTGGAAGCTGGCCCCAAAACCGATTTCGCATTGATACTCAGTTGTCAGGAGGATGCCAGATGCTATACTTTAGAGCCAGTGTGTGCCTAGATATAAGCTATTGGAAATGAAACATATTCTACGTTTAGCGTAAACAGAATATTCTCGAAGAAAAAAGTGAATAATAATTATTAGCATAATAATAACAATAATAAAAATGACAAGTATATTAATTAAAAAATAACAAATATCAAACATCAATAATGACAGTTTTTCATTATTCATAATACTGTTAGCGTGATACTGATATTTTTAAGTGACAAGAGACATCATCGTGATGAGCATTTTGCCATGACATCTGACAAGACCAATAAGCCTTATAGATTGTAAACAAAACTATGACACGTAGACCAAATTGACACACTTGTAAATCATACATGTGGAATACATATTCAACGACATATGTTTGGCAGGTAGAGCGTTCATTTGAAAAAAAAGTAAAGGTGGCAACGATGCGCAATTTGAGCTTAGTTGACACGCAACTCGCTGATGTGTGTGATCTCTTTTGCCCTGTCAATAAAATGTCATCAATTAAAAAGTAACAGTCAGTAGTACTGTGTTGTACCATGCGCCAGTGATTGTGTGTTATCGGGATCAGTGCTTAATTAAAGAAACCTAATTCCGGCCAGCCCCGCCGGCCTGGTGCAGACTTGTTTCGGCCAGCCCTTGCCGTCTGTCACAGACTTATTTCGGCCAGCCCCGCTCGCCCGGCAAAGACTTATTGTCAACACCCCGGCACAGACATATTTCTGTCAGCACCGCCCGTGTGTCATAGACTTATTTCGGCCATATTAATCAATGATACATATATCGATACATCACTAACGATACGTTACATATATTAAGACAGCGATCAGATGGTAAGCCACTGCTTGTCTATGTTCAATTCCACTGAAGCTATGATATTTTACATTCTTGGTCCCATCATTCCAATCCATTTAATTGGTTTGATCATGCAGTCGTTCGACTGATTAACTGATTTCTAGGCAATAACATTTCCCCATGGCAGTTTACTGTTGTCAAATTCCAGGTTGTGCCACTTTCTGCTGGAGGGGGTTTCTGCCCGTATTGATAACGGGAAATATAAAGGAACCAACAAATTTATACATACAAACAGTCTCACACATATATGCATATTTTTGAATAAGTACATTAGGGCGTAGACAGTCCTGTAATACCCTCGGCTCTCCAATATCGGCCCGCTTTAAATTTGAGCCATGGACACGACAATGGGATACCAATTTCTTGATCAATAATGTATTATTAATATTATTTAGCTTCCACCTTAATATTACCCGTTTACGTAATTTACTTTGTTCAGCACACTTAACATTGGTTTTACACGATGTTGCGGATTAATTAATGCAAGCGACATAGGTATGTTTTTTTGTCAGAATACTAACTGTAATAGCCCTAGCAAGAATGGGTGGTAGGTATTTCAGTGTGTTAGGTATCGGTAAACAGCATTCAACAGCAGTTATATTGAAATACGATAGAACCTCCCAGAATTGGTTTAAATGTTCGACAAGCGTTTTTAGATTATTACTGCCTCGGTGAAATTAATTAATTTTATCTTTTGAATTTATAATATACAATGTTCACCTTTAAACAGCCAAATCTGCATTCATTGTAACATGTAATCAAGGGACATCTGTCCTCACTATAGAAATAGAATGTACAAACGGTACTTGATGGAGCAAGAAATTGAGGGAATTCGAGCTTAAAATTATTTTGTTCGAGTTAAGTATTTATTTTATCTACGGAGTTTATATATATATATATATATATATATATATATATATATATATATACATATATATATTGATGAAAGGATCGTATGCATATTATTCTTACTTCTGATACCTCCGAACGTTTATGTTTTTATTCCTGCACTATAATAGTCCATATTCAATGCGTTGTCTTATCTTCTTCTCATCGCAATCTGTAAATCAGTGTAAAGGTGGTGACCTTATTAAGTTCCTTCTTTGTACTGTGTGTTTTTTTTTTCAATGCATTGCCTTATAATTGCAATCACGATGCATGTGTACACACAGGCATACATGGGGGAACCTTTTAACGCCAAAAAAAAATTATATTAAATTGATGCTTTCTAACCTCGAAAAAATCAAAACCCCACAATATGTCTCAGTTTAGCTCGGATCGCTGATTTATCATCTAAGCTATTGCGGTCACTATTGCCTGTCACCTGTCCGTCACGCTGTCCACTCTCTCTATCATCCTTTAACAGAGCTGGACCTGGAATCGTCTGATTTGACATCTAGAGGAGATCATATCTCACTGGACACCTGGATTAAGGTCATTACGACTGTATCATCTGAATAACGCGACCCGGCTGTAGACGCTAAAATGATTATATATCTGATACAAAAGCTCCACTATCTGAGTAACTAAAACATGAAATACCATGACGTTTTCTCTGTATTAAGACCTTCACTTGAAACGGTCTTACAGTGAATAAGGCACAAACTGCAACCGTCTGACCTTATTTTTTAATGTACACCCAGGGAGGTCCTTAACAAATCTTCATGGAAAGCTGAAATGAGAGCATGTTTACCTGTATTCTGTGAGCGACAGGTCAAACACATGATTTGAGCACCTAGAGAGGTAAACGGGGCACAATTATGTTCAATTGGCCTAGAATCATCTAAGATCACATCCCGGGAGATCCTGGCTGAATGTCCTTGAACTATAAAATTGCGTCACCGAGACCTAAAAACTATAGAAAAATCAGTTATATTTACATAAAGAACAGGACATTTAATACATGCAAAATCTTATTTCATAGTTGTGTAGGAATTTGTTCTCATCCAGAGTAATTATTACTTCCATGGCAAGCCCTACTAAACGTATATGAAATGACTCACGAAACCTGGAGAAATTCATATAATATTATATTTGCTCAGTCGGTCGATTAGACATGTTTTTTTATAAACCTAGATGTCCAGACATTCCTGCTGCTGGCTGCACAACAAAAAGTAATGTATGAAAGAACATCTCCACAGAAGTCAAGATAATTCCTTGAACACAAACATGAAAATAATAATCCGAAAGTAGTACAATTAGATGCATGAATTTCACAAGTGAATCCGATTTCTAATTTGTTTCCCTTGATATTAAAAAAAAAGGCGCGAGAGAATGTTGTTGTTTTCTTGAATAAGGCAGGAATATACGAAGGTAGTACTTTATTATCAAGAAGGAGGCTAAAACCCCGTGATTTCTTAATTTTTTTTTATAAATAATAAGCAATTACAGCATTGGGAGGTACGAGTACCAGGCCTGTGTTGTCCGAGTACAAATCACCTTCAATGTGTCGGCAATGATAGTTCTGCAAAACCTGGTCAATTTCTACAGAGAACCGGGAAACATCATCTAAGATTTAAATTCGTTTAAACACGTACCATCATTTGAAGCCATATATCTGCAGTGTATTGACAAAGGAATATAACAGTTAACTTTATTTATTGTACATGGATTGTACAACCAGTAGTGATAACTAAAACAAGGCACTTTCCTTAGCTCAAAAGATGGCTTTCAAGAGTCTCTAGACGTGGCGGCAACAGAAGATACCACCGGCCTTGGACGGGCCACAACAAAGTGTTCTTTTAGACAGCCATTAAATCAAAGAGGGGTGGTCAGCGGAGAGTGCCGAAACTCTTAATCGATTATATATATTGGTTGACTGATTGTAGCAAACACATCTATGCCAAAGTCACATGAACCTGGGGATATCTATCCCTTATAAACTTTCACTTAATATTTCTTATAACGGAAAAAAAGGAAACAATAAAAAGTGTTTTCCTAAAACCCTCGGCCCTTTTATGTTAGATCACTCATAAACCTATTACTACGAGTGCCGCAATGAGAATATACCTGATAAATAATATTAAGAACGCATGTCGACTTGGTAAACTGGAATGTTTGCTCTCAAGAGTGTACGGAGCACTCGAGCATTTGACACATGACATGACACTTGGCTGTGAGAATGTCGCATCAGGCGAAGCGTATGAACAGTATAAACCCGTCCTCAAGGCATCTAGTTTCGAATTACAGGTGTCTGCTTGAAGCCAACGTGCTTTTCATTACGGGAAGCAATGACGGTGTAAAGTAGGTGCACATTTATCATTTCAGCATACGATGGTCCATCTGAAAGACATAACGTCTTGTTTGTTTATATGAACGTTAATGTCATAAAATGGTCCCTCTTAGATTCACCATAAAACCAATTAAAATACCTTAAATACCTGGCCATCTAATTAGAGAGAGGTTAGTGATATAAATATATAAAACAACAACATAGACTAATGAGTAGTGCAGGCATTTCATAACAGTATGTTTCCCCATTCGAGCGGTGATTGTTCTTTTTGTCAGTTTTCATTGTTGAGATATGCAGGACGTACAGTATACATAAGAAATTATGTCACAGAGCATGTTTGATTTGTAACAATAAAAATCTATTAACTCAATTGATACTTCAGCCTATGAAATTCTGTCATACAATTCATGTTTATTTAGTATATGAGCCCTTTTCCTGGAGAATCCTTGATTCCTTGCAGTTTCAAATTAAAGACATGTGCACGATGTATAAAATCCTAATTTTTTACAATCGCTGAATTTTATTTGTGACAAAAATTGCTCATTAGTGTTATTTCAGGAGGACTTTCACTTTATAGCGTCCTCGGACTACTATACTACGTATATATAACTACTTACTTTAAACATTTCTTTTCACTTTATTATTAAACCAGAGATCTTTTCCATGAACCACCGAGTAAAGGGGCCTGTTCCTATATCTATAGCTAGATAACACCCCTGTTACCTTTTATAAAACATAGGTCATAAATCGCCAATCCCTCTGCTCACAGGCTATTCATATTGTTTATATTTGAACGTGTTCAGAGCCTAGGTATAGGTTGCCAAATTAGTTGTAATATTTATGTCTGATATATGGCTGCAAATCAGATGAACCAGACTTTTGCAAAGAGCATTATGCAACTAGTGAACTTTCAAATCCAGCGGATATACAACCAATCAGCTTTGTTTTCATGTTTTATTTTTTTGAAGATAAAAAAAGCTCATATATAATTCAAAGAGGTGTTATCAGAAATGTTCTTAATATTATAACCTGAAGCTTATTTAAATGAACATTTGATAATTATAAAGGTGAAGGAAAGTGAATAACCTGAATAATATCTCGGCAATATAAATATACCTTGTGAAAAACGTTTAATTTTCCCAGTAATTTCTCTTAATTTAACATGTCATTCACATAAAAGTGTTTTTTTTGGCTTGTTTAAAATAACCACTTTCACATATGATTAGTTTTGATAACGACGAGGACAGGGAAGATTTCCGTTAATAGATTCGACACCAGCGTTAACACGAAATCATATAATGCTAAGAATGTGGATTCTTTGAAAATCAAGCATTACGTACCTCTGGTCTGTCCTTATTTCCTTTTACATCTTATATTTTTTTTCTTATATATATATATATATATATATATATATATATATATATATATATTACATATGTATGTTAAACCAAATGATATACAGAGTAAACCCGCCTTATGACCACCTCACAATTGCGACCACCCCAGAATTACGACCATTTTTGCTAGTGTTACTTATGTTTGAACATGACTCAAAATTACGAACAACCCGGGATGATTTCCTGGCTTCAGCGCTAATGGACCCCGCTTATGCGACCACCGCCGAAATGTACTGTAATATCATTTATCCTGAGTCAATAGCTGCGCCTTGTCACAGCTGCCTTAAAGGGGCCAAATCGACTATGAAACCTGTTGAGTTAACACGAAAAAAAGCTTTTTCCCCTTAAAATAAGTCAGTACCTGCCAAAATATTGCCTTGAAACCATTCGCTTACTCCTGTAAATGAGTGTTAAAAACAGTGAACCGGGCGCGGTCGCAGGTGTCAACATTAACACAGCGCGTAGGTCCGTTTGCATCGCGAAGCCCCAACATGTCTCAATCTGGAGATGCCCTGATTTATTGGGCCCAAAAAATGTAAAATGTGTTCCCGCTGTTTGAAATACCGCGTGTTGGCCCTCTTAATCGGACCTCCAGTCAAGCGTGTTAACCAACAATAAGGGCCATACCAAGGTGTTAAACAGTCGTAAGCGAGGTAATGTGACTTTGTGCTGGGATGGTTTTGCTTGGGAAACTTTTGTATAAAGCAAAACTGAACTGATAGTGTGAAATAATAGGAATAATATTGCTCCTGATTATCTCCCTTTAATGAAAGATCAAATAAGGCCACACGGTTTCCAAACCCAAGTGTTAATCTGGTACCGCATATCTTCCTGACTGAGTTACCGCGCCGAGACTCACTGCGGCGTACGTAATATTTCAAAGCGGATAACCGGGCCGACTAATTAATTAGTCGGTTTGCCTGGCTAACTGCCAGGGGTCTGTGGCGCTTGTATTAACCTAGCGATGCTGATTGCCCTAAAGTAATCACGTGTATTACAATAATCATAATTGCTGGAGTGAGAGCTTAGTATTTCTACTCACCACATATCGTTCGATCCTCATTGGTCCAATTAACGACTCCGTTAATCCTAAATGTGCTCATACTTTACTCACACTTAGCATTGAGCTGTTGCGCATATATTATACTACATATTATTATTTCAATATGCATTCGGTAGGTTCTTGTCGTATTGTTTCAATTGAACTTACCCGTTCATCGTCAGGCAATACGTATGTGTACATGTATATGCATTTTGTCATGAAAAATATTTCAGAACTTTTTTTTCATTCCAACTACACACCACAGACTTCCATAATTTATTTCCTCCGCAAAGTGAATCATGTTGTTATTACACATTATAGAAATGCAATTGATACACACATATACACATTAAACATCGGGGTCTTATATGCAAGCCTAAAAAATTAGACCAAGGTAAGAATTTTCCAAATACGACAATTCTCGTATAACGACTACCGTGATCAGTCCCGCGAGAGGATGTTATTGTTGGGTTCCATTTTATATTTTCCTACATCTTATGCCTGGGCTTGTTCCTATCAGTGACACACTGACATAGAGAAGTTTGACGTTTGAATAATGAATCTCATATTTGGCATTGACACGTGTGTATCACATGATACGCCCATTATCATCATTTACACACACACACACACACACACACACACATATATATATATATATATATATATATATATATATATATATATATATATCAGGCACTCCTCACCAGAACTGATCATTGAACAGCCCTGTCCGTGTAGCTATTGGTAATGTGATTTCCTTTTCATGTTCTTGGTCATAAAAAAATGTTATTATTTACGTGTCACCATGTATTTTCACTATAATACTGCCATACATTTAATAATTTTTTAAAGAAAAAAAAACATACAATCATGGGTAAGATCATGCATAAAACAAATAATATGCAGAATTAATGATGTACATCCATTGCTGCATATTTTTTTTGAGAACAGGTTAGTCTATACTTATTGGAAATCTATAAAAAGAAGCCGTCAATACAATATGCCTATGATGGCTTATTATTATCAAATTACATGTACATAAATAATGTCTATAAACTAAACCCATTTTGTTTGAAATATGTTTCTACATCGGTGCACTTTTAATACTTTCAGGATTCCGTGTTTTGCTAGTCGTCTATAGGACAACCGTACAAGAAAGTGATACCGAAAATGGGGATATTTCCTCTTTCCCTACTTGTTGGCGTCAGCTTTGCTTGTGTATATCACGCATCAGGCAACAGAATTGGCTTCAACAAACCCAACATATCCAGCCTTAATCAGCTGTATATGTACTTTACGGAGGTTCCCGCCAACGGTTTCCAACTGGTAGTTTAATGAATATACAAACTATGAGTATAATGTTAATCTGGTTAATTAATATGGTGATGGTAATGGGATAGGTGTACAATATTAACATTCTCTTTAAATAGCAAATTTTATATGTTTTCACGTGCAGTGGTTTTCAGTATGCGGTTTAAGACGTGATACCACGCTAGATGTAATTCAGTATCTTTTTACGTGCAAAGGTTTTCACTTTGCGATGTAAGACGTACACCAACGTAAACTGTCATTGATAGATGTGCTGAATATCTGCGTTCGAGCGCAAGGACTGGCAAGAATAATCCAGTAGCTACACATGGATCCACCCTATAGGATATCGCTGATGATATTGTACATATTTAAATTAACAATATATTAACGGAAGAAGAGTAAATAAATAGGCCGCCAATAATGATAAATGACACTTTTAATTCAATTCAATATTACAAAATGTATCATTGCTCATTCATGTTACGAAACCATGGAATTTAGCCATTCTAGTTTTTAGGGGTTTCGAAATAACACATTTAGGTAAATTTAAAGCAGTCGTTTAGTGAGTTACAATGAACTTCCATGTACATTTTACAAGGTGTACTCCTGCCATGACATTACCACCAGTATAATATGTCAATGTACAACATGTGTGCATTGTGTTCATTTGGTTAAAACCCTATGGTTATTTCGAATTATTGTGCAAGGAATTATTATTTTATAAATCACATTACAGATTGCAATGGAGTTTTTGGTAGAGGCGACACAAGGACGGGGGTTTATATTATTAAACCAGATGGTGCAAAGATGCCACACATGGTCAGATGTGAAATGGATGGTGCTCCGTGGACTGTTTTGATGAGACGATTCCGGGGGATTGTTGATTTCAACCGCACATGGAAAGAATACAAGAACGGATTCGGGAACCCTGAATATGAGTACTGGGCTGGTAACGATTTCCTGCATTATCTTACAACCCAAAGACCCTATAAGGCTCGATTTGACATGAAGGTCTGGAAAACTGGAGCTACCGCATATTCCGAATTCACCAATTTTTGGGTCGGACCGGAAGCAAGTGGCTATCAAATATCAATCAGCGGCGAATCTGGCACAGCTATTCGAGACGGCATGGCATTTCACAACGGCATGAAGTTTTCTACGAAGGATAGAGACAATGACATGCGTAGCGGCCACTGTGCTGTTATCTGTTCAGGGGGTTGGTGGTTCAACAGCTGCTATACTGTTTTGTTCACAGGACCTTACGACACCAGATGTCAGACCAGGTGTAGCCGTTGGCACGGAGGGACACCACTTAAAGAGATGAGCATCCGTGTAACCAGAATCTAAGAAAAAAACACTGTCACCAAAACAAAATGAAAATTCCTGATATTAATGATGTTAACGGTAACACTATGTTTAACCTTTGATTCATTTGGGTCATGATATCCTGTAATTAAACTTTAGTAAAATAATAACTCTAGATTGTAAAGTGTTTATTTTGTGCAAAAGAGTGTAAGTATCCATCGCATTTAAAAGTGAAACAAAAATGTAAAGGCAACTGACCTTCAACTCGTTTTTCTTTAATAATACACTTTGAATGTAGTAAAACCATCGATTATGGAATTCATCCATTCAATGGCTATAATATGCTCATTGCCTCGGATACAAAGTTAGGGAGCATCCGCCTGCATGTTACTCTGAAAGTTGAAGACTCTTTTATATAGACTAACTTGTTCATTAACACACACGTGTTTAAAAAAAAACAGTTAGTCTATCTTAAAGGCGTCCCTCTTCCTATTTACCCATATATATATATATATATATATATATATATATATATTAATCCTGCTAACGACGTACCCTTTCATCCCATACGCCTTTGCGGCATGAACATCCATAACCCAATTTAGGATTTAGGTTGGTTTGTTTCTTATGCAAAAAAAGGACAAAAACGTTATGTTTTCTTCATTTAATGTAAAATATGGATGAGTTAAATGGATGAGTTTAATGTCTTTAATCTAACTAAGAAAACAATTTCTAGTGAAAGTCAATTGGACTACGAAAGAGCTCTACCTATATTTAGATGTGTAAAACTTTACATAATCCCAGTGAACGGATTAAAGACAGGATGTTTCACATATCATTTTAAGTAATTGACATCTACATATGTTAATGTCAAGTTCATTTGTATCAACACTTAACGCATTTCAAAAGAAGAATTAAGACATTCACATTAGGAATTATAGAAAATAGTCAGATAAAAAACATCATTTTGTTCAAATTGATAGTGGATACTCCTGTATCTTGATTCTCAATATTCTATGAGACCCGTGAATTCAAAACTAGACGACCAGAAGTCGAGGGCTTACCGGAAATTATATAAAAACAGTCGAATGACAAAGAGAGAATCAATATTGACAAAGTTATGAAAGAAATAAGAATTTGACGTGTTTTGATGACCTTGATAATGACCTTTGACCTATATAATTAATACACATACTGTTTCCATAAATCGTTCCGATGACCGATATATTTAATTGTAAAAAGTTATTCCTGCTAAACTGTGACCAGTATGCTATATGCCAAAAACAGCAATACACAAGAACCAGCAAGAAGGTGTGCCACTGGTTTTAGGCACGGTAGTCAATATGTCCTTGAAAGCAATTGAGATGTACATAATTATGGCCAGCATCATCATCTGTAACTAAACAACGAACGTATCCAAAAAGTACATTAATAAAACGATATATCTGATACTCTACGGTTCACAGAAAACTTCGTATAATAAAACTAGTGTAGTGGAAGAAATTTGGTTGGCAGAGAGCTGAGAAAACGCCACGTATCTTAAGCTGTCAAAATTTTATATAATTCCAGTAAATACTGGTTTAATGCAGGATGACCAATATATCATGTAACATAGTACCATCACAACAGTGATCCTTCATACATGCCTTCTTATACTTTCACTCTTACTGTGATTTTAACCATTTTGACCCAATTAAGTAGTTTTTAAGTGAAACTGTTGATAGAGGTAAATGAAAAGTGTCCAGGAAAAATCACTAATCCTTGTAAAAAAAATCATTTTATATATTATGTCATGCGGATGGTATGAAATTTCCATAAACGCTTACCCCATATAAACAATACTTTATTTATTTTCTTATAAATAACTGTGCCCCGAGGAAGCGGTACGTGTGTTGTTTATAATATATGATAACAAGTGTAATGTTTGTCATAGTGTAAATGTCTTGTCAAACAGATATCACCACTTACTTGAATATCCTTTATTCTTTAGGGTTTGAACCCCGAACTAGATTTCCCCGAATGCCAACTGATACAGATCACTCGTCCTCGGGCTTTTTTTGTTTTACAATAAGCATTACAACACTGTTGAAGGCTTGCAAACCATTAGTTTTTGTTTAAATAAACTTTAAACTACAACAGGAGCAAAATGTTACATTTTTTAAACAATTATTATAATTATAAACAAATATATAATGACAACATTGTTATGTTCAACACTTGATCATTCACAGTCGTATTTTTACCGGATATATGTGAATCAAAAGGACAAAAAATAATAATAGGTTAAGTTTTCAAACGTAAGATATTAATCGAATGATATAGTATGTATATAGCACGGGAGCAGAAAGCATTAGATATGAAAAAAAGTCAAGCTTCAGCTGTCTTACTATGGAATCTCTTTTGTAATTGGGCATTTATCGTACATTCATGCATTTTGTATGCAAGTCAGTCCATACAATTCTATTTTCAAATAAGTATACATACAGCTGCTTCAAGGATGTATTCTTCAATAAAAATAGAAATATAAAAAAGAGCTCGAGTAGGACGTTAAGGATGCCTGTAGCTCAATGGTTGTAGCAAGCAGATAATTAAAGCAAGACAACGCTAAAAGATCAAAATGTTACCTAGTAAATAATTTAGAAAGGCAAGTAACTACACCATCCCCGGTGGTTTTGTTATTATTTCGCGATTATAACGTCACAGAGCTGGAGCATCTGAAAACAATTTCTCGTCACATCAATGCTCTTCTCTTTGGGTAGTTTCTTCCTAACCAGAGGCTCCATCTGGTGTCACAGTTAGTGTCGTGCTTTCCTGTTAAATGAACATATAAATAACCCGGGAACATATATGCGGGGAACTATCCGTTTTCCAGACTGATCCCTGGGATCCTCTCCTTCCATTGCGATTAGTCCAGCACAACGCACACCCAGCATCCATTCTTCTTGCTACTATTATGCGCTCAGCGCTGATGAGCCCAAAGAACGCGGTAGCAAATAGCAGTCGCATGGTAGCATTTGCTACTCTTGCGCATAGCTTCCGACATCTCGCACTGAGCAGCTACTGGACTTGCTACCATCAGGCACAGCCCGGCTGTTATGCGCAAAGTGCGCGGTTGCAAATCAGACCTGCACGGTAGCAAGTGGCTGTCATAGGTACCAACGGAGGCTATGGATATTCGATCACAATTTCTGCTTATATTATCTTAGTGCTAGTTATTGCTGCTAGAGTTCGCTCGAACAGGACCACCCAAACCAATATGCGCGGTAGCAATAACTGTCGCAAATAGGCAAACAATAGCGCGGTAGCATTTGCCATGGGTCATATTAAGCTGCACCTCTAGCAAGCTCCTCTCATGTCCACTTCCCCTGGCGTTAGTCTTAGCACCTGCTTGCCAGACAATAAAGTACAGGTCTGTAATCAATGAAAGAAAACAGCTCTAAATATAATGAAAGATACAAGAATGCCAAAATATTTTATTTGCAGACAGAGTGTCACCCACAGTGGGAGGTAGATACTTTATATATAAATGTCTTGAATCTACATGTGTCAGTATGCCTGTGTCCCCTCTCTTCCACTAACTCTCTCTCTCTCTCTCTCTCTCTCTCTCTCTCTATATATATATATATATATATATATATATATATATATATATATATATACATATATATATAAATATATATTATTGTCCTAAGTAGGGTTCAGTACTTGCAGTGTAGTACTCGGTACAACTGATGTCGATTGGCTTAGCTCAAAGTTAAGTACGTTGGAGCATCGTGTTATAACTTCGAAATATCACGCCGTTGCCGGGGGACCCGGGGGTTATACCAGGTACGGCATGAAACTCGGAGTAATAATGATATATATATAAAGACACACATATACCTATATATATATATAATATATATATATATATATATATATATATATATATATATATATATATATATATATATATCAGACTTTGCATTTGCATGCATTCCAATGGGTTCGCTAATGTCACAAAAAGTTGCAAAAGCGTCTTTTTTTATTCATCAAACTTCATGATCTGGTAATATTGTAATAAAGCAGGCAAATGTCAAATCTATTAAATTTTTTGTCATTTTGAAATGCCTTTATTTGAGATGACGTAAATGATGGTGAATAAAATAAAGAAAAAAATGCTCAATGTAATCACCGTCAAATGTCACTCTTATGGTTGGAAAAGTGATCATATTTTCGCCAAAGCCCTGTCAACCTTAAAACAGAGGTCACTTTTGTTTTCCTGGAAATATATTTCATTCTACAATTAAAGTGAAAGAATAACACGGAATTGAGTAGAACCACTGTGTGTGGGGTGTATTAATGTCCGTGTTAATGGTCATATTAACCCGACACAAAATAAAGGTTTTAATGACACACACATATGGGTTGTGATGCAAATCCTTTTTATCGTTCCCGTGTCGTCAGAGGGGGCAATATCGAAACGTGGACACACATCTTATGCAAATTAACATCCTTCATTTTTTAACAATTTCCGAGGACAATATAAGGCGTAAAGACCGATTATCAGCACCTATTTGAGATGTATAATATCAATAAGATTGTTTCAGGCGTATTCAAATTTTACTAGAATGAATTTAAATAGAATGATTAACCATCAGTACTAAGAAAAAGTTGAACAGCAATCATATGGAAAAATGTAATTATTTTCCATCACTGAAACACTTATTTAAGATATCTGATAGGTATTTGGTTATGAATGAAATAACACTTGAGGGAGAGTGAACGTTTGAGCCATGAGGCGATTCATAGCGACAGTGCTTTTTTGCTGTTTATTAATTTACTCCACAACACAATAAAACCCAATGCATTGCTAAGTATACCAAGGCAAGGACCATGAGATTGTATTACCACACCAACGGACCATATTCTCTCATCCCTTTTGAAGCCTTTTTTTCAGTCGGCTCAGGTTGTCATATATTTATAATAGGTTATCCTTGTTTTTCACGCATGGGTTTATTTATCAACATTTGGTGTAGAGAAAGTCTAAACAGTATAAGTAAATTTCATCATTGTTAAAGTTAATCCATCGTTCAATCGTGGCACACAGGCTTAGGGCCTTTCCTCAAAGCATTGATTTTATAAGAGCTTGACTGGGATGAGATTTTATAGTGTAATCAACAGCGGTTAAGTTGTATAGTTTCTTTTAGATAAGGGTCGCTTCATATAGGGATAAGTCTTGCATATTAAGAATAACATCAAATTGATAGCTAGTTAAAGCAAGTAGGACAAATTTCCCCCCTGAGGGGATTGACCTGTACTGTGCCATTGAATCGATTCTTGCTTTAGCCGACACTAAATATTCCATTGTATCTATTTCACTTAAACCGTGGACTTTTAAGACGCTATAATTGTTTGTGTGATTTTTTATTTGTGTGTTAAATGATAATTGATATTTGAGAGCATTTTTTTCGAGTAAAATAATGCAAATAATTATTAACCGGCCGGCTTTCTAGATTTACAATTGCTTGTCACTTAAATGTCCCCGATCGGGTTTAAAAAATTAAATAAAAAACGTGTTGATGACTGAGGGTGTGCTACCTATCTTCGGTTAAAGGACAGATTTTAAGATTCAAGGCGAAAGCACTCATTTAACATCAACAAATACTTAATTATTTAGTCGCCTGCAGATGTCGCTACATGGCAAAGTAATCATATTCATATTTTTGCAAGTTTCCCCGATGACTCAGCATGTGACATGTTGCTACGTGTTTGCCTCTGTGTGCTGCTATCTTTAAATCAGCATATTTGTCTATTGAATTAAAATATCTACAGAATGTGTACATGAATGTGTACTATGGATTATCAAAAGAAAATATACATTAGGTGACCCAATTCAATGGAATGTGAATATTCCATAATCAGCGCAATGAAATATGTATAATTCCAGTCAATGTGCCCTAATGATAATATCTTTGTTGAGAAAGCTATTTGAAAGAAACTTGTCAAGCAAACTATATTTATTGGCAAAACACATTTTCAGTTTGTCAGTATAATGTGAATGAAATGTAGCTTGATATCATTACCCCTGCTGGGAGAAAATGATTAAGTTATACTTAATTAAAGGAATATGTTGAAAATCTCAGACAAACTGGAATGACCCAGGAATGGGGACGATTTCACTCCTAGGGTTCGCAGGTACAGTAGTAACCTGGCCTGTCACATAATCCGAAACCGGAATGGAATTCTTCAGATGTATATATACTTAAAGTTCCATAATTTTAAGTTTGCAATCAAAAGGAGGCGGTTATCTCCAGGAAAAATAAATAAAAAAAAAGTTTTAGGCATACAAAGTATCGGGAGACTGAATTATCTACGCTTAGTGAGATTCATATTGATATTGATTATTGGAATTGATATATATATATATATATATATATATATATATATATATATTTGTTTACTTTAAAGCAATTAGTGAATTTATTTCCATTCTGTATTTTGAGATAATTTCTCTGAAGAACATATGCTGTGCATTCTCACCCACGTTTTCTGATGTGTATTGATAAACTGTACAAGAAATGTCAGCACCTCATATTCCAAAAAGGATACAAAAAGTCTAGTAGCCTTTGGCAATCTTTATTCAGTTCTTGAATAAAGAAAGAGACAGCTTGAGAAGAACGCATATGACGTTTTAAAAGTCCGTAAGGATTAATTCTTTTTAAACGAGTATACACATATTACAAGGCTTAACATTAACATTAATCATAGTGGTCATAACATATAATTATTTTATATCATACGTGTATCACGTATTGTCAACATAAAGAATATACATATTCTAAAACTTCCAAGAGTACAACAATGAAACATTTACCCAGGGTTGCCCCGCTATTGTTCGCAAATTTAAACACGTTATATCATCACGGAATCTATAACTTAGGAACGGTTTAAGACGTATTGCTGTTATAAATATAAAAATATAAATAAAGGTACCGGAACGTGATGCCCAAAATGGCGATGCTCTTCTACTGCTCTTTGCAGTCAGCCTTGCTTGTGTATATAATGTATCAGGCAACATACGTGGGTTTAAAAAAAAACAACATATCCAGCCTTAATAAGTTGCATATGTACTTCTATGGAAGTGTACGACAGCGTTTCCCAACAGGTAGGTTGACGTACACTTAAGTTTTTTTTGGGGTAAAAGCATAAATTGATGTTCGTTTAGTTGATTCGTATGGTATTTTTTCTCTTTAAATAATGAATTCCAAATAACAACCCCTCTATTATAATTCCCATAAAATTGAAAGCTGTCTGGTAAATTTCTGTTTGTTTTACATTATGTTTTGATTTATGCATTATCTAATAACCAGATAACACTCCAGTATATGATCATAATACACACTGATTACGCTATATATATAAATAATGCGAAATGCAGCCTGATTAAAATATAAATGACCCCAGAAGGCTAAAAATACATACGGGTATATGTGTTCGATAATTTGTATCGGACAGCTTTCCTCTATGCTTCGGCAGTGCAACTCGCTTCACTGATAAAACTCCTGAACCACAGTGGTTCGATGTTTTTTGTTAGTTTTCCAAGTATGGAGTTTTCACCTTGTTAAACTGTAATTAATAAAATTACAGATTGCAAGGGAGTTTTCGCTCGAGGTGTCACTATCAAGCCAGATGGTGCCAAAATGCTATATATGGTCAGATGCGAAATGGATGGTGCTCCGTGGACGGTTTTGATGAGAAGAATCCGGGGGTCTGTTGATTTCACCCGCACATGAAAAGAATACAAGAACGGTTTCGGGAACCCTCAATCCGAGTACTCGGTTGGTAAAAATTCATGTATTATCTCACATCCCAAAGACGCTACAAGGCTCGATTTGACATGATGTTATGGAGCACTGGTGCTACGGCCTACTCTGAATTCAGCCATTTTTCTGTCGGACCGGAAGCGAGTGGTTATCAACTATCAATCAGCGGTGAAACAGACACAGCAACACGATGCGGCATTGTGAGACACAAAGGCATGAAGTTCTCTACAAATGATAGAGACAATGATAAAATCAGTGGAAACTGTGCTGGCACCTTTCCAGGAGGATGGTGGTTCAAAAACTGTTGAAATATTAACTTTACTGGACCCTACGACACTGTGTGTGACGCCAGATGTAGCCGTTGGTATAGTTTCCGCACTCAAAGAGATGAGAGTCCGCGTAACCAGAATCTGAGCCAAAATTCTAAGACTTCTGTTATGAAAACAACAGATATCCTGAACATTAACGGTTTTCACTATGGCATTATGGTTAACCTATGATTCATTTGCATGGTTATTTCTTGTTATTACACTTTAGCCAAATAATATTTCCGTATTATAAATTGATTATTTTTTGTGCACAAGAGGGATGGTTTCCATTGGATTTCAAATAGAAAAAAGAGACATAGAACTTCCATTTCGTTGTTTGAATTGAAGTTTGAATGTAATGAAAATTATGGTGTCGACGGATGTCCTCAAATATACTTCATTAACATTAACATTATATTTTATGATGACATGTAAGTGGCTCGCTTGGATGTCCGAAGGATATATAGAAATTGGCGTTTTCATTCATCAAACATTAGGGAGTGTCATTTATATTTCTGTATAAATAAAAACAGCACCTGCCAATAACTGTTCAAATCAGTAACTGTGTTAGATATTGCCTTAGTACACATTAACACAAATTGAAAAATACCATATCCAGACATATTGGATCATATGCAGGGGATAAAAAAGATGACTTCCAATGGTCTCTTTCCATTTTCCTACAAATATGAGGACCAGCCTATAAAACCCGTGATGGCCAAAACGTGTTTAATTTAAACTAAACTTTTGATCGATCTGATCATCATATTTGCCGTCACAAATTATATGAACATCTTTCCGAGATCTGCATTTTAGCAACCTATCAACTTTTGCATATGTCCAGTATACAAGATATCATCCCGGCCCAGGCACCGCAAGTTGATAGACAGGCACGCCACGTGTCTCCCTGAGATACCTTTTGCACAGGTGACATAGGGTCCCTCGTGACGTGACCACCCATTGAAAAGAAGGCCATCCAATAATGTCCTGATGTGTTTAAAGATTATACGTTTAAGTTTTGGCATGGCCTACACTTGTGTTACATATATAATCAGACATGCTAATCGTTGTAACTCAATTCTGTGACATGTTTATATTTTGACTTCTAGATATTTAGTGATATGCAATGTTAGGTCTTCTTCAACGTATATTAACTATTATTATCTTATTCTTAGCAAAATCAATTCATTGTGTATAAACATTATAAGTTAAAATATGAAAACAAGCAAAAAAAAAAAGGTCAGGGCTCAAATAATAAGACCCACTATATATGGATTCTTGTAGAGAAGGAAGTAATCACCCAAGGCCTGAATTAAGACTAAAAGATGCACGAAGACTTACTGACATGTGCAAACTGTTTACTGAATATTAACCCCATTTCTCGTCTGCTTCACCTTTCTTCTCATATACGTTCTATATTGATAGTTTTGTCCATTAACCCTTAGGAACAGCTACAGCAGTTTTACAAACGTTTTAATGCTATTTAACACAGGGCACACCATAGTAAAACTTGTGACTTCGAAGTAGCGTCCAGTAAGGGAATCTTAATTGGGGTGCAGGACATCATGCTGCTTGGCTTTGAAGGCTTTCTGTTTATCAACATTAAAGTTTTGGATTGTTTGTCATTTTCGTCAAATCCTTCCTTTTGATTCTTTCTTTTGAACCGAATGTTGATTGGATTGTCCATTCAGGAATGATTCCGGCCCAGCTGTTAGTTTGCATTTCCTGACAGACATCCGCGAAATATCAGCTGACAAGCCTGATGGTAACGTGGCCTTGAAGGTATGCCCGTTGTAACTCTTTAAGGCTGGATTGTGACCAGTACTGATGAACTTTTTTATTCTAGTGGACGGAGGCAAGGTGTCTTACCAGGTATTGGCCAAAACCAACATTCAGCGCTGTGCATGGCCCCGGTGATCATGGAGGTTTAGGCATCTCACTTGTGAGAGATGGCATAGTTAATCAGTATCCACTCTTTTGATTTTATTCCTCTATTTCGGATGCATATAGTTTGTTTTGTATTCTGTTTTTGTAAAAAAGATCAGAATCAGCAGACTATCAGAGTGTAATTTACCAGTGCCGTGAGAAACAGCATGTCTGTCCATTGTTTGCAATATGCCGCAAATTTGACAATGCATAATCAGCGTGTCTGCAGAGAGGGTTGGCTTCCTCTAGGCAGTCAGGATATTAACAAAAATATATCACAGCTCCATAACTACTGGCTAGCAGAGAGGAATTGACACTTATGACAGACAGATGGTAGAGAGGTTGTGAGAAAGCCCTGTTTATCAGTATTTAGTTGATCATGGAAGGGTGGATTGATAGCTGTATGAGAAGTGTTGTTCTGAAAGCAAACCATACCCCGTGAATCTTGTCCTCATGCTTGGCTGTGCCTTTTCTGAAAAATAAAATAAAGGCTTCGCCCCATTTATTAAGAATTCTCACAACGTAATATCAGTTCGTGGTAGGGGTTGAACAACTGAAGGATGATCAGTTGATTACTTTTTTTCCAGGAATTAACGCTGTCACTGTAATCTTCTACAGTTGGTTTATATTAAATGTTTTATTGTCCGTTGTGTCTAGAGCTGTTTATCAAAGCGTTGTGAGCGAACAATCCACGAAGCAGAGATCTAATCTGAGAAAAATGCACGGTTTTGGTCCTTTGAATTGTACTGATGTCCATCATTATGGCTTGCTTGATATTTTAGAATATTTAAATACTCGATGATTCTTATACGCCCTACACCCTAGCGCATACATATAAAGATTCATTCAAGCTGTGGTACTAATACAGATACATAAGTTTACAAGCGTCTTGCTTGACATCTTACATAGGTGTATAGGTTTAAAGTTTACAAACGTATACTCACTGATATTTCAACCACTGAGCAAGCCTTATATTGAACACCAGTTCCAAAAATGGGCAGATACGATGACGAGTAATCCTAACATAACTATTTTAGTGTACATTGTTCGTAACTGACAGCTAATTTTGACGCCATCTTAGATTTGCCATTCGTGACTGCTAGGGGATTATTTATTTGCTTATAATGGAATTCTCGACCCAAAAGGGTGGTAGTGGAGACCTTTATCACGACTCTAGGATAATTATTATAAGATTTTCATCAATTAATGATATTGGATAGGATATAGGATTTGGCAGTCGTGTGACAGCAACTTAGTTAATTGATTTACATGACCCCACAAGCAACACAGTAGTAGATGCCAACATCACATATCTAGTAAAAAAAATATATATGATAGTTTAGGTTCTTTTCGTACATTTTAGCAGTCAATTGGACGCCGTGTTGGATTAGTATGTAATGTTACTAGTCGAAATTGCACGAGTTGGGTTTGGTAAATTCCCCCCCCCCCCGAACAACATATACCAAGACCACGAATCGAGAATGAAAAATAGGGTATTGATGGTAATGATGGGCACCATTTACGATTTGTAAGTCACGTGTCCGCTCAACGATGTTTCATTTTATTAAAATATTAATTTAAAACATTAACCTCACCACAGATCATATAACCTAAGACTATTCCCGTAACTGAATATGTTGAAATGTCTGCAATTTAAGTACTGTAAGTGAGAGATGGTTTCAAAGTGCCGAATGTCAAAAGCACAGGCAGCTGATATGGTCTGTATCGTAATGTCTGAGTATTTGCAGCCAACATTGACCGCTGCGTAAACACATCCATGTTTATAACTCATGTTATGAAACCTGACGTTTCATAGTCCAGACAACGTACATGGACACTTAGATGAATCGACATTTCCATCCGTATCCGTGTGTCTGCAGTAGCCGAGACCCGATTCTGGTGGACTCCGAAAAATAAAGTGACCTTTTGGGAGCGTTTGGAGTACTTAAGCTAGTCTACATCACCTCTCTCTTTCTATCTCTCTCAATATATATATATATATATATATATATATATATATATATATATATATATATATGCGTAGGTGGGTTAATACAATATGTTTGCAGCATAGGCCTGTTTAGCCCGTGTCTTCATTATGAACATAACATTTCCAGATAGTTTTATGGCCCCCTAGGAAACCCCGAAGTTATACTTTCTTCTTAGCCAATGAGACTGCAGAATTCACTCAGACGTAAACCGGTATACGGGCCACAAAAGAAAGCATCAATATGCACAAGGTCAGAAACGCTTGAAGCAAACGTAGGGTAAACATTCTGTTGATTGGGTTTGATAGCAACAAACGTTATACAGGGTCAACAGAACTTTATTTTTCATGTTTTTGAGTAAGGGGATAAGGCCGTACCATGTAAAGGATTGGTTTTATATTATAATTCATGCTTATTATCGGAAATAATATTTGAGTTATCATTGTCATCAATACCATGGTTGCTTACGTAATTAATGGAAAGAGTGACATTAAGAATGCACTTACTCCTGATGAAGTCAGCTTCGCCTAACAAGGTGTAAACGATTTAAACTGCTGCAAATAGCCAAAACGCATGAAAGGAAGGAACAAGCGTGGGCAGTGAAAGGACATGTCAGAGTGCAAACAAAGGGGGGGGGGGGGGGGATGTGGTGCCTATGAGAAAGAACATCCAAAGACTGTGAACACTATATGGACTCTTTTTGATAAAAACCATTACCTGTACAATGACTGATAAATTATAGACACCATGTTTCAAAACAAAACATCTTTGCTGACCCAGACCACCCAATTTGGATACAAATGTAAGACATTACATAAGAACACATAAAAGGGCTTCCTAGTCTGCAATAATACCCGGTGGTCATTCATTACCGGGGCCTGGGATATGGAGGATTCCTAGTCCATGCAGGCACATCATTCCCAAAATATAACTGGATAGTGCATAGTACATTTAAAGGACAACTGTACTTTCCTAAGAAATAAAGAAATGAAAATAAACCTTGTGAAAAAAAAAGTTTTAATTTATTCGGATAAAACATATTTTTATTTAAATATTTTAAGATCATTCATATGAATATGGATAAGGCAAATTTGAAATAAATTTTTTTCACATATATATATTTCACATACATTTTGATAACGACAACAACAGGAAAGATTTGCTTAAATGGACTCAACACCAGTGTTAACATAAAAACATTTAAGTTTTTGTATAAAGTACCTTCATGAGGATACTTCAGCAAAATCGATCAATAAAAAGCTACTGGTTTTGTTCTTATTTCTCTTTACTACTTATTTATATGCTATAATTGACTATTTTATATATATATATATATATATATATATATATATATATATATATATATACAGTGAAAACAGGTCTAACGGACACCTCACTTAGGGGACACCTGGCTATAACGGACAAGATAGTTAAGTCCCTATATGTTATGTAAAAGCGGAAACTCTGTAAGGCGGACATCTCATTACTGCGGACAACGGACAGCAGATTTCAACTCAAACCAACATTCTAACAGTAAATAAACCTGACAAATGCGGACACAATACGCCACCTCCGGCGGACACTGATCGCTCGCCCCGGGCAACATCAATGACCACCCGTACTGTTGCTGTTCCCGGACCTTGAACACAAAGGATTATGCAATCCCCAGTTGTTACCTTAATGCGTGTCCATGCTCATGTCACGGTGTGATGTGCTCCTAAGTTAAACACAGCAAATATGAAACGGTTAACATCGTGTCACTTTATTTCACGGTTGACGATTCACACGTTGTGAAGCTGTATATTTTTCGCTCGACTGCGTGGTCATAAAATTGATTAAACGGCAACCGATTCCCAATGCGTCCCTTATCTCACCACGGAATATCTAACAGTAAAATTAGCCACTTTGTTAAAGCAGGCTGTTTAATATTAATTTATCGGTTTGGCTCAGTATATCTCAAACTGATCTGCTCAGTATTAAACATCTGCTCGCTCCGTAGCTGTTTGTATCGTGCCGCAGTGCACAAGCTCCTCGGGGTTCGTTTAATCTCGGGTGCCTTCAACATTAAAGCAAATCAAACGAACCAACCATCATCAAAGAAAGTATAGGCTAAAGCTGCACTCACCTATAAAAACGAATGTTCCCATGTTTGTAGCCATTGCAATCTTCGCATTATCAACGTTGTCATTATTTTTTTAGATTATCGCATTTGGACAGCGGAACAGGGAGAGTTTTAGGCAATGCCGCCAGGTGGCACCACACGTACTCCTTATGCTTATGCTATATAAGAAAATCAAGCCTATTCGACTGAGTGAATCAACGAAATAGAAGGTACGCGAGTATATGAACATTTTTTTTTACGGATGTCTTCATAGACTTTTCTCCTTATATTGGTTACTATTGAGATAAGTAAAAATAATCACAGTTTGTATATGAATATCGAATGCATGAAGTGTGCATGAATATGTTATACATATACATGTAATCTGATATAATACAATAAGCACGTTCTTGCAGCTGTTCGTTGTCTTTATTTATAATCACTCAGTTATCAACCAAGGTCAACATGCCTAATAAAGACACCTCATAGTTAACGACAAAATGATTGAGTCACTACACTGTCCGCTTTTGACAGGTATACATATATTGTGAAATTCATTAAACTTCGTCAAAAAAGGAAACGTTGATGTTTACGATGCTGAACTTCGGCACATTGAGTAGTGAGAAGACCTTCAGACTGATACGTAAAAGCGATACCTGTAAAACGGGAAACATGCGCGTGTTTAGTACATGAAACTTTGATCAAGAGGTTTTTCATTTTACTTGGTCAATATTTTGGCCACGTCTCTGCCGAGTACTAGATCTGAGTAGCTGTATGAATAATTTAAAGATGTTTGCGTCAGGACATTTATTAGGTGTTTTGAACATTTTATGTGTCTTCATATTCTCAATATATATATATATATATATATATATATATATATATATATATATATATATAAATTTATACATATATATATATATATATATACATAATTATCAACATTAAATAATTTGATAAAAAAAATAATTTATCTCCATAAAAATAACTCTAGCTATAACCCCTGACTGGTAATTTGTTATGAAGTCCGATTACCCGCATACCTTTATTAAAAGATAATTCTTCCCGATGAAGTGTTTCAGAAAGGCTCATATATCATCCTCAGTGAAAATAATTTAAGTCCAAAAACTGGTATATATATATATATATATATATATATATATATATATATATATATATATATATATATAATTATATATATATAATTGTTTAAGGTATTCTCAAAATTTCCGGATGATTATTTGAAATCCATGACATTTTTTAGGTGATAGATAGATGTTATAATAATATTTATAACTAATATAAGAAGAAGTGTTGGTAGTAGTAGTAGAAGTAGTATTCGTAGTAGTAGCAGTAGTAAAAGTACTAGAAGTAGTACTGACTGGTTTATAACATTAAACCCGATGGTGCCAAGATGCCATATATGGTCAGGTGCGAAATGAACGGTGCTCCGCGGACTGTTTTGATGAGAAGATTCCTGGGTTCTGTTGATTTCAACCTTGCGTTGAAGGAATATAAGAACGCCTTTCGGAAACCCTGAGTCCGACCATTAGGTTGGGAATGATTGCATTGCATGATCTTACAAACAAACCAAAAAAAAAATATGGCTCGATTTGACATTAGGGTCTGAAACAATGGGGTCTACCCGGGATTCGGCCATTTTTATGTCGAATTGTAATCAAGTGGATATAAAAGTCAAAGCAGAATATAAGGACAGATGTATTTTAACAAGCATGAAAAGCTGTTGTACCGTCACCGTTCAAACGAAAGACGTACTGATTCATATGTATTACATATTTTGACCCTAGATTTCAGTAATTAAGTGACACTGGTATAAGTGATAAATCATAAACATGTCTAAGGTTACTCTATTATCCTTCTTTAAAGCATCAATATTTATTTTTATTGTAATAACTAGTTAATAACACGGTCTCGAACACCAGGGAGTGTCGGTATTTATAAGAATACAATGACCAATAAAATTTTATGGTAGTCATAGTGTAATGTACTACGGCTAGGTTTCACGACATATTCTTATTTGCCCGTCACTTTGCCCCAAACATAAGCTATCTTTATCACCTTAGCATATAAAGATGCCCCACTCTAGGTCTGATTGTTCATATAAAATACGCATTACAATACCAGTAAAAGATACAAGCCAAAAATAACATCATAAATGTCAACGGCTGTCAGGCTATAATTCTTTGATAATATGGGAACTTCACAACAGGAGTTGATCACAATTTAACAATCCTTTTGAAATTTGTTAAAAATAAAATATTGTTTATATTTTATTTTTGAAATCGAATATTTCATGTATAGATTACCAGATATCCGGAAAAAGGGAACATTCGAAAATGTTGAGTTTAAGTATTAAAACGTGCATACATTAATACGAATAAAATATATAAATATATTCATTATTTATAACTTTCAATTTAAATATATATAATTTAAATATATGTATGCATTTTAACTGAGTATTATGTTACGACATTTTATACAATGGACTAGCTTGTTTTTTCTCTCGATAGCCCGAAATAATGCTAATTCGTCCAGAGGGAGGCAAACCCATGCATACTTCAGATATAAAGCAAACAAGCCAACACACGAAACAGATATGAGAATATCCGTGACCAGATACGTGTGCATACAAAAGAACTAAAGTTGTAAAAAAGATTATTATGTAATGTTTACTAAATTGAATAGTGTTGAAGTTCAAACTGTGCTGAGTAATAATAAAAATACTTTGCATTAAAATATATAATAACAACACAAAATGAGAGGGGCCAAATCCTAAGCAACACTCACCATCCCACCATGAGAATAACCTATTGATTATTTAGGAAGTAAAGTATCTAAGCATCACCAGTGATTTGGGTAGTCGTTCTCGGTCACTACGTCACATGACTGTAGCATCTGAACTTAAATTTTCGTCACGCGAATGCTCATTTCTTTGAGTGGTTTTCCTCTGTACCAGCGGCTACATCTGGCGTCACAGTTGTTGTCATAAGGTCCTGTAAAATGAACCAGTTACAACCCTTGTACCACCATCCACCAAGATACCGGACAGCACAGTGCCTCCTGTCCTCGTCATTGTCTCTATCTTTAGTGGAGAACTTCATTCCGTTATGATACGCCATCCCCCCTCGTAGAGCAGTATCTGACTCACCACCGATTGACAGTTTGTAACCATTCGCTTCGTCCCCGACCCGAAACTGTGTGAATTCTAAAAATGATGCCTCACCAGTGCTCCATAGCTTCATATCAAACCGAGCCTTATATGAACTCTGTGTTGTGAGATGATGCATGAGTTCATTTCCAGTCCAGTACTCAGATTCGGGGTTTCTAAAGCCATTCTTGTATTCGTCCCATGTGCGGCTGAAATTTACAGACCCATTGAATCTCCTCATCAGTACTGTCCACGGAGAGCCGTCCATCTCGCATCTCACCCTCGATGGCCCGCTGGCCCCCTCTGGTTAATGTTGTACACCCCAGTCTTGGTGCCGCCTCTTTTTAATACCTTATTGCCATCTGGAACAAATGTTTTGTTGTTGGCGTTATATAAAGACCAGATCTACTCACCATGTATATTGTTGCTACAAAATAGCCAAACTGCCTATAAAAATGTCACCAGACATCATTATTCCTTAAATGAAATTGCAGTTCAGGCTTCACACAGTTTATGGTCGAGTCAATTACTTGCGACTTCTGAGAACCTTCAATTTAAATTTCAAGTATTTTAGTCAGACTGTAAAAAAAATCTATGTCTACGAAAGAAAGGTCGAAAAACCTTGCCGGTTGTACATCAAAACGGGTCATGAACTGTAATATAAGCATGACATTATATTAATTTCAGGGTCTTAAATTAATTTTAACGGTTTTAATATGACAGTTAAAAACGCACTGGGTATAAAATATTACACAATTATATTATTCAAATTAAAGGTGAAGAGAATGGAGGAAAACGGTGCACGATGCAAAACCAGGCGCTTCTTTCTCTTTAATTTTAGGTCAGTAGAGAGGGGTCGCGAACCAACTACACCCCTAGAAAACCACCCCTGATAATAAGAACTGTACATGGAATTAGTGCCTGGTGAATACTTCAGTCGAAATGTAAAACAAAATACAATATGTGTTGCTTAAAATACTTTTAGGTAAGTATTCATGTAGAGTCCTGGACATATTACGAACTGACATTATGAGAAGTCCAAGGTCGCTCTGCACTTGTTGTATGGAAGTGTTGAACGTAGCTTTCGTGACGTCATCCGTGATTTGTGGTGTGAAGTAATGGATTGCTTGGAGTATGCTATGTTGATGTGTCGCTAGACTCTTCACTTCTCTCTCTAGGTTTTTATGGCTCTGACTGGAGAGCATTTACTTGTTCAAGGATGCGGTATGCTAACTTTATTTGGTTACCGGCTGACTCTCTCCCTGAAGCAGTGTCTCCACACTTTCGGTTGATTTGGTTGCGTTGTCTTTGGCATCACGAGGATGTAGTTCATAAGCAGTTGATGAACGTTGAATGTATTTTGCTGATTCAACCGTCCTTGATTAACCGAAGTAGCATGGCATATACAGCTTTAACCCACAAGAGAAAACATCAGCAGTGGAAACATCATGCTGCAAGCTTGGTCACACAGTCAATCTCGAATGTCGTGTTCGGTTGCTTTTATAACGGATTACTAACAATAATGGGATGATGAAAAACTGTCCTATGATAAATAACACCAATAATAGAACAGTCTATTTAAGCATGGACCTACACTTGTCCCCTATTGACTCGAATCAAGTTAGATAAATATGCAAGACATTATTGATATAGGTACTTGTCATTCATTAAAAGTATGTTTCTAACTAGGATTATGTTTTGTAAACATATGGCTTTTTACCAAGTACACATTTATGTTATTCTGGATTGAAACTGAAACCGATGTGCCTCTGCGTGGATAAATTGGTTTAATTTGTTAGTTAAAAGGATGCAGTCCAAAGAAGTATACTATATAAAGTGACATGGGCATGTGGGTCAGAAGAAAAAAAAACACCTGCATGTGTTTAAAAGCGTCTTTTTCTAATTAATATTTAACGAAGTATGTGAATTTGCAAAGCAGAAGTAGTATTATTTTTCTGTGTTTTTTTTTTTTTGTTGCTGCGAGTTTGTTCCTTTTTTTCTAATTTCGACAATGTTAGTCTGTATATTATTACGAAATACTCCTTCAAGCTAATGTTACATGTGGTACTGGATATGTTTCTTCACTGATAATCGTCCATGGTTGATTCTGTTTTACATGGATAAGTGTTGAGTTAGTGTTTAGATAATTTAATGAGCTCAAAAGCAAAATTTTAACTGTATGGCATGCGTCTTTACTTACAAGGAGCGAGTCCCCCCCCCCCCCCCCCCCCGTTACACAATGTGTAAAATATTGAAAATCAGCCGTTTAAAACAAATGTTTCACGAATGAATTTAATTAAATATTATCCGTTGACCAGATGACGTAGTATAGACGAGCTGTAATTACAACTGATACAGCCACTCAATCGCAAAGATTATTATGCCTCTCTCTCTCTCTCTCTCTCTCTCTCTCTCTCTCTGCATATATGTAAGGCCTTTTAGATTTGAATCCAATGGCTTCTGTTTATATTACAAAGTGAAATGGAAAATAAGAAAAAAACATCATGTAACAGCACAATAGTTATTGCTTCGTTAGTCATATGATGATAGTCCATTAGGATAATTAATACGTTTATATTCCTCAATCTGCCATAGTCGCTGTTTGTTTACAGTACAGTACAGTACACATATAAAAAATATACTTACTCTACACAAATAGGGTGATGGGAAATTGATTCAAAATTTGGGTAGTCCATACCGGGGTATTTTCTTTGACAGAGTATACATAAATCTTTAGAGAAAAATGTTATATATACCCGGCAATTAATGAAATCCTCTGTGACAGTTCCTAGGATTAAGGATATAATAATTAAACGGTCGTACCTGGAGACGCGTGTAAATAATATATATATATATATATATATATATATATATATATATATATATATATATATATATATATATAGCCTTTTGTCTACTCAATAAACAAAAAAATTATATCGCTTTGACGAGGAAGGCATTTTTTACATATGCCGATAACGACTATATTTTCTGTCACAAAACTATATAATATACTGTCACAGATAGCCACGGAGCGGAAATGTACACACACATTGTAATAAATCAATCAGGAGTGTATTTTATTGGTAACAATGGCTCGTGTTCATATTAGCGTCGCCGCTAGCAGTTACAAATAAATGAACTTGACCTCATGTAACAAACAGTTTCCGCAACAGCATATCAGAGAAGAGGGTACCTGTTCATATGCTAAAAGCAAGGACCTTTACCTTTTAATCCTTTCATCTAATCCATTCTCATTTATCTAACAAGATGGTTGGGTTAAGATATACCGGCCACAAAAAAAATCATGAAAATTAAGAATAATGATAAGTGGATTAGCGGAAACTATGCTACTGCATATTCAGGAGGATGGCGGTTTAACCAGTGCTATGTTGTTTTTCTAAAAAAATGCTCTCCTAACGTCAAAGAGCCTATGCGTAACCAGAATCGGAGGCAAGAGGCTCAAAAACAGCGATGGAAGCACAAAAGAAAGCCTGAACATAAATGGTGGTTAATGTCGCATTGTTTGCAACGTTTTATTCATCCGGTATGGGTTTCTATCTTGTTCGCACATATTATCTAAAAATATTTCTAGTTGGTGAGGGGAGTGTTTTTGTGCACAGGAGGGTTAGTTTCAGTTATTTTTCTTAATGAAGTGAAAGTGTGAATGTAGATGTAAACAGAGGGATGATATAGACGGATGTATTAAAATAGACTACAGTTACATAGTGGATTTTGACATGATTCCAAAGTTATCATACACCCGATAGAGTGGACTATAATATATATATATATATATATATATATATATATATATATATATCTATATATATATATATAAATATATATATATATATATATATAATTTGCATTAAATATAAATCTTCCTTCTTCGATAAATCTCTCTCTCTCTCTCTCTCTCTATATATATATATATATATATATATATATATATATATATATATATATATATCCGCAAGGAAACTAAGGCAAACCCTTTCCTGCCGCGCTCAGATGACGAAAATTGAAATTACGACTTTAAAAGTGTCATTGCCATTTTCTTACTGACATGATAATCACCCTAAAAATTCATGATGACACAAACATTTTAAATTCCATTATTAATGAAGTTAATCCCTCGAATATAATACATAGTTTAATGAGATGATATCTGTCTTAAGAGTGTGCATATATTATCCTTCCCGATAGGTAATCTAGCGAATTGTATTTATATTTACATTTTTTTATTATCTCGGTGGTCATGCTTGGCTTGTGAATTATCAAAGTGATACAATTTTAAATTTCTTAGATGTGATACATACCCGCATCTTCTCCTGTTATACAATATAATAAAATGACAGAAGCGATGTATTTTTAATCATGTATGAAAAGCTACTGTACTGTCACCGTTCCAAAGAAAGACGTAGCGATGCATTTGCATTACACATATTGACCCAAAAATGCAGTATTTAAGTGAAACTGGTAAAGGTGATCAATCGTAAAGATGCCCAAGGTTAGTATTAACCGCTATAACTTTCTTAGATGTCATACATACCCGCATCTTCTCCTGTTAAACAATAGAATAAAATGACAGAACGACGTGTTTTAACACGTACGAAAAGCTATTGTACTATCACCGTTCCATAGAAAGACGTAGTGATGCATTACACATATTGACCCAAAAATTGCAGTATTTAAGTGAAACTTGTAAGGGTGTTAAATCGTAAAAAGCAACACTCAACACACCGCCATGATAATACAATATTTCCTATTGATTGTTTAGAAAGTAAAGTATCTAAGCATCACCAGGGATTCGGGTAGTCGTTCTGGGTTACTACGTCACATGACGGGAGCATCTGAGCTTAAATTTTCGTCACGCGAATGCTCATTTCTTTGAGTGGTTTTCCTCTGTACCAGCGGCTGCATCTGGCGTCACAGTTGTTGTCATACGGTCCTGTAAAATGGACATGATAACAACCCTTAAACCACCATCCACCAGGATACCGGACAGCACAGTGTCTGCTGTCGTCCTCGTTGTCTCTGTCCTTAGTGGAGAACTTCATCCTGTTATGATACGCCATGCCCCCTCGCACAGCGGTACCTGACTCACCACCGATTGACAGTTTGTAACCATTCGCTTCGTCTCCGACCCAAAACTGCGTAAATTCTGAATATGATGCCTCACCAGTGCTCCATAGCTTCATATCAAACCGAGCTTTATATGCACTTTGTGTTGTGAGATGATGCATGAGTTCATTACCAATCCAGTACTCAGATACGGGATCCCCAAAGCCCTTCTTGTATTCGTCCCATGTGCGGCTGAAATCTACAGACCCATTGAATCTCCTCATCAGTACTGTCCACGGAGTGCCGTCCATCTCGCATCTCACCCTCGATGGCCCGCTGGCGCCCTCTGGTTTAATGTTGTATACCCCAGTCTTGGTGCCGGCTCTTTCGAATACCTCATTGCAATCTGGAACAAAATGTTTGTTGTTGGCGTTATATAAAGCCTACATCATCGAATCATGTATATTGTTGCTATAAAATAGCCAAACTGCCTATATAAATGTCACCAAATATAATTATTTATTATATGAAAATGCAGTTCAGGCTTTACACAGTTAATGGTCAAGTGAATCACCTGCGACTTTTGAGAAGCTTCAATTTATATTTCAATGATTTAATCATAATGTAAAAAAAAAAATCTATGTCAACGAAAGAGAGGTAAAAAAAAACCTTGCCGGTTTTAGTACAACACCGCTTTTAAACTATAATGCAAGCATGGCATTATATTAATTTTAGGGTGTTCAATCATTTTTACTGTTTTATATGACAGTTAAAAACTAATTCTCTTTAAGAAGCCGTAAAGACTGTTCATTTCAACAAAATGCCATTAGTTAAGCTCGGCTTTACATCAAGGTGTCCCACAGACTTTGCAGACGTTACATAATATTTCATAATACCATATAAGTGTAGGTGTTTGTGCTTAATACATTTATAACAAAGGAATGACCTCTGAACAAGGTACATAGAGATGTATATGTGTAAGCATAATATGAAGCAACAAAATGAAGAAATGTTATGGTTTATGGTCTTTACAACAAGGTATGAACTGTGATAAAAAGGTGATGATTTAAAACAGGTAGAAACTGGACCTAAAATACTAGTGACTACTTAAAGATGAAGAAAATGGAGGAAAACGGTGCACGATGCAAAACCAGGCGCTTCTTTCTCTTTATTTTTTGGTCAATAGAGAGGGGACGCGAACCAAATGCACTCCTAGAAAACCACCCCTAATTTTAAGTACTTTACATGGAATAAGTGCCTGGTGAATACTTCAGTCGAAATTTAAAACTAAAATACAGTATGTGTTGCTTAAAATACCTTTAGGGAAGTATTCATGTACAGTCCTGGACATATTACGAACTAACATTATGAGAAGTTCAAGGTCACTCTGCACTTGTTGAATGGAAGTGTTGAACGTAGTTTCCGCGACAGCATCTGTGATTTGCGGTGTGACGTTATGGATTGCTTCGAGTATGGTTTGTTGATGTGTCGCTAGACTCTTCATTTCCCTCTCTAGGGTTTCAATTGCTCTAATTGTTCGATTCCCGTTCACCTGGAGAGCATTTACTTGTTCAAGGATGCGGTGCTTTATCTGGTTGCCGGATGACTCTACCTGATGCCGTGTCTCCATACTATCGGTTGATTTGGCTACACTGCCCTTGACATCACCGATTATATAGTTCATAATCAGTTGATGAACGTTGAATGTATTTTGCTGGTTCAACCGTCCTTGATTAACTGAAGTAGCCTGGTACATACAGGCATAACCCACAATAGAAAACAACAGCAGTGGAAACATCATGCTCCAGGCTTGGTCACACAAATGATTTCGAATGTTGTGTTCCGTTGCTTTTATAAAGGCTTACTAACGATAACAGAATGATGAAAAACTGCGTCCTCAGATAAATAAGAGCAGTAATAGAACAGCCTATTTTAGCATGTGCCTACACTTGTGTCCTATTTCTCCCAATAAAATCAATTAAATATGCAAGGCATTATAGCTATAGAGACATGGCATTCATTACAAGCATGTTTCTAAACAGGGTTATGTATTGAAAACATATGACTATTTACCAAGTTCACATTTATCTTAGCCTGGGTTGAAATTGAAACCGGTGTGATACTGCTTGGATAAATTGGTTTCATTTGTTAGTTAATAGAGTGGAATCCAAAGGAGTATACTATATAATGTGGCATGAACATGTTGCTCAGGAGTGCAAAAAAGCGTTGTCTTTTCGTTAGTAATGTTTCACGCAGCATGTATATTTGCCAAGCAGATGTAGTATTATCTTTTTTTGTTGCTGCTAGTTTGTTCCTTTTTTTAAGTTTTGACAATAGTGGTCTGTACATACTCCTTCAAGCTAATTTTACAGTGGTGCTGAATATGTTTCTTCAAGATTATTGAGCATTCTTGAATCTGTTTTACATTGATAAGTGTTCACTTAGTGTTTCGATAACTAAGCAAAGTTTTAACTACGGCCGTCGGTTTTTACATGAAAGGAGCAAGTATTCTGCAACCCCCCCCCCCCCGCACCATCGACCACCCCTTTCTTAAACGAATTGGAAAATCATATATAGCATATCAACCCTTTGAAGCGAATGTTTTAAGAATGATTTTATTTAAATATTTAATATCCACCATGCAGTGTAATACACACTTGAGCTGTAGTTAAAACCGATACAACCTTTAACAGTATTTCGGAAAAAGAGGTTCGAGACGATTGTTTTGACGGCTACTGTTTCTTTTTCTGTCATTTTTGAGGATGAAGTCTGGCGATCATGTCTTCAAATATGGATTCCTATTTCTACACATTTGGCAATTGTACATGATGATTTGCTTTTCGTAATCCAGTGTCACTTAATACATAATACGATGTAAAATCTAAAATTTGTAACTGTTATTGATGAGTAAAATCATACATTTCAAAACAGATGAATCATCCCTTCTCCTTTCCTACAGTGTACTTTAATTGCATACAATTAAGTATAAATGTTTTTTTATTAAAATTTTTGATTTCTGGTTTAAATTAGTCTATTAAGATGCAGCTTGTTTTGCCCAATTTCGGTTTTTAGTCTTACAATCTAGCAAATGTCTGACTTGTTTTATTTCCAAACCTTAAAATAAATCATTTTGCATGGTATGAGGATATTGTTATTCAAAAACAGTTAATCTTCTTAGCACAGTTGGTGGTGTTCGGTTTCTTTTAGAATAGGGAGTGCATGAAACCAAGTATTTAAAGCCCCTGACCTTTCACTGTCCATTAACATGAATTCATATAGCTAATTCAAGTGTTTGACGTCTCGAGGCCGGTCTTGGCCTTGGCCATAGAAGGCCATGCCTCGGACTCGGACTAAAGCCCTCCGGCCTCGGTGACTCGAGGCAAACGGGTTCGAGGCCGGCTCGAGGCCATGACGTTTGACCTTCTTGAATATACTCTTCTTTCATTTGTCCACATGGTTCAAAATGTTAGCGGGCCCGCTGGCTAGTCGCCCTTATTTTTTCGTCTCACTCCTGTGAAAGATGTAGGTTCAATCGTGTTGGGTCCGTAAAAAATCTGCCTTCAGGCGCTAGAATAATAGCCTCTCTATTTTAAATCTCCCTCAGTCGCCATGTAGATATTCTTAATTTATATAATTAAAAGGTATTACCAGACGTAGCAAATCTTTTAATTTGATCTTTAACTTTAGTCTTATAGTGTCTATATACGTTGAGACGGTCGGGGCACTCTCATACGCCGGGGTGAAGTGAAACCTGTCAGTAAACCGCTCGCAAATGTCGTCACTTGAGCTTAAAAGATCAATGAAATCTGACTTGTTAACTTTCGCAAACTTTATATAATATAGGCGAATTGCGTAAAAAATATAAGAAATCATTCTGGTTCGATTACAAATAAAGCGCATTCATTGCAATTTTGGCGGGAAAATGTTGGTTTGTGATTATGTTTTTTTTTTCCAACTAAGATCCCGGTCGCATCAAGACATTATAAAGCAAATGACGCAGGGCTATATAATGGAACCTGCAGCTGACGATATCTGGTGTACCATCTCAACAAATCATATGTTTGTTGTCACAAGAATAGCACAATATCTCCGGTTCTGTGTCGATCATAACAGGGTATTGGGAGCAGGTCGGTTTCTAACGAATCGCCCCTACCGTTCATAACTGGTCAGATAATTTTAAGAAATCGCGTAAACGGTATTTTTTTGGTAGTGTTTCGTGTAAACTGTCTTTGTTTACGTAAATTTATTTTATTTTATTCATAGCGTTTTAAATAAACCTGCTACCGCTCAGTAATTAATAAAAGAAAAATAAATATGTTCAACACTAGTTAGTGCCGTGCCTGTTGTGGTATTTTATTTCAGTTTCTTTTAATTTTGACACTAAAATGTACGGGCCTGGAATTTTGCCGGGCCTGTAAAACCAATGATACAGAGGCCCGTTTGGCCTGTATATTTTCTGGACTGTATTCTGTTTTGACCCTTTTGGTCACCTTTGTCACAGAATTAAGTTTGAATATAGAAATATTCAATGAATTTTAGGTAATTATAATGATATATACAGACTATTGTAGCTCACAATATGCATTAAACCGATTTTTAACTTGTTGAAAAATAACTTCGAGGCAAAATACATAGAATTTTTTTTTAAGTTGGCAGGGAGGAAAGGCCTTACATATAGGTACATATACATATAGATGTACAAATATGTGCAATATTTATGCGCTTATTTTAATTTACAGTTTCCTTTCAATCTTCCGATCAAATTTGGTTGTGATCAAAACTGAGTGTCTTCCACAGTATACCGATTTACCTATGTATGTGTGCTCTTATTAAATGATCATCCACAATATCTTTGTTCGGTACATGTCTGAATACGTTTTTAAATGTACTATTATGTATGATTTTCCGTAATCCATTTTTAAATTGGTTTAACTAATGTGCAATTTTGTCAAGATGAATACATGGGTCGGTTTCTGTTTTATCCGTTTTGTTGATACCGTCGAGGAAGAAAAAAGTTGTTTGTTTGATTTTTAGGAATGTATTCTTGGTCAATAAAAGCAAATATTCATTCCTCATTGTTACTGAACATTCTTTGTAGAGTATACGATTCTAAGTCAAGTAAGTACTTGATCGATGACAATCTTGACGATTTGAGAGGGAGAAAAGAATGCCCTCATTTGTGAAAAGAACAACGTATCAGAAATGTTGAATAAAGTAATCTACACATAAAGTTATGATATAAAACCCTACCTGTATTTAATATAGCCAACATTCTTATGTCTCCATTCTTCAAGTCTCCATTCGTATAGGAATGCACCAGGGAGAATAGGGATGTCTGCTAAATGATGTGTCAGTGCAACAGCAAAGTACTACATGGTGATATCCCCGCTGTTTTGATTAAATCATGATTTATAAGTATGACATATAGAAATGGCCTTGTGACAGATATCTCTCCAAAGCAAATACAGAATCACATGGAGTAACCTGAATCTATGAATATGTATACGAATTAATATGAATGAAAATATTTGTAGGAGAAACCTTTTCTTTAATCAGAAGTTAGATTTAGGAAATATTTATTCGGGGAAAGAGTTAGTAATGTGATTGGGTTAACAGCAAAGTTGCTTGCGTATATGTCTGATACTCTAATGTGGTACTAAAGGAATTTCATGAAGAGCCTGGGGTGTTGGATAAAAGCATCCAGTTCCAAATTCATAATGTATCGATATGTTCCACCATGAAACAGCAAATAGTGTTTGGTGTACCAATCAAAATTAAATCATTGAAATTAATCGAGAACAGAAAAAGGTATCAATTTTATATACAAGCCATATCAAATGCATATTTCTCTTTACCTTTTCCTTTCGGAGGTTATTATGCCCGGAGAGTCTGTTTTCTATTCAGCCGGTAACGAAAACAAAGTTAGCAACACGTGTTAGCAACTGCTCCGATAAAACGACAAGCATGACGTTTAAAGACAGACATTTATTGTTATGAGAAGCACTCGAACATATTGGCTCTATATATATAAATCATTGCAGTATAACAGAAAAATAAAGTAATATTATGAGTAACCCATGCCTTTAGTGGGAATCATTCCATGTCTTAATTAAACTGAGTTGGAGCAAACATTTAATAAATGATTTGAAAGAAAAAAACTCGATGGTATTAGTATTTCACTTGACGTCACAGCTTCAGTCATAGTGTTGGATATAAAATGCTTATATAATTAATAGATACACTGAATGTGTGCATGCGTCTCTACAAGTCCTCTCTCTCTCTCTCTTTCTCTCTTCCCCCCTCTCTCTCTCTCTCTCTTTCTCTCTCCCCCCCCCCCCTCTCTCTCTCTCTCTCTCTATATATATATATATATATATATATATATCTATGTAATGTGGTTGATTGAAAAGTGTATTGCAATAAGTCGGTAGCCCACACCGCAGTATAAACATTGACACGTCTATATCAAAGACAATCTTTGGAGTAGCAGTGTTATATATACGTTGCCATAACTGTAACAGTCCGTGGATTTATTAACGGGACACGTTGGTTCCTTGCAGAACCCTGGTAATAATTCATACCTGACTGGGTTTACCCCGGAAAATGTCACCTGACACTTTTTATATGTACACGCGTTAATTAATATACATGCAGCTTTATACTCCAGAATACAAACTGAAAGGATTCATGTCATTTTGATAAGGATATCATATCACATATGTCAACAAGTAATAACTTTCTGAACCAAAATTATAACTTTAACCGACAAGGTCACATTCTTTCACTATTGTTATCCCTTCAAGCAGGTAAATACAATAATAACTGACGATGTGATTGAAAATATTTGTTGTCACACGAGTATGCTCATTGTGAAATCCCGTCTTCTGCTCTATTTGGTAAACGTAATATATTTTATTTTGAATGAACAAAAGCAAATACTAGACACGGGAAAGTATTTTTGCCCTTACTATTTCCTTTGTATATGAAAAAAAAAATCTCAATTTTGCTGAGCATGTGATATATGACTCATGCTACTACGTATCTGCTTCTGGGTTTTGGCATCTTTAAATCAGTGAATTTGTCGTATAGAATTTAAATATCTGTAGAATGTTTACTTTATATGGCGCAAGTCTAAGGACATATACATTACATTACATGGTACACCATAGCATGTGTAAATTCCATAGAAAGGGTCATGGAATATGCATAATTCCACTGAATTACCATAACTTTGTTGAGAAAACACGTTGAAAGAGACTTTTTGGCAAATATATTTATTTTCATAGCACATTTACAGTTTGTCAATACAATTGAGAAAATTAACTTTATTGACAATACTCTTCCTGAAGGAATATATTGAGATATACTTAGTGAAAGAAATATGTTTGCAATGTCGAACATTTCAGACAGACTAGAATGACAATAAAACGACTACGGGACGATTACGTAGCTAGGGTACGCACGTGCAGCGGTTATCTGGCCTAGTAAACAACGGGTAAAAAATACGTGTGATACTGCCTGTCGCGTGAACCGAAACCGGCATGAAAATATTCAGATACATATCAGGTACATATACTTAAAGTTAAAGTTACATATATTTAAGTTAGCAATACAAATGGAGGCAGTCAACTTAAAGGAAAAAAATAAAACTTATCATGTAAAAAAAAAAATTCCGGAAGCTCATGTATCTTGTTTAATGAAGATTTTAACTGATATTGATTTATATTGATTTATATTCACATCCCTTTTCTTATGGGTTAGGTTATATAATTTACTCGACATTATAATACACAATATATAAGTAGGTATTGGATGCGAGAATCCATTAAAGGATCTAGAAAACAGCTTATTTTATATAAGGTATTTTTTATGAAATGAATATTATGCATAGCTGAAATTGGAGGGTAATTCAGGATTTGGTCAATAACTAGACCAATACTGCCTTATTTGACTTCTTTTATGTCGTCATGTAGTCATGTCATAAGCTTCACCCTAATTTTTGTCCAGACCATTATGTTATCACTGTAGTCAGGCAGATTATATCACAGTGATGTTGCATTTGATCTTTGTTTAAAAAATTCATACTGATTCATATTATATGCAGCAAAACCTGTAACACAGTGGTAGCAGTAGTTAGAAAGTGACCAAACTATTTGCATAAAGGTCATTCCAAAAGAGAGATTTTCTCTAATACAGTGCCAGCTGATCTTCCTTGAGATAGCGGCCGTTATTGTCCGGCTGTCCGTCCGCCCAGTTCTGGAAGAAGAAGTCCTCCTCGTGGCAGTCTATACCAACTGCCCTTCAATTTCAAAATCAGATCATGATGACCAATACGGCTTATTGTACTCTAAACAAACTAAATCAAATCTGTTTGTACCTCAAACTCCAAAATGATCCAGCATCTCCAATTGTATAAATAATGAATTAAAATCGGGATGCCGTTTCTGTTTTGTAACCTATTTGTAATATTTTGTAACACGATTAAAACCCGCCCATATCAATTTCCAAATTGTCAAAAGGAATCCCCGGTCTAGAATTTTATAATTACATCTCATGTGTTTACATAATTAGTTCTGCATTGACCATAATAAAACAAAATGGACACTTTTAGTTTACAGAACATTCATTGTGAAATTATATTATGTAAAATTAAGTAATAGTTTGTAAGATTAAGATTAAGTGAAACAGATGTAATGTCATTTAAATCGTGGTTATTTCAAAACAGTAGTATTTCCTTCCTGTGTGTGTCGAAGAAACAGACTGATCTTTCTGTCAATGTGTAAAATACATAACATTATTGTCATTTTATGATCTGGCTAAATGAATCGGGCACTTTGTAAATTGCCTGAACATTTCAAGCAATTTGTAAACTGACAATAATGATTTTTTTTTCAATTCTTTCATACAAAACCATTTAAAGTGCGTTAATCACAAAATTATCATGACAATGTTGTCATGATTGCCTGGGGCTCGTACAAATTTAGTCTAAGAGAAGGCAGACGCATCCAGACCTCTGATATAAAACATACAAATCAAAACAAGAAATCGGAAATAGAATATACAGAATTATTTACTTCAACTCAAGATGTGAACAGATACATGGGTTTTGAAATAGAACTAATGTGATACAAAATATTATACTGAAATATTCACTTTACTGAACTGTATTGATGTTCTGGGGTGGGTGCTTTTAAAATAAATTGAATTAGACATATATACATATGGACACTTTAAGATGAGAGAGACTTAACCCTAAGCCAAACTAATTATTATATAAATAATACACAACTCTAAAGGCTGGCTCTTACATCGAATTCATATCAGGACACTCAAGATTTTAAAGCCCTTAATATTGGCTCTATTGAGCGAAATATAACAATACATGGCTGGACGAGTCCACCGGTCAGGGATACTGAAGAATACAGAAGAACAAGCTTTAACAAATACGGAATGCTAACTCATGTCTGACATAGAGAGTATGGATATGAGAGGCCATATAAAGAAGCGTCGTCTTGATAAGAATGACTACATACCTTTTAATACACCTGGAAAAATATACAGGGATGACAGGAACGTCGCTTAGAGCCGTTTTAAGCTGTACTTATATCTTTAAACAAACCTTACAGGGTTTCGCCTTATGGCACTAAACAATACGTAGTTCTGCGTTCTCCGATTAGATATAGAGGTTTCAGGGTTTACGGCTCAATGTTAACAGAAGTAAAGTTAAACAGCAAGTAATTTATAGTATCACGGCTCAGGTGACGTTGTACGTATATCAGTTACGGTGCAAACATTATGAAACTATAACAGTGAGCCAACCTTCATTTATATGATACATGTTTACGGGCTGTCCAACTAAAACGATGGCGCCGTACGTAACAATTTCCTTATGAATGTTAACTCGTATTGCACTTCTATTTATAAATTCCATAAGTGCGGGAAACCTTCAGCTGTTCTTATTCTATGAAAAGCGCAAGCTATGAGTCCTTTTTTTTCCGAACCAGTCCCTTAAAGACGTGCACTGATGACAAAGGGCGCCTGACCTTTGCATTTATTCAGGTAACATGTCCGCTCGTGTGACACACAAATGAAGTACAGATATAAGAGAAGTCACACCCCCCTCTAAAATTAAAAAAAAACAAGGATTAATATAAAACCCTTATTTTATATATATTTATATTCATCTTTATTAGTTAATATATCAGTATCACGCTTATCAATTCTTACTTCTTTTAGTTTTAAACACATAACACCAGAACAATTGAAAGATTTCAAGATCATCATCTCACTTAATTCTAGATAAATTGCCGGTTACTGTGTTTTCTGAGCTTTTAATTTTTCATCTTATGGATGAATGTCAATGGATTGTGATTAGTATATACTATAACAGGCATTGGAGACTGACTGAGATAAACATCAAAATTCCATAAACTGTTCTTACTCAATGAAAAGAGCAACTATGAGTATATCCCGAACGAGTCCATTCAAGACGTGCACTGTTGACCAAGGGCGCTTGACCTTTGCACTAATTCAAGTAAACACGTCCGCTCGTGTGGGCACAATTGTAGTACACAACTGAGAGGCGTCACAATATGATCTCTACATATTTTCATAAAGGAGACTGTTTAGATTGCATTGCCCCTTAACAGATTGTTGATACAAGGCATCTTTTTTTTTTTTGTTCAAAGCACAATGACACATGAATAGTTTCTGCAGACACGACATGTAATTCGAAGAGTCATCTTTCCCTCTGAATTGTCTCTGGAAAGCCCAGTCAACAAAAGCTTATTTAATTAAGATTAATAATCTTATTTAATTAAGACTGCCTGAGGGAGATATCACAGTGACTGCTCATTCATATAGCCTGGTCGCCCTACAATGTCTTTAGACTAAAATGGACACCGACATGTGTTCCTGCATTAACATACAATAACAGGAAATCCTTTACCATATTTGAACATATGACATAAAACAATCGGTAACACACAAGGGAAAGGTCGTTATTTCGAGATGGTTAATGTCATGGTTACTTTTCTCGGTCAGTGGTTAGGTGAGGTTTTCCTCTGACTGCATTGATAATTCTGATCCTTCGTGAATCCTGACAGTTGCCCCTGACGTGTAAATGAATCCACTTTCTGCACTGAGCCATAATCGCATTTAATATGTGTTAAACATTAACATATCGTCTTTATTGTACTGATACTTTCATCCCCGTTCGATAGACAGTGCAAGGGACAGGCAATGGGCTCATTCTTTTATAAAAAAAGAACAACTATCAATAAAAATAAAAAGTGGCCCATCGGACATGACGCTCAGCTAATTTTTACTGGGTACTTTTTTTATTAATTTTATATACTGTCCGTGAGAATAACCTATGGCCACAGTTACAGTGTTGAAAAAATGGAGAGAAAATAAAAATTTTAGGATTCATAGGACACCTGCCCAGGACCCCCCCCCCCCCCTGGATTTCACAATAGAGCGTTCAAAGAAAAATAGATACAATTTGTACCCAGTCTGTGTGGGTGCTCAAAATCATGGTTCTGGTCCATGGCTAGCAGAATATAGGTCACCATGATCCAATTGCAGGTTTCCAAGAACACTTTACTAGGACCTCCCTGATTTTTTTTTTGTGAAAAGATTATAGGCCTAACGGATAATTTGTGCCTTGTCTGACTGTGTGAGTTCTTATATGCCATCTCTTCTGATAGGTTGTATAATATAGGTCATGGTGACATAATTTCATTTATCCTATGACACTGGCCAAGGGCGTCTCAGAATGATACATTAGAAGATTCTAGGCCTAACAGATACAATGTGTGCCCTGGCTGTCTGGATGCCTATATGACTTATTTTCCTAAAGATCGCAAAATATAGGGTATGTGACCTAGTTTCAGTTTTTCACAGATATTTTCCAAGGACGTCTCAAAATGTTACATTAAAATTCTAGGCTAAACAAATACAATTGATGCCCTGCCTTACTTTCTGGGTGCTCAAATCCTGTTTTCAACCTGTGGGTCACAAAATGTAGGTCACCATGGGTGATTTTAGGTTCCCAAGGAGACTTGTCTAGGACCTACCAGGATTTTGTTTTAGAGGGTTCTAGGCCTAACAGGTATGATTTGTGCCCATCTGATATTCAGGAGGTTAAAAATCAGGTTTTTGTCTTGTAGATCACAAAATGTAGTTCACCATGACCTAATTTCAGGTTAACAAGGAGATTTGCCTAGAGCCTCTCAGGAAATTGCGTAAGAAGATTCATCGTTTTTCTATAGATCACAGACTAAAGGTCACAGGTACCTTATTTCAGGTTTCTAAGGACATTTGCCTAGGACCTCCCTTAATGTCATATTGTAGGAATCTAGGCCTAATGGATACTATTTGTGCCCCATCTGACTGTCTGGGTGCTCCCAATCATGTTTTCAGCCCGTAGGCCACAAAATATAGGTCACCATGACCTAAATTCAGGTTTCCAAGGATAGTTGCCTCAAAAACTCCTACGATGTTGAGTTAAAATATTCAAGGCCTAACATATACGACTTGTCCCCATCTGACATTCAGGGTGCTCGAAATCATGTTTATGGCCTGTAGGTCACAAAATATAGGTCACCATGACCTAATGTCAGGTTTACAAGGAGATTTGCCTAGGACCTCCCTAAATGCCACGTTGGGGATTCTAGGCCTGATCGATTCAATTTGTGCCCCATCTAATTCTCTGATGCTACAAAACCTTGATTTCGGCCCGAAGGTCATAAAATATAGGTCACCATGACGTAATTTCAGATTTCCAAGAAGATTTGCCAAGAAACTCCCAGGATATTGAGTAAGAAGATTCTAGGCCTCACATGTACGATTTGTTCCCATGTGACTTTCAGGGTGGTTGAAATCAGGTTTTCGGCCTGTAGGTCACAAAATATAGGTCACCATGACCTAATTTCGAGATTTGCCCAGGACCTCCCTGGATGTACAGTTAGAAGCTTCTAGGTCTAACGGTTACGATTTGTGCCCTGTTAACGGACGGACGGCGGACAGCCGGACGGCCGGACAACCGGACGGACGCCGGACAAAGAGTGATCGCTATAGCACAGATTACTTACAGTCAGCTGAGCTAAAATATCAACTCAAATCAAACACATCAAGTTGTTAAAACCTTTCAGCTCGAGTTTGATGATGCTCGGCAACGCCAGTACCAAGTTTAAAACATGCTAGCATTAAAGATTGTTAATTTGTTTTGCTTTTTTGTTTTGCAAACCATCAATCTAAAACCAGGGGTGCATTCATGTACTCTCATGGCCTCTCGCGTGATATATCCAGTTCAGATACTTTAGTGGGTCTCATTTCAACGGCTCAGTGTAGCTTTATCCCGCAGGTAATGAGATTTCAACGGCTCGGTGTAGCTTTATCCTGCAGGTAATGACATGGAAAAAGCATATACATCAAACGTTTCCTTAGGAATAAGCAATTAAAATGACCATATTGATGTTAATCACACCTGGTGGGATGCTAATTTACATCTCTAGGCTGACGATTTTTTTAACACGTCAGCATAGTTTTAATCCACACATTGATGGTCCTTAGAAAAAAAGACTATGGGATTTAAATGAAACAGTTCATGCAATGACTACTTTTTATCCTTTGTTGTTTCAACTCTTGTTGGGGTCATTTATATTTTGAATACTTACATTTAACAGTACTTTCAAATCTTTATGTAAAATTTGTTTTTGTTTATATAAAGATCTGACTATATTCAGCATAAATCATTTATTTTAATTTGAAAATGTTCTCATTTGCTAACAATACAACAGTCACACACGTTTACATATATATTATATAAACTCTTCGCATATTACGAGAAAACACCAACTAATTTTCCACAATGTCCTGCTTATATGCCGGACTTAGTATTTTATAATAATCGCCAAGGCATGCGCTTGACGTCAACAGTTCTCTTTGTAGAGAATATGTTATTATGAATGCGACTGAATGTCATCTTTCTCAACTGATGTCGCAGTGTTAACACGTAATCGGTTACATATAACGATACACGCATTGGTTTCTCCAATAACTAGAAAAAGCATACACCGTTTGCTCTTAGTATTCTTCCATTTAACGGCCTTGATAAAAAAGCCACCTTATACTTGACGTGACATACCAATACATCAGTTGACATGATATATTGATATAAAAAATCACAAATACGAGAGAGAAAGAGAGGGCAGAGTTAAAGAAGCTCTGCTTAGCCGGGGCTCAGTATATGAGTTCATGCTTACGCATCCCATCAACTCACTGATATAAAAACAAACATACCCGAAAGTGTTTTAAGATAATCTACAATTGAATGATTAACATGTATCTATCTTCATGATATATCTACTTAATCCAAACTGGCCTGAATTTGTAATATTTAAGTATGTAGCCTATGGTTTATATATCTAATTATTTCAAACAAGGTTAAAAATGTTCAAAGTTGAAAATAGTCAAATTTTTATTGCACATCCGTGGGATTTGTGCACCAAATACTGAATATTTAGTTTCCTTAATATATGCGTAAAACTCTAAAAGAACCAAATGCAAAGTTTACCATGCAACTAATTGTTAATTAGTTTTAAGTAATAAAATGTTAGTTTTTTTTTTTTTAATGTGCATAAACATATTTCAAGGGGCCCAGGCAAGTCCCACTTAAATCCTTCCCTGTTAGGAGCATCGCCAAAAAAAAAAAACAGAAAAAAATTAGTGACGAGAAATCTGATGTTTATATTTCAGGAAGTTTTATCAATGTGTGACTTTTCATTTTTTTATTGTCATTTCTATCTTTGTTTAGAAAATAAAAAAAAAAACAAGTGATGGCATGGGAACCAGATTTACAAAGATGTATAAAAAGAGGTAGTACGGTAAGTACCCCACACATTTTATTGTTTTTGCCATTAAACGATGATAATCACCATAAAGTTTATCGAAGATGGAAAGAATACATGACTAAGAGTTTACGCATATTAACAATACTAAAGCCATTAAGGTATTCCTGTCTCCCATCTCCCAGCATTTAAAAGTTACTCTTCCATAGGCTCACCAACATACGGACCTGCTGTTTAGATGAATAGATTGAATCATGTGACCTGTTTTACTGGGATTTTTACTGTGATACGTCGTTCGTGGCTGATTAAAGCTAAACAATTACCAGTAATCGAACAACAATATATATCGAACAACTGTGAGCTTTATTGCAGCATTGCTAGTAAATAAACTACTGAAGCACCTGGTTACTTATGCAGAAAAAAAAATTAACCATAAGAAACGTATTCAACATAATCGTCATCCATTTTTTCAATGGTAAGAAATTTGTAGAAGAAACTGCGGAATGTCTACGAATTAAGAGTATGCCATGCGGCGCTTTCCCTGCCACATATATCGGTTATTCATGCTGCAGAATAATTCTTATAAGGCATTCTTCCTAATATTCCTTTACTAATTCAATGAACCCACAGGACACAAACTTAATGAAAGACATTTTACAGGAAGTACACCTTGAAACAATTAATCCCACATGAAGTTGTAATACAGACACTAAATAATGAAATAATTTATCTCCACACAGAAGTACACAGTACATCGGATATAGCATTTTACTACCTTGTTCTATGGTGTTTCCTAGGACTTTTGGATGACAATATTCGAGACATCCAACCCGCTAAATCAGGGTTATTCAGTGTAGGATTGGATATCATAACGGGCAAAGTTGATTATTCCACAGCATCGACTTCGCAGATAAACCCTGCCACCCAATTATATTGATTAAGGTCATTCCATGTGAGATATGTCTTCTTATACAGTGCCAGGTGATTTTCATTTAGTCTGAAGTTGCCATTGTCCGGCTGTACATTCGTCCAGTTCTGGTAGTTGAAGTGCTGTCCTATGGCAGTCCACTGCCTTCAGATCCATTATCAAATCCTGATGTCCAGTAAGGATCACCCAACTCTAAATAAAGATAATTCAAATTTGTTTTTTATACAAAGAGCATTGTCGAGATTAAAACGTTTTTAGATTATTAATATACAATAAGGGGTGGGGCGTGATCGACAAATGCAATCGTTTACTGGATGGTGTAAACCGTATTGTATTGTGCTGTTCTATAACAGAACAATATTGGACAAAAATCGTTGCTTAAGACGAAATAAAATATATATAATTTATGAATGAACGGCTGACCCTAAAATATTCTAAGAAAGGTTGGGTTTTATTGTTAGGTTGATTCTAGGTTCTCCACATGGATTTACATTGAGTTGTGTATTAGATTTTTTGTTTCATCCTTGGATTATTATACACTGTATATTTTAGATCATCTAGTGTCCTCTACTTAGATTACGGGTCACATTTTATAAAGGGCATTCCTTTAAATCGGATGGTCCAACTAATTTGATAATATTGTCTGAAGAGAAAAAAGGATGTTTATTTTTATATACCTGTATTCCAACGACAGAGCGAGTTATTCGTAGCTAAAGCATACCATTTTTGTCCTGGCAACAACTTCCTCCTTCAAGTTCTAGCTCTTTCAACTGTTCAGCAAGAAGCCTGCAGACAACTTTGTCCGTTTCAATGCCGGTACATTTTGGGTGCATTTGACGCCAACATAAACCCCCATATAACTTTGTAGAGATCCCATGCTTGTACATATTCTTAATGACAAGTTGGTCTGTGCTCACTAAAAAATTAAAAATATGTTACAGTTATATTCGTTTTGTTTTGTTTGGCACCTAACTATAAAAATGTGGTTAAGATATAAATAATTTATTCGAGCAGAGTTTTAGTAGAAACTTATCATGTATTATAATGCAGATGGAACCTAGGACAATTTACTTATACTAAATCTTTCCATAAACTATACACGGAGAGGTATTATATTGGTCTGTTTTTTGTAAGAGTTGGAACATACAATTAGAAAACAAACTGTATTGAATACATACTTACATATATTTTTTACCTGTCAATTTACTGATCAGAGAGAGAGAGAGAGAGACAGACAGACAGAGAGAGAGAGAGACAGAGAAACCAGCATGGCTATTCACATATATATATATATATATATATATATATATATATATATATATATATATAAGAAGAGTCTCGATTATTCGCAAGTGACCTGTCACATCTTATTATAAGGTTTGTTCTTTTAACTTCATCATAAATAAGGTCAGAGAAGACCTGTTAGTATTATAAAGCCAATTTATCAGTTTTGCATCGGCCAAGGTACTTTGCAAAGAAAACTGTAGGTGTTGCAACAAGAAAGAAAGTTACGATTAACCGGGTATCCTTTAAATGCTCAATCAAGATTGTAACAGTTAAGTATAACTAAAATAGTTGGCATCTGGTGTCAAATTTGGTCATGCCAGTGATTCCTAAATGTTCATCAGAAGAGGTTCATCATTGAGGTATATATATATATATATATATATATATATATATATATATATATATATATATATATATATATATATATTTATGTGTGTGTGTGTGTTTGTTCGTCCAGGTTCCTTTAGGAATCAAACAAACTGGCTTAATTCATACATACGTTCACTCTAAAAAAAGGAATAAAACAGATTTTAACAAAACAAAAATATATATGAAAAAGTTCTTTGGAAAGGCGCTCCCCTAAAACCAATGAATATAATCACATAGATACACAGAGTCCAATCAAGACGGCAAACTGCAAAGTTCCTGACAACTCGGTTCCTAACCACTTGGCTATCGTGCACATACGTAACTCTGGAGTTTCTATAATGTTCAGTATCTCTCTGTTCATACACGTTTCACAATCACCGCTCCGGGCACAGATTATTCTTTCTGAGCGTTGAATCACAGTCTCTAACAGTTGATGTATCCTGAAATTATCCAGACCTGGTACCAGAATAAGCTTCCACACAGCAATATCCTTTACCTCTACGGTAATGCGTAAATATAAGGTCCTCGGCCATCTCTGAAAGCACTCACAACAAGTATCAATCTACTAGTTTTCCAGTCCGTCGGTAATATGCGTTATTTCCTCCGAAGTCCTTTAAAGAGACTGGTTGTTCAGCCATCGACTCAGACACCAACTAACTACACTTGCAGACACCACATCTCTGGAGTCTTCATTGTAAAATATGCAGACTGGCCACAGGACTGCTGAAGGTATCGCCAGTCTATACCTCATCAGTACACTGAAACGGGCCCTTTTCTCGAGAAAGTCCAACTTCACTCCTTTTAAAAACTTGCTGACGTCGCAACTCCCAGTCCTCCGGCCAATCATTACTCTAAATTACGTCGACCGCCAATCACTGCGCGAATAATAATAAGGAAACGCCTCAAGTAAGAGGGTGTGAGAAAATCTAACTTTCACAGGTGCACTTCCTTTGAAATCTACAACTAACTCTATGGATCGCAAACATAGAGGCGGCTCTGTGTAAATTAAACCGTACTGAAATTAACATCAGACGAGATACGTGTTCTCTCTAAACTACCCAGAAACTAACATTTAACTAGACACCTGTGATCCTATCGAAAGGATCGAAAACTTTTATCTAAACATGATACTCCATTTTAATGCACAATAAATTATCAAAACAATCATCTGGTTTAACCCTACTAGAATATTTAACACAATACCCAGGTCACAGTTCTATGGTGACGATATTGCACACACACACACACACACACACACACACACACACACACACACATATATATATATATATATATATATATATATATATATATATATATATATATATATATATATGTGTGTGTGTTTGTGTGTGTCTTATATCTCAATGTATACTATGTATATCCTCTATATCAATATATACAGATGTATATGTGAGAGAGATAGAAAAAGGGGGAGGAGGACTGAGATATTGATAATAATACAGATAAAGAGAGGGATAGAATAAAACTGTTACTTAGATAAACTCCATTTAATGGTGATGCTGTTGTCTCTTTAATCTAAAAAACAAGATTACAAACAAAAGGATAATGACAATTATATTTTTCACGCATTGCCACATTTTACGTTGCTTTTGGTTTAATAAAAAGAATATGTTCGAGACGTTTGAAGTGCATTAATGTTTTAATAGTCTCAAATAGGGTCGAAAAATTCAATTCTTATCAGCATCCAGCTGATGTTGTCTTTCTTAAAGTCTAACATTCAGTAAGATCCATACGATATAGTGTCATTACAATTCCGAGAGTGAGGTTAATGGATAATATACATACTAATCATGTGGCTATTACCTCACATTTGCAAAGAAAACAACAAGCCGTGTCACATATTTGTCACAACCACCTCGATATATATATATATATATATATATATATATATATATATGTATATATACATGTATATACACATGTATATATGCATGTAAAGGGATGGGTGTTTACTCTTATATTCTTCGTTTAACTTGGACTGCTCGATGTTAAGGAAAACATGAAAAATGGAAGCAAATTCTGGCGGGACCGAAAGGCCTAGTCTGAGTTGTGGTATGGTGATGTAAATAAAATTAATGCACTGATTCCGCTGTATAGAATTGGTAATTTTAGCTTTAGTTTATATTGGTGCACTTAACAGAATATCTTTTAGTACATAGGGTAACGCCTACATCCCATGTCTTTGATGACCGCTCTCATTCCCTCGCACGACTTTGCTATCAGTCCCATTTAAAATTGAAGACGTGTTTCTCTGCGGTCAAAATTCTGACAACCATTTAGATTATACGCTAATTTTATCAGAACCTCTATTCGTTTATTGGTGAATGCTGTATGAATATCTATAACACACGGATCGCCCTTTTTATGCTAGAAGGACAGACCCTCAAACATAAAGTTTAGAATATAACTTCAACTGCCTTGATAACCGGCTCTTATGGAATAGGGGTAGAGCAAAGGACTCAAAGCCGGGAGATCGTTGGATTCTCAGGAGAGGCGTTGTGAGTTGTCACGGTCGGCCCCGACCAAGCCAGCAGGCTGAAAAGGAAGGTCGTCCCCCACGGCCGCGTTTCCCATTGAAACGGGTGCGCGTTTGTTGATTCCTCGGTGGTCTGACCCAGCAATGGGACGATTACGCACCCAAAACTCGAAGGTGCAGTAGTCACCGGGACTGGTTAATGCCAGTGTACAAATGTTATGTAATCCGAAACCGGAATATAATTCCGCAGATGTACATAAACATAGATAAGTTAGCATTCAAAATAAAGGCGCTAACCTTAATAAATATATCTAAAAATTTAAAAAGAATGGTACTAGGAAGTTATTGGTTAACTGAAGTACGTTCCTGTTATAACTGTAAAAGCAAGTTTTGATGTGACTTAATCTGATTGAGGCCTACACCTGCCGTCAGTGGTGTGCCGATTAATCGACTAAATCGATGATTGGTCGTTTTCCTTCAAAATCGATCAAATCGATTGCATTTTCCACAATCGATTAAAAACCAGTATGTGTGCAAAAAACATAATCCTTTTAAAGATACATGCAAAAAGATAGGCTGATGGCTGATAAAAGATAGGTAACGGTAATGGTTGGGTTTATAGTCTGATATCACTCCGTAAGAGTCTCGTCCGAGCTTACAATTTTCCCTCCTGGTATACGGGCTTGAACATTCCTGTAGCTTTATCGGCGCCGTGGGCATTATTTACCTTTAAACGGTTCTTCACAGCTGCAATACGGTTATGATATCCATTATCTAACCATTCTTTACATTGCCTGCCGCCCATGTATGACTAGAACACATTCATCACTGGGTGGAGAGGGTTCACTCTTGTGGTGAAGACATGGGCCAGGGGTCTTAGTAAGGCAAGCAGTTTGCACGGGCCCATAAGATAATTGTGGCCACAACTCCAGCACCCAACTCATTATGCCCCCACGCTCCTTGTACCCAACCAGGTACGTTGTCTAGAACTAAAGTACCCTTGTATCCTTTAACTGAACGGCAATCGTATGTGCAAGTAACAGCGTTAGGGCCAGAAACCTGCCCCTGTAGCGCTGTCCGTATGACACGCTTATGAAGTATATTGGTTTATAGTGTACCTAAATAATTATATTTGATATATTAGACATCGACCAAATGAATGGGATACATGACCCTGTAGCTCAGTGTCTCATGGGCATTTTTGTTTCTTGCCTCCCCCCAAGTATATGTATCTATGAACTGAAGATATATATCTGGTGATATAAGAACTCGCCTCTATTTGTTTGACTGGGTTGACACTTGGACGATGAACGTATCATTTACATGTATGTGATTAATCTTTAGATATCATGCTGAGAGTATATACACATGCCCTAGTGAAATTTGAACTTGATACTGGTGTTGTTTTGACATAAATCAATACTGGGTTTACCTGTATAGTTAATGATAATGATCAATAGTACGTGCAAAAATATAATAATAGACAAAGCTAAGGCTGACAGCTGAAATCAGTATTATTAGAACTCAAGGAACCAGCGTTTCTTCAACAAGACACTAACAGAGAGAAGGTACCCTTTGTGAGTTATAAAGAGCGGGTAATACAAGCATCATTGGTTTGCGGCTGCTGAACAGAATGGATAATATGATGCTACTATTTTTATGGATGTCTTTCATTGTCCAGGGATCCAAGGGGAACTGTCCATTGGAGTCCGTGCCTCGTCAAACAGATGTAGATGTCACAAGGGTATGGGGTGTTCTTTATTTACTCTAATGGTTTACTTAGGTTGAATTCATTCCCACTCATCAAATTCATATTGGGTTTCTATATACCACCGGACGGTGACCAGTATTGGGACTAGTTTAAAGCAAAAATAAGTTTAACATGGGCGGATTTAGAAGAGAGCATGTTAGATTTAGAGAGGCTTTCAAAGTGGGAATAGAAAGAAAATATCAGCTTATACACAAAAACCCGCGCGTGTCTTATCGTCTCTTACTGTTTTATTATGATTCTTAGTCAATGGGTTACGTATAAAAGTACCAGCAGCTATGTGATCGGAATAGGAGCCGCCAAAGATGTTATATCACCAAGTGAACGACTAGGGAAGGCTTGAAGGGGGGGGGTGCTTCTTGTTCGAGCAAAATAAGTCTGAGGAACATTATACCGTTAAGATACACCGGGTTTCAATATGGAGTATTTTTGTATGCCTATTCTGCATGCGAATATTAGATGATGTCTCGACCAGCAGTCTTTCCTATATCTAATATATAGTGAATCGTAATAGCAAAATTATTTTCTGACAACACTGATTACTTTTGTTTTAAACGGACGATGTTCCTCTAGTATCAATTAATTTAAAGAATGCCACGCTTCCAGTCGGTTGTTTAATATGATTTCATGGGTAGATCAGGCGACTATTGTTATAAAGCGGACCTGTCAGCTATAAAAATGAAAGTAATATTGATGTTGAGTGCAGAAGCGGTTATTTACTGTGTGATAACTCACAAAAATAATTGATTATTATTTTTTTTATTCAATCGCAGCTGGTAAAAGGGGCACGCGCCAAAATTATGTGTTGTTCGATCAAGTTGACCCCCCCCCCCCCTTCGCCAAGACTTGTTCGGCTTACCTTTGGGAAGAGAATATGACATGATTAATCAGCACGAGTTTGTACCATTACATTCAATAGTTTCAAGATGTTTCACTAAAATGGGAAGGGGCCTCGCTTAATGAACTACATTTATTTTATAAATACTTGCCCCCCCCCCCAGTTTAAAGATTAAGAATTAAGATAAAAGACTTTTCAAATAGTAATATATATATAAATAATATTAATATATATATATATATATATATACTTGTTTCAGAACACTGGGATATGGTATGAAATTCGCTGGTATCCGGAGGCGCATATTACCAGTGGGGCCGATAATTATGGACACAATTACTATATCAAAGGCCAAGAGATGTACTATTATAATTTTATGAGGTATGTAAGATCCCACGAAACACATCCTAAAATAGCCGACTACTATTATCGCTGATATATTACATATTCCACTTTTTTTCTTTACAATTTTTTTTTTTCAAAATGTTCACTTCGGAACTGAAAATTGATTCGCTTTTACGAAATGTTTTGCAAAAATAAATTTTTTACACGAATATTTGTAATAACGAGCCACAAAAGCCAGTAGGCAGGTGTTTGCCCCAGTAGTGTGAAAACTACAACCTAATCAACTGGTAGTGTAAAAACTACAACTAGCCCCTTAACGCTGGCCTTCTCTATACCACCAACAAGCGACTAAGTAGTTCATCCATGTGCATTCATATGTTATCAGCCACATCTCGTTTGTACTAGAGCAGGCATAGTTTTATCAGCTTTGGCTCTTATGCCAGGCCAGACAAATGAGGAGTTTACTGGGATGGGCATTAGTGAGCATCATTCGTACATCGCATTTGCCTTAGCAGGTTTATGTGCGCGGCATTGCATGCTAATTCAAGTATGTCATCTGCTTAAACTCGCCATTATTTATCATATTAATCACTTCATTATCACTGCCCAAGAGGACCCTACTCATACACTATCAGCCTTCTTCTGGCAGAAACACAGCATCAGAGAAGAGAACATGGAGGGCATAATGCCTTTTTATGAAAATCTGACAATTATTACGTGGAACGACAGTAATAACAAGCCTCGGAAAGAATGTTCAACATTTGCAGATCCACTATAACTGATAACCAGAAAAGTTGGGAGAAAGCAAATGAAGCAGGCTGGGACATCCGATAAGATTTAATCTACGTTAGATCTGAAAGTTATTAAATCCTCCATCGCAATAGAATATACGCATGGTTTGCTATCGTTGGAAAACTCATCTGTTTTTAATTATATCCCTTGCTTTTCTCTCATTACTCCTGAACTGCCGCCGTCTATGGGCTGCTAAAGAAATTAAGCAGTTGTCGACAATAAACCCTTCAATTTCACTAGCGACACCTATCGGAGGTACCTGACAAGTGTGAAGAGTCGACAACATACACGTGCACGGCACGTGTTTGTTGCCCCGTTGGAGTGACATAAATTCTTGGCAACCGAGAGAACCTAAACCAATCAGTGTCAACTTGGAAACGCTGTATGTTTTGAACGTATCTTTACCTGACTGATCCATGCTGCGTACGTCAACGCAAAATAATAATATTAGTTGCTTTATTTCTGGTCAAATAACAAAAATATGTAGCTATCTAGCTATAAAATACTAACATTCTACTTAGTATTTTTTTTAATATATTAGACACCTGATTACTTGATATTAACCTCCCACCTGTTTGTTTACATGCCGAGGTCAGGTGATCTGTATCCTGCAGACCGGAACCCTGCTCAAACAAGCACAGTGCGCATGCTCGTAGAAAGGTCTATCGTGATGCTATTTTCCTTTCACTCCGAAAAATCTGTTGATAATATCGGCGGACAAGTTCCAGGTTTTCTGAAAACTACTTAATGGATTATGTTTATAAGTCTCGGTCGTCCATTACGAAATCCGAAAAGCAAAAGGATTTTCCCGGGTAACCTGGCACATAGTGAAGTACAACGTTGACCGTTATTCAGAAGGATTTTTCTTTTTTTTTTTCTGAGAAAAAAGCCTGCTAGGACGGTTTCGGAAAAATGCCTTCTACTGTATTCAATTTTATGTTGGCCCGGTTTAGGGGTCACAAAAATATTTTATAGATTATATATTTAAAGTGACTAGACCTTGGCTAGAGCATATATAAAACACTGGAGTATGTATGCATATACAGTATATATACCTTAAATGCATGCACCAGGTATACAGTTTAATACTGAGCGAGCACAGCATCTTTGAACAATTGTCGGATTTTTAATAGTAATACTTTTTAGTGACTAAAAAAATAATTAATATATTCGCACTAAAAAAAATGTTGCATCTGCTATCAATCGAATATTAAAACATCGGGTAGGACAATTTATAACATTACTCAGCACTATATTGAAGCGGTTGAGGTAGGATGGCTGGGTAAAATAAAAATGTTAAAATATTCCAGAACTAATTTTTAACTTTTAAAGTACATACAGTATTAATCCCTCTGAACATGGCACAGTGTTCCTTCTAAAAGGGTAAATGCTGTTGAAACCACACTAGAAAATTAACTTAATATGCCATATCATGATGGACATTTCTATTGCAGCCAGTCTGGAAACAATGAGTGTTTTCAAGGCCCTGAAAAGCACATGAGACGTATCGCCCCAGCCTGGTATCGTGTTACAAATGGTAACAAGCACTTTACATTTGTGTGTGTGTGTAAATATATATATATATTTGGGCTGCGCGATATTATCGATATATCGGTATATCGCCATACGGTGATTCGCATATTGCGTATCGCGATACATTTTTTTTTTAATCGATATCTTGCAAATTTTTTCAAACGTGCGTAAAACGGATTTTTTTCAGTAAACTGTTGTTTCTTCTTCAGATATCTAGATATCTAGAAGTGTTGGGATTAATGACATACCTAAATATACCATAAATCAAGGGTCCGCCCAAGGAAATATGCATGTCTGCTTGATGACTTATTGGGATACGAGGATATTCCCATACAACAAAAAGAGAAAAGTGCTGAACACGGTCAAAACAATTATTCATTCGTTAATATTCTCTACTAAAGTCTTTTGAGATATATATCATGTAGACAACACATTCTTTTCCTATAAACTTGATGCAATGAAAATATAGCGATACGTATTGCAATACGCTACCATATGTCGCAATATATTGCAATACGAAATCTACAGGCGATACCCAGCCCTAATGTATATATATATATATATATATATATATATATATATATATATATATATATATATATATATATATATATATATATATATTATAAAAACCAACAATAACTATATGACGACGGTTAGAGATGTATGTACTGTACCTGACAACATTACTACTGTTTAAAATTTGCAAGGATGCAAAAATACGTTGAATTGGCAATCATGAGATTTTGATTCTTAATAATCCTTTAATAAGACTGAGGCCAAACATGAATGAAACTTATAAGTCAGTGAAAAGTGTATCAAATGGACTGACATCACATCCACTAAGCAAGCAGTCTTTTTAAGTCAGCTTGATCTTACCTTGCACCCGATTTGGTATTTAGGGACCTTATATCTTTACATCCCTTATTTTTTTCACCTCCATCTCCTCTGAATTTCTCCTAATCTGTTGGCCTTATAGTAAATAGATACTAATTGAACATTCACTTATATATCATCTTTATCATTGCTGACGGAGCGCCTAGGGCGGGGTCCCTGACTTCCTCAACTATGGTGCCCGAGCGCCATCTTTTCCTTCTTTAAACAAAAAGGACGAAGGGCATTTAATCACAACAGGAATTTCACATGAGCTGATCCTGGGTTGCAATGTAACATTTTTCAGGAGGATTTTTCAGTTTTATTAAAACAGCTTCGCTAGAACTTCTGCTTAGAACTATCCGATAGGTGTCGCCCCCGAATAACGAGTTCAGCCAAGTAACTAAAAGTTTGCCCCTAAACAGAGGGATAAGACTTGTTTTAAGCCAATTCGCGGATCCTCGATTTTACGAACACAACAAATTTCATCTCATTTATTTTATTTAACTTATATTCCTGTTAACTCATGCGTATTGTTTGGTATTATTTTAGAGTCCGATATGTTATGGGTTGAGACTGACTACGACAACTATTTTGTGGAGTTTGTGTGTTCTTCTATATTGAATGGAAACTGCACCGGACCAAGCGTACTTTTATTTAGCAGAAAGCAAACTTTGGATTATAAGTATATAAATCGAACGAAGGAACTTGTGAAGAGTCTATGCGTCCCTCAAAACCGATACATCGATGTTGTGCACAATAAAGGTAACTTTCTGGATCTATCCAGTGTAGTTTCCCAATAAAAAAAGAGGACATTGCTATGAAAAAAAACCTCTATAGAGAGAGCGAACGCTAAAGAATAAATAGCATAGAGAGAGATATAGACATATTTTATGTCAGGTTGAACTCTAAGCAATTAGTTTACATTAATTCGAAACGACAATACAACTCGAGAACCCGAATAAGTATATATATATATATATATATATATATATATATATATATATATATATATATATATATATATTCTCCTGACCGAAAGGGTATCCTGCTTATATTATAACTTCAATGGCAGAACTAAAAGAACATTGAGCTACGGATGAGGGGCCGCTAAATGAAAATGTACGCCACGCACACGAGAGAGAGAGAGAGAGAGAGAGAGAGAGAGAGAGTAAGAGAGTTTGTGTGTGTGTGTGTGTGTAGGATATGTGCAGGTAATACAAACAGTGAAGTCGAGGCAAATACTGTCATTTGCCATAATATATGTATTTGATATTATACTGAATCTTAAGAATACTATACGATACCTTTTTGTTCTATTTCCCTTGTTTCAGACTGCGCCACTAATACAGCTTTAAAACGAGGTAAGTTTATTTCCCAACAGTATTGAAAAAGTTTTCACTAAACATGGTGATTTTCTTTAAAAAAAAACCCATATATTAAAAAAAAGTCTCAATACACAAACGAATTTGAACTTCGTTAGTGGAATCTAAATAGCAACAAACTCAAATAGTGTTTAAAGGTACATTTCACTTGTCTCTAAATAACTAATTCGTTCTTGCTTTTATAGTTTAAAAATAGTGGGAAGCATAACTAAACAGCAGGCTGGAAGACCTGTGTTTTATCTGGGTAAAAAAAGTTGTAAAATCTAACTTTTTTTGGTCATCACGTCACTCCTCACATACCTTGGCTGTAGTATGCCTCTGTTTGATTGGATATGCCAAATTACCTGTGTGTATTTTTTTATCACAACATAGGAGGTTTGTTCAGAAGAAAAATTCAACATTTGCCCATGGCACTATGGTTTCATTGTTTGTTTTACAGGCGAAGTGTCTGGTATTCAGTACATCGGGCTCCTTGGTGTAATGGCTAATATCTTGCATTGGACCTTCCCAGGGAAACAGTAATGAAGCCACAGACGATCATTACCAACTACACGCAAATACAAATCACTCTAAGATTGAATAACATTTAAATAAAGAAATCAAATTACAAACAATATTAAGTCTGGGTGGGACATTTAATAGAACATGACTGAATAATAATTGAATCACATTAACATTACTTTCGGAATGATCTCCGCAGTCCTTTTTTCTTTCTCCTTAATTTTCTCTCTCATTCTTACTAGGAAAGGTCGTTACAAGTCCAAAAAATAAATATATCACATTTAACTCGAAATGTGAACCAATGAACTCGATAGTTGTCAACACGGGTATTCAGGATTTCCATTTACTTGTAAAGATTTCTAATGCATTTCCTGGTGTAATCACTTTCCAATCAATCATTACATGCTGTAATAAACGAGTGCGTCTAATAGGTGATCAATGCAATAGTTGTTCAGATACTTGAGCTTTTGTATTTTCCATTATTCTGCGGGATACTGCGGAGCACCATAGCTTGAGGGGTATGGGTAACAGAGACCTAATTTCAGATTTCCAAGGATACCTTTCATTGACCTCCCTGCATGTCAACACAGAAGATTCTAGGTTGAGTCGTTACGATTTGTGCCCTGTTAACAGATGACTGCATCGTTTAAGGTCTAAAAAAGGTAAAAATCATAAAAAAATACAGGTGGCGCCACCAGGGTGCCGAAACTGATGCAACACCCAATGATCAATATCCATGCAAAGAATCATGGTGATTAATGCATTAGTTGTTCAGATACTTGAGCTGTTGTATCAAATTTTCTATTATTCTGGGGGTGGGGGGTATTTTTTTGGGCCCCATAGCTTGAAGGATATGGGAAACAGAGCAGGGGACTTTTCATTGGCCTCCCTGCATGCCTAGATAGACGATTCTAGATTCAGTCTTTATGATCTGTGTCCTGTTAACAAATGACTGCATCTTTTACGGTCTCAAAAATATACGCTTTTTACACAGCGCTTTAACTATAGGCTTACTTCCTATATCGTAAGCGCTGTTTGTTATGACCTTGTATCCTGAATTTCTACACCAGAGGGGAGCACTGTATTTTCGTCCAATCAGATAAGACCTTGTGCTGGAAGACACGGCCAATCGAGGAATACACGAAGCCAATCATGTTCATCTCGTTTTGAGTGACAGCGCATCGCCCCGGTAACCGTCTGAATAGGCAACAGGCTCAAAGAGAATTGCCCCAGACGTGGTTTGCTTAGGGCTTTGGGCACATAGGATGCCCAGCCGGTGAGTCGTAATTCAAACGAAACGTAACAATAAAGGCTACGTGCACATGTCGCTGGCTGGTTTCAGTTCTGCAGACAACAGATATATGGCTACGCTAACACAGTCATAATGTCATAATCGAATCGGTCGATGATGCGAGAATACAGAGGGAGCAATTAAATTCGACCGTTAACTCTCATCAAGCGACGTTTGAAGCGCAGCTATGGGCGGAGCCAGGATGCCTGTCGAGTGTTTGTTTATTGGCATCTGGTTGGCTGCTTGTCATATCATACGCACGTTTTTTTTTTTTTCAGCGGACAACGATCCGCCATCTGGTGTCTAAATATAAAAGATGGCAGCGTGAAAATCAGAAGCGCAAGATTTCCGCTGTTTCGGGAGCGTACAAAAATAGGGGGTAAAATGGTTAAAAAATCGAAAAATACAGGTGGCAGCACTAGTCTACTTGAAACATTAAATTATCAATATTCATTATCAGAATCATGGTGATTAATGCAATAGTTGTTCAGATACTTGAGCTTTGGTATCAAATTTTCGATTATCCTGCGGGATACTGGTCAGACTGGCGCATTATTTTCACTATATATTATCGTTGTAAATAAAGGTGAATTGCACGCATACCTGACCACATATTGACAGTTCCGGCACATTGGCCTGTGAGACCAAACTGAACTCTGTTTACAAATGTGAAGAAAGTGGCGCCTCATGTGACTCGTTTGAGAACTATGGGCCTAGTTCTGTCTCAGTCTAAAGATGGCAGCACCTCCTGGAGCAAACTGTGGAAAAGGCACACCTCTCACAGCATCTTGTGTCAATTTTGTTTCTCTGCAGATAAAAATATTTTCATTGCATGATTAAAAAGCTAAAATATGTTGCTCTGTTTACAGTTGACTGTATCTTTTAAGGTCTCAAAAAAGAGGGGGGAGGGGATCTTAAATCGAAAAATACAGGTGGCGCCCCCAGCGTGCAGAAACTGATGAAACACCCGATGAGCTTTCGTATCAAATTTTCCTTTATTCTGGGGGGTACTCCGGAGCATCATAGTTGAAGGGTTATGGTTAACAGAGACCTGATTTTGGGTTAGACTGGTACCCCGCTCTATTAGGGCACACCTGCTGTAGGCCAATCATAGAGACGGGCGTACAATGCCATCTTATGTCCTCCCGGCAGACTGGTTACAACTCCAGTAAGTATTATATATGATAAAAATAAGCTTTTCGTTTGCTCAGAGAAGTTGCCAAAAGTTGGCTTCACATTTCATGTGACATTTCTGATTAGATTATTAGATATTGATAATAAACCAATGCCATGTACAGTGGAATATCAATGATTCATTATATCGTATGATCTTTAAATCCATCATTCAATTTTTGTGCAACCACTTATTTTTCACTATTTGAAAACTAGAAACAACAAAATAAAATACTTTTATAAGAAATCTTCACGGATAATCAGCCAGGATCGCGTGAACGTCCATGCATCACAATCGGTATGAGCGTGCATACTGGAGTTGGAACCAGTCTACAGGTAAGTCAGGAGTTGTAACTGAGAGTACTTAAGGTGGCACGACTGGTTAAAATCCTAAAAATTGGTGCTTTTTCAATAAAAGTTATACGTTATATTGAATACTGGGCGGATCTAATGCAGCTGAACACATTTGGGTCGCCTGGTGCATTTTGTGGAAAAGGGTGATTTCTATTCAGTAAACACCAAGATGTTATGACAGGGTGTTTGTAAACTAACTACAACCCTGCCACAGGCCTGTCAATCACTCTGCCCCCAGCCATCACCTGGGTCATTCAGCCAATCGCGAGGTGCAAGTGTTTAATTAATGCATGGGCCAAGTACCTCCGTCGCAAGAACTGACGGTCGACGTTTGATAGCCCAATCTAATTAGCTGAGCATACAACATGATAAGCGTTGGAGAGCAACCCTAACTCTAGCTAATTAGTGTGCAAACAAACCCGTCCTTGTGAATGATCTGTTAGTGTCATTGGCCTTTCTGTCTTTTTTTCGGGTATGTTACGTCGAAACACAAATTTTCACTTGACATCATGTTATTTCTGCTATATCTTAAGCCTACCGACAGATACGTAAAATTATTTTATAAAAGCTGCTCCATATCCCAACCAAAACGTCTATGATATTCATACTGTCAACACCGCAACAAATAAATATTACGCCACTACCAAACGAAACTACGATGGGCCGACGACGCAAATCCCGAATGCCACTTGAAAAACTGCAGCAGTTGAATGAAATCAAGAAGTCTCAGCGGTCAGTTATTTGTTGATTGTTTAATTTGTTGCCATTTACAGATTCCGTGTAAATAAACCTTCTTATAAGATAATCGGGCTCCTTCTGTGACTTGAATGTGTGTGCATGATGTATGAAAGTGACAAACCACCGTCTTCCTATTCTTCCCTCCAATAAACAATAAGTCCAGATTTCACATATGACTTGTATGTGTATGCGAGAACTGTATGATCGTTATAAACTCGTCTCTATTGTCAACCCCTAAATACCTATAAAAGTTGTAAACCGTGATAAGTAAATCAATCTTCGTTCTCCTTGAATGCCCATAAATTCCGCACCCCTAGTTCCTGTGTAAACACGCGGTTACCTATTAGGCCCGGCGATGCACCTGTTCTGCCGCGGGTCCCAGTAGTCGGGTGCTAAGCGCACCTTGGCACTCGGCCAAAACTGTAAGCTCCGCCTACTGAAGTCCATGCACGTGGTGTTTGACAAGTCGCTGGTGTGACAGGTCAAACTTTTATCGTTTTAATACGTTTTTAAAGCAAATTAGTCAATTAATCCATGTTATTATATCATGGTTTGATAGGAACCACCGTCTTGACCAAATTCATGTGACTGTCAACATGTAGTTGTGGTTAGTTACGTGTGTAGGACGAATGATCTCTGCGAATATAGTTTTTGGCCATTTTCTCGAAACATCATTTCACCTGAACACCTTATCTTTAGAGCGTTATTTCTCAGTAATCACTTGTCCGAAACATACCATCTTTGAGATATATAATTGTTAATATGTCTTCTAAAAAGCGTTTTTTTTTTTATTTTACGCCTATACCAAATTTCAAGGATTTTATTAAGGTAAAAGTAAAAAATGAAATGATTTGTGAAGATTTCAAAATTAAATACTCTGTAAAACCGTAATTTTTAAACTTAACTCACTAAACAAAAAAACGCCTGGGGATTATTATCTAAATTCTCGATTTATTTAAGAAGATTTTCTGAATCTATTTAGTTGTGCAGGAAAAAACGATTTTTTGTTAAAAATTAAAATTAAATTAAAATTCTTACAAATTCAAACCTGTTCCTCAGAAACAAAGTTTATTATCACCAAACTATAGAGAATTTTCTTAGCTTTCAGAAAATGTATACTTTAGGGGGTATTAAAGCAATAGATTGTTCCATGCAAAGGAAAAACTGAAACATAGTCAGGTCAGGTGGGGGGACAAGTCGTGCCACCTTAAGATGGCATTGTGCGCCTGTCTCTATGCTTGGCTGAGGGCCACAATAGAGCAGGATACCAGTTTAATTTTGGGTTTCCAAGGATATTTTTAATGGACCGGCCTAGATATGAAGTAAGAAGATTCCAGAACCAGCGGTTATGATTTCTGCCTGGTTAAAGGACAGACCGACGGACGGAACGACGCCGGACAAAGTGTGATCGCTATAGCTCAGATGACTTTCATTCAGCTAAGCTAAATATTAATTTAATGCAGATGGCGCCACCATTCATGCCCAGTGGCTTAGGTAAGGGTATATTAAGACCCATAGGCATACCAAATTTATAACAATCCATCAAACCCTTCCTGAGGAATCTGGCAATTAGTGTGTATTTTTTAATTATCCGGTGGGCGTTAAAGAGGCTCCGTAACTGAAGGAATATAGATCACCATGACCAACTTTCAGGTTTCTGAAACTTTTAAAGGGCCTCTCAGGATAAAGAGGTCTGTAACTTAAGGATTTATTATTAAGATTTTTGCCCCGTTTACTAACGGCCAGCCGGCCGGAGAAAGGGTAATGACTAAATCTCAGATGACTTTCAATCAACTGAAATAAAAAATACGTAAACATTGAAAAAAATCTGGTATCGCCAACAGCCTGATGGAACACTCCTGGATCAATATGCATGCAAAGAATAATGGCGATCGATGCAATTGTTATTCAGATACTTGGGTTTGGTATCAAATTTTAAATTATTCTTGGGGGAGGGGGAGGTACTTATAAGCCCACTAGCTCAGAAAATATGGGTAACAGAGATTCAGGTGCCAAGGAGATTTTTCAGGAACATCTCCGGATGTTAAGGTAGACGATTCTGGGTCCAATGGTTACGATCTGTGCCATGGTAACGGTTGACTCCTTTTGTGAATGTCTTAAAAAGTAGAAAAAAAAGTGAAAAAAATCGAAGAAAATCCAGGTGGAGCCACCAGTCTGCAGGAACTTATGAAACACTCCATGATCAATATGCATGGTAACAGAGCCTAATTTCAGGTTTCCAAGGAGATAAAAAAAAAATCCCTGGATGTCTAGTTAGAAGATTCTGTAGTTATGTAGTAAAATACAGGTGGCGCCGCTTGTCTACAGAAACTGATGAACCCCCCCCCCCCCGCCATTATGCATGCACAGAATTAGGCTGATCAATGCATTAGTTGTTCAGATACTGTATATTTCATATCATTTTTTTATTATTCTCGGGATACTTCTGTACCCCATAGCTCAAAGGATATGGGTAACAGAGACCTAATTTTAAGTTTCCAAAGAGATGTTTTAAGAAAAATCTAAAAACTATAAATCTTGCATTCATTAACTTAAGCTAATTTTGTTCCTCTACACATTTTCCATTAGATTATATAATCATATAATCATCTGTGATCTCAGATGTGACAATATGTCAGTTGTCCTTAATGTTGCATGCTTGCTGTTTATTGCGCATGACATATAGCATCACGGTTTAACAGAAATCACATTGTAACTTACAAATATCGTATATCGAAACAATTTCTTGAAGCCATAAGTGCATTTTTAAATAGGTCAAAGTTCAAGGTTAAGGTTATAAAATGAAAAAATATTTTCCTAATAACTAATCCTATTTTCACCAACTATGGCTCAATTTCTTCCTCTTCGTCTTCTTCCTGACCTAGTTTAATGACCAGCCCTAAAATTTGTGTCACTTTGTCATATGCTGTTTATCAAGTGTCCTTAATTTGGCCTTCTTGCTGCGTCTTGCGTCTTCTATATAACATTTTACAGCCCATAGGTCTGCAGGAATTACTTTGTTTTATTCGAGAATAATTGAAAAGACCTGACCTTTATTTAATATATGAAAACATCGCCGGATTTGAAAAGTCGTGTTTGGGTTTACTTATCACTTCCATTCAAATGAGGCAGCTTAAGCCATTGGGCGATAAAAAAATATTGGATAACGGATCTGGATCTGAGGAGCCAATTCTGTGTTGTAAAATATGACTGCAAAATTTCATATCGCATGGAAAATATGGATGACTTTATATCCGAACACAAGGGGAAAATGTACCGTCTACTTAATCATAATTGCACCATGTTGTTATGTTTCCATCGAAACTTGGGAGCCGAATATTTCTTTTGCGGAACGCATATATTGCATCTAGGAAAACAAATAGAATGCTTGTTACGAGATTGAAGTATACATGACAGTCACTCTGGTAATGGTCGAGACAACCAAAAAATGCCGGCCTACTTGGCACCATATTTGGCATCCGATACCCGAATTCAGACATCTAAGTTTAAGCCGTACCGCGGGGACACACTGAAACCCTGGCCCAGACTTAGAAACCCGATGCTAATAAAACACTTGAAAATTACCTTTACGTAATAGAAACGATCTTGGTATTGAGTTAAACACAAAGACTTTGTCTATCCCTTCCTAATCAAAAACTAATTTAGGAGATAATTTGTATTTATAGCGCTCAATTAAAATTCTTAATAAGGGCAATATTACCTGAATTTGGGGGCCAGAAAACCTAGGCCCAATAAAAACAGCCTTATAATACGTGTTTTACTCGAATTTTTCACTTTTGCCGGTTCCTTGTAATATAATTCACAGTCCTTTAACAATAAACACCAAAAAGGTTACTAAAATTCGTGAATCACCACAATTCTTAACTATAACTTATTTGGTCCAACATACGGTAAATATTCCCACAATACGTCTCCAGGGCCCAAATCAAAATGCATTTACAAATAATACTATTCACATTAACGACTCGTTATGTTAGATAAGGCAATCCTCTGACTGTGCACAATATTTAAGCATAAAATATTCCGATATACCAGGTTTAATTAGTATATTTTGGATCGTTTCATAAAGAGTTAATTAACTAACCGTATACCTTAACCCGGCCAATAATCGTCATGCATTATAAAAAGTACGGAGGTCCAATTTGCAGCATGTTCACAATAAATTAGCCCTCATGGTTACTCCCGTTACTGTTTAAAGTGATTAATTTGTATTTGAACTGTATTAACGGAATTACAATAAAATAATGGTCATGTACTTTGAAATGATATTTGCCACCACTGCATCGCCCTGGCACAAATAAGACACAAAAAAGACACGTTATTGTGAATGGCGTGTGCACCTAGAAGGAATTTTTTATGAAGTTGTTACCCTCAAATTTAATTATAATCTTGAAATGAAGTTGTTAAAATTGTTATGGTTTAGGTATTAGTAAAGACCACATAATAATGTAGCACTATCATAGAGTCGCTACTTAACGTAGTGGAAAAAAACTTAGGAAATAGATGGTGTACCGTGTTCATCCAAATGGGCAATATATCTACAGAACAGTAGTATTGGTCTGTCCGTCCGTTCCCTAGGTCCGTTTATAGCTTGTCCCAATCTTCGATTTCGGCAAGCATGTTGGTCGTTGTTTTTGTCTGTTTGTCTGTTTGTTTGTTCTTTTTTTATTTTGGTCTCTCTCCACTTTTCTGGCCACAATTTTGCAGCAATCTCTTTCAGTTTAACACAATTGATAGAAAACTAAAGGTCCCAGGAATCTCTTCTTTTTGGTCAATATAGGTCAAAGATTACGGTCAACGTCATAAAAAAATCAGGATTTTACTTTCGTCATATCTCCGTCAACTTTAGTGTTATCTTCACAAACCTAGGCTCAATTTCTTTCTCTAGGTCTTCTTAATAATCTGGGTTAGTCGTCCGATATACCAGTTTTAATTACTGTATTGTGGATGGTTTCATAAAAAGGCTAATTTACTCACCGTTTACCTTGACCGGGCCCTAATCGTCATGCATTATAAAGAGTACAGAAGTCAATTTTCAACATGTTCACATTAACCGCATGGTTACTCCCGATACTGTTTAAAGTGTTTAATTTTCATTTGAACTGTTTTAAAGAAATTACAATAAAAGAATGATAATATACTTTGAAATGATATTTTCCACCACTACATCGCCCTGGCACAAAGTATAACGACCAATAAGACACGTTATTGTGAATTGCGTGTGAACTCTGAAGGTTTTTTTTAATGAAATTGTAACCCTCAAATTTAATTATAATCTTGAAATGAACGTAGTGGGGAAAAAAACCTAGGAAATAGCTGGTGTACCGTGTTCAACCGAACAAGCGTACAGTTCAAACCAAACGGTGCTTCCCGCCTATAACCAGACATGGAAAAATAAAAACAAATTAAAAAAAAATAATAAATTAGAAAAGCACTCAGAGTGCGAAGACTTCACCATCCAGTTCTTAATTTTCATATGGCATTGAGAGAAATGCAGCATTTATCTGTAAAAACATTCCTGGATCCAGATGGTGACCCGGATCACTCCCACAATTTAATCAATTGTTCCTTGTATCCTAGCTTAACTATTCTAAAGTTAAAAATCCAATTTGAACAATGTTGGGGAAAAAACACAGAAAAACAAACCAACGCCGGGAAAAAACATAATTCCTTTGTCGGAGGTAAAGGGAAACAGAAAAAATGGACTTTTCATCAGTCGTATCATAATAATACATAATGTGAAGACTATCATCGTTTGTATCATATTAAATATATAATTCAATTCATTTTTCGCACACAGCTGATCTTTCTAAAATGAATTACGACAGTTTTGTGCTATAGTTGACGTCCCAATTTTTATGGGGATGAACACTTTAACTTCGCCCGAACTACTGAGGTGATCTAAGGCTACCGTCTGGCGGGAACATCCCTCTCCTTCTGTTCAACACATACACCGACAGAGGTCCGATTCTTTCATATTGTTCTTTTACATTTTGCTATGGAATAATTGTGTACACGAACCTCATGTCATTTGTCCTAACAACATAGTGAAACACGTATACAAATCGCAATTAGTAGATCATGATAGGGCCTCTTATTTATGTGCGATAGCCATGTAAGGCTTTTAATTGTAAAGCAGTTTTACAGACTTTTTGTTTCCAGTGTCTATATGCCATGCATTTTTTAGTTATCAAAATAATGCATCACAGGCTTTCAAGGCAAAATATTGATTTTGTAACAAAGTAACTGCCGGTGGAAGTACATTTTTAGGAAGGTTTGGAGAGGTGGACAATTGTACATGCACCGATCACGCATGACGTTTATGCGCATTAATGAACATTTTCTGATTTCTTGTGGTTGATCTACAACTACTGATTATTTTTATTAAATGATTAATTTATTATAGTTTACATATGTTTACATGGTACATCTGATCCTGTGTCTATCTGCCACCGATAATAGTCTTGTTGACGGATCGGCCCGAAGAAGTCGTTAGGCATTAGAGTAAAACATTTTTGAACCACTGAAATAACGCATGTCATTTATCTAACAGACCGTGAAAGTCTACTCTTACATTTAAATATATGTGTTTTTTTGTGAAATAAATGCTTTCAATGTTTCAAATACCCATTACAATACGATGTACGGCGGATATAAGCCCCCAAGAGTCTTACGTAAACTGAAAGCAATAAAAGGTGATGAGAATAAAATGGAATGATGAATACTTGTTTTATAATCTATATGGAAAGAATAAAACGTCCAACTTCCAAAATAGGGTTTCAAGCGTCACCTACGCAGGCTACCCCGATAAGCAGATCCTTGGCACAGCTTGAGCATTCCACTTTTGTTTGCTGATTTCTATACTTCATACGTCCCTTTCAGGCAATAAGTATTGCACCAATAAATGTCAAAAGAGATAAATTTTAAAAGAGATAAAAGTATATCTCCAAACCATTTTCAGCATAATATCCCCCGAGTCAGCCATTGTCTCGTTTAAGAGAACTCAAAGAAACCCAGCCCATAACTTTAAAGTGGTCGTTAAACAAAGGTTATTGTTTTGTTAGGTTGAATTTGTTATGGGAAACACCAGCAGGTTTCAATAAAAGGATCTCGTACGTTTTCAGCACAACCAATCTTTATTTTCACGAAGAATTTATATGCCACACTATAATAGCGCACATGCGCCGCTTCCTTCACGCGTATAGGGTGTTACTTGTATGGTGAAGTACAGAGCACAGTATGTTACACGACGAATGATGATTGTTGATTTGATACCAAGGGTGGGTGAAGCTTAGTTACCTTGCACAATGACGCCATACGAATCGCGGTGCCAATCGATTCATTGATGGATGTTGCCGCTTGAATACACTGTCTGCCGTACTTGTATGAGACCGTTGTCTTAACTCATTGTATTAGCCGTTACAACCGGGCATTGATAAAAACTTTTAATGGCGTGTCGCATCAAGAATACCGCGGCTCTGTTCCGGATATATGTATTTTACCCGATTGTTTTTATGTATCCTTTTTGTTTCTTTTCTAAGCATCACTAGTAAATAGCCGCGTATAAAAATGATATAATTTACTATACCATAGCATGAGGTTTCATGGGGCTGAGCAGACAATATTGTAATCATAATATCCTATAAACATGGTTTGAGTTCGGGCTAGTTCCAATTACAATTGAAAGCGGCATAAGCCCATTTTTCATGGGAATGGTTCATGTAGCAGCAATAACCTTTGTATAGTAATCTCTTTTCAGATAAAGGTAAGACCAAGATCGTAGTTCCATCCATATGAACACATACACACGGACTGGTTTTCTCTATGTGTTCTACTAAAGGAAGAAAGGACTGGTATGTTACTTATACACATAAAGCATATCTTCAGACAGAATCTATAGTGCTACTGTTTATTGCTGTTAACAAAGAACTGGAGAAATACATCAAAACAATAATAAGACAATGATTTGAAGGCATAATATCCACATATTTTACCAAATGTCGCATTCCGAAAACGTGATTGCATAAGTATTAAATATAGCTGTTTTAAGATAGCTGTTCGAATTAACCTTTCCGGTTAACCTTCCGGGTTATATTTAGGTACGTGAGTATCAGTTACAAAAATGTAACAAGCCTTGCAAATCAAAAATAGCTTCATTTAAATCCAGGACAAAGGCTCCTCTAGGTAGTTATATCCTCAGGAGAACGAAAAAAGGGATGCCCTTGTTACGTGACTTCATAACTTGAATTTACCCATGATTACACTCGTAAAAGAATTAAACTCTCAAGAGCTTTTCGTTTCTTGCACATTTGTTTTTAAATATATTTTGTCGGTACAGTAATCTTTGGTATCCTACATGCTTAAGGAGTCGTTTCCGTTATACATGCTTTCTAGTTTACAAATTCCCGCATATTTTCCGTTGCGAAATATACGCCTTGCCTATAGGGGTAGAAAAGGTAACTCTAAATGGAACAAAACCTATAAATACAAACAGTTTTTTGTCCCTGTTCAGTCGAGACATGAATGTTAACCTATCATTAAAATAAATACCTATTCTTATGGCACATAAGTCTGTATATCTAGGTCTTCCGATGTTCCTCCGCTGATATATTTTAAATTTCAAGATATCTGCTACACACATGCGCTTTAAAAATGATGTCATGAAATAATTTCTTAATATTTTGTCCATTATTATGCACTCTCAAAATGTGATGTTCAGACAACATTTAAATGTTTTAATAAAATACCAAACATTTCAATCTCGATACAGCAGTATACAAAGCATAATACGAAGAGAACGTATCATAATATAAATATAGGTACACTGCAATATAGTCCTCAATACACTAAAGGAAGCCGTTATCTGGTTCTCCCTTTTCCCAGTTCTGGTAACTATTGTGAACACCTGTGGCAGCCCTCATCCAACGCCCCTTAGTTTTGCAATCAGATCCAGATGTCCAATAGGGCTCATTATATTCTAAATAAACATATACATATAATGCAAATGTTTGTTCCGGTCCAAGTTTCGGTTAAAGGGACAGGTCAGGTATATGACCTTTTATATACTAAAGGTGTTTCCCTTTAGGCTGCTATTTTAGTTGATATCAAGTAGATTATAATATGTGGAGGGACCGCCAAAATAAAACAAACTCAACAATGCCATATAGCAGCAAGTCAGAAAGGCCAACAAAAGACCTTTTTTACCTCCGAATGTATGCAACCTACTACCTTAGATCACGTTTTTCCTGTTCGTCAACTGTTCTGTCTTCACACATATGTTGTTTATCAATAAATTTAAACATCCTTCATTCAGGCGTTATAAGGACATTTCACAACCAAATTCACCCATGGATCTATAACAATTACACAGGGCAATTCCAGGGGAATAACATACATTCTTTGTCAAAAGGTAGGTGATTGGGCCCCTTTAGGATATGTCTGATGTAGTTATGTAATATAATACGTCAAATGTACAGTTTAAACTTGATGTCAGTGGCATGGATCCTATAAATTATATGCCGGCAAATGAGGACTCAACACCAAATAAATACTCATTAAGCATACTTTCTACATGTGTCCATTACTGTTTCGAATACGTGTTTCTCTTCATTTGTGTCGTCAGGCTTATTAGGTCACCATATCCACAAGTAGAACTTGCAGCAGACCAGTGCATCGTGTAGTCTATGACTTTGTAACACGACTTGGGACAGTTGCGGTCAACATCTGTACTTCAGGTGCACATGTTATTGAATCCTAGTTTGCTTGTGCATGTTACCACTGTTATAATCCTCAGTTTACCTGAATTCTCATCTGGAAAGAGAGAGCACTTTATATATATATATATATATATATATATATATATATATATATATACTTGTAAAGACATGCTGTCACACTTTGGCTGTTTTCAATCTTATATCAGGCAAGTACATAAGATTGAAAAATACATAGCTATACAAACTACTAATGTTTCAGTCAATTATAATAAATGCTAACTATTGATTAGGAAAGTTTTTTTAGAATAGTGCACATACATTTCATATACTGTTCTTTTCTTCCAGTCAGGTACGCTGCCCAATGAACAGCGATACTGTGTTTCGTCACTTTCTTGATAAACAGCGTAGAATATATAAAGGAAGGGTTTGTACATGTATATGTTGGTACACGTACATGTCCTGTAAATGAACAATTTGTCTATATGTTATATGTTTTTTTTTCCTGTATTTAAATCATTCTATCTAAAATATTCTTTAAACAAGAAAACAATGAAATACCTAGAAACTGAAAATGTTTGCATTTTGCACAGTTTAATTTTTTTTAATATGATCACAAGCATTATTTTATTCTTATTTTTTTTTATACGTCAACAAAAACGATTGTGAAACAGATCGCACTATATGAAGACGTGCGTTATTTCTACCATATGGTAATCAAAATAAAGCTAATGCTAATAGAAACCTATAATTAAACCTATTCCAAGTCCAAACAAGTGCCTATATATATTAACCAGATATTGTCAAAATACATGCTTCCTCCTCTCGAGCATCGAATGTTTCCCCCAGAAGCTTGTAAACACCCTTGTCCTTTTGGACATCACTGCACTTCGGAAACAATTGACGTCTACATAAGTCCAAACATCTCTGTGCAGATTTCCTGTGCCGATCTATTTCCTTCACGACGTTCAGCGAATGATAAGCCTCAGAAATCAGTCCTCTATTTACCACAATACGTAAGAGAGATTTTATTATTAAATATTTAAATTATATGAATTTATAATGAATTTCAGTCCCTTTTTTTAAGATATAATGTATTTTAATGGATTTATAATGGCGTTATTTCTATTTAAATGTCGCGCACATAACCGGAGAGAATATTTTACCCCTCATCCTACACATAGTCCCTAATGGCACTTGAAGCCTGACAGCCACTGCCGCCCCCCCCCCCCCCCACACACACACACCCCGGCACTTCTCTTACCTTGAGTCATTCAAGTAGTCAAGCATTTATGTAAGGCATAAACAATACTTCCACTTATAGAGATACCAACCAAGTGCAAATTTTACTGATCCATATTATTTCTTAAATTTATAATCATGCATACTCAAATGTAGCAATTCTCTTTAGGTGGATTAAATTTAGTAAAACTTTCTCTAAACATATTTATTGCTTTCACGAGTGTAAAGCAGTAAACAGAAATGCTTTCAGTTATGGATATAAATATACTGTTAAAAAAAATTCCAGTGATCTTCATGATGATATCGACAGCGTTATATCTCAAGTGTTTGACTGGTGAAAGATAGGCCTTCAATACTTAGCTGTTACCATGTGAACTATAGCATTTCCAAGCTAGACTTTTCTACACCCGTTAAATTTCAGAAACAGACTATATGATTACTTCAACATCGGTACAATTACACATCCAATCAGGATAGAATTGCGGCTATGATTTCTAATGGCACATCGTCGAAAGGTGACCAATTAAAGTTATAGTTATGATCTCTGTTGCGTACTCATAAACTCCAGGGTGTCCGAATTATTCGACCTTTGACGGCGGTTAAAAGCATCAAGAAACAGTTTACTTTGTCCAACATATCTTGCACCTTAAAAAAGAAATTCTAATTTAAATTTCGCGGAATATATAGAATGGGTATAAAATAAAGCATAGTCCTATGCATGGAGATATAAATATTAAGATATAATATATTATGGTGCTATATAAATTGTAAGACCAATATTATATGAGAACACATTAAGGAATTGATTGATTTTCCATGTAAAGTTTCAAATATGTATTTTCAGTTAAATATAGTTAGAACTTCCTGTGAACTATTCCTCGTATGTTGCTGATATTATCACACGCAATTTCACTGAATCGATAATAAAGCTATATGAAACAAACGCCGCTGTTTATTTAAAACTATATAAAATGAAAGAAATGTTCTATCAGCTCCATATCCTGGTTTTGATTTCTTATCATGATAGAATTTTGGGACGCTTGAGTGAGAGCCGTCCCACGAACGTCACGAAAAACAAACCTAACAGTCATTTAAACCACATTCTACCCTCTGTGGTCTAGGGCTGGAACACAACCGAGGAGCGGTGAGACTTGTCACGGTCGCCCCCACCTAGGGTGAGCTCGTTCCAGTCTTAATGGGAAGACTGTGCCCAATCTATGATCTCTAATGGCACATCGTCGAAAGGTGACCAATTAAAGTTATAGTTATGATCTCTGTTGCGTACTCATAAACTCCAGGGTGTCCGAATTATTCGACCTTTGACGGCGGTTAAAAGCACCAAGAAACAGTTTACTTTGTCCAACATATCTTGCACCTTAAAAAAGAAATTCTAATTTAAATTTCCATATCCTGGTTTTGATTGCTTATCATGATAGAATTTTGGGACGCTTGAGTAAGAGCCGTCCCACGAACGTCACGAGAAACAAACCTAACAGTCATTTAAACCACATTCTACCCTCTGTGGTCTTGGGCTGAAACACAACCGAGGAGCGGTGAGACTTGTCACGGTCGACCCCACCTAGGGTGAGCTCGTTCCAGTCTTAATGGGAAGACTGTGCCCAATCGCCTTGAATAAATCACAAACCAGCCCATATTTGGGATTCCTCGGCCTTATGACTCAGCAATAGGGATCACTACAAACCGAAGACATCCGGCCTGGGTAACACTAATACAAATAACATGAAAAGGAGCGTGTACTATCGGGGGTTATCACGTAGTCAGGAAATGGAACGCAGTAGACGTAGATTAAAAAATTAAATTATATATATATATATATATATATATATATATATAATATATATATATATATTAAATATCTTTAAATGTTTAAGTTGTACTTTATTCACGTTGTGATGCCACATATATAAGATCGTCTGTCACTGAGACTATTGAGTTTAATCGCCATATATATATATACAATACAGACCTTCTCCCAAAGCGATATCATTCTGGAATTGACACTGAAATATGATTGGTACGTATGACTCGTGTGTATCGCTTCAAGAGTGTGCCGTGTGTGTGTGTTGGTGGGGGGGGGGGGGGTGGGGTAGACGGAAATATTTGCTCCTTCCGAGGGCTTTTACTGACGGGGAAAGGCTGTGATCCTGTCGCTGTGGAGATTCCATCTCATATCCAAGGTACATGAACCTCTTTTAGGTTTAGTCTAAGTCTACAAAGTAGAGGAGCTTCAAAGTAACTCTGTTTACTACCATCAACTGTTCTAGATAAAATATAATATAAACCTTTTAAGGGGACATGCAATATATTCCCGATCAATTTGAATGTATATCCGATATAAAAGAATACACATTTTTGATTGACATTTTTGGTTTGTTGTCTTTGATCAATAAAACAATGGTTGTTATATTAAGCATTCTTTTTTAGACGAAGAAACGTGTTCCAAATAATGTTGTTCAATGTTTCAAAGACAATTTTAACAAAGATTCTTGTAGTAAGGTGTCATAGATATTTCGATGTCTGCAAAGCAACAAAATATACGTATCATGTACAGGATTCCCTGCATAAAATTTACGTCCTTTCACGTCAGCTTATCCGATTTAAGCCCCCTTTTAACAGTGAGTAAATGATGGCAAGTGAACAGTGTACAAAGAACCATTCTTTTACTAAAATCGACAATTTTGTTTCGCTTGCAGAAAGCACAAAATGAAGTTTACGCTGTCCCCGTCCAATTACTTCTCACTGCTAACAAGTAAAACTAAATAGATGTAGTTTATTTAACATTATATCCTATATAAAAGCTTAAATTCCTCTTGTAATGACACTGTGTTCTGCAGTTTTCCATATTGGGATTTGTATCTTATTAACCGTTTTCACAATTAATAAACTCTTGCACATAACAAAAATATATTTATATATTTCAGTATTTCAACTCGTGTCCGAAGCTTCAGTAAAGTATGAAGTTGAATTTAAGAGGGTATACCAGATCGGGATATCATTTGAAACATGTATCGGTTTGTGTTATAAACAAAGAAGTATAAAGTAAAGAATATGTGCATGCTTCTTGGTGAAGAAAACGTTCATACACAGACGATCCCCAATTGTTCTTTACAGGACGGTAAGTTTAATAGCAAAGTCATTGATAAAGTCAATAGAAAGCTTGTATATTTTCCTGTAAAATTACACTGCAAAAAACATATTATATATAATATATGTATAATATATATATATATATATATATATATATATATATATATATATATATATATATATTAAAATAAGACTAAACATGAAGAAAAGTAATGATATAAATACAATATAAATACAATATTAGTAAACGAAGTTCTACCGGCGACAAAAATTATGAATTGGTGATGCAGTACATCAAAGATAAATAGTTGTATTTCTGCATAAAAATACAAGGACAAATATGCTTTCCGTCAATTTAGAAGATAGCACAGCTTCGCCGCCACAGGTAACCTGTCCACGTGGATATGATAAGATGTACGCCTTAGGAAGAAACCCTGAAGACGGAAATAGTATACCTTCATTCTACAAAGTCATTGAGGAGACTCTAACGTGGTCATCTGCAAAGTTGTTCTGTGGTTTCTCTAATGGCCTCCTGCTAAGTCTGGGAAGTGCAGGTGAGGAACAACACGTATTAAACAGCTTCAAGCATGTTTTAGGTGGGTCAAGACTTGCTGCTTTCTTAGTTTAGTACTACTTTTACTACTACTACTACTACTACTACTACTACTACTACTACTACTACTGCTGCTGCTACTACTAATAATAAAAATAGTAATTACAACAAAAACGTCATCATAATAAAATTATGATATTATGATTATTGTTTTTATTTTGATAATTAGAAAAACAAAAGGCTTCCCTGACGCCAACAACGAGGGTCACTGGATTTGGACTGCTACAGGACACAGTTTCAGATACTCAAACTGGTCCATAAACCAACCTGACAATACACGTAATATATTTGGCCAGGGGGAACATTACCTAGCCTTGTATAATAAGGGAACACATTTTTGGTGGAATGATGTACACGAATGCTACCAAGCTGTTAAATATATCTGCGAAGTTCAGGCAACTGTTAAAGTAGCTATTTAAGCTGGTAAATATTTTACAGTGTCCCACGCAGAAGATCTTTGTAATGGACAAAGTTTAGCAAGATCCAGTAGAAAAATGGGCCTTAGGATGGGAGTGGACGATGTATTCATAAATAATAGAAGCCCTTTTTATGACTGTCATGTTCTCAGACAAAGTTTTCCAAATAGTTTAAATTTTCCAAATTTATGAAAATATATTAAGAGAGCGCACCGATTCTGAATGTGCCTTTCCTCATTAAACATTCATTTGATAAGTATTGAAATGTCCATTGAAATGTTGTTCAGCGCGTTACGAAATGATTGACACATGGATCAGCATAACATTTTAGTGGGCTAAAACTGTTTTGTTACATAGGAAACGACTTAAGTGAGAACTTAATTTCTATCAACTGCCTTGTTGTAATATTCCCATTTATAATCGAGTTCATACGTTCTAGTTTTTGCTTAACTGCATATACACAGCGTAGCAAATAAAGGGAACCGCCAAATAAAAGAGGAGGAATAACTACAAAACTTACTCGATTGCCGAGGCAAATCTTGTTAAATCAAATTGTGATTACGAAATGGTTGACCCATGCATCAGCATAACATTTTAGTGGGCTAAATTTGTTTTGTCACATAGGAAACGACTTAAGTGAGAACGTCATTTCTATCAGCTGCCTTGCTGTAATATTCCCGCTTATAATCGAGTTCATACGTTCTAGTTTTTGCTTAACTGCATATACACGGCGTAGCAAATCAAGGGAACCGCCAAATAAAAGAGCAGGAATAACCACAAAACTTACTCGACTGCCGAGGCAAATCGTGTTAAATCAAATTTTGTGTATATGACAGAGAAACTAAAGTAATTCTGGCCTAAAACAGGAACACATTCGGATGACTGGGTAATTTAGCTAAATATTTTGTTTATAAATATAAACGGACATTTCTTATCAACTGCAAAAAAATGCTTGAAAACGCCTACTCATCAGATACAGTAATTTGTCTGGCATTTCCTCAGAGAGCTATATCGCTGGCAGGTGATACAATTGCACAGATTAACCACCAGAGGTTCTTGGCTTGACGGGGGGTATGGCAGAATACAGTACAGATATTATTTCCTGCCGATCACCACTAACTCGTGCCTATCAAACGATGTGTCAAATGTAAGACAATGCTAAAGTGAATTTTACATATGCTTTCGCTAAAAAAAATATATGTTTTCGGTTTATGACTAATAAGACACTTTGCTAATATATCATAACGGTATCGTTTAGTGGTATGTCTCCATCGGCTTTTCCTAGCGCATGGTTTACGATAGGTCTCCCAGTAAGTCGGACAGAGTCACTTTGCTAATCAGAACAAGCCGTGTATATTCCGTATCTGAAAACTGAACTGCAAAATAACTTGCGTCACAGCCAAGTTGATTTGAACTTACAATAAGAATAAATAACGTACACGCCTTATGTAGGACAAACAAAGTTAAAATGTAAAAAAAAACGAAAAAAAAAAACAAATATTATTAAATTTTCATAGGAATCTAAAAATAGACGCTTATTTTTACTGCAATGTATGGTATAGTAAGACGGTTTCTTCCATTACCTAATATTTTATTATATTCCTTAACTATTGTCTATAATAAAATGTGATGTTTAAAATTGACATACGTTGCTTTTGTTTAAGAATGTATGAGTATTGGTCAATAAATATATAAAGATGGTGTATTTTTTAAGCGTAGCAAAAATGAAAACGAAAAGCTCAATATGACCTTGATGGTCGGAGTTCCGATTTCTGTCTCCTCTAAATAAGGATTCAGACGATTTCATAGGCGTTGGCATAGAAAACGTATTCATTATTTGAGCAATTTCCATGAAGTCGTCAAATTTGCTAGTGTCCTGTCTGTTTCCAAGAGTAAACAATTATGAGGTTTTATTTTATTTTTTTATATAAATGGCCCAGATATAACTAATAACTCAGGTTTTACTGTAAATCTACGCATCCGGATCTAGAAATCGAAGAAGGGCCATCCCGAACAAAACATGGCAGGTATCTTAACCAGTTTCAGTGCACCAATGTTTACAGAATAACTCAGCACTAAACCGCTCTAACAATCCGTGCTTAAAAAAGCCAACCCTGGTAAGGTACGCTACCAAAATATATCAACCAATGCTGAATATCAGATTTCTTCATGATCATAAACAAGTAGCATATTGGTCATAACGATCACCTGCTTTTAAAATTTAAGCAATTCGTTCTTTATTATTATGTTATGATCTAGTGCCAAATACTGCTTAAGGAACATTGAACAGTGGGTAGAATAACCTCTCTCGTGGTCAAACTCATACTTTGTTTTATATATTCCAAAGAAAATATGTAACAATGAACTAGTTCAGGGATATCAAGAAACTTTTATTAGGAACTCAGGATGTGGGCAGTCAGATATTTCAACTGCTATGATTTGGGCCAGGCTAACTACAGGGGTGCTCAAATCATATTCTTTCACAGATTACGCAGAATATAATTCGCATCTTAATTTTGTTTTAAAGGAGATCTATAAGAACTTATCTCGATCTAATTTGAATTAGACAATTGTGGGTCTAGCTGTTTACAATTCGTACAAATCTGACTCGCAGTGTCCACAAAATTGTCCTTTCACATATATTGCAAAATATAGCTTCCAGCGACATGTCCGAGGAGACTGTACGATGGCCTCGATTTACATTAAGTACGAAGGGTTTAGGTCCCACAATCAGATTAGTGCCCTTTCTGACCTTATGGATGCTCAAAGTCGTATATTTGTTCGAGATCAACAAAATCTGTCGACCATCATGACATAAGTGCTTACACTTAACCTTCCATCCTTGACGATGAAACGTGTTTTCAACTGATGTCAATCAATATTTCTGGTATATTTAACATTGATAAATTTAACAAAGTCAGTGAGAGTAAGGGTAATAGATATTTCGATTTCTGTACCATCAGAAAACAAAACTTATTATAATTATCATTAAGGACATACATTTTAATTTTTCAAGGCAGTTTATTAGAATCTGCACCCCTTGCTAACTATTTCAAGTAAAATCGTCATGGGTAACTTCATTTAATAATGCAATATTTTATCGCCTGCAGGAAAGAAAAAAAAGTACGGTGAATTTTGTACAGTGTTTCTTCTGACCGCTAACAGGTCTATTATATAAAATGTGATGTGGCTTTAAGCATTTTATTTCTTTGTTAAAGTTTTTATTTTTTTTTTTTCTAAATTTAACACTCCCTTCTGTAAATTCCTATATTTTGTCCTATATCTGCATTGTGGGAAGGAACAATCTATTCGTATTTTACTATGAATTCTATAATTAGGACGACATGACTATAATATTTATTAAAGCATGAGTATTAAATTATTTCCAGAATTTTAACTAAAGATAAGATTCTTACTTTGACCACGACGCTTTCAATTGGCAGAGCTGCAGGTTTACACAGTCTAACTGTATAACATGTCAAACATGCCAAACTTAACTTAACCATGCGTTTTTTCCATATTATTTTTCCTGTATTATTGTTTTTTTTTTATTCAGTCGGTTATACCGATTGTCATAACACCAATTGCTCAGAGTAAATTTTGCTCTATGAATCACAAAGGAAACTACAGTCCAGTATGCACACAAAATGTACATATATAGTCCATTCATATACAGAGGTAGACCGTGATATGAAAATCAATTACAACATGATTGAACATGATTGGATTATTTGCTATTAGTATTTTATAACGATAATTTCAAAGTAAAAATACTAGTGGGCTTTTGATCCGTAGGGCTTTTATTTTTGAAAAAGACAATGGTGTATAAATGATATGGTAAAATTCCTAACTTTACATAGTCAAAATCTTTCAACTTTTTATACCTCTCACTCGTTCTCTCCTCATTCTCTCTCTTCCTCTCTTTCCCTCTCTTTTCTAGTCTTAGAACGGTAACCGTTTATCAGTTACCCTCAGATCACAACAAATTTGATAGCAATCTAGCTTGTAATCTACCTTTAAATATTCGATAAAACATAAACAGCCTTACCACGTAGCATCTGGAGCTTTTGTGGTGTACCTTACATTTCAATTGGAAGGGGTTATTTTTTTATGTTATTCATAATTTTTACAGTAAAACAGCCATGACACAATTATTAAGTATAGAGATGCACATATTTTATAAGTAATATTTGAGTCTCCACAGCTTTATAAAATAGTGACTCAAAATTGTATTAGTCAGGATTCAGGATAGCACTAGGATAATACTGGGACAGATTTAATGAACTAAATAGATCGAGCAATAAATAAATGCAGAACAGACAGAGCCAACAGGTATGTAAGGACCAGGCTTTTTAATAAGGACCTTGATTTTGTTACCTATCGTGAATGCAATCTTCTGGTTGTTGTTTGTCTTTAATGCTGCTCGGATAAATTAAGCCACTGATACTTAAAGCGTGTCTCAAAGCCAGCTCAATGTATGCTGTCCAGGCGAATGGATATGAGTTGAGGCTTATTATCAAAAGTGTGTTGTAAAATGAAAACTGTACTCTCCACCTTCGTACAGCTTTATTTTAAGCAAATAATTTTATTCATAAAAAAGGTGATATATTGTGACATTTGACCACGTCTAGTTATCATCATTGCCAAACAGGAAAGACTGACAGCAACATAATGCAGAGAAAACTGCACAATGGCTTAACAGGAGATAGTTCCACAAGGCCGTCTGGTGGCCCATCTTCTTCTGCCATATGTCTCAGCAATATGGCTTGTATCGCGACCAAAATGTCGTTCAGGGTGTCCTGATAACACCGAGATAAGGGAGTGTTCATTGTTTTAATGGCCCGAGCATCTCCTATAAAACATGAAGCGAAAATTGCGAGCAAAAAGACTATTTTCCAAAATGAAAATTAAACAATTATCTTGTATTTTTTAACAATTCTAATACTTGTTACAATTCTAAACCTTCAGTTTTATGATCAGATCCAGATGTTCAATATGTGGTCATTTGTTTATGTATCGAAAGTGTACATGTTATACGATGCACATGGCAGGGTACCTCTTCTATTTCTCAGTTTACTTGGAATATCACCCGCAAGGATGAAGTGCACTGCTCTTTTAAAAAGCCCATGACATATGTAAATATTTATCCTGTTAATTCAGATTTAAAAAAAAAAAACTTAAAAAAAAATCACAATAATACATTTGTCTCTTGACCAAATAAGGTATATAATGAATAATATATGAAACAATAAGACATCAACAAACCTCTTTCCGATTTTATGTTCCGGTATCGCACGTGTACCCCGACCAATCCTATTGTGCCTCCGAGGACACTAGGATTAGAACGGTCATCTTTTTGCTCTACCCGATACCTGATGATCGGGTCAGATCCCGTGAAACAGTCTGTAGTGAATTTACTGTGTTGTTTATTTTCAGTGTTTGATATATATATATATATATATATATATATATATATATATATATATATATATATATATATATATAATATATATATATATATATGTGTGTGTGTGTGTTTGCACAGAGAGTTCATTTTTCTGTTAAATGAAATAATTTTACATTTGTCGACTTTATAATAAAATGAGTAATAATTTGAATGACATGTAGTGTACATGATATGCCGGGTACCCAGTCTGATAATAAAATAATTTTATATTATGTTTCATGTAAGTTGACGTGCTAGCTGCCACTTCATTGGCCATGGAGTCATTGTTGTCTTCTGTGGTCAATCATGTTTTTCACGGATAAAAAAAGAATAACTCCAGAACGCTTAAAGAAAAGGCAATGTTGGGCAACTTTGACGATCGTATTAAGTAGTATCCATTATAGAATTAAATTCTATTTTTGTGGCGTGTTCAAACCAGTTACTACCAAAGGTTTCACGCTGCTACACCCCAAGTGACCACCCCAGCACTATTTTGTAACAATATTAGGGATGGTTTCACAAAGACATTTTAAATGATTGTGACTGGTGAAGTTGGGTGTGGTATTAATTTAGTCCATGATTTTAGAGAGAGGGCCCCTGCTTCATGTTTATATATCATGACTTGTTTCCTGATACAGATTGCCATATTACAGCAAAGATGTCAGTTTCGAAACACTGGTTTCATCTAGCCCCCCAAAACCTGATGTATCTCATTATAGCTTTCTGGTGATAAAAGTGCTGTTGTGAATTTTAGGCTAAAATGGCCCGCTGGTAGGCTGAGCTTCGTGACCTATGGGTTACTTCTAATGTTCAGCATTGAATAAATAAATTACATTTCTTATTAACTGTTGAGAGGGATTCAACCGTTGTACATTATAAAGTGTCTGTCATCAAACGGTATGATATAAAGTAAATATCTGTTATTTAAATTGAATAACTAAACGAATGGTTGGGGTAAATAGTCTGATATCCCCGAGGTTTTTGTGTCATCTGATTGTGCATTTTACCTAGTTTTTTTCGGGCTTGGAGAGCATACAACAGTCATAAAAGACAGCGTAACTTGTAGTAAAGATTTTTGACTAAAATTCATGTCAAACCTTGTTCTTCTAACTTGTGTTGTGACGGAGATTATATATTACCCCACTAATTCACCGGCGAGGTTAGAAACTGTTACATTTAACCCTGAGGTCTGACGCCATAACGGCTGCCTGGGTAAATGTGTTGGTTCCTGGTAGTATTAAAGGGGACCAATCACCTGTCTGACCTTTATAAAATAAAAGTTATCCCTAGGAGCTTATATAAAGCAGGCCAGAAAACGTAGATTTCACCGCACATAGGCTGCTTTTTTGTTTATATCATTTTTTTTAGATATATGGGGCCCGCCAAAATAAAACAAATCAAACAAGTGCATCTTATGGCAAGTCATATAAGCTAGAGCTTTTGCAAAATGGCGTTTGCAACAAGTGACCTTCCTACAAGTGCCCTATGTGCAGTCTATCGCCTCAGGTTATACGATTTTTTTCGTTAGTCAACATTGCTGTGTTTACAAACATGTTGTTCATAAACGAGTTCAAACAACCTTCACAGAAGCGTTACTTAAACACTCTTTATAACCGAAATTACTTGGATCAGTAATTTATACAAAGAGAAAGGCCTAACCCACATGAATTCTTTTCCAAAAGGCGGTTGAATGAGCACCTTCAATTAATACAGGGTTTAAGTTTGTATGTAAGAAGTCCTTTTTTACTAATATGAACAGCAGTTCCGAATGATAACTGATCGGAACTAATTTAATCATTTAATATTCAGTTATCAAGGAATAAGGTTGGATCGCATGGAATTTGGTCAAACTGAAAAACAGAAAAATATTCTGGAATTGTAATGCTCAGGACACCGTTTACCCCAATAAATATTAGATTTGGATTATTTTTGCTTCCCATATGGTAGATTAATATTCGGTAGGAGCATGACGTGTAGATGCGGCATCTCTCACTACAGTTTGTTAGGGACTAAGGCTATACCATCAGACAAAAAAGCAATGTTTCAAATTTATTTTATTCTTTATAATGTTAGTGACCCATTAATGGTACCTTTCCATGTACCACATATCGGTTCAGTTCTCTGACAAGCATCTCGCGAAAGAACTAGTATACCCTGACATGTTCTAAATAGGATGAATCATGGCAGATTTCAGTTGAAAGTAAAATGCATTAGCGATCAGTTTGCATATAAGTTTGCTATAAAAGATAATGTACTTTCCTTTAAATGGGGCTTCTTGTATTTCATCGATACAACAATAAGTTTATATGCAGCAACCCATTTTTGGACAGTTGAACTTGTGCCAAAATAGCGGCTTTTGGGATTTAAATCATTATAAATATAAACATATCGAGCCTGTTCATTGTTTCGAAATGCCAGGTGTCATAGGAATACAGATTTCGGCCCTGGTATGAAAATATACATTATATACAGAAAGCAGGAGAAATATAATGAATCTACTTATCACGGGAGTTTTTTTAGAATAGGCGTCCCCTTCCGGGAGCTAATAAAAGAGCGCAAATAAAATCTTCTGATGCTCATTTCATTTACTGCCGTTTTCATATGTTGTATATGTTGCAGAAGACATCAGAATGGATTTCACCTGGCACCTGGCAAAATTTCTCTCGCTGGTGACGGGTACATACCATAGCATTTTGTAAACCAATCGTCATCCTATGTCGAAAATGTCAATTCGATTCACAAAGGTAAAACAAAACCATTAAAAATATCGGTGCCAAGGATAAATAACAGTTGATGTCTACCCGGATTTGTACTAATTGTCCCAATCAAACCTATTTTCTTTTTACATACATGTTTACGTTAACAAGAGAGTTGACTTATGTGACGTCATTTAAATTCCAACGATTCTAAGCGATAGTGCGTATTTTTCCCTATTCTAACATTTATCTACTTAAATTATATAATATTACAAATGGTTGAAATGTTGTTTTAGTATTTCAGCAAATATCCGAAGCTTCTATAAACTACGAAATTAAACTGAAGCTTGTACACAAGACTGGAATTTCGCGGAAAACGTGCATTGGTTTGTGCAATCAACAAATATTCCCGAGATGTGTCAATATTCATACAGAAGAAAACATGTGTATGCTCCTGGGTAAAGAAAATTTAAATGCACAGAAGGTGGCTGATTGTTCTCATCAAGAGCAAGGCAAGTTTTCATCAAACAATCATATTTCAGGTTTCCTTGAGCAGTAGCACTGAGTTTATAAATAATACATTTCATGTTTCCTGTAAAAATAACCAGACTCAATTACAGAATAGGAAATATAGTTATAAAAGTTTATTAAACATTTCAAAATCAACAGTTTATTTAAAGCAAATGTTATCAAATGTTATTAAAATTAATGCTATCAAATGAATAAAATATTGTGTTGTTTTGTACATTTAGGATTTTTTAAAATAATAATTGCTGAATTCTATAAAAAATACAAGTTTTTTTTCGTAAAGCTTTTTTGTCTCATGGAGTTTAGATTTGAACCTATATCATTGACAAACATGACCAGTGTCCTAAAAGCTTCGCTTGAAAATCAAGTCTCACTTGCTAGACAGTTCTGTCGGCTTTATAAACCCCCCACCCCCATAGCGTTCTGCTATCAGGAAAAAGATTAAAAACCAAATAATGACCACATTGGTGAATTAAGAAGCGGTAATTACCCAATTAATTTAAACCACTTTCCGGGCCCCAACATAGGGTGTCATTTTGGACGAGACCCGATAGGCAACGTAAACATTTTGCTCAGGGGAATATATTTGGCCGATCTCGGATAAGGAATGTGGCGCACATGTCCTGAGTTCAAAACGCTTTGTTAAAAAAAGTCAGCTCTGTCACAGAGAGAGTTCGGTCCGTTTTCATACGAAGCTCGTAAATGTCAGTTTTGATTCTTACAGAAATAAACAGCACGACCCAACCTTCGAATGTGGCCTGTCCTCTTGGATATGATAAGATGTACGGCTCAGGAAGAATCTCGGAAGAGGGAAAGGAAATCTCTTCGTGTTACAAACTCATCAACGAGCCTCTAACATGGCCCCTTGGAGAGATGGCCTGTGGTGTCTCTAATGGTTTCCTGCTGAGTTTGGAGAGTGCAGATGAAGAAATACACGTACTGAAAAGCTTCAAGCATGACTTAGGTGATCAATAGTAAAATTGCTGCATTATTTTTCTTTATTTAATCCTAGTACCTTGTGGTTGAAACCTTTAACAGAAAAGCACAAACGAAAACTATAGGTAGGGAAATACGTTTTGTTAAATATTTTCGAACCTTTATCAATTTATTGTGAAAAAGAGATTGCGCCGGTATGAACAACGATAACAATAATAATAATATAAGTAATGATGATAATGACGATAATGATATTCTGTTATTCTAAATAATAATAAAAATAATAATGATGCTATTAAAACTAATAATAATAAATTAATGATAATAGTAAACATCATCATCACATCATTTATTAATTATCATTCATATTATAATTATTAGTCCTATTATAATTAATATAGAAAGAGGTAAGGCCTACTGGACGTCTGGATCTGACGCTGAAATTGAAGGTATCTGGATATGGACTGCTACCGGAAGAGATTTTAGATACACAAACTGGACATTAGTACAACCGGATAATTCCCTTGACGCACTTGGCCAGGGGGAACATTATCTAGCCATTTATGATGCGGAAACATATTTTTGGTGGAATGATGTACGCAAAACACAGCCAGTTGCAGGATTTATTTGTGAGGTTCATCCAACTATGTAAAATACGTGGCTTAGCCTTTAAACGATTGAAACAGTAGAGAAATATAAATTATTCTCTGCAACGTTTATAAGCGGTGACTGAATGTAATCGCTGGCAAAGTATGTCAACTAAATATACCATAGTTGATTTATATAAAAATATTACTGAAGAATTTAGAGGGTATTCGATTGTTTTCAAATCATATTCAAACTTTGTCTATCCTTGTCTATCGAAAGATATTTAAGTAAAGGAGAACAGAGTGTCGGAAGTAGGATAGAAAAGCTGTCTTGGATAATGTGTGATGTATCCCAATTTATCTACCAATAATAGTAATGATAAAACCATCTTTAGAGTAAAAGGTTAATTTTCCCTCTCTCTCAGGTCTTTTGTTTTATTTTGAATCATGTAGATTTTAAAGTCTCCAGCATTGCCATCCATTTGATATTAGCTTCAAAATGCAGTAACATATATATTTATATATTGATTAAATGTAAGCTGTATTTCTTTGATATTGTACCGTATTATTGAACATTTTATCGATCCGTATAGTTTTTTTTTAATTACACAGTATTTTCTTGAAAAAAAGCACCAAAAAAAAGCATCAGTTTTTCACTGAAGACGTATTCCTTATTTAAATAATTCTATGAAGTCATAAAATCATTTCCTGCTGTAAGGTTCCTTTCTGTATACGATTTTAATCATGTAACATTTTCTTTCTTTTTGAAAAATGGATCAAGTATAATTAATCGATAGATACAGGCTTTATTATTTGTTTTATTATTTCCAAGTAGATTTGCCTAGAGCGTACAAGAGGTTGCCTAAAAGGAGATATCTGTTTTCTGTAGATTCCACATATAAGGACTCTAAAAAATAACTTCCATTTTCGAGGGGGTGGGGTTTTGCCTTGTTACCTGTCTGTATGTACAGTTAACAGTTTCTCGTTCTGTTTATGGTCGTACGGCCTGAAGAACGCCAGACGAAGGTGAACGCTTTACCTAAGATAATAATCAGGGATGATAAAAAGCGTAAACAACGGCGAGATTTTCCTACGTGGCGATTATGCGATGATACAAAAAAATTTTCCACTCAAAGCCCATGTAATGTTTCAAAATAGGCAAAGCTTTAGTCTATGTATGATTAACACAGACTTTGTTTTCAAGCAAAAGAGCTTTTGAGCGTATCATTTAATATGACGTCATCACAAACTGGCTATGCTTTTTGTCGAATGAATATGGATATAAATTAACTTCACTTAATTTTAAATGGCACCTAACATAGAAAATATATGTATATATATATATATATATATATATATATATATATATATATATATATATATATACAAACATTTAATCCTGGCAACTTAATTCTTTTATTCAAGGTTACCATTTCTGTCTCTCTCATAGTGGGATCATAGGTTTTGTATAAAATGAATACCAACATATTTTGCCCTTAGGACAGAAAGAGGACAATCTGTGACCAACTATTTTTTTTAATGATAACCATCCTTATTTCATTTTTTTTTCTAAACAATTTTTAACAATTTTACAAAAAAACAGTATAATATATTGATACGTCTTACCGCCAGTCTAATCGATGAGATTGGCATGTCGGGGAACAGTGATGATGTCAAAATGAATCTTTTTGTCTTCAGGACAGTCTATATAATGGATATTTCTGATAATTATACTTCAGTCAGTAGTTTGGTTATTAGCTAAATGCATAAAATTGAAGTTACTATAGCACTGACCGTATATAGTTTACCAGAACATAATTTCCAAGCTATATCTGCGAAGTTCAGGCAACTGTTGAAGTAGCTATTTAAGCTGTTAAATATTTTACACAGTGTTCCACGTACAAAATCGTTGGAATGCACAAAGAGTAGCAAGATCCCGTGGAATAATGGGGCTTGGGATGGGAGTGGACGATGTCTTCCTAAATAAAGGAAGCACGTTTTATGAATGTCATGTTCTTAGACAAAGTTTTCAAAATAGTTTAAATTTTCCAAATTTATGAAAATATATAAACAGAGGGCACCAATTCTGAATGTGCATTTCCTCATTAAACATTCATTTGATAAGTATTATATATGGCCCAGTGAAATTTTGTTCAGCGCGTTACGAAATGATTGACACATGCATCAGTATAATATTTAAGTGGGCTAAAACTGTTTTGTCACATATGAACCGACTTAAGTGAGAACGTCATTTCTATCAGCTCCCTTGTTGAAATATTCGCGCTTATAATCGAGTTCATAGGTGGTCTAGTTTATGCTTAACTGCATATACACGACGTAGCAAATATAGGGAACCGCTAAACAAAACATGAGGAATAACAACAAAACTTACTTGATTGCCGAGGCAAATTGAGTTAAATCAAATTGTGTGTATATGACACAGAAACTCAAGTAATTCCAGCCTAAAACAGGAAAATATTCGGATGACTAGGTAACTTAGCTAAAAATTGTGTTTATAAATATAACCGGACATTTCTTAAAATCTGCAAAAAACATGCTTGAACACGTCGTCTATTCAGGTAAAGTGATTTGCCTGGCCTTTCCTCAGAGAGCTAGACCACTGGCAGGTGATACATTGGCAAAAATTAACCCCCAGAGGTTCTTGGCTTGGTTCGTGGATATGGCAGAATACAGAACAGATATTAATTCCCGCTGATCAACACTTACTGGTGCCTTTCAAACGATGTGTTAAATGTAAGACAATGCTAAAGTGTATTTTACATATGCTTTCGATAAACATATGTTTTCGGTTTATGATTAATAAGACACTTTGCTAATATATCATAACGGTATCGTTTAGTGGAATGTCTCAAGTGGCTTTTCCTAGCGCATGATTTACCATACGTCTCCCAGTAAGTTATGCCAAGTCGGACCGAGTAACTTTGCTAATCAAAACAAGCCGTGTACATTCCGTATCTGAAAACTGAAATGCAAAATAACTTACATCACAGTCAACTGTTATGCAAGTGGATTTGAACTTACAACAAGAATAAATATCATACACGCCGCATGTAGGACAAACAAAGTTAAAATGTAAAAAAAGAATCAAATCTCATTGAATTTATTTCATAGGAATCTGAAAAATAGACGCATAATGTCGCTTAATTTTAATGCAATGTATGGTATATTAAGACGGTTTCTTCCTTTTTTTAAATATTTTATTACATTCCTTAACTACTGTCTATAATAAAAATGTGATGTTTAAAATTTACATACGTTAAATTTGTGTTAGAATGTATATGTATGATAATTGGTTAATAAATGTATGAAGATGGTGATTTTTTTAAGCTTACGAAAATTGAAAACGAAAAGGTCCATATGACCTTGATGGTCGGAGTTCCGATTTCTGTCTCCTCTAAATAAGGATCCAGACGATTTCACTTCAAGGAGGCGTTGGCATAGAAAACGTATTCATTGTTTGAACAATTTCCTTGAAGTCATCAAATTTGTTAGTGTCTTGTTTGTCTGCATTTGTTAAATATTATGAGTTTTTTTTTTTTTTTTTTTTTTTTTACACTTGGCCCAGGTATAATTAAAAACTCAGGTTTTATTGTAAATCTACGCACATGGATCTAGAAATTGGTGAAGGTCCATCCCGAACACAAGATGACAGGTATCTTAACCAGTTTCAGTGCAGCAATGTTAACAGAATAACTCATTATTAAACCACTCTAAGCTAACCGTGCTTAAAAAAGCCAATCCTGGTAAGGTACGCTACCAAAATATATCAACCAATGCAGAAAATCAGATGTTTTCATGATCATAAACAAATGGCATATGGGTCATTAAGATCGCCTGCATTTAAAATTCAAGCAACATTCGTTCTTTATTATAACGTTATGATCTAGAGCAAAATACTGGTTAAGGAACATTGAACAGTGGGTAGAATAACCTCTGTCGTGGTCAAAATCTTACTTTGTTTTATATATTTTTAAAGAAAATGTGTAACAATGAACTAGTTCAGGGATTCCAAGACGCTTTTATCAGGAACTCAGGAAGTGGCAGTCAGACATTTCAACTGCTATGATTTGGGCCAGGCTAACTACAGGAGTGCACAAATCATGTTCTTTGATAGATTAGGCAGAATATAAATCGCATCTTCACTCTGTTTCCGAGGAGATTTTATAAGAACTTATCTCGGTTGACAATTGTGACAATTGTGGGTCTAACTGTTACAATTTGTACAAATCCGACTCACAGTGTCCACAAAATTGTCCTTTCATATATATTGCAAAATATAGCTTCCAGTGACATGTCCGACGAAACTGTACGATGGCCTACGTTTACATTAGGTACGAAGGTTTTAGGTCGCACAATCAGATTAGCGCCCTTTCTGATACGTCGACCATCATGACAGAAGTGCTAATATTGAACTCTCCATCCTTGAAGTGTTTTGAACTGATGTCAATCAATATTTCTGGTATATTCAACATTGATAAATTTAACAATGTCAGTTACAGTTAGGGTAATAGATATTTCGATATCTATATGATCAGAAAACAAAACTTATTATAATCATCATTTAGGACATATATTTTAATGTTTTATGGTAGGCTATTAGAATCTGCACCCCTTGCTAACTATTACAAGTACAATCGTCATGGGTAACTGCATTCAATAATGCAATATTTTATCGCCTGCAGAAAAGAAAAACAAATACGGTGAATTTTGTACGGTGTTTCTTCTTACTGATAACAGGACTATTATATAAAATGTGATGTGGCTTTAAGCATTTCATTCTTTGTATTTTTTTTTCTAAATTTAACACTCCGTTCTGTAATTTTCTATATTTTGTCCTATTTCTGTATTATGGGAAGGAACACTCTATCCGTATTTGACAATGCATTCTACAATTAGGACGACATGACTAAAATATCTATTAAAGCATGAGTTTTAAATTATTTCCAGAATTTCGATTAAACTAAAAATCAGATTCTTACATGGACCCCGAAGCTTTCCATTGGCAGAACTTCAGGTCTACACAGTCTAACTGTATAACATGTCAAACATGCCAAACTTAACTTAACCATGCGTTTTCCACATTATTTTTCCTGTATTATGATTTTTATTTTTTAATCAGTCGGTTATACCGAGTGTGTTATCACCAGTTGCTCAGAGTAAATGTCGCTCTATGAATCACAAAGGAACCTACAGACCAGTATGCACACATAATGCACATATATATTCCATTCATAAACAGAGGTAGACCGTGATATGAAAATCAATTGCAACATGATTGAAAATGATTGGATTATTTTTACAAGCAGTTTATGACTGATAATTTCAAAGAGAAAACACGTGTAGGCTTTTGATCTGTAGGGCTTTTATTCATAATTTCACATAGTCAAGATCTTTTAACTTTTTATACCTTTCACTCGTTCTCTCTTCATTCTCTCTCTTCCTCTCGCCCTCTCTGTCCCTCTCTTTTCTAGTCTTAGAACGGTAACCGTTTATCAGTTTCCCTCATAAACAGCCTTATCAGGTACCATCTTGGGCTTTTGAGATGTATCATTAATTTCAATTGGAAGGGGTTATGTTTATGTTATTCATAATTGATTTCAGTAAAACAGCCATGACACAATAATAAAGTATAGAGATGGAAATATTTAACTAGTAAAATTTGAGTCTTCACAGCTTTATCAAATAGTGACTCAAAATTGTATTAATCAGGATTAAGGATAGAACTAGGATAACATGAACTAAATTGAATGGGAAATAAATAAATGCACAACAGACAGAGCCAACAGGTAAATAAGCACCAGGCTTTTAAATAAGGACCTTGATTTTTTTTTATCTATTCTCAATTTGTCACTTTATAAATTAAAATATCGTGTCCATAGATTTGGACAGACGCAGAGAAATGATTGGTTGCTTATTAAGCCCTTACTGTTCTATGTAAATTCTTGGCATTAACTCCAAGTGTAGCATTGGAAATATAATGCAAAAGCCTTTCAAAGTGAAAGCCATTGGAGGATTTTGTAATAACGGCATGCTGGAGAATACTGCTGGCATAAATTTAGTCATTGATACTTAAAGCGTGTCTTAAAGCCAGCTCAATGTATGCTGTTCAGAGAAATGGATATGAGATGAGGCTTATTATCAAAAGGGTTTTGTAAAATGAAAAACTGTACTCTCCACCTTCGTCCAGCTATATTTTAAGCAAATAATTTTATTCATTAAAAAAGATTATACATTGTGACATTTGACAATGTCTAGTTATCATCATTGCCAAACAGGGAAGTCTGACAGCAACATAATACAGAACAAATTGCACAATAGCTTAACAGGCTATAGTTCCACCAGGCCGTCTGGTGGCCCATCTTCTTCTGCCATATGATTAAGCAATATGGCTTGAATCACGACCAAATGTCGTTCTGGGTGGCCTGATAACACCGAGATAAGGGAGGGTTCTTTGTTTTATGGCCTGAGCATCTCCTATGAAACATTAAACCGCTTTGAAGCGATAATGGCGCGCAAAAAGATTATGCTCCAAAATAAAAATTAAACAATTATCTTGTCTTTTTTAACAATTCTAGTACTTGATGCTTCCCCTGTGCCACTCCACTGCAACCCTCCTTCAGTTTTATGATCAGATCCAGATGTTCAATATGTGGTCACCTGCATATGTATCGCAGGTGTACATGTTATTCGATGCACATGGCGGGGGGAGGGTACCTCTTCCATTTCTCAGTTTACTTGGAATATCACCCCGAAGGATGAAGTGTACTGCCTTTAAAAAAAGCCCATGACATATGTAAATATTTATCCTGTTAATTCACAATAATACATTTTTCTCTTGACCAAATAGCGTTATTATTAAAGATGTTATCTTGCAAATTTATTCGACAAATAATCTGAAGGAAGGACTTGTCAGGCGATGTTAGAAATCTCAGAAAATTATCGTTTATACAGATTACACAAAATATTAACAAAATATATCGATAGATATAACTTTTCTAATACAAACCAACATATGTAACTTTTCAAACAAACAGATATGACATTTACCAGATTTTGTCGATTTATATCTTCCTTTCAATTTTGCCGCTAAAAGCACAATGATACCTTCGCCCATTCGGATGTAACGCTGTATAGAAAACAATTGACGTTCACATAAGTCCAAACAACTCTAAAAAAACCACAACTGTAGATATGATGTGCTGATGAATTCCCTGCACAACCTATACCGAATGGAAGGTCCGAAACATCATTCCGCTAGTCACTTTCGATAACCATACACAGTATTTATATTAATTTATATATATATATAGAGAGAGAGAGAGAAAGAGAGAAAGAGAGAGAGAGAGAGAGAGAGAGGCGGAGTTTGCCTCCGGTTTAAGTGCTCTATGGTCTCCAAAATGACCATTTTTACACTTACAGAAAACCAAACAATGATCCGCTCTGTATCCAGGCACATTCCAATTACCCTCTAGCAATTATCAGGCAGATACCTATGATGACAGGTAAGCCTGTATCTGACACCTCTTGCAATTAAGAGCTTTTCATGTATGACAAAGCCTTAGCGGATAGCGGGTTCTCAAAATCTAAAAAAATATTTTGAACCCACAGTGCCGCCATCGAAACAAATTCACTTAGAAATGTTTTAAAGCCTAACATTTATACAAATATTCAACGTGCCCGCTCATCCACCCCTCATGAGGATCCACTGGGCAGACTTACCTGTTCAGGTATTTGCTCTCTCACTGCTTTGGGGTGTTGAGGAACATGGCGTTGCCATGTCCCCATGCTGATTTTGTCGAGTCCAGTTCACTTGGTATGAGTGTAGTATATTTGCCTTTCATATTGTATATTTGCCTTTTATATTGTGTATTTTAATAGTATATGTGCAACTTACTATGCTGAATGGGCATCCTGGAAAAATACCTTTTATTAAATAATAAAACAATAAGACATCAGCTAACCTCTTTCCCATTTTATGTTCCAGTATCGCACGTGTACCCCGACTTATCCTATTGTGGCCCGGAGGACAATAGGATCAGTGCGGTCATTTACTTGCTTTCCCCGATACGTGCAAAGCATAATCTCGTAATCTCGTAAAGTCTCGGCTTTTCACACCACGCCGTTCGTTTCATTGTAACAACAGTCACCTGATGATCGGGTCGCATCCCGTGAAACAGTCTCTAGTGAATTTACAGTGTTGTTTATCTTCAGTGTTATATATATACACATATATATATATACATATATATATATAAATAAATATATATATATATATATATATATATATATAAATGAATAATTGCACATAGAGTTCAGTCTTGGCTTTTGTTGAATTTATAATACAATTAGTTATTATTTGAATAACATGTAGTGTACATGATATGTTGGGTACACAGTCTGGTAATGAAATAATGTTACATTAAATTTCATAAAAGTTGGAGCGTGCTAGGTGCCACTTCTTTGGCCATGGAGGCATTGTGGTCATCTGTGGTCAATCATGTTATTCACAGATAAAAAAAAATAACTCTAGAATGCTTAAAGAATTTGCAATGTTGGGCAACTTTGACGATTGTATGAAGAAGTATCCATTATAGAATTAAATGTTATTGTTGTGTCGTGTAAAAAGCAGATACCACCAAGAGCTTCACGCTGCCACACCTCTAGCACTATCTGGTTACAATATTGGGGATAGTTTCACGAAGACATTTTTAAAAGAATGTGCTTGGTGAAGTTACATAAAACGATTATTACGCACAGTGCGCATGTTTAAAGATTAGGATATAGCATTAATGTTACTGTAGCATTGACAGGATATTCAGACCTTGTTAATGAAAAAAAAATCATCTTCAGTTTAAAAGGTTAGTTGTCGCTTTCTGTCAAGTCTTTTGTTATGTTTTGAATCATGTAGATTTTAAAAGTCTCCAGCATTCACTACCATTTGATATAAGGTTAGCTTCAAAATTCAGAAACAAAAATAAACTGATTAAAGTGAACTGTATTTCCCTTGATATCTTACCATATTATTGAAAATTAAATCTGTCGGTATAATTTTATTTTAATTATTTAGTTATTCTTAAGGGTATTATTTTACATCAGAATCATGAAAGATGTTGTTAACAGAAACAATTTTATCCAAGGAGTGCACTATTGGTAGTTTATCCTTTATCCTCCTTAGAACATAATAAAGTTTCCTAACCATATTTGAAAATTCAGCACGCCATAGAGTACCGGATGTTCTTTTCTTTATAGTTTGAATTTAATTTGTTAAGTATTGTCATTTTGTTTCTCATTTGTGTCTTAATTATTTAATTCTGATGTATTATTTGGAAAAATTCTATGCACTTACAAAATCAATTGCTGCTGTAAATTCATGTCTGCATCCAATATTAAACATATGTGACCTTAACTTTTGTTCTTCAGATATGGGTCAGCTATATTAATTGATAAGGGTTAAGGTATGGATACAGGCTTGAAATACGGCAAGGGCAATTTTAAACCTGACATCATATGCATCTTGACCAGTTAAAGTGCACCAAGCAAACACATTAGTGTTCAAAGCATGTTTTTTTTTTTTACAATAGTTCACATAGTAGGTCACCGTGACTTATTTTTCCCATGACCGGCAGTATTTTGCCTCGTCCGACACTCTGTGTGTATTTTCGATGCCGTGTTTTTGAAAGTATTTATCGGATTGTTGCTCGCCATGACCTAACTATGAGTTCCAAGTAAACTTGCCTGGTGATTAGCAGAGGTGGCCTTAGAAAATATTTATTTGGTCCGTAGATACCAGATCTCAGGACTCCACGAAGTAGCTTCCTTTTTTTATTGTTTTGTTTTTGTTTGGAGTGAGGGGGGGGGGGGGATTGCCCTATTACCTGTCTGTATGTACAATTAGCAGATTCTTGCAATTGTCTGGGTGATTGCTTTACCTTAGCTAATTAAACGTTATAAAAAAGCGTTAACACCGACGTCTTTTACCAAGGTCGCGATTATGCGATGATACCAAAACAATTTATCACTGGGAGCCCATTTATGTTTCAAAATATGCAAAGTGTAAGTCTATATATGATTAACGCAGACTTTGTAACATAACCTAATTTAGAATATATATACATAAAATTTATATAGATAAACATTAAATCCTAGCAATTTAATTCACTTATAAAAGTCATCAACATTATTTCGGTCACTGTCATTGCAGGATCTTAGGTAATTTATAAAAAGTAATGGTCAATGAATGCAAAAATGTTTTGCCCCTAAAACAGAAAGAGGAAAACGTGTATTCAACTATTTTGTAAATGACAGTTATACTCATGTCATTTTAGTATAAACAATTTGAAACCATTTAATAAAAAGAAACCAGTATATTATATTCAAACGTCTTACCTATCATCAGTCAAATCTATGAGATGGCCAATGCAGGGAACAGTGATGACGTCATAAGGAATGTTACGCACAAAAGAGACACCCATCTTCGCCGGGACCAATAGTCAAGACCTGCCGACCACTGTTCTCAACTTACCTTTATTCTCAGCATGCATGGGCTTACCTGTTTTTCCAACATTCCTACATATCCATATCAAAGGAGGAAAAAACAAGTGGAGCGTATAGACATAATTCTTTTTGAGCGCCGAACTCATGACCGCAAAGATTGTGGGTTTGCGTCCAGATCTGACCTTTTTCTGCGCCGAGACTACTAGCAAAGGTCTTTACCTAAAGGGTGCCTTCTTTTCACGTAGGAGTGAATGGGTACTGGTCAAACAAGGAGGTCGTGCTATTTTGGAACGAATAACTTTCTAGTGCCATGTGTGGCTGCTTGGCATATGCTTCACAGGGAGCCGCGAAAAGCTCCGAGATTGAACAGGCCCGAAAGACCAGGAAGGCAATGTGTAAAATAAGTCGGATGAGACTTACATCGTCTGTGATATCAGACTCTAAACCCCACTACCTTTGCCTTTTTACTTTTTACTTCTTAGGGACCCCATGAACTATTGAAATATAAGATACATTTGAACCAGACCATAAAGTGAATAACATACAACATTTATAAATTGCAAATTTTGTCTGGCAAATTTGACTGTCCTGGAGGTAATCACAAATTATCAGCTGGACAAGGAAAGTGGGACAGACTACGGTCATGCTATCGTCGTCACGTTTCCACCATTAAACATAATTATAAACCATTTATTTTCCCTGATGTCGAGCAGCTGCCTTACCCGTAACAATAAAGGTCTTAACATATGCGATCTGAAATTATGTTGTGCTTTATTTTTGACAACATTTCAAGCTGTTTTCCTTTAGCATAGCCTTCATATAAACGAGGTGTTCGTATTTGTATAGAATTCCGCAATTTTAATAACAATAAGTTAGGAATGGTTTAAATGGAAGAAACAATATGATAACCTCCTACAAGGAATAAACTCGTATCGTAAGAGGCCAAGGAAAATGTTGTTACATAATTTGCTACTTATTTGATATGATTCCTACCAATAACCGCTAAACCAATGAATGCAATCAAGAAAATACGTCTATTGTACTGAGCGCTTTTAAACAGAATTTTATTGATTGATGGTTTTGTTTTATGTCCAATCTAACCAAGTTAAATATAGTGGATGCACAACATGAGATAAATACAGAAGTTAACATACAGGAAAGGTATTGTTGCAAGGTAGCAAGGTGAATGTAAATCTCGGCATTATTTATATAAACAGAAATGTATATTTCACGAATACATGGAGCTCATTGACATTCTTACAGTTTGGAATGTTGTATAATTTATTTTTTTTTTTATTTTAATTGTATGATCTATGAATTTATGGTACTATGGGCTTGAGGCCTCAGACTTCTGAATGAATATTTCATCAATGCATTCATTCATTAATTCAGTGACATTCTAGCAAATATAATATAATCCAAAAGATTTATACATTTTTAATACAGTCACATTCACCATTTTTATACCCTTGATTTAAGAACAATAATACCTATATACCTACTTGCTCAAAATCATGCTTGTCACTCGACAGTGTGCATACTACTTAAAATAAACATCCATGGTTTATTTTCAATTTTGTGAAAAAAAATGGTCTGTACAATATGCAGAAAACAAACATTATTTTAGAATATATAGTTTATAAATTTATTTCTTTTATTTGCCAATTAGTTCTTCTATTGAGTAATACATTTAAAAGATCTGGTTTCATGTTTGAAGAGTAAAAATTGTTAAAGAATTATCTTTAAAATTAAGAATATAGGTAATTTTACTATTTTTTCTACCTATCGTACAATGATATTTACAGATATGCATTTATCTTTACACGCTCATTGTGGTATTTTTACGACACATCTTCCTCTGACGGCCCCTCTTCTCAGGTCATCAATGATGCTTTGTATGTCCTCCATACAAACCAGAGTGATGGGTGGTCCTCTGACCTGAAAGCAAAACTAGCGCATCTGAAACTGGCTATGGTAAAACTTTATTTAAAACCCGCCTTTCGTGGCTGCGTTTGTCTCTGGTACATAATGGTAATAATTTGGCTAACTATATTAATTAGTATTGGCCATATTGAACATATTTTTTATTAAATAAAGCAGTATTCAAGCAAAAGGTAAATTCACCAATATATATAAACATAGTCATTAATATATACTGTGTTGGTCACTTTATCGTGAAATCGCGAAACAGAAAAAAAAACTCGCGAAACGCTGAAAACGTAAAAATCGGAAGAGGTTAATCTCCCGAAGCAAACAGTAACAGTAACAGTATATGAACAGTAACACTTACTTTTCCCTCAACGACAAGTTGAAGAACACCTTTTAGATCTTGGAGTGTCCCACCGCAAACCCCGATGATGCTGATTCTAGTGATGACCAAGAGAGGAAGAGGTACATTCAGATAACCTCCAAACAGACCCACTGCACCATAGTAGATCCCTGGCAAAAATTTAAACTAATTTAACTAATATGATGTGAATTGTATATGGCTATAAGGATATATTATATACCGTCACAGACTCAATTAATATATATATAGATCAAATTATTTTACAGATAAAATTATGGCATGTTTTGATGAGCTTGTACGTTACCTTTTCGGTCCCACAACAGATTGACGTCGGCCCCGGCCTCTCACGTGACTTCAAACTTGGTTTCCTTCCAAATATAAATTGTTACTAATAAAATATTGAAAAAGAATAGCAAAGTCCAAACCATATTGAAATGGTAATGTTGAATCACTAAAGTAATAAAAAATTCGAAACCACAGATAAGAACATACGGAGCACTCTGCACAAATTATCCTTGTTCCTTTGGGCATGATGGCCTTAGCGATCTGAATTCCCCACAAACCAAGACCTCCGGCGCCTACGATCAACAGATCGGCTTTTTCTGTATAATAATGAAATAAGCCATGATTAAAACCAAAATCTCCAACCATCACCCCAACTATTGTTAGTTGTTTTCTTGTTTTTGTTTAATATCTAAAAAAAACAATACATGGTGTTTATTACAGTCGTGAAATCGGAACTGACAACAAAAGAGAAACTGATGAAAGATCGGAAATCAGAGGACCCATGACTAAATCATTATTTATGTTTAACCGATCGAAAAAATTAAATTACAAAGACCTGTTGCAGAAATGGATTGCTCTATCGCTGGTTTCCCTTTCATTATAGCTCTATATGGAGTAAATCCACTGCATGGCAAGAGACAGCACAGTTCAGTTGACAAGGACGAAGGTACCGGCAGCAGACTATCTAGGGTGGGCACTGCCAGAAACTGTTGAAACCTGTAATATTAAAATTATATTTTGGTTAAGGTAACCGCCTCCATTGTGTAATGCTTATTAAACTATATACTATGTACATCTGCAGAGTTCCATTTCGGTTTCGGACAACGTGAGAGGGGAGCCTGGTGTCAACCAGGCTTGATGTTCCACTCGTGCGGGTCCTTGGCGTTATGAACCAGCAATGACATACGAAGAGCGCACCCGTTTGTGAGTGAAACACGACGTTTCTCCTCATTAAGCCTGCAGCCTACGCTCAACCTGGTTGGGGGACAACCGTGAGAAACCTTTGCTGAGATTCGAACTCCCGTCTTTGAGTTTTTAACAGATGTTTAGCATAAATGCATAAATACAAAAATTGCAAATACGATTTAATTTGATCAAACGCTCTTTCAACTGCGAGTACAAATACCATACCTTTCTTGGGTGAAAGGGTTTATATATATATATATATATATATATATTATCAGTCATCTCTTCCTAAACCATTTGAATGGTTTCAACTGCGATACCAAATATCCAATACTTATGCACTTATAAAGAACGCCATCTGAGTATACATTTAGCAATGCATTAGGCTTTATACCTTGGTAGAGTTATAGGGTATATTCAACATATATATTACCCGCCGTCTATTCCTAAACCATTTGAATGGAAAGCCACGTTAGGACAATCTTCGCTGTTCCCAGAGGTACATATTTCACATTGTAGACAGCCGTTCCATGGAAAAACAATCACTCTGTCGCCTAAATTGAACTTGCAGGAGCCTGAGAAAAAAGCAAGGTTTAATTATTAGACAGTATGGATAAAACAAGAACTATATAAGAAATATCCATCATGAAAAATTAAACCAAACTAATGCTTTAAATACTCTTAACAGTAAAAGCCCGTTCGAAAATAATATATTTGTCATGTTAAATTCTTCCAACAATGATATTAATGAAATATTAAATGTTATGTCATTTTGCTCTGTGTGCCGTGAAGAAAATAATACTTGCTTTCTCTTTTTAAGTAACTATACTTTGTCCGAGAGGGAAACCTTTGACATTTAAAGAGCTTTATGTCTTAAAACCAGATGCATTTAATGAAAGCACTTGGTTTTATGTCAAAACGATATTATCATAATTTGTTCCTATTAAATGATAGCCTTAACTTTAAGCATTACGTTAAAATTTATGACGGTTACGTCTTTGGATTTCTGCGCTGAACCTGATAAAGAACGTATGTACCTGGATGAGATTCTGATTCATTATATTATCATTAAATATATATTAATATATATATATATATACATATATATATATATATATATTATGTATATCATTATATTATATTCATTATTGCCTAGTACATGTATTATTATAAATGCAAATGCATTATCTGCGTGTTGATGTCAAGTTAATATAATATTAATCACGAAAATGAATTTTCAATGGTATTTATTCTTTTCTTTTTACCGATTTTATATAAAATATTTTATATCAAACGTTCAATAATCCTGGCAGCACTGATGAATTACCCGGCGGATAAATTAAAATTTGAATTTACAGGTCGCTAAATTATAAAAAAATGCCTGAATTGTAATAATACTCCCTAACCCTTATCCACATCTTTACCTAGTTGGTAAATTTCTCCAGCAATCTCGTGACCTTAAAATGAAATTTACTATTATCACTTAATTAATCATTTGATAAGGCAAAAAGAAATAAGGTTTGCTTCTCAGGCACTTTTTTTCAGAAATCAATGCGAGCAGGTTTTTTTTTTTTTTTTTTTTTTGTATGATTTGATAAAAATGTCAAATGATAAGGGAAAAGAGTGATAATACAGATTTATTTTGCAAAACAAGTAAAAGCACTACATGACAAAGGAAACTTTATCAAAATTGTATGATTTTATCTTTATGAAAGAAATATCCCTGTGGCTGGAGCTCAAAATTGGTAAGTTTCTATTGAAAATCAAAATAAAAATTTTTGATATGGGGATTTAAAATTGACGCGGGCGGTGCCTGAGAACCATACCTTTTATTATTTTTTTTTGGCCTAATGCTTAATCTTCAAATGATAAAGTTGATTTTTCTTAATATTGCCATGACGCAGTTGAAAGCTGAAAATACAGAATATCGCTCGGATCAGTAAAGCTCAAAGCGCCACCTACCCATCACCAGGGGAACTTTGTAAGGGGCTTCCATTTTTTCTCCGTCTCCAAGATCGTAGAATCCATCTTGAATATGAGCGTCACTATGGCAGATCCCGGCATCTGTAACCTAAAATATTTTCAAGTTACTTATATGTCAACACTGAGCATTATAGCTGGGCCAGAAATCGCCACTTTAACAAGCATAATAAAAGATATGAATAGCTCACAGAGGGAGACATTATATGCCAAGTTTAGTTGGCAACAGTCAAGGTTTTAATGTGAAAAATATTAAACTAGTGTAGATACGATAATTCTGAGTGAAATGTCTTACACGATGATGTTCCCAGATATCTGTCAAGAACAACAGGCTGTAGGAAGCATCGTCCTCGATTTAGTGAATGTTAGGAATGGCATAACTAACATTTCCAATTTTTACCTAGATTTCGTTGAAATTTCCATCACTCACCTTGAATTTGAGTGATGTGTTTCTGCATTTAATTACCATTTAATTTCTTCAGTGTGTTTATTGTTAACCTTTTCAATATGACCTTTTTTTAAGATATTCAATATCATAAAATGCTATCGCAATGTCAGACAATGAGCAAATCAATGCTATCGCAATGTCAGACAATGTGCAAATCAAAGGTATGTGATCTGACGGACGTACATAGATTCTTCGATATAGTTCAGGGTGACTGAAACAGAAGCTCGAAAAAAAACAAGAAGTACCAAAGCATTACCTTTACGATAGCACCAGCTGGCTGTAGATCCGGCATCTGACGTTCCACAATGACAACCGGTTGACCGAATGCCTGCTGTTCAACGCGTGTGTTCATCATTTTCACCGCCATTCTCTGAACAGGGGAAGTACGCTCTATATGTATGTGTAATATATACCCATGGTGCCTAAACGCAAAGGTCAAAAATAAGATATGAAAACCAATCAGCTCATTGCCCATTTATACTTGTGCGTTTGTTTGTTTGTCTTTTTTTAACGCATGCCGCGCAGATAAGCTCTCGCCATTCATTAAGCTAGATATCAAGGTTCCCTATCTGTGTGTATTGATCAGTATCGGCCCGAGTCCAAGTATCGCCTGTTGGTGGCGCTGCCTATTCAACAATGTCATGTGCCATATAATGAAATCCCTGGTATCACGTGCGGGCATGTTTGGATGTTTTGTTTATTTTCTTCTTGTGTTCAACCTTATCTTTGTTTTTGTTGAAAGGAGAGTCGGTTCGCCGGACAAAGGCATTATGTCTTGGGACAACAGATGAATTCAATCGGGGTTTATACCATGGTAATGTCGCGCGCTCTAGTGGGTGGCACTGTAGCCGTAGAATGGTTCCCAGCCTTTTTAGTGTTCAGCGTCCTCATGAATATAGATGAGTCTCAGGAGCAAAATGGTCCCAGGTATTGCATAATAAATATAGATGAGCCTTCAGGGTAGAAAGGTATTTAAAATGGTCGCATACACAGAGTGGTCATATCCAGAAGTACAACCAGCCAGTCCAGACTAGCCAGGACCGATCCACCGCTCTTCCAATGCTGTTGCCAGCCAGTCTTTTTTTCCGCAAGGGCCGTTTAGCTGCCCTTCCCCTGCTGTCCCAGGCGGATTACCAGTCCGAGTGCCTGGAGTACCGGTTAGAGGCCAGCCAACTGTAGCTGATGCACCAGCAGTGTTACCAGCCAAGAACGGTTATAGAGCGTCTTGTGTATGTTCATATCTCGGAGTTTATATATGACCTTTGGGAACACTAAATTGACATGTAACCTTGTGCGGATGTGAACCTGGTCTGGTAGGTAGATTTGAGCTCTGTTATTTTCCACATTCATTGTTAATATGTTCATTGTAGCTTAGCCACTGTCTTGTATTTAGTTGTGTACCTTGGTGCTAATATGACGAATGCGCAATCCAAGGGAACTAAGCAGGTCTACCAACACTAAAAAAATTAGATATGCTTAATTAGCTTCTTCTTCTACTGAAGTTTATTGATAAGTAATGGAGATACTGAACCGGCAAACATGGATGAACAAATAATAACTGTCAAAGTTATCGTAATGCGCTCTTCACTCAACGGTTATATGTTGAATCATTTTACTGCAGGGCCAATATAGTTAGTAATACAATTTACCGTTAGATGACAGCTGTATTGGTTTCAATCAAATTTCTTTGCTCACACGGAGGCGTCTATTTCGGCAATAGATGCGTTTACAATCACCAGTGCTGGTATCCTATGCTCCTACAAGGGGCGGGAGGAAATGTTGTTCTAAACAGTTCTCCCAAGATCGAATCATTTAAAGGAACGACCGATTAATGCTTCGTGAACATCTGCGTCTTGCCATTGTTCGCACGTTAGACAAGACGAACTGCGATTATTTTATAAAACTGAAACAAAGGCAAGCCGCGTTTTGCATTAACAACGAAAGGGTTAAGATTTATTTTGCTTAACTACCAGTTATACTCTTTGTAATTTGTAGTTCAAGCCATGAAATCCCGACATCTACTGTCACAATTTATGAATGCTAACGGACCAGGCAACCGTTAGATATAAAAAAAAATGCTGCCCCTTTCTTCGGCCTCAGAGGCGAATACACTGATATTATGGTCACGGTTCTGAAATAGCTAGGTTTGGACATTTTTTTATTCTTCTGAAAATAAATTTCCACCATTATAGAGTCAAGAGTTTGGGTGTCAGAATTTGGGCAACTTTGTTCGGGGACATGGCTAAAGCCATGGCAATGGTCGACAAACTGCGCTGTAATCACGGTCAGTCTATCCAAGACGAATCAGTAGCGTTTGGAACAGGATCTACTTGCCCAGGGTAAATATCTAATATACAATGGACGTTAAAGTCACCACCAAGATGGCTAAGTTAATGGAATAGACAGGAAAGATAGTTTATATTCACCGCTTGTCTCATTTTTTCATTGAGATATATCACTAAAATATAAGAGTTCATAAAATCAAACAAATTGATTTATTTTTCAAAGAAATCCACACATAATACAAGCAAATATATGAGTTAGCGATATACCATGTCCATTTAAGCATGAAGCGGTCAGATTTCTTAATCAACACCCTTATGTGGAGAATTTATTTAAAAAAACAAAGAACAAGACAATGGCATCGTTTACTGGTCCCTTGCGCCTAACATAGATCTGGTGTAAATTCCATCAGACAAATATCCATTTGCCAAATTACATGAGTAGACTTACAGGGGCGTATTAAGATGTGACACTAAGGCCAACACCCTGTCTGTTTAGTCAAAACATCTGTGAAATAGAATGCTATAAAATAAAACTGAAAAGCAGCACGGGACCGCTTTCTTCTGTAAATATCACTGGTTTGCTTAACAGTTACTAGCTCTTCTGTCTCATTAGTTAACTTGTGAACTAAAGATCCACTTTTAAAGGTAATGCATCCATCCCTACATTATTCAACTGACATTTTACTCTTAGTCGCTAAAAAGCAGCTATCTCAGCGCGACTTATAAAACAAACATGTGGAATATAACTATAATTTGGTAATAATGGGTCCTACAGAAAAACGATGTTGTATCTTATCTAAGGAGCATGCGGAAAGCTAGTTTACTCTCTTTTATTTAATAGGTTTTACTTTAATTTACTGATTTTTTTTCTCAGAAATCGTTTCTGTTCCAATGTCGTCAGGCAGCCAACTTTTTTTATTTCAGGTTGGCGTCTGCGCATGCCCGGGTAGCTTAGTGAGGTATCTTGATGACTGAGCGTCCTCTCCGGGTACCCTTCCTCAGACCATCCAGGACGTCCTGTACGTCTTCAAAACCAACCATAGTGATCGGCGGCCCCTTCACCTGGGCGATAATACATGTACATTTATTCGACGTCGGGTGTACTGATTCTTGAGTAAGATGAATGTCTCTTGCAGGGTTATGCTCTTAACTACTAATCTCTCTACCACTTTTATGATAATAATAATACTAACAATTAGTTTCCTTATAATAATAATAATAATAACAATAATAATAGAGTATCAGAAAAAGTGTAAGACAAGAGAACTATATATATATATATATATATATATATATATATATATATATATATATATATATTCAGTGATAATTTATTTTTTTAACTAATATAATGAACAATTAACTATCAAAAACATGATATGCAGCATTATTATAACTGTGACCTTTGTATGATTTTACAATCTGCCTGTTAGAACTTAGTTATAATTCTTATAATTAACCCTTATATGTGCCATTAATGATAATAATATTGACATTAATATTTCAACTTGTCATACTTTTCCCTCCACCACGAGTTTCATGACGTTTTGCATAGCAGTGTAGGTCCCCACAAGGACACCCGAAACACCGATCTTGTTCAACGCCAGTACCGGGGTCGGCGCGTGCAGCGATCCACCGAACAGGCCAACCGTTGCCATGGTGGCGCCCTGTTAAGCAATGAATCAATAATTATTTTTTTCATGCATACAACCATACAAATGGACAACAAATTTGATAAAAATCAGAAAAAAAATAATTAACTTTGATCGAACTTTCTAAAACACAGTGCCATCATGGTTCTTTTGCATTTCATCCATATAAAATCTGTCATTTATTCTAAGACTATAAAGCGGTCACACTACCGATAAAAACACAGAGGAAGTCGCTTAACTGTAAATGTCACTCCATTCGCAAAATCATGACAAGCAATGTACCCATGATTTCTACTTGCCACCTGTGACATCCGCGTTTTATTGTGTTCGCAAAATTGCAACACCCATAAGCAGTTTCGAGATAAATGGAGATATAAGGGCACGGAAATGCTGTACGAACGTACTCCAAAGACAGTGTCAAGGCGTGAATCTATCTGCTTTAGGGATTTTGGTGAAAAATGGGGCGTGCATCGGCAAAGTTTAAAACGGAATAGCGCTTTTTTTTACCTCTCCCAAATCCTCAAATTATTGTAAGATACATACATTTGCCATTGACCGGAAGAGAGCGTTAGTGGTAGCCTCGCTGCCCACGAAATCTGCCCCGGCTTGAGCCCCATCAGGTATCAATGCTCTGGCTCTAGCGGCGTTCTCTTTTGGGTTCCCTGAAATTAAACAGCGTTCTTTTTGTTTTAATTCTGAAAATAGGTTTTCGGCATAGAAATTATAACCTCATAAATATATGTAATAAAAAAACATTTACCGTAAAACATCCGTTATATGAAACATCTACAGTATAAAAAATACAGATATAGGACATCCTTTGAAGTACTGATTTTTTTTTTTTTTAATCTGACTTGCCTTTTGGGTCCCAAAGCAAAGTGACGTCGGCCCCAGCGTCACGAGCAGCCGGGAATTTGGTTTCCTGTAGGGGTCAGCATTTACTAGTGTTAAAGCGATTCCAATATAACACTGCATTATTATAAATGATGGTACAAATAAACGGCAAGTAGTATATACAATATATTAGTCAATGCCGCAGAAACACATGGATCTATTTGCTCACATTGACATACGGGAAATACAACTTGAACAAAACTTTTTTTTTTCTTTGCGTCGCGTGATATATGTATATATATATATATATATATATATATATAGAGAGAGAGAGAGAGAGAGAGAGAGAGAGAGAGATTGAGAGAAAAGAATAAAATTATAGTGCTAAATATATTGCTATTCGTTTACCATTACACGGTTTAGTTTTGCGTGCGAAAAACAGTTCCCTAAAGAGTTAAAATATTGTTCTTTTTTCCTACTTTTTGCTTTTTTGACAATTTACCATTATTACCACTTTTATATTCAAACAGTCATACTAATAAACAGAAGTCAGCAATATGATAGATCTTATTATATAATTTTTGAAAAATCGAAATTGAAATGATACTGTTCAATTAACAGGTATTACAAAATACAAGATTGACGTCGGCCCCCGCCTCTCGCGCGACTTCAAACTTGGTTTTCTTCCAAATGTAAATTGAAACTAATAAAATATTGAAAAAGAAGAGCAAAGACCAAACCATACTGAAATGGTAATGTTAAATCACTAAAGTAATAAAAAAATTCGAAACCACGGATAAGAACACACGGAGCACTCTGCACAGATGATTCTTGTTCCTTTGGGCATGATGGCCTTAGCGATCTGTATTCCCCACAAACCAAGACCTCCGGCCCCTACGATCAACAGGTCAGCCTTCCCTGAAACACATTAATACTTGGTCATAATCACACATACACACATACATCACATAAATACAAGAAACTCATCTATCTATCTTAGATCCATGAGCCGTTGTTAGCAAAACAAATGCGGCTGGTTTGGACTAAAAGGCTGCTGACTATAGTAATAAGCCCAGTTACGTGACTCGACTTGGCATTCAACATGTCGACTATCTTAAACTGACCTGAAGTAATATTCATTTGACGATCTTACAAAGTACATTTCTTATTTAAACAAGTTATCTATATCCTGGTGGTTACATGAACCAACACTTTCATATTTAAACAATCCCACCGTTTCTTTTCAACGACAAGAAACAAATAAAAAAAATAACAAAATCGGGATATTTATTTCGGGCATTTTTAATTGTAAAAAAGAATCTGTTTGTGTTTATCTTATCATGATACAAATACAAGCCAAACTGAGCTGCAAAAAATCGGCTCGCTTCGGCTAAATGAAATATTTCCAGCGCCTCCTGATCAACTCGGCCATCTAGGCTTGATCTGAACTCGACTGGCGGCGGTGAAAAATGAAGGCGGCGCATGGCTCTAATCTATCTATAATTAAGTTGGCGGGGGCACCGCTGGCATTTGTCACGTCAGTCCTCTGTGACAACGCTTCGGAAATGCCTTTTTTTTTTGCTCTTTAATTGTCATACACCATATCTTGTGTGTATTAAGGGGGGGGGGGGATAATTTTCAATGTTTTTGCTAAATATTGAGGTATAACTCTTTATACAGCTATTGCAGCGACATATATCAGGGTGTAAGTGAAATACGCGAGAACTGGTGATATTTTGGTATACATTTTTAATAAATCAAACACAAAGCACACGAAAATACAAACGAAACTAAACACGCATATAAACGCAAATACATGTATATTATTTATTCACGTATACAAACAATCATGTGAATATATATATACATATATATATATATATATATATATAATCATTTAAAAAGTTTCTCACACCGATATACATATGGTAACACTTATAACTTACCAACCGCAGATATAAATTTCTCTATTGTTGGCAGCACCCGCGTGATGGCGCTGTAGGTCGTGATGCCGCTGCACGGAATCAGGGCCCCCACGTCCATTGGTAAAGAAGGATGCGCACGCAGCAGGTTCTCCATCTTAGGCACAGCCAGGTACTGCTGAAATCTTTAGGTAAACGAAAGGATGAAACTTCCTTAAAGTCATGTCGGATTTATTTCCAATTTTGAACTCAGTACTCAGACATGTACGCTCTGAACACAATGTGTGACCTCCAGGGGACCTTCACTCACACGCTGTGAGCAATGGAAGGAATCTTGAGGTTTTACAAGCTGCCAAACAGCCAGTCACTTTGCGCTGGGAAAGGTAAAATCTTATTGGCTCAGCGTGTAAACAAAGACGACTGCGCCGTGCAGATCTGGTAAAAGTAATCTGATTGGGTCAGCGTTTAAACAAACTTGCGGCACTGCAAGAGAGAAAATATGCAAACAGTGGGGGATAACTGATCTCAGCCACACCAGCAAATTGATAAAGAGACTGTCCTAAAAAGTGATGATTGCATCGTGTGTATTCAAAAGGGGGGGGGAGCCTGTGCTACCAAACACTTTCGACCGCAATGTAAATCAACCGGCACATCGAAGAACATCCGATTGTGCTGGTAATACCTGCAATGTGATTGATTAAATATTACGCCGGGGGAATTCATCAGAGATACCACCGCCCAGTGGCCAAACTTCACGGGCAACCGCGGTTCTTGCAGCGGTTAGTGTAGCGAATAGTTCAGCCTAAGGTAACCGCTGCTTATGGGGCGTAACAGTCAAGAAGATTTAATTCGCATCTTAATATTCAGATATATAAACAGGCTATAATGTGTAGATTTTTTTTAATGGCGAGTTGGAAGAAAACTGACAATGATATTGTCTCTATACACTAGTATTTTATATCAAAATGCTTTGCTGAAATATCAAGCCATCAACAATTTTAAACCCATGCGATTTTATATGTTTATATATGTATTTATGCCTGGATAAGCACCAGGAGTTTGGAGTTAATAATAAGTAAACTGTATATTTTCTCCAGCATATATGTGAATATATGTTAAATTCGTCACAGTACCTATTTCACTCATAGTCATAGTGTGCGCGAGAATCTAGTATGACGTGAAAATGACGTCACTCCAGGTATTTTTTTTATATGAAAGGTCCATCAGATTCACTGGTTCAGTGTAACCCTGCAAACTTTGGACAGGTACAGATATATGCATATATGCACATGAATCATGTGCCATTTTGCTCACAAATTTACGCATACGCGCACACAATAATAAGCTTTATACACTCATAATTGTAACTGGTCCTTGAATTTAAAGAAATGTTCTGTTTAAAATACCGGTAGTTTTAGATGAAAACCACCAAAAAAAAATATTTTGACAATAATATGTAAGAGGAAATACAGTATATAATGGACTAGAGATGAATTCACGAACCCTCCGTCGATTCCGAGGCCGTTCGAGAAAGGCAGAACTTTTGGACAGTCCAAGTTGTGTCCCGCGTTACAGAGGGCACAGTTAGGCGGGCAGCCGTTCCAAGGATACACCAGCACCCTGTCACCCACGCGGAAGTCATACTTCTCTGTCAGGAAACATGGACTAGTTGAAATTTCAACATTTATTACCGTGTATGACTGATAAATATTAATAGCGTTGTACCATAAGTCCGTAAATTGTTAAGAAAAAAATTATGAGTGTTGACTGGACATTTGAATTACATCATTAGAGCCATTAACGAGTATTCGGTAACAGTCTCGAAGCCGTTTCCTGTTGAAAACGGTGTTCTTTTTAAATGGCTGAACAGTGGTGGAGAAAACATCGGCAAAACATACTTCTATTGATAAATATGTTTACTCTTGTAACGTGTAAAATTGTACAAAATATATCATTTAATTACATTGTGATAATAGTTATAATATGACGTTTTTACTTAGTTGGCTTAGAATAAGTTAAAAAAAACAGACATAGTCACAAAATGCAACAGTTCTTTTCATTTCGTTCAACTTCTGAATTGCTCACATGCTCTGCTGTTTACACTTGAAAATATGTTGTGGTTGTCTCATTTAATGGAACATGGCATGGAGTTTTAATATCTTTCATCATTTTTGTAGTTATAAAAGAGTACTCAAGTATTTTTTCTATTTTTTTTCAAGTTTCCAGTTAATGATACAGTGGGCATTTGTTGGTTTTAGATCTAGGAGTCTTGGTATGAAATAAGAAATAAGAATAAGCTTTAATAGTTGAAAAGTTCCCAAATATGCTTTTCTTAGATAATTTAGAACATAGCTTAAGAAACATGTGACCTATTAATCGAAGCATATTTACGACAAGATATGCCCGCGCCTCATAATTGGCACCGTATATATTTTTTCGAGAACAAAATATATATTTACGATGATATTAAATGACTCGCGATACGTATAGTACAATGTTAACGGGAGATTATACCAAAGGAAGAATGATTTCCAAAATAAGCAAAGGATGGCGCTAACTAGAAACGGTTTACACCAATACTCAGCGGTGACATAATATTACATTATTCCTGTCGCCCGATGTAAGGAAATACATCAGCATTGTTGCTGAATGCTAATTTGATACATTCCTCAGTCCGAGGAATTTGGATTTTCAAAAAAAATCGGGTTAAACATGAGAGAAACTAAGCATGAGCCTGATTTGCCGTGACGGGACAGACTTATAACTCGACTTGTTTATAAAACCATTTAAGGGAATGTGAAGTAAGATACTTAGAGACGAGTTTCATAGAATGAGGTGTATTTGAATGGTATTGAAAGTAGCTTCTTGTTGGCTTGCAGATTCCGGTTTCCATCCGAGGTCAAAGCCTCTAATGCAGTGTTATAGTGTTAGTTGGGAGTTTACAGGTTTTAACTTCGACATAACGCCTGTCCTCTACTACCAGTTGACACATTTGCAACATGATATGCGTCTTAGATCGTTTCTTTATTCCTTCCATACATGCAATAGTGCCCCTAACATACCGTTTACCTATATGTAGCTGATTAACAATGTCTGTGGTCTAAATTGGCTCCACAAATTACAGAATCGAGGGAAATAGGTTGTACTGACTTTACATTTTTGCTTGCCGGAAATCGAAGATTTCTGCAAGCATGGCGATCAGTTGCGTAAGTATGTTTGTGTGTTTGTCACGATGATTGTTTGTTTGTCGCCACTCTACTGGCCATAATTTTGCAGCAATAGCTTTTAAACTTACACAGTTGATTGACAATCAAAATTCCGGGAAGAGTTTTTATTGTTTTAAGTCAATGTAGACCAAAGGTCAAGGTCAACAAAAAAAATTATTTTTTTTTTCATATCTTCGACCATACTTATTATAACCGCAAAATCTAACCGCTCCTTTAAATTGTTATTCCGTGGCCTTTTTTCTGATATGTAGCTGCCTCAAACCTAATGTTGTAATGGTTATGCATTTTGGGAATTGGGAGAAAAGTCATGATATCCAAAATAAAAGATGGTCTTATTTTTCTAACTTCAGTTTAAAAGCTAGAGAGAAATATGTTTTTGCATCAGGAAGAATTTTATAAGTATTACAATATCTTAATACAAGATTGGCAATATCTCGCACAATATCTCGTCAAAACTGGATATTGCGAGATTTCATTTTAGGATGCCCAAGAGGCCACGAGTTTAGAGGAATTTTCTCAAACTCATACATTTTATGTCCTTCACAAATTTTTTCGATTTTTTTTTTGTTCAGTTTTGGAATTTGACCGCTAGGAGGCGCTGCATTGTTAACACTACAATTTTTTTTTGGCCAGATTTCGAAAAAGTATAAATGCAATGCTACATTTTATGAAATACAATCTGTTCCTTATCTGAGATGTGTCAGTGTGTTAGCAAGTCCGTCTGTTTGTCCGTTGTCGTCAAATTTGACTCAGATATTTGGGATCCTCGAGGACAGAAATTTTCTATCAATCACTCTGAAAGTTATCCAGTTAATAGAACAAATTAAGTTCTAAAACCTAAATTCGTTCAGTGTAAATAGCTAAAAGATCAAGGTTAAAATCGGTTTTTCTACAGATCTTCGTCCAGAATCCTCGTAGCCGCATAAACTGTAGCTCATTTTAATCGTTATTCCGTGGCCTTTTCTCTAATGTGTAGCTTCCTCAATCTACTGTAACCATGGTTACGCATTTTGGTGGATGAGTCATAATATTCGCAAGCAATGGGTTATATTTTCTTAACTTTGTTAGTTTTTAAGCTAGGGAGTCTTGTTTGTTTAACCAGGCTGCGCTAGATCACTTTTACTCGACCTCACCTCTCCAAAAATCTCGTAGCTTTTCTCTGTTTCCGCTGTACACGCCAGAACTCTCGAGCAATTGCTCTAAAATTATATAGTTGATAGAAAAACAAAACACCTAGATGTCACCTAGATAGATCAACGGTCAAGGCCATGGTCACGGAAAAAAACCCGAACAATATTATTTTGATCAAAACTTCTCATATATTGTCCTGACTACACAAACTGTAGCTCATTTTATTCGCCTGTGCTTTCCCCATTATTAGGTTTGCTCACCTCACTTCCATGTTCTGTCAGTCTGTCAGTATGTCTATCTGCTTGTCTGTCGTTGTCAAGTTCTCGTGCCTGCTTGTTCTTTGGTCTGACAAATGTCATTATGAAGTCCACTTTGTGTCAGCAATGCTTGTGACGGGCATACAGTTAAAGGTAAAACCAGGAAACATGTTCTCTCGGTCTGTCCGTTTGCCCGGGACCTTACAATATTAGCTTAAGTACATACAATATATTGTTTCTGCTGTCCTAGAACATTGCTCATTTTAATGACTATTTTCACATGTTCCCCTGTCTCTCTGTCTCTCTGTCTATGTTATTTCAACTTCCGGCAAGCGCTCGACCTATGGTCGTCATGTTAACATTTTATTTGGTCGAGGTTATCGCCTTTATTATTTTTAATCTAAGTGTGTACATCTGCAGAGTTTCCATGTGGGCTTGTGATTAAGTGAGATGGAGGTAACAATGTTATAAATATTAGATTAGCGCTGACCCTGGTTGGTGGCTAACCATGAAATATCTGACTGCTAATTGAACGAGATTTGAACTCCCTACCTCCCGATCCTTAATCATAGGTTTTACCTCTAGAGCACAGAAACTTACTTGTATCGACTTTTGGTCCGATCTTATAGACTTCTCCCCCGATTTCATGACCTGAAACACAATATTCCATGATAACGCCACCAATGGAATGTCCCACAGAGTTACAGGATGACATAAAACATGCAAAATTCGCGAACTATAAACGAAGCACGGACAAACCCAAACAATTAAGCCGACTATTAAGAGTCACTTGCTAGGGGAAAATGCTGTTTATTTTTAATATTGATGCAAATGGTAGAATTTTCTCAGGTTATTTTACATCCAATTAAAATAATATCTGCAGTAATCTTAATTAAGACGAGTTTGCTTAGAAAATAGCGATGTTAGTTATGTCCATTTTTATTATATATTAGCTTATACACAAATACCTAGAAGCAATAAGACGTAGTAAAATAAAGTAACTTGGTCTGTGTTTTTCTCCCTCTGCTATACATACGTTACAGCGACGTAAGGTTACATCTTGAAGTATTCTTCGTGAAAAAAAATGTAAACAATCAAATCTACAATTATAATACATTAAATACCAAAGTAGAAATTGCCTGGAACGAAGGTTTAAAGATGTGTAAACATCTGTTGAAGGACTCTGATTCTACAGCTCCACCTACCCATGATCATAGGAAGCGGATAATCCGGGGTATCCACGCTCATGACCTCGCCTTCTCCCAGGTCAAAGTAGCCATCTTGAAGATGAACATCTGTATGACAGATTCCAGCGTGCGTGATCTGTCAACGACAAAGTAAAATTAAGGTTCTTTAAGGCTGAATGTTTTCTATAACACATATTTCTTCGGCTGCCAAGGACCATAGCTCACAGAGTATTCAATATCGAAAATACGATAAGTTTGCCCTCGAGTTTGTATATGCAGGGCTTTCAATGGGAAAACAAATTTGAAGAGTCAGGCCAAAATGTTGGAGTTCCTCCCTAGTTTTGAAGATGGGGAGATGATATGTGAAATGAGATCTGTTCTTTAGAGGATTAGAGATTAATTGTGGTATTATGGTAAATGCAACAAATACGGCTGTGGTGGATATTTCAGGGTATCGGCAGATTTTCAAATAAATGTTTCGTAATATGGTAATGAATACCATTCAAATTCACACTTTACCTATTTCATATGTGCTTAACTAATATTTAATTTTCCCTGTGTTCTGATTCTGAAAATGTTCTGATTAGGTGACTGGGCTGAGCTTTTTTATCATATCCTAAAATGTCTGGAGTTCACTGAAGATTGAAAGAACATTTAAACTCATTGTTTGAACTAAAATGGATATCTTCTACATTCAAGAAGGGCTCAATATAATGTTTAAATACTGTTCTCAAGCAGTGAGGTAGCAGTAGCATGGATAAATACCAGTTATGTAGGGGAAACATATATTTAACTATCATATGTTTAAGGCATTTTTATTCCTATTTTTTATACTGCCAAATTAAATCAAAGGTGACCCTTTCTAAGCAGTGGATTTACCTTTAATCATAATTAGAACTGTGTATGTGTATTATTCATGATTAGTTTGACAAGCTGTATCACTTTTACTGGCATTTGGTATCTGCCAGGTTACAGCAGGCATGTGATTTTGTAAAATCAGGTTCATATAATTGTATCTCCTGTTTGTCAACATTGCTTGTTTACGAATTATTCATGCATCCTTCACGAAGGGGTTACAAGAACATTTTACAACCAAATTAACCCTTAGATCCTTAATATATACAGAGAGGAAGCAAGGATTCACATTAATCCGTTTTCAAAAGGTTGGTGAATGGGCACCTTTAAGCATGTATGATCCTCAGTAATCCATGGGGTATTTAAAAGTGGATAAATATTTTTGTAATATTTATTCATCATACATAATTATAAATGACTACGGCGACAATTTTCATTTAGCTTGTTCTAATCAACAGTATCGTTTGTTATTTCCAAAGAGCATCTGTACACTCTTTGCTTGTATCTTTGTCACTGATGTTCAGCTGTAAGAAAATTAATTTAGGAAAACTGTGAAGGATGGTTATGGCATTTTGAAAATCTAATTGAGATGTCACAGTTTAAGAACTGTTAACAGATGATCTTAATGACTCATTGGTTTCTTTATGAATTTAAAATCTGCAGATGATTGGTTTATATAAACTATTTTTTCATGCAATTTGCATGCATTGTAATTTATGCTTTTGGTTTTAAAATAAATGATGTAATTTTTTTTTAATGTTGAGTCTTCACTATCAAGATCCCTACAGAGTATGCACCATCACTAGCACATCTGTGAGCTGCAGCACCACGACTGGTCTGTCTATCGTTAGTTGTTCGTCTCTTAATACTAACAGCTTTTATCATTAACGATACTTTAGATTTACTTTACATATGTGTTATATGTGCCAAGTGCACCATATACAGAAACTGACTTTAAAAAACAGTCTAAATGGGAGAGTCTTTCTGCGGAGACAGTATGTTGGCCGATAGACTGTGTATTCCGAGTAGAAGATCAAGAAACGCTTTTAGGATGACCCCGCCCTTCAATTGAAAACTGTTATTTTTGTCATTTTTATTATTATTTTAATTAGTATTAATATTATTATTATTATTTTATTTGTATTATTCTCGGATGGTTCCTTATTTGATATATATTCCGGGAAAACTTATCAAAACTCTACAAAATCTCTTACAGCACCTCACGAAATACACGGTTTTGCAGAGTAACTATTAAACATTTGATTATACGATTATGTATCAAGTAACACACCGTATATGCCTGTATATGCATACACACCATATCATGACATACATCAGTTTACATATGAACTGATCTTGGGCAGGGCCTGTAGTGATAAAGACGAGTTGTCATGAATAACAACATAATCTCATTAACAATTCTTATCAGGCAAATGGTATTGTTTCTAAACGAAAGCTTCACTGATGCCTCAGGAGATAGCTCCTATTTATGTCAAGCCACGCCCGTTTTAAACCTGGTTTCCCGTTATCAGTCGAAACCACAACAAATAATTAAGAATTGTTGTTCTGGGTGGATGTTCTGTTACTATAATTCGCCCCCTGAGAGACAGTTCACCATGAAGATGATATCATTTCTTCATCGAGCAGGAAACCGAAAGCGACATATGTTCACACAAGAGAGCTCCATAATGTGATGTTAAGGCCTGAACAGGTCTTCAGTCAAGTAGACAATGCACCATGATATCTGAACATGATTTCAACAACAATATTTGTACTACTTTGGAACCCGTTTAACTGAACAACAGAATATACATGTAAAGCCATATTAAGTAAAACCTATAAGGCATTGGTCAAGTAAATACCGGCCTTTATAATAAAGCGCAGAAACCTTTTACCACCTTTTATGAAACCACCTTGGTTCTATTGACCATTTCAAATAGTATTTTTGAAAAATACATAGGTGTCAGTCGAATTATTTTTTAACATATGCTACCCCACATGTTTCACAAAATATAATCACCACCTTTCAATAAATCTTTCTTCCTTACTCTCTAATCCTTAATTGCGTTATAAAATACGAAAATTAATAATATTTTCCACGAATTAGTTCAAAGAAATTACAGGAAAGGAAAATACAGTTTAAATCATTGTCTGTCACTTAAAAGATATTCTGAAAGACAAATGGATAAAGTAAACTGAGATGGGCTCTGTGATTTTGTTGCTAAGGATTTGAAGAATCTCGAAAAAATCAAATATGATTGGAGAGATATGCGCTCTCCTAGTGCACTCTAGTTACAGTGGACATATCTGCTGAGGGGTCGCAATGTTCGCATTGTTTACATGTGTTATTTCATTTAGCTGCAGCTGTCGTATATATAATTAGATAAAAGGCAAGTTTTTATTTTTTTATTTTTATTTTGGAGAATATCTGAAATAGTTACCAACTAAAAATAATAATTTTGTGTGGTACATTTGTCCAAACCATCCAAGACGAAGTGACAGAAATTGCGCTTAAAGTCCTATGTCTGAATCACACCTACACCATGACAAAAATATTATCCCTTGTACATAAAGGACACAATAGCCACAGTAATAAAAACAGTTTATGTAATTATTACATATGTAAATTGTAACCACATATAGGAGCTTGTATATATCAAGTTTTGATGCATTAATCATGCGATACTATTTGGTGCTAGAGAATGTGCATACCCACGATCTAATATACATATGTATCACCTGAAACTATATATAAGAAAGTGTACACAGCGGTTGGGACTATATATATTATATGTTTGTTTGTATGTATATATTTTTTTGTTCATTAGCATCGTCATTATGTCGTCGAAATGAATATTTTTGCCCTTTAAGACATTCAAATAAAAAAACTGAATCATGCCACTTGACTTTGATGCGGTAAGATTTAATTCACCGGTTTCAAGCGTGCGTTTGGTTTTGTTCAACATGTGTCCCTGAAGTCAAAATCTCAAAGGTGCGTATTGATCCTGGGGTCCCTTCGATCCAATGTTTATACCTGATGACATATGTAAAAACATGGCATTAGATATCGTAGATATGTGTCCATTAGTCATAAATAAATATTGACACACGGTCAGAGATATCTCCGGCGGCAACCAGTGGTCGACTTAATCTATAGTTACACTGTAAATCCCCTTGTGTTACAGGGTAACACAAGATCTTGTGTTAAAGACATATAACACAAGTTTGTGTTGTGTTAACACAAACTTGTATTAATTATAAGTCATTGGGTGCATGACACAAGGCCTTGTGTTATTTAAGCACAAGGCCTTGTGTAAATTGCGTGGTCATAATAGATCCGGTCGGGCCTTATCCGATTCATCCGTATCAATATTATAACACTGAAACGATTCCGTCAAGCGGTTAGTCAAAATCACGGTCGACTAAGTTGTTCGCCATTAGATGTAGGAATGACGAACTCGACTACTGGACGAGCGTAGTTAGTCGGAGGGGCTAATTTGACCTTAGCACACGGGTCGCCAAAGAAGCGCGCCAACTTTCTTTGTCTGGACTACCACCCACTGTTCTGTCCAGCCACACGATGTTTACTGTTACAGCCCTGCTTCAGAATGAATATAAAATCTGTTTTGCAAGCTGAAATCAAGCTTTGTTCTCCTGAATTTGTGAGTATATTATATGTCATTGTGGATACCATTGCACGAGTTTAAAGATTTTTCTTCTAAATAGTAAAAATTATCTAATTGAGCAACATAATTTTAGTCTTACGTGCCGATATCCTCTCAATATCGCTCAGATTGCACATAAGATGTATATTATGCACTAGACGTATGTATATTTTATACGTATTTATACTTATTTCAATGTTCCCCGAAACCCTAACTAAAACTTTGAATTATAATAAGCAGATGTTTTTACAGGTGCCAGAGCTTGTGCTGTTCGATCTGCTAGGACCACAGCATCTTGGAGAAAAAAAAACTGACTCTATATTTAAGAAGGTAAGTCATCAGGTATGAAGACTATAATATCCCTAGATTTTTCTAATAACAATATATAAGCCGACATCAATGAGATTAACCTAGCATTTCTTGATTTCGAGGTGATATATGATCAACAGAAAAAAGACATATGAATGATGATAGCCATAACATTACATATTTATTTACAGATCAATTTTTTCTCATTGTTATATACATTGGATAATTAATATGGTTATTTAAACGCCCTCTAAAAACATTTACACATAGTATCTGTCACTGTAATTCTCTAACTGATACTTCATTATACATACATATAAAGACATTATTATCATTATTATTATTATTCAGAATAATCATGAAAACAAAACATATCAATATAGAAATTTCCTTTCTTTCGTTTATGGTTTAGGAGGAGGGTGCAGAGGAGACTGAAGTATGCACCAAGTAAGAAGGTGATATTCACAAGTCTGAAAATGTCAGCATCATCATGGATGGGATGCAGGTTGCAGAGTGTGCAGACAGAAACATACAAACCAAGAACTGTAAACAACAGGAAACAAGTTATTTAATGATGACATTGTGAAATTTCACTTCGATCCATTCTGGGTGGATATCATACCTAAATCTTATTGATAAATACCTAGTTTCTGGTGAAAGCATGTTGATATACATGTATTCATCCATTTAATGAGATCCATATTTTCTTTTATTTTCTTTGTACTGCAGATTGAATGGTTATCTAGACACTGATAAATAGCAGCGCAATTTGCATTAGAACAACAAGTAGTACTTTCACTTACATTTTCATTTGCAAACAAATCCTAAAATACCAAACTGTAACTAGTTTTCTTCCATGCTATAACTTTAGAAGTTACCATTCAGCCACCGATTTTATTTTGTTTACTGAACATATCAGCAACAAGAAATATTGGCACATGCACCTGTAGACAATTACGTGACCGAATGTCTTGTTTATATTTATATATATATATATATATATATATATATATATATATATATATATATATATATATACACACACACACACACAAAGTTACTCATGGACAAAACTCAGATTCGTTCAGTGTGTCACTATATATTTCAATACAGAGTCATAAACGGTAATCTCAAATTCGAAAATGTCTCTGTTGATATTTGTTTCAGGAAATCAAGGTCTGTAACATATGTGTTGTACTTAATTCTTAATACAATAAACTCATTTGATAACAACATGTTTTATTTTCTATTGCATGATGCTGATGCACATGGTGTGTGGTTATGTATGGTAGATACCAATTGTGTCCTATATTAAAGTAAACCTTTTGTCAAAACAACTGAAGTTACTTGTGTTAAATAAAACACAAGAATGTGTTACGAATAACACAATATCTTGTGTTAATTTAACACAAAAATATGTAATATCTTACACAAATTTGTTTTACCTTTAACAATAGTATATTGTGTTAATTTAACACAAGATTGTTTTATTTTAACACAACTAGATTGTGTTATTATAACACAAGTTTGTGTTACCTTTAACACAAGTATGTTGTGTTAATTTAACACAAGAATATGTAACATTTAACACAAGAGACTTGTGTTATATTTAACCCAATCTTGTGCCAAACTGGGTTTGACACAAGTTCTTGTGTTGTTTTAACACAAGTTGACGCTGTTCATATAAGACACAAGCACTTGTGTTTGAGGAACACAAGTTTGTGTTATTCTTAACACAAGGGGATTTAGAGTGTATTAAAGTCGGCAGATGAGGTTTCAATAAAGGTTTAATTAAAATATATCTTTTAATTTTTTACGAATCCCATTGGTACATATGAATCATGAGTTAAATCATTCATCAAGTAAATTAGTTTTACTGATTTATAATTAATTGCTAATCATATTCTTTCTCCTCACATCGCTCAAACGTGACTGATGTTTTCAATCAAAATAATACCAATATCATTTTGGCGGGATCTTTTGGAAAAAAAAATACATTTCTTTTTTGTCAGTTAACAACTTCTCAGTAAATTTAAAAGTTGCCAGAAAGTAAACCAACCGCAGATAAAAATAATACTTCCAGGCGGAAGTATAATTGTATCCGCAAAAACAGAGTTTCACGCGGGTTCCGCCGCCGCCGTGTTCGTCTACGAAAAATTCGGATCCCAGAATTATTATTAGGTCACATGTCAACTCGTGCCTGAGAATGTTAGGTGGCGCCACCTACAATTATTTTCCCGGGTGTTCATCTGTGCGTCTTTTTCTAGTGCTAAAAGCACATATCAGGATTGGGTCAACGCATTAGACTGAAACTGTACATGGCCATAGATCATGGATACCTTCATCTTGTACCAAAGACTGGTTGCGCCATATGCACTTATTTTCGCGTGATGCATTTACATGCGTTTGCCTTTGTTGGAAATCGTTCAGGAGTTGTTCAAGGTATTGCATGAGATTTGGCATGTCTATCCATCTTGGATAGATTTGTCGTACACATGAAAGGTGGGGCCACATTCGTAGAATGCATCGGTGTATTTATCTCATGAGTGTTTTTGTGAATAAGTCTGACGTTTGCACGTCCGTAGATCTTTATACCTTGATCTCATACACGAGCCTGGCGGCGCCACCTGCAATCAGTTCCTCATTACGTCCATTGATAAACCAGTTTTGGTGAAAATTGCTCACATCTGAAGTAATTTTGTCATGATTCTTTTACATGTTTATTTCCGTTTGGGTCATTTTTTTTACAATTTTCCCGCATATTTTCATTTCTTTTTAGATATAGGTTTCACGGTCATTTTAATGGACAAGCTGAATCAGACCTCAATTTCATGTATATTCAGCACATGATAAGTATTCACGTGCACATGAATGCATAGTTATGTCTTGTTGACATGTATTTTGTTTACGAGAGTCGGTCCAACAATTAATTTCAAAACTGCCATGGGCATATTTATAAAATTCCAATATAGCAGCCATGGAAAAATAGTAAACTACTGAAATTAACATGATTTTGCAGTTGAAATGATCTATTAAATTTCAAGAATTTTCTTTTATATAATAATTAAGAGAAACTTGTGCTTTTCCAGTATTGTCATATGTGAGAAATTCATAGGTGAACTTTTAGCGCCCTTGGCTTTGTTTATGGTCGCGTGTAGCATGTTGTGTATAATCTGTGATTTTCATTACCAGGGGCACGGTACTGCAGTTTAGCTGATCGTATATACAATCCACACAAAGACACAATTAGCATCACAGGCCATACAAAACAATTAAGGAACTATAGTTAGACCACGCATATGCCATTACATGAAGTCACCAGATATGCCTCTTTTCTATTTCACGGGCTCCAGGAAGGCCATTGGTTCTTGCTTCCGACAGGACGCTATGCGTTCATTCACGTTTGTGTGTGTGTGTTTGTTTGTTTGTTCAGGACATAACTTACGCAATCGTGAACGGGAATTTCCCGAGCACATCTGCAATGGACCAATGAAAATCGATTAGATTATTGTCTGTGGGTCACATGTCAATGAATATGTGGTTATACATCCGTCAGAGAAGCGTTATTTAAACTTTTTTGCTAGCAGGTATTGCCTGAGTTTCATTAAAGGGACATAATCAGGAGCAATATAATGCCTTATTTTTCATACTATCAGTTCAGTGTTGCTTTATGCAAAAGTTTTCAGCAAAACTATCCCAGCAGACAGTCTCAGGACCTTGAATACGGCTGTTACACACAATGCTATGGCTCTGAGTGTTTGTAAACACAGTCCACGTGTGTCTGTTTACCATAACAAGGCCATGTGACCGGAGGTCCGATTGGGAGCCGCAACACCGATGTTTTAGCCAGCGGGAACATGTATATTATGTTTGGGGTCAAGTCAGTCAGGGCATTTCATGATTGGTAGGTGCTGTGGCTCAGCAAGGTACAGAATTCCACCCGTTATCTTTATGTTGACGTCTTTGATCGCGCCCGGTCCTCTGTTTTTCATACTTGGTTACTACAGTAGGCATACGGTTTCAATGCAATATGTTGGTAATTACCAATCTATCTTAAAGGGAAGGAGCAATTGTTCGTGTTAATTCAACATGCTTTATAGGTGATTGGGCCCCTTTAATATGTACACAGAATAAGGGGGAAATCACCAATAAAATAGAGATAAGACAGGCGAATAGCTGGCTTCAACCACCTTATATACCTTTCATGACTTTTCAACTGGTTCAAATGTGTGCGTATAAAAATTCATTAGAAAAACATATCCCGTCACCAAACAATACGATTACAAAAATGATATGGAATATATAATTATGCTCAAGTGCAGGCGGGATTTTTTTTTTTTTTTTTTTTTACCTTTTTTTGTATGTCTCGATAAAAATGTCATATGATCAGGGAAAATCATGATAATAACAAAATTGTTTTACTAAACAGGTAAAAACACTTCATAACAAAGGAAATATTATCAAAATTGTATTGTTTATCTTTTTGAAAGATGAAAATAAAAATAAAATATTTGATGCGGGGGAATTAAATTGACGCCGGCGGTGCCTGAGAACCATAACTTTGTTTTTATTTTTACCTTACTTGGGAGTTTTGGCTGTCCTCCAACTATAACGGTCGCTGACTTATTAGTTTACAAGTCACACAATAAGCCATTCTTATTAAATTATCAAACGTAAACTCAATTTGTCATACAGTCAATGTACTTTTTATACCGAATTTAAGACACACTAAATCATGCCTTGCTGCATGGAAATCGTGTGTGAAGAGAGCAGTTCATGCTGTTTTACGTTATCTGGAAAATACAAACGGCTCAGAAACTATTTGTATTATGGTCTACCCAAATACTAGCTATATACTTGAGTCTTTATTCAATCACTTTCACATATCTTCATAAGCTACATAACGATAAAACACAGTTATCTGGAGCATTTGTTCGGCTTTTCGCCTATCTTCAAAGGCTACTGATTACTCTAATTCCAGTTACACTAATTAAAAAAATAACCAAATTTGTGAAACTCAAACCAGCCATTCCTCCGACAACCGTCTTACCCGGGACGCGTAGAAAAGTAAATAATGCACTGGCATCATCATTCAAAATAATTATTCTAATGAATTTTTTAATTACCCAAACAGATCCGCTCTTCTTTTTTAAGCATAAAGAATCATTCCTTGAGCGGTGCCTCAAAATATAAAATTCGGAATGCTTAAATATAATTCAGTAATCCAAAAAAGAGTATAATTTTATATATTAATTGTAATATAATAAAATCTCCTATCACATGCTTTAGGGCCCATCTACTACAGATAATGGATGTAATATTTTATTAAAGATTATGATGGGGAAATCATAGTTATACACAGGTATGACGAATATTCTGAAACAAACCGTTAATATTTCGCCGTGGAAAATTCCTGAAAAAAATTAAAGTTTACCACGAACTCACATACGCTGCGCAGTGACGTAATTACTGTTACGTAATTACCGTGACAAGTATATCACGAAAATAAAAATATCTCCGTCCAAAGAGAAACACAATTTAAAAATTAAGAAGCACTATATTACCCCAACTTATCTACACACACACGCACACACACACAAGGTACAGAGTCTTCGGCTCCTAATAGAAGGGCTAACATATCGTATATCACTGAAACACTGGAGACAGCGGTTATTATTATTATAATTCAGAGCATAGATTTTAATGTCCTTATCATCAGGTCTAATTAGTTATTTTATCCACCACGATAATGTTGTTAATCAGTTTTATGGCACAAATTGACTAAAACAATTCTTATGGAACATGACTAAATTTGGTCTTAATCGTGTACTCCAGTTCAAAAACCGAAGCACTTTTTGTTCATTTTCCATGTATTGTGCCTCGTAGTTTTGTCCTAATAGTGCGTAAAACAATATAGTAAAATCCCTTATTACGACAGTCTCAATTTAACGACCACCTCAAAATAACGAGCACTTGTTCATGGTCTCGATTCTTTTTTTTTTTTTTTTTTTGCTCTTTAAATACGACTTCGCTTTGACGACCACCTCGAGAATGCGACCAGTTTATCGCGGTCCCGTTGGTGTTCGTAATAACGAGGTTTTACTGTATTCGTTTTTGTGTGGCCTCACTATTTTAGTACCAACCCTCAAACTATATTTAGATTTTGTGGAAAGAGAAAGTGTTGCTCTGCTAAAATGTGATCTCACAGTGCTGTCATTGTGCTTGTCTAAACGTTAAGTGTCACTGAATATTTTCACTGGCAGCTTGCAGTAACTTGGTCCTGTTTTCTAAGTATGTGCTAGTGAACACTGCATTAAAAACATATGTAAAACATAACAGATCCATTAGTCAATATATACAGTTTATGATGACGGTTATGCAGGGCGATATATCCGCTGTCGGTCTATATTTACGTGCACACGTGTTACTGCACATTTGAAAAATATGTTTATTAAATATTGATAACTTAATCACAGAGAAGATCTAACTATCAAATGGCTGTATATATGTCCAGCACTTATGTGGTATTAAAATAAAAATTACATCCTTGTGGTAAACACACTGTAAGTGCAAACTAATACCTCCGCCATGTAACTGATTTTGTTTCTTTCCAGAGATAACAGCTAGGGGGTGTAGGCTTTACTTTCTGTGTACGTACTCCAATTTTGAAAACAAGTGGTACTCAATGTACTTTATGTTGTTTCTTGTCACTGCTTGTCACTTAACCCTGTATTTATTTGGATGTGCAGCTGAACAATATATATCTTCGATATATGGTATATGGCCTCCAGCATATCTATATGCTATAGGGATGTTAAGCGTGACTTACTTCTATGTAATATGAATATATCTCCATTATGTCAGAAAAGAGAAATTGGATGCTAGCCTTATCGAAAAGCTTCGCTTACTCTGTTCAATTAGAAACACACGAGCGAGTTATATTCATATTTTTGTTTCTGGTTGAGGAAGCCGCCTCCATTTTTTAATGCTTGCTTAACTAAGATTATATACATCTGCAGAATTCCATTGCGGTTTTCGACTACGTGACAGGGGCTTATACGCAATAGTTCTGGCGTCAACAAGGCTCGGTGTACGTATAACTCCTGCGGGTCTTGAGTGTGCGTCATCCCCATTGCAGGGTCATACAACACGGAACTCAAGAAAGGCGCACCCATTTGGTAATGAAACATGACTGTTTCGCATAGTCTCCCCGTAAAGCCTGCAGAGCGCTGATCCTAGGTAGGGGCCGACCGTAAAAAAAAATCTCAGCGCCGACAGGAGCCAGTTATATTAATAACTTTTAGTATTTGAAGTTTTATTATTTGTCACCCCACTGCTGTACACGGCAATTAGTTATGATTATTTTTATGAATAGTACATGTTAAGTTTCTGTTGGCCATTACACTACAGAATCACTAACGTGTAACATTTTCTCAAAGTTGCTTCCTTGTTTATTTGACAATTAATTTCGAGGTGTTGAAAATTATTCAGATGAATGATGCTGATCATCGGCATTGGTTGTCAGCTCATTGCAATTTTCAAATTAAAACTGCAGTCAGAAGTTTATTGAGTGAAAAAAGTGAATATCTGCTGTAGAGCCTATACCGCAACCTATTTATGCAAGTATTTGAAACGCAAGTTTTCCGGTATTCAGCTTTGACCTTTGTAATAAGCCATGAATATTCATATGAAACGTTGCGAATCAGATCAAGACATCCTTTTCGGAGAAAAACTTAATGGAAATCAACAATTATATGAAATAACAATATATATATATACAGTGAAACCTGTCTAAAGCGGACAGTCAAGGGATTCAATCATTTTGTCCTTAATATTGAGGTGTCCTTATTAGGCAGGTTGACCTTGGTTGATAACTGAGGGATTATAAATAAAGACAACGAAGGGCTGCAAGAACGTGTTTATTGTATTATATTAGATTTCATGTATATGTACAACGTATTCATGCACACATCATGCATTCAATATTCATATACAAACTGCGATTATTTTTACCTATCTCAAGTAGTGAACAATATAAGGAGAAACGTTTATGAAGAAATCCGTAAAACAATGTTCATATGCTCGCGTACTCTCTTTTTCGATGATTCACTCAATCGAATAAGGTTGACTTTCTCAGATAGCATAAGCACCCGCCCAGTAGTACGTGTGGTGCCATCCGGCGGCATTGCCTAAAACTCTCCTTGTTCAGCTGTCCAAATGCGATAATCTCAAAGATAATGACGACGTTGATAAGATTGTAATGGTTACAAACCTGGGAACATTCGTTTTTATAGGTGAATGAAGCTAAAGCCTAAAATAAACTTTCTTTGATGATGGTTGTTTGGTTTGATTTGCTTTAACGTTGAAGGCACCCGAAATTAAACGAACCCCGAGGAGCTTGTGCACGACGGCACGGTACAAACAGCTACGGGGCGAGCAGATGTTTGACAATGAGCAGATCAGTTTGAGATATACTGAGCAAAACCGATAAATTAATATCAAACAGCATGCTTTAACAAAGTGCCTAATTTTACAGTTATATATTGCGTGGTGAGATCAGAAACGCATGGGAAATCGGTAGCCGTTTAATCAATTTAATGACCCCGCGGTCGAGCGAAAAATATGCAGCTTCGCAAAGTGTGAATGATCCACCGTGAAATAAAGTGACACGATGTTAACCGCTTCATATTTGCTGTATTTAACGTAGGAGCACATCACACCGTGTCATGAGCACGGACACGCATTAAGGTTACAACGTGGGACTGCATAATCCTTTGTGTTCCAGTCCCGGGAACAGCAACAGTACCGGTAGTCTTTGAGTTTGCCCGAGGCGAGTGATCAGTGTCCGCCGAAGGTGGCGTATCGTGTCCGCATTTGTCAGGTTCATTTACTCTTAGAATGTTGGTTTGAGTTGAAATCTGCTGTCCGTTGTCCGCAGTAGTGAGGTGTCCGCCTTACAGAGGTTCCACTTATACATAACATATAGGGAATTTTGAAGGGACTGAACTATCTTGTCCGTTATAGCCAGTTGTCCGCCTAAGTTAGGTGTCCGTTAGACCAATTTTCACTGTATATATATACATACACACACATATATATATATATATATATATATATATATATATATATATATATTTAGCCTTAAGGGCTGGTATGAAAAAACGACTGAAGTGATAATTTTTATCCGTGAAAAAAAAAAATAATACATAATCAGTGTTAATGATAAAGTGAGTAATACCAAGTTGTTTGTGATGCAGTTTTCATGGGCAGAAGTGGACATTCCTCTTTACGTCTTTAAGACCAATATTTGTGGCGTAGCCCCCCCTCTTTCGGACCTTGGACGTTTCTTTAAGTTTTGTAATTAGTCCTCATGGATTTGGTATATCCTTTTTTTAAGTCCTGGGTGCGTCCCTGCATGGACCGTCCATTTAGTAGGGAGGAGGGACTCTTTGTAGGTAGAGTGGGGCTAAATCAGGATGTTTCAATTAATATCAAAACTGTGTTATAAAGAGCGCGATCATTTATGGTTGCACTGTCATTTCTGTACACTTTAAAATGAAAGCAACGCCCTGAGCATTGAGAGGACGCACTTGACACAGATAAAAGAGAAAACAAAATGTACAGATAAAGGATTGTTGGTGGTAGAGAAGCATTAAAAAACCGCAAATCCACTTGAAGCGTCTGTGTATATTGTTGACTATGTATAACCTTGAAGCAATTAACGTTATCCGTTCCAGACATGCAGCCCTATCTTTTTATAAAAAATACATTTCAGGACCACGTGGTGGTTCATGCATTATGTGATCATCTTACAAATCCCAAAATCGGTAAATAGGTCATTCGTGATATTATAAATTAGCACGCATGTTTTGCTTTTGCCGTCACAGTTTGCATGCCACGTGTGGCCGAAATCAAGGTTTTGAGGTCCTATTTGTTATAAAACTTGAAGCGGGCCAAGTTTATTTCGGAGCTACCGTGTTGACAAGGCAGGAGACCTTTATATTCGTGACAGGTCACATATGACTGCTTAAGTATGGGATCTTTTGTATGAAAACATGCATTGATTAAAAAACGTAATAGTATAAGTGTAACTATTAGTATAAACAGACCTCGGCAAGGTAGCGACGTATTATATATATTTTTTCCTTTGTCAGCTGAATGGTTTGTCTGTTTGTAACCTTACGCAAAACATAATAAACAGATTTTTTTTCATTTTCTTTAGGATACTACATAACGTACAATCCCTAGTGTGATATATCTAGAGGAAATCTGTTTCACCATTCTATTAATTTAAGAATTAAAGATCGAAAAATATTTCGAAGGATTTAATACCAATGTGACATATCGCTAAAAATTTGTCCTTATCGAAGACGACATCCATAAAGTGTTATGGATACCTTTGTTTTACTAACCACCAGTGCATCGTGGAGTTGTTGGACAGACACAAACATGTACTGCATATATAGGAAAGTTTGACAATATATGTCGGTAGCTGACTGGGGTACCTAAGCATGTCTTCACTATTAATCAAACCGCTATTATATATCAGCGCCATTATATGTTCATTTTGAGAAATACATTAAGTTTGAGTAAGGCATTACAACTGGCTAATTCGTTATTATATTCTTATTCACTTGGGTGAATCGCCAACAGGAATATATTAACGTTTCACTGCGTTGAGTTAAATGATGAGTAAAATTAACATTTAGTCGAAAAAAAAAAATCACTTCTAAATCGTTCAACATTTAAATACAAGATTGCGCTGAGACACAAATGCGGTATAGTTACCTTAAATTACAATAATCTTGTTCGAAAGTACCCCATTTGTAACTAAACGGTGTTTTACATCATATTTTTTGTACAATTTCTCAGCGGGACATCTAGATTTATGTTTACGGCTAATTATATCTGTTCTCCCTGTTAGTTCAATTTACTGGAAATCAACACATAATGCATATATTTCTCCCTAATCAAAACAAGATGTAGTTAATTACATAGGCTGGAGAAATTTCTTTGAATAAGATTATTAGTAATTTGCACTGGCATATTAATATTAGCATATATATATATATATATATATATATATATATATATATATATATATATATATATATATATTTGTGTATGAAACTAGTAAGGTCTAAACATAAGTTTATCGAAAAGCGCGGGTCAGTTATAGCTCAGCTGACTCTAACTCAACTGAGATATATTCACGGCGCTTGTTCCGTTGTCCGTCCGGTTAGCCATGACAACATGACCTTGAGGGCTTGTAAAATAACTGATACGGGTCTGTGAGCCATGATGCAAATCATAAGGGAACACCCGTTCAAAGAGTTTAACAAAAATATTTGCTGTGAGGTAGTATTTGACATAGTGATATAAGGCTTGACATATGTATGCCCCACAAAAAAGGCAAGAAACCTAATGATTTTGGGTCATCAGGTCAAAGGTCGAGGTCATAGGAACCACATATGATAAAAAAAATGTGGATGCATTTTAAGCCAAATTTGTCACCCAAACATTCCATCTTGTACAGATAGCTGTCCTACCAATACGTGGAGATTCTAATTGAATTTGGTGTTAAAAGGTCTAAGGTCAAGGTCACAGGGGTCATCTGTCTACAAATTAGTTTCCAGATCATAACTCTAGTTTTGGTTTGACATATTAATTTCAATCTTGACTTATATATGGCTCACTACTAAAGTAAGAACCATATCAGGTCAAAGGAAAAGGACACGAGGTCACAATACCAATTTTTAAAAAGAATGTTGATGTATTTTAAGCATAACTTTCCATCACAAACCTTCCATCTTTTGAATATTGCTTACCTTATTCCTTTCCATTTTCGGGTCACAGGATCAAAGGTCAAGGTCACAGGGCCCATCCGACAACAAATTATCTAATGGACGAAAATTCTTGCTTGGATAGAAAGGTTTACTTCAAACTTGATTTTTAATGACCCACATCTAAAGAAAGAATCATTTTGATTAAAGGTTAAAGGTGAAGGTCACATAACCAGCATCTGTATAAAAGACTGTGGGTGCATTGTAAATCAGACGTTTCATTCCACCCCTTCCATCTTTTGCACATGGCTTACCTACCCAAAGTGGAAGAAACGTGTAGAGTTTGAGTTAGCTTGTCAGAGGTCAAGTTCACTGGAATGTCATAAGGTCAAAGGTTAATGTCACAGACTCCACGGTTGGAAAAAGCTCATGAAAAGCTCAGAGATAAATTCAGATGACCGTCGACACCCATTGGTCCCTAGTTCGTTTTTATTTTCTCGAGAAAACTTCCGATTTTGAGCTCTGGCATGTTCAAAAATTTCTTTCCAGTGAATTTCGCTTTGTCATTACATGCTTTGACCAAGTCAGCATCACAATCCATTTCTTATCATGTTGACCCTGATCATTTGATCATATGACACACAGCCGGAAAAATGTGGCCAGCCAAACCAAGCTGCCACACACCCGCAAATATATATATATATATATATATATATATATATATATATATATATATACAGAGAGAGAGAGAGAGAGAGAGAGAGAGAGAGAGAGCGGGAGCACGTAACAATACAAATGCTTCTAAGGTTTTCTATTACAACAAAACATCTGTTTACCTTCCTTCAAATGTCAACACACATGAAGTTAATTCGATTATGGGTATCATAGCCTCATGAGAAACTTTAAATACCAGAATAATAAAAATATTTTAAATAAATATATAACAAATGAATAGGATTACCTTGAAATTACACGAACAAAACAGCATGCACTGTAATAATAACTTTGGCCGAAGGATTTTGATGTATAATTGTAATAATAATATACAATTTAATATATAATTCAAAAACTGAACAATTTAAAGGAAAGATGAAAAACATGCGATGTTAAAAAAAATATATATATTCCATGGAGCAAGGTTAGACGTGACCCTTGATTAGTTAATTTGGATCTACAGTGGAAGCCCACCTTAGGACCAACCCACTTCTAACGACCACCAATGTACTTTATTAGGGAGTCAGAAGAGCGGATGTACGCTTCAAAACAATATCAGGTCAAAACAAGACTATAGAAACAGCAAGAAACAACTTTGCACAACCCCACATGTTGTATACACAATTTAAACCACTCCTTGATAGAACTTCATTTTATTTCAAATGTTAACGACATCTCATATCACTTTTTGGCAAAGGGGGGGGGGGGGGGATGGTCAATGTAATCATCCCCCCCCCCCATTTTTAGAGAATAATACTATAAAATTGAAAAAGAAATATATTAAAATATAGAATTAAAGACTTTGGACCCATTTACTAAAACTTTTTATATCTAAACCTTGCTTAGAATTCACAAAATAACTTATTTTCTAAAACATTATAACTATTTGAAATATGATTAAGTATATATATAATAATTGTATATAATTATATATATATATATATATATATATATATATATATATATATATATATATATAACTCTGAAGAAAAACAAAACTGTAAATTCACAACAGTCTGTTTCACGGGATGCGACCCGATCATCAGGTGAATGTGGTTAGAATGTCGATTCTAACCACATTCACCTGATGATCGGGTCGCATCCCATGAAACAGACTGTTGTAAATTTACAGTGTTGTTTTTCTTCAGAGTTATACCGCTCTGGCCTAGTCTGTAGGCCATAGAGCACTTTACATCGGAGGGTAACATTACCTTCAAAATTATATATATATATATATATATATATATATATATATATATATATATATATATGTAGAGTTGAATATGTCACTCAGAGACAATGGAAAATGTATATACAAATATATATATATATATATATTTGTGTGTATATATATATATATATATATATATATATATATATATATAAATATATATATATATGTATACAAAGTCATCCCCCACCCTGGAAGAAAAATTGACGCCACTGATTAAATCCAATAAAATAAAGATTAAGGATTCCCTATTCAACTATCTGTTTACATTTTTAATAAGGTATTATGCACAATTTAATGTTATTTTACAGAATGCGTAATGTTTAATTTGATTATACCTTCAGGCGACACTTATAATCAAATAAACACCAAAATTGCTCAGTCATCAGTCATTTAACTTTGTTGGGTAGTTAACGATAAGTTTTTGTTAATTTGAGCAGCTGGTTAATTACCTTAACAATGACGCCATCTGCCGGCAGTTTGGGCATTGGCCGGTCGGCAATGACCACGGGTTGTCCAAAAGCTTGAAGTTCCACCCGTCTGTTCATGTTGCTCGTCGGCGCGTTGTCAAGGAAACAAACTTAAGCAGACGATGAGGAGAGAAAGCGCTCGCTAAGCTCGGTAGCCACTCCCACAATGCAACGCGTATGACCACAGACGCGGATATAAGGTTTTCACCGTCGCGTTTTTTTTAACGCCGTGTGTAACGTTAATAGCTGCAACAGTTACGACACGTTTAGGCGCCACTGGAAATTACCCTTATATAGCATTCTATTAACAACCTGAATATGCATTCATGATTTATTAACGAAATTATAGGCTTCGTGTGTTTACATATTTGCGTAGCAACTTATGGCCTATTTTTAATTAGGAATTAAACCTAGCTAAACTATTTAAATTCAATCGTGATAACAGTGAAAAAGATAGAACTTTACAGACCAGCACTTGCAACGTTTGCTTATAAATAACAAGGGACCTTTAAGACTCCAAGCTCAGTTTTTTTTTTTCAGAGTGAGCCGAATTTGTTACCACTCGACTCTATATAGGTCCCCATACGAATAAGGAAGGAGGGAGAAAGTGCTCAACGATTTCTCCCTGGATCAGTTTTCACAACAGCAAGAAATTCTTTACTTAAAATGCGAACAAATAAACATTTTGTTTTTTATTTGAAAGAAAGCGAATAATAACCGACTTTATATATATTTATATGTATATATATATATATATATATATATATATATATATATATATGTGTGTGTGTGTGTGTCATTGTTAATTATTGATATTTAAATTTATCATTATATGTTTTAATATAATTATATGTAAAATAATATATGGTTGTAGATATAATATATAACATTTAAAACGACAAATGAATGCCTCTATTTATACCTATATAAATAAATATATATATATATATATATATATATATATATATATATATATATAATGTAAATATATACCATTAGACTAATGCATTCACATGTAATATTAAACAAACCTCCACAATGTCTTTGCTTTGGCCTCAGCACATGGAAGTAATCAGCGTCCTTGTAGGTCGGTTTTTGTGAGTGAATTTATCGTATACTGTCGCATCAACCGTCTCATGGGACGCTACAGTGACCGGATTAATTGTTATTTATAGGTTTGTTTACCACATCGTCATTACGTAAGAGAAAAAGAAACCCTTTCATGTGCAACCCTGATGTGCAAGTTAACTGTCTGTGGGAACAGACAAACAGCCTATTTTATAATCGCAGGTCTGTGTCCGTATTGTTCAACCACTCCAGATATAACCAATTATCCAACGTCAACTCCAATTAGTGGTCACGACCTTTGCCAAAGGTTTCCTGACGTAGTACAATGCACGGGGGACGCGAACCGACACCCTTACTGAACATGTCCGGGGTAGTCTCCCATGCTCCATAACGTCCAGCAAAAACTCTGGGCCGTAGCTGTTATACTCCACCCTCATTTGTTAAATTTAACATAGATTCTCAGTGTGGTTTGGGGGCTTACTTTTATATGACATCTCATAATTCGGTGTTGGGTCTACCATGATTCTAAATGTATCAGAGCCACTACCACTATGACATAACGCTCAGCGAGGAGTAGCCCTGACAATTGTATACGACTCCATTGTACCGTGCCATTATGCCAGCCATTATACCATGACTACCAATGTGGTGTTGCCCTTAACAGTATCCTCCGATTTCTAATGTGATGTAGGGTTTCACGATTATACCTTAACTCCCTATGCGATGCAGGGCCTTACCATTATATCATGACTCCTAATGTGTTGTTGGGCCTTACCGTTATACCATGACTCCTAATGTGACATTGGGCCTTACCAATATACCATGAATCCCAATGTGATATTTGGTCTTACCATTATACCATTAGTCCTAAAGTGATGTTGGGCCTTACCATTATACCATGACTCCTAATGTGATGTTGGGCCTTACCATTATACCAAGACTCCTAATGTGACATTGGGCCTTACCATTATACCATGAATCCCAATGTGATGTTTGGTCTTACAATTATACCATTAGTCCTAAAGTAATGTCGGGCCTTACCATTATACCATGACTCCTAATGTGATGTTGGGCCTTACCATTATACCATGACTCCTAATGTGACATTGGGCCTTACCATTATACCATGAATCCCAATGTGATGTTTGGTCTTACCATTATACCATTAGTCCTAAAGTAATGTCGGGCCTTACCATTATACCATGACTCCTAATGTGATGTTGGCCCTTACCATTATACCATGACTCCTAATGTGACATTGGGTCTTACCATTATACCATGAATCCAAATGTGATGTTTGGTCTTACCATTATAACATGAGTCCTAAAGTGATGTTTGGTCTTACCATTATAGCTTGACTCCTAATGTGATGTTGGGCCTTACCATTATACCATGACTCCTAATGTGATGTTGAGCCTTACCATTATACCATGACTCCTAATGTGACATTGGGCCTTACCATTTTACCATGAATCCCAATGTGATGTTTGGTCTTACCATTATACCATTAGTCCTAACGTGATGTCGGGCCTTACCATTATACCATGACTCCTAATGTGATGTTGGGCCTTACCATTATACCATGACTCCTAATGTGTTGTTGGGCCCTACCATAACACCATGACTCATAATGTGACATTGGGCCTAACCATTACTTAATAACTCCCGATATGATGTAGGGCCTTACTATTATAGGCCTACCATGACTCCTAGTGTGATGTTGGGCCTAACCATTACACAATAACTCCCGATGTGATGTTGGGTCGTATACCATTATACAATGAGTCCTAAAGTGATGTCGGGCCTTACCATTATACCATGACTCCTAATGTGATGTTGGCCCTTGCCATTATACCATGAATCCCAATGTGATGTTTGGTCTTACCATTATACCATTAGTCCTAAAGTGATGTCGGGCCTTACCATTATACCATGACTTCTAATGTGATGTTGGGCCTTACCATTATACCATGACTCCTAATGTGTTGTTGGGCCCTACCATAACACCATGACTCATAATGTGACATTGGGCCTAACCATTACTCAATAACTCCCGATATGATGTAGGGCTTTACTATTATAGGCCTACCATGACTCCTAGTGTGATGTTGGGCCTAACCATTACACAATAACTCCCAATGTGATGTTTGGCCTTACCATTATACCTTGACTCCTAATGTGATGTTTGGCCTTACCATTATACCATGACTCCTAATGTGATGTTTGACCTTACCATTATACCTTGACTCCTAATGTGATATTGGGCCTTACCATTATAGCATGAGTCCTAATGTGCTGTCTTGCCTTACCATTATACCATGACTCCTGATGTGATATAGGGCCATACCATTATACCTTGACTCCTGATGTGATATAGGGCCATACCATTATACCTTGACTCCTGATGTGATATTGGGCTTTGCCATTATACCATAACTCATAAAGTGATGTTTGGTCTTACCTTTATACCACGACCCCTTATGTGATGTCTGGCTTTGCCATTATAGCAAGACTCCTTAAGGGATGTTGGGCATTACCATGATACCATGACTCCTTTGGGTTATGTTGTTCATAACCATTATATCACTTTTCCTGTTACAGAGCTGTGCCTTTCACTACTATATTCATAATAAATTCTTTAAGGCAGTATACACAATATCTATCGCAATGAGTATCGGCCAGTGCAGGATATAAGCCGGATTGTTCAGGTGAGATGCAATAAAATGTACCGCCAAAATCCACAAAAATGTTTCCATGAGAGAATACGATTTTGGATTACGCAACATCCACAGTAATAAGCGTTTTGCATGATAATATGAATGAATTTCGACAAAAAACATAGTTGATATCTAATACTTATCAAAGGAATTCGGTCCACCTTTGTTAGCAATGTTCTCTAAAACCGCGTTGTGTATAATACTGTGCAATACATCATTTTAAAGGTTATTATACCCGCAGCGACATAGGCGATATGAGAATAAATAATTTTTAATGTACATATAATCTTGAGTGATTTTCCGTTTTTACTGACTTGCACGGAGGTTAGACCGAGCACAGCCGAACTGCCTTCGGCAATCACCAGAATGTTAATTCGCTCAACCTCAAACATTAAGGACTATTGTACATATGAATAACGCTTGCTTTCAGTGAGGGATTTGAGCATGTTTGGCCTTACATTTGAACGACGCTCTAAGCCACCTGCGTTGTCAGTAAAAGGGAAAACACATGTTTCTCGTTTTATTAAATGGATAGTTCATACCATGAGGATTTATGGCAAAACCTAATTCCAGGTCCCAATTTCAGGAAAAAAAACTTGGGTGGGGTGGGGTGGCGGCGGTGTTTAAGGCTTCAAAATCTGTCTGATACGAAGAAAAAAAAGTTTGCGGTAGCTGAAAATGGGATACGGAACTTCTCCATGGAGTCCCGGTGGGCTCGCTTCTGCTACTTACGATGTATGCATATTTATAATTCTTTCTTCAGGAACAGTTTCCTTGCAACGTACATTTAATTTTACATGTGTTCCTCACATGAACCTATTCTTTATAATTCCAACGATAGAAACCGGTTAAATATCAACGAAACACAGAATACCCCCGCGTCTCATTCCGGTTCGACATGACCAGGTCAAGGTAAACATTCCAGGGTATGTTTTTTTTTTCTTTTGCCACGAGCACAGCGCCACAAAATAACTGAAAAAAAATATTTGTACATATCTTATTCAGAAAGTATCCCACTAAAAATCTGTATTTTCTTTTAACTTTTAGAATAAAAAAGATCCAAGATTCAACATATCAGTAAATATATCTCCCCAACCCCGGTAAACAGCCCGGTATACCGGATTTATCGGCTGGTATCTTCATAAACAGAGGTGCAAGTCTTTACCCATGAACTCAGGTCGAACTGACCTCTGGCGGAGAATGTCAGAAGCTTTTATGGGGGCCACTTTGATTATAGGAAACATGGCTATTTTCATAATGACGGTGAAATTCCTTTTAGCAGTAATGAGTAATATCTATCTTTTATCAGCGATATTTATTTTTTTTTATTAAAATGTTAATTAAATGCTTTGAAGTCATATTAACGTCAACGAATACAGCGAATGAAAAGTATGATTCACATGTGGTCACACCGAGTAATTATCTGGTAAAGGTTTGTTTCCATGTGCGGGTATATGCGAAAATTCGTGAAAAATAGGTGTGTTTCCATGTGCCCGTATATGCGTATATGCTTGAACTGGCAAACTAATACATTTGTACAGTGGGTCGAGCAGGCCCTCCATAAAAAAAAAACGCTGAATTGACGTCATTTTACCTCGAATCACCCCCCCCCCCCCCCCCCCGCCCGAGTTCACGCAGCCCTATGCGCTAATATCGCTCCTGTTGCGATTTTCACACATATACGCATATACGCTGACTGGAACATGGAAACACCCCATTTAAAAATTCAAATGAGCGATTTTGCACGCATATACGCGCACACAGAAACACCCCTTTAGCTTGACATAATACCTATTGAAAAAATAGTAATAACAAAAATAATATGTCTGATAAATCACTTAATGAAAGAGTACTTCGTCAAGAGTTCATTTTATTAATATTAATATTAATATTATTATTTATATATTGATACTTTTGCATATAAGGAACAAAACTTTTTTCCTTAAGGCCCCTTAAAAATGTTCAAGAATTTGTTCGCATATTGAATAATTCATGTAATAATGGATATAATCTGTGTAAAGTATTGTATGTTGAGATCGCAAAAATGAAGCCCTCGGGAAAATCTTCACCCCGCGAATATGATACCAGCCACGCTATAGTAATCTCCAGGGCGAAGGAGGGGTGTACATTAACCTCATGAATAAACCCGCCAGTAAAGAAGGACTCGATTCTGGGCTGCAGTCCACATACTCTGGTACTCGGACTAATACTTTGACTCGAGATTTCTGGAATTGGACTTTTACTCGGTGGCAAACTCTAGAATAATACAGGCCGAATTCATCCCGAGTCCAGCAGAAGGAAAGTTCTGCCATCAACCGTTAAAACATTACATACATATGCGAACTGCTGACATAATATTACAGAAAAAATATTGTTAATACCAAACGTCTGGTCTGCACCGGGAGCTAAATTAAAGGGAGGTTGCTAAAAATTTAAAATTAAAAAATAACATTTTATCATTTTTTATAAAAAGACTTTGATTTGACTCGATCTGCAGGTGACTCGGACTCGAAGAAGGTGGACTTGGACTAGTACCACAAAGATTCGGACTTGCACCAGGATTCGGCTGGTGTGGACTCGACTACGTCACTGTTAACCACTGTGTCCATATAACATGGTCATTGGTTTTAATACATGTATGTGTGTGTGAAACAGATTTGTTGCCCCACAGTGCTCTTAAGAGCAAATGTGTGTCATATTGCTCCCGAATACGAACGGATCTGGGCGACCTCTGGTGGAGATTGACAGAGGTTATTTACAGACAAACAGATATTTACAGGATTTCTGTTATTTTTTTTTTACTTATATTTTATTAAGAGGGCGTGATCTGTTAACATTTAAATCGTTGTTAAATTTAACCGTTTATCAACAGAACACGCTATTAGTCAATTATGTAATATTATTTACCTCGTCATTCGCTATCAGCCATACGATGATCTGTCTATATATAGATATGTCACATGACCTTTATTTCTTACTATAATACAATGAATACACACACACACACACACACATATATATATATATATATATATATATATATATATACATAATTAATAAATACTATTAATATTCGAAATGGTACATCCATACAAAAGAGTACATAAATGCATTGTCTAATCATCATTGTCGTATACATATGTTGTTCCTCTACTCATATAATATTTCCCAGTCTAGTCACTCGTATAAATATTATCATAATTTTAGAGACAGTCGTTCTGTGGTTTGGATTAGTCGAATATTGTGTTGTCTTGTTTGCTACTGTACCAGTGATGTAGGAAGCCAGTCCGGACTCGAGTCCACTTTTTCATGGACTTGGATTCGGGGGTCCAGGACTCGAACTTGTACTCGTACTCGTAGGCCAGGACTCCTGAAATCAGGCCTAGTCCATCTCGAGTCCAGCAAAACAAAAACGTCTGTCACCATAAAGACTAACACGCGCGAACAAATGACTGATTGTTTCAAAGTAAGTTAAAACGATGTACCAAACTCAGTCCCTGCATTGGAATTTGGCTGTAATTCAATATTAATGTAAAAACCTTGTGTAGACCTACTTACAAATACCCATAATGATCTTAAATTAGAATTTAAAGGTGCTTCAGTAAAACACACTGGACAAGGACTTGGAATCGAGTTCCAAAAGACTGGGACTTGAAGGAGTTAGTCATGTATATTAAAATAACAATACAAAACACTAAGACGTACAAAATCCAAAACAACTGAAACCTGAATTGAGTAATTAACACCATTTAAGCGGGCCTGATAAACCACCCCCATCCTTACCTTAAGCTATCAAACCAGCAAGAAAACAAGCAGATCCCAGCTGCAGCGGAAGAATCAATGTACATCACCATTGAATCATGTACATAGTTTACAGGAGCAGTTTATATAGATTGTGGTAGTAGAACAAATGAAAATAATAAAATAAATTAAAAAAGTGTAAAAAACATATGAAAAATTAAGAAAGAAATTGCTACTTCTACTTCAACTACTACCACTACTACTACTACTACCACTACTACTATTTATAATAATAATAAAAACAATAGTAATGATAATAATAATAACAACAACAACAACAATAACATCACGTATTCACAATGAAATTAAACATGTCAATCAAATAATTTTTATGAAAGGAGATTGGTTGGAACTATGTACATATGACAGTGTATGCGGGATATTGCGGCGTTTTAAAGATAAGCGCTGTTTTTTTTTTCAGTGTACACATTGTATACGCCCATATCAATCAGTTTACTCTCTCTCTACTATGTCATCATAGAAGTGTTATTGACACATGATATTTTAGTTAGTATGATACTCTTAATATTATTTGCAAAAGTTGTCAATATGATGATTAAACGTATTCCAGGTACTCAGAGGGGCTATGAGTAGCTTCGGATCATATAACATGGATATCGTAAGCCAACATGTATTACATTTTTTTGCTTTCGGGAGATGGGCATGCGTTCATTCAAGTTTGTCAGTGTGTATATTTTTTTTTTCATGTGTGTAGGTGTTTGTGTGATAGGATGGGTATGTGTATTTACAACATAACTCAGCAATCAAGAGCAAAATCTCATGGAATTCTCAGTGCATTTTGGGAATGGGCCAATGAAGTATCGCTAAGGTATTCGTGATGATCCGGCACGAGAACCGGATTCGGAAACGTCATTAAGGAATATTCACAAACATACGGTCACTTATGCACGAATGGACTTCGAAATGTAGGGCGAAAAAAGGAGAGGCTTGCATTCATTAGAATGCAGAGTTTAAGTTTTATACGATTTTCTTTTTCAATGGCGTCTTAAGAAGTATGGGTTTAAAGAAAATGTATGCACGTACAGGGAGACGAAGTTGCATACATAAATTTGCACATATAACTGCACATGGTCAGAAAAAATAAACAAAAATGCTTTATCTTTTTATGCACTATTCGATACATGAGCCCACGTACTCAAGTTTTCTGTCCCCCCCCCCCCCCCCACACACTCTCACACACACTTGCCAATGGTTTGTTGACCATTACTAATGATGCTAAAGAGAACTAAGGTAAGAATAATATTCTAATACAAATGAAGATAGAGGTATTTTATGTATATCGCAAATAATTATGGAGTAACATTCAAATAAAATAACTAACACAAAATATCATAAAATTGAACCAATAATACTGCAATTATTGCTTCTGCTGCTATACTACAACTACTACTAGTACTACTTTTAATAATAATACTAGTTAAAGTATAGTAGTTGTAGTAATAGCTGTAGTAGTAGTTTAGCAGCATCATTTCCACGGTACTATGGATTCATAGAATAATATTTGTATCAATTTGTGAGATATGATGGATAGATGAGAATACACTAATATAATTTAAAACAGGTACATTAATAAAATCAGTCATATGCATAGAGGTTATTTAGGTCAAGGTAATATGAGAACAAAAATGTTACGGTTAAAGTGATTTTTTAACATTTGCGCATTGCCAACAGCTCCTTCAGGAAAATATTTTTACAGGATGAAAGATCTAAAATATATGAACCTCACATGCACGTATCACTCACATCTCCCGCAGAGACTTTCTAACTCTCTGCAGTGTCAAGTGTAACGTATATTTGTATACACTTAGCCACACACACTGGCTTCACAGACATGCTTGCATGCATGCCTTTTTAACATTTGCTAACATAGCAATCCCATTAACTTATCCCCAAAGATAGGTATACAAGTCTCACTAGTATCTTCAAGTTTGACTACTTTAGGATTAACGTTGCGTTAGTATCCTCTCTCGACATATTTTTTGTTACACTGGGCTCACGAATACAGGTTAACTTGTAGACTGGCCCAGTCGAAGCAATGCTTAAGAATAAGAATAATTTCTTCCTGCATGAAGAAAGCTCTTGCTTTGGCGCAACGCTTAAAACAGATACCGCCACATGTTGCAATAACTGATAACTTATATACGGCTCTCTGGTCGTCTATTTAGTGATAAGAGCAGGCACTGAGTTACCTATATCGGTAGTCCTACATGGAATCACGTTTCAAGATTGCACATTTTAGTAGAAAAACGTTAAAAAAAGACCTGGCATCGCCAGTTTAGTGGACTAGCGACGGAGTTCTTTTCACAAACAAAACCTAGGTTGTCAACTCTTTTATTGGGTTGATTTCAGTATTTAGTGCACCTGAAATTAAAGTAGATTTCCAGAGAGGTAGCGAAAATGCGTGTCCGCTCGGGGCACGTGCTTGTAGTATTCTGCCCGACCTATAAATATACAAAATATAAATCCATAATATATGAAATTGAATTAGTTTTACGTTAAAGTTTTACGTTATATCGTAGCATTCCAGTGGTAAATAGAACCAGATAGATAATACAAAATTTGTAGTTTAACGGGATAAAGTAACCTTGGAAATTATGAAAACCTTTATCAATAGATATTAATGTTTTATAATACCAGAGTTTTTCTATATACTATGTAATACAGATGTAGAGATTTACAACGCAGGACACGACAGTAAAAATATAACAGCGTGAAATGTTTAGATTGATGCTAATTAATAATAAAAAATTGCGTGTTGGCTTGAAAATTAATAATAATATTATTTTGGCGTGATATATATCTTTCATACATAATGAGTTTCAAAAGATATTATAAGCAGTGGAGGAGTAAAGAAAATCGAGATTATTGGCTAAGAGACCTTGTGGGCACATTAAGTAATAACTGGTCAAAAAATATGTCGAGTGGTAAAACGCTCGGCTCTCTCCACTGGAGACCAGGGATTCGGTCCCCAGCCTGGAAAAGAGGTTGTTATCGCCCATGCAAAGTCAGTGTTTGAACCGATCCTTGGTTTCCTCCGCCCATATAGAAAATTGATACCACCATCCGAGCCATTGGTTGTTTAATTGACTGAACATTACAGGTAAAATAAATGCAGTTTTCAAGTGTATTTTCAAAATAATGCACTCCAATGCACCATGTGAGATCACGTATTGGTCTTTTCTATCCACGAGTCTCAATTACAATAGTTTGTTAACTCTGTCCAAAGGAACTGGATCAGGTTCTTCTGCCGGCATTCCATAAATTCCAGGAATCGTTATTTATGTTTATGGTCATTTGAGGGGGACAGTCCAGAGGCGCGAAAACAGAAACCCTTATTCCACGCAGAAGGATATGTGAGCGGTCCGGTCCAGCCCAGCTCAAAATTATAATTAAACGTGGTAATGAATCTGATAGTACACAATTATTCATTACCCTGCAACATTTAAAATCCATTCACGGGCATCTCGACGCATTTGGCTGAAACACAAAATGTTGTATTTCATTTTCAATCTGGACCATTTGCAAAGTTCGCTGATCCATCATTGAAATAATAATGTTTAACCAAGATGTGCATCAAAACTCTACCATTTTTTAATGTAATATAAACATATTTATTTTACATGGATTATACAAATAGGTACTATAACTAATCTAGGCACTCTCCATGGCTCAGGTGGTGGCGTACGGTAGTATCTGGAGTGGAGGAAACCGGAGAACCCGGAGAAAACCACCGGCCGTGGGGGGGGGGGGGGGGGGCACTACAACCCACTATCATGGCCACGCCTGGGTTCGAACCCGGGTCGCCAGCGGAGAGAGCCAAGCGTTTTACCCCTCAGCTGTCCATCTTTACAAGGTGTCTTGTAGTAAGAAAGAATATATGTTTGTGTTACAATGGGTCTTAGTAGTTGTCGACTAAACGAGGTTACACTGTAACTAAATTTCAATGTGGAGCAGGGACACATTCCATATAGCTATATATCAAGCACGAATGGATATTACAATGGCCCCTTGAGTAATCTTACAGTATACGTTATCATAAAAATGTAAGTCATTTTGCGATAAAAGTATACCGCCACTTAGCAACCTTGCATCGGTTCCTTCACATACAAACAAATGGTCACACTGTGATAAATAACCATATGACCCCCTAGGCTGAGAAACCAGGTACAAGTGGTCTGAAAATCCCGTGTTAACTATAAAACTGCGTATTTTTTATTATGATATTTATTATTATTATTAGTAGTACTAGCAGTAGTAGTAATAGTAGTAGTAGTAGTATAAGTAGTAGTATTATAACTAATATTATTACATTGTATTATTATTATTATTATGATTACTATAATTGTTGTTATAATCACGGATATAACCTGATTAGTTTTTTTTTTTGTTTTACTAAGAAAGAAGACAAATAAATGTATCACTGGAAATAAATAATGAACTCGAATGTCAAACAAAATTAATTTACAGTTAAGTGTCAAAAGTTGACATATAATGCATCCGATGGGCCTCGTTTCATATATTTATGATAGGCAATAGTTAAAATATCTTATTATATACTTATATGAATATACTTATTTAACTTATACTTTGTAATATATATATATATATATATATATATATATATATATATATATATAAATGGTAGAAAGCCAATTTTTCCGAACGCCCCTTTTTTCGGAAAATTTGGTTTCACGAAATTTTTAATCGGAACCGAACAATTTGCTTTTTCACGAAAAATTTAGCATATGTAACGCATATAGATATATCACATGACTGTTTAAGTAATTATGAGTCACCAGGGCCTGCGGTCACATGTTTAAGCCGAGTGGTGACCCTAATATATTAGTTGCTTGCCGCGCAACGCTCGGCGTCCCTAAATCCATTGAAAGCTGCTGAGCAGTTATTTACGTTTGTCACCCTTCCGCCAGAGGTCGTTACTGCTCCTACTGCCCTCTCAGGTGATGTATCTGTGTATTATCAACCATATCTCGTTTGCACAAAAGCAGGTCCTTCGGTTGGACTTGTGGCGTCAATGGCACCTCACGTGTATTGCGTGGGTAACGCCAATATTAGCATTTTATGGTACCAGTAATTCAAAGATTGATTATTTAAATAGTATCAATTATGTTATTTGTCTCCTACGATTGCATGCAGATTGTTTGCACAGTAGTTTGCTTTCTAGCATTTTAGGGATATTATCAAATTGAAAAGATTAATTTGTTTTTATTGTATCGATATATCAAAAGTGTACACTTAACTAAGTATACAAATGAAAACAATTCTAAAATAGTACGGATACTGATTGCAAAAGTATTTTGTATCTCGCTCGTAAATAGTAACAGAGCATAAAATATGGACAAATAATAATAATAATAATAGTAATAATAATAATAATAATAATAATAATAATGTATAAAACCGAATGGCATAATTAAAATCAATAATGACCAATATAAAATGTCACTTAAAAGGAACTCTTAGAGCGCAGTGCCTCCGCCAATATCTGTACAAGCATCGAGTCTCTCCTCAAAATTTACTCAGCCCTTATCCCGATATTCCACATTAATTTCCTGAAATCCATTGAAAACTTAAGGAGATATCGATTAAAAAGATGATGTGAGCCAAATTCCTATTGTCCATCCATCCTCAAATTGAATAAAAATCATTCAATCTTTTGTGCTTTGAAAAAAATAATGAAATATATAATATTCAGAAAAAGTGTGAAATTGGCCAGACAATAACTCTAGGGATCCGTTAATTTATTATTATTATTATTACTATTATTATTATCTCCCATGCTCCTCGTTCACAATATATTACGGGAATCCTCCAAAAACTTTCGAAGATAAACACACATACAATAAACACAATTATGAAATATCATATAGCTCCCAGCCATCTTCGCTGGCGGAAGTAATAAAAAAATAATAATATTAGTAATTTGATAATATGATAACCCTAAAAGGTCTTATATTAAAAGTCCATGAATGGAATAACATAATACAAAATAATGACCAGCACATTACGTCTATATTAACAATAATAATACTTATAATAATAATAATTATTATTATTATTATTTTTGTAACTATTATAAGTATTTTATTATTATTATTATCATTATTATTATTATTTTCAAAGAGTAACACTACTTAAATCAAATATATAGCCACATACATGTAGTTATATATATATATATATATATATATATATATATATATATATATTGATGAAAACAGCAAAAATTAAACGAGAGATCACTTATACACATAGAATGGTATGTCGAACATCTCGTAGGGTATGATCATTGCAATTTTAGCCATGACATTAAAACATTAATAAAAAGAATTTATATGAATGGCGATTATTTGAGTCAAAGGAAATATGGCAGTGAAAGAGATGTTACTATATATATATATATATATATATATATATATATATATATATATATATATACACACACAAATTTAACAACATGAGATCATGAGCAAGTTTAATGTTTCATCTTCTTTTTGCACTGGTCCGTACGTGCACTCACATTTTGACAGTACTTTTATGTCAACAATGATTGCTTGTTAAACATCATTAACGGAACTTGGCGCTCCATCGATTCTGGGATGTAACATGCAGCCTATGTACAGATAGAGATTAAAAAACCTGACCCCCCCCCCCGTCCCATTAACAATAGGGACCCATGTACAGAATATTTCCCCGACCCCTTCTGTTAATAAAAAAAGTGAAAAAGCAATATCTTAGTATTTTATTTTCTTCAATCCAGATATAGTATGTAATATAATCATAAAATACTTATATCAATAACTTTTGAATTATTTCATATAATCCATCACAAGTGCTTTCCTTAACCAGAAAGGCAGTATTAACGAACACATATTTGTTACGTATCTTCGGCACAAACATAATTCAATGTTAGCTCTCCATGAGCAATCTATATTTGGTCAGATAAATAATTCGCAATGTCAAAGTAGTAGCACACGTTTTGTGTCCTCTGGTTAACAGTCCTAGTGATTTCTACACCTGCGAGCCATATATACGCGTAATCGTAAAGCATTGCTACAGGTCATACCACCTTGGAATCCCGAAAGGCATGCACACTCGGTTTGAGTGTAACACGGCCCCGCGATCCTGGGCCGCAGCCAACACCTGGCATGCATTCTGTAAGTTGTATCGTGCATACCAAGGAATAGTAATGCACGTATAGAGGGATATCAACAGAGCATTGTGTGAGGCCACTGACTGTATAGTTACAAATGCAAACTTCATGATAGTTGTTTTATTTTCGTGAAAAATCCAACCCCCCCCCCCCCACACACACACCAGTTTGTAAGGCCCCTGTCCCCATATGTATATCCGACTCATGAATGATGTAGGCTACATATGAAATATCAAGGGATAAGTGCTTGTGAGAGATAATGCGAGTTACTGTACATAATATACAATACATATATACACATATATATATATATATATATAAATATATATATATATATATATATTCCAGCTTTCCTTAAAAAACTGTATACAGTCTTGACACCTTGAGAGCTGCAATTCTCGAACTTTGCCACACAAATATGTCAATATATATACATATATAGGTGTAACGGCCCCGAAAATACGACTTTCATAGTTTAATCGTATAATATCAGGTCATTGATCGCCTTGCTGCCTTGCAGTTATGAATCACCTTGGTTGCCTTGGTTGCCTATATATATATATATATATATATATATATATATATATATAAATATATATATATAGCCGACATTAAAGACACCCTGTAACATCTCATCCTTCATGCATATCAACACATTATTCTACTTTATTTCATACCCGGAATATTTACATATTTTGAAATCTGCCAATCGAAATATGTTCTTTTGTCCATCCGGACTGACCTGTCATCTCAGACTTGACAATTATTAGTTTATAAATATATAAATAATAAAAAATAACTTTTTAACCTTATAGTTCATCATTTTTTCTTTCACACGTTAATCAGTACACCATTTTTTATTGGGAAAACTTTTCACTTTATTTAACCCCTAATTTATCCGCCATCCTAATGCCACACAAATAGATCCTATGGCCCCTGGCATCGGCGATAAAATGTGGTTTACGGTAACTTACACTCCACACAGAAGAATATACAAATGTCCATATATACACAATGACCCCAGCGGTAGCAATAATATTTATGATTAACATGAAAGTTTGGACACAGTAATATATGGGGTTGTGTACACGCGGAAACACGTCTTATCGTTTAAGCCATATGATGCTTCGAGGAAGGATTTAGGATGTTTACGGCATCAAAAAAGTGAGCTTTTTCTACAATTCGTTCGAATTGTAGTACAGTTTACAGCTGTAGGTCCTTTAAATTTGGGCCGAGAAAGGAAACACGGTACTTTATTTCAGCTTTTAGTGGAACCTAAATAATAATTCGATCCATGCTCTCTGGTTGTAGGGGGCTTATATCATGAAATAGATTATGTTGATATCTCTCTCTCTCAGTCTGTGTCTCTCCCTCTGTCTCTATCTGCCTCTCTGTTTCTCTTTATCTTTCTCTCATTCTGTATCTCTCTTTGTCTCTCTGCTTGTCTCTATCCTTCTCTTTGTCTGTTTGTCTGTCTGTCTGTCTGTCTGTCTGTCTGTCTCTCTCTCTCTCTCTCTCTCTCTCTCTCTCTCTCTCTCTCTCTCTGACTCTCTTTCGGTATCTGGGTGTGTGTGTCTCTCTCTGTCTCCCTCTCTCTCTCTGTCTCTCTCTCTATTTGTCTCTCATTCTGTATTTCTCCTTGTCTCTGTCTCTGTTTCTGTCATTACTCTCTGTCTCTCTTTTCTCTTTCTATACCTCTCTTTCTCTGTCTGTGTCTGTCTGTCTGTCTGTATGTATGATCTCTCTCCCTGTCTCTCTCTCTCTCTGTCTCTCTGTCTCTCTCTCTCTCTCTCTCTCTCTCTCCCTCTCTCTGTTCCTTTTTTCATAATCGATTAAATTAGCTGCATATGTTGTCATAATTGATCAGAAACAATTATGTATATATAGGAAAAGAGACATATTTCGAGATAAAAATAAACATTGTCATCGTGTCAGAGACAAAACATAAAATAGCAAACGGCATTAACACTGGATAATGTGCAGCAAACATGTTTTATCAATACATCCATTTCATTTACCCTTAAGCGCTCTGAACAAGTCTAACTAGGGGTAACCTCCCACTCAAACGTCGATTAGTTTTTAACTGAGGACACTGAGCTGGCAGTACAGGCTATAGGTTTCGGTTCAATTCTAGTATAAGCATATTTGCACGCCATTTCTAACAGTATTTTTTTTTTTTATTTTCATCTGCTTGTCGAACTTTTTTTTATTATTTATTTTTTTAAGGTAAGTCAAAATTTATTCCTTTGGGAGACAAAATAAATATCACAATCATATTTGACTTACGTGTTTTCAGGCAGAACTTATAAATAACGGTGCTGGTTTTGTCTCTCTATCCGCCATGACGGCATATCAGCGGAAACTGCAGTAGCCGAAACTGCCTCTTATAATTCAGTTCTCATCGCCAGGGTAACCACCATAAATTTACCGGCATCTGTGGCTCAGGGCTAGAGCACAGGACTCAAAGGCGAGAAATCGTGAGTACAAATCTCAGCCAGAGCGGTGAGATTCACAAACGACCCCCACCAAGATTAAGAGCTTAGCGGGCTTAATGGGAAGGCAACGCCGAACGGCCATGTTTCACTTCCAAACTAGCGCGCTGTCGGGGGTACCTCGGCGGTATGACCCAGCTAATGGGAGGATTTCACAAGCAGGTGGAGTAGTCACCGGGCCTGATTAACACCAGGATGTAACATGAGCGGAAGCGTGTGATTCTGTCCGAAACCGGAATGGAATTTAGCAGATGTGCATAAACGTAGTTAAGCTAGCATTATAAAAATGGAGGCGCATTCCTCCAACAACAAAAAAAAAAAGAAAAAAAAAAACACAAATTTTGTGTAACATTTTTCTTTATTATTTAAAAAATAAACACGACCATTGCTATAGCAATAACCTGCCGTCCAAACGTCGATTTTTCATTAATTGAAGACGTTGAGGTTGCAGTACAAGCTATAGGTTTCGGACCAATTCTTCAAACAGTACCTTTTCATTTCCATTTGCTTGTCGAACTGTCAGTCTTCCGAGCTAGGAGAAAAATTAACGTTATCCTGTTGGGAAAAATAATAAATATCACATTCAAGCTTGACATACGTGTATTCATGTAGAGGTTATTAATTACCGGGCTGTTTTTACTCGGATGGTTTGTCTCTCCGTCCGCCATGACGGCTTAAAAGCTGAAACTTCGGAAACTTCGGTATTCGGGACTGTTTCAAAGTTCAGTTCTCCCCGCCTGGCAAATAAAACACAACCATCATATAAGTCTCTGATGTTTTTCACTACCACACAGCAAATGTTTTGATCCGACTCCTAGACTGGGTGTTTTGTTAAAACTTGTATCATGACTCGCAGGCCATTATCATTTTATTTTAAAAAGGCCTGAATGTCATGTTGACTGACTTTACATGATCAATACTTAAGGAACCATGGAGTCAGTATACGGAAGATTTCATTGTAATATAGAAATTACATAAAATAATAGATTAATTATCGATCTTTGACGGTTCTTTTATTTCAATCATCGGGCATGATATCCCAATCGATTCTTACCATTACTTTACCGACTTACAAATAAAGTAATTCTATATTTATCTTTCAATCATTCCTTTAAATCGTTATTATATTTGAACATTAGTGAAACTAATACTTAGATAACTGATAAATTTGATTAATCTAGGCATACGATTTGGGTTATTGTTTTGCTATTACTGATTACTGATTATAAATAAACACTCATGGCATGAGGCGTAAATACACTTATTTACAAGGGGATGGGGGGTCAATGTAATCATCCCCTGTTATTTAGAAAATAATATTTATAAATTTAAAATGAAATATATTAATAATTAGAATTATAGACTTTGGCTTCATTTCGGAGTTTACTATACAATATTATTTATCTAAACCTGGATTAGAATTAGAATTTACTGGTTTCCCAACCTTGATAAAACCAAACCTCCCCCCACCGCCCGTCACCCCCCACCCCCTATTTCAAGGACATGTGGCTTTATTTATTTTCCTATATATATTTTCTACTGATATTCCGTATTCATGGTCTCTTATAAAACCTTTAGAAGCAATTGCTGATATTAAACGCTTTTACCTCAGAATTTGAAATCTGCAGTCAGACAACGCTAAGGAAATCAAGTGTTGTGCACCCCAGTATCTCATGGTCTTAATCCGAATGCTGTAGCCAATCCCCCCCCCCCCCCCCCCACCCAAGAAGCCTAATTAAACGTTCATATAACAGATTGGTTACAGATAAACAACAAAACATATTTGACTGACACTATGATTATGCTAAACATAGTTACATAAACATCAATAAGTCGGTTTTTAAAGCCATCTGGCATAATGGCTAGAGCCAACTAGAGCAATCTAAACCATTCATACTCTGTATCAGGTTCGCAGCTCCGAGATCCCGGCTCAAGGCTTTGTGGCCCCTGGGTCATGTGAATTAATAGCACCAATTGACCTGGAGGACAACGTTCTCCCTATATCAATGGAGGCCCCTGCTCTCGTGTCAGAGTCAGCAGTGACTCATCCCCATGCGGGCAGGAATGTTGGTAAATCCATTTACTATCCGTGATATGATTTATTTGTATGCCCACTCGTGGATTAACATCCCGTTGTATTTCCTATAAGCCCGTATAATGGGTCTCACATCGTCCTGTTCTGTTTGATGTCCCGTATTTTATTGATCCATATTATTGCCCCCGACAGGAGGGTATGCGTTCATCCACGTTCGAGTGTGTTTGTGCGTTTGTGTTTGTTCACAACATAACTCCCACGGTAATGAACGGAATCTCATGAAATGTTCAGGGCTTTCGAGAATGGGGCTAATAAAGAATCGATGAGACTTCAGTGTGAATCCCACATAGGTGAATGCAAACATGGTTTTTGGAGCATACGACAACAGGGCGCCATCCACATGGCGGAGGCTTGCATTCCTTACAATGCAGATTTCTAATTTAATAAATGAATATTGCTGTCAATGACACAGCATGGGTCAGGGAGGTCAGTCAAATAGAGATAGGTAAAGGTGGTCAGTTAGTTATAGAGGATGACCTCTACCTTCTCCAAGGAGGTTATGGTTCCCCATCTATGTGTGTTTGTTTGTGTGTTGGCTCGTTTGGTTGTTATCAGGGTTACAGACATTTATATGGAACTAATTTTTTATAAAACTTTCTGAAGGAATGAGACATGGGCCAGGGAAGAAATATGAGTGCGTATACGGACACAGGGACTGCTCAAGACAGATTATCTTGCCTTGGCGGAGGTATGCGCTTTAATCAGTGCAATCTGCATGTTTAACGCATGTGCAGTGAAAAATAAATGGGATTTTTTTTTCACCGTCATTAAAGCGTGTTATAAATATAATTATTATCTGTCATAGAGGAAGTACATATGCAGAAAAAAAAAAATAAATAAGGAAATTAAAGTTGTTTATTTAATAAATATAATTCTGCTAATATGTCTTAATCACTAAAATATATAATTGTCGGCCATAATCCATGATGTCGTTGACCTCAGTGAGTACAAAAGAGCGTTTTATCCCAAAATATGATGCTCCATATATTATAATGTATGAAATTTTCCATGTAAAGACCTTAATTTTGCAAACATCAAACCTTCCTCTCTCAGACAACATCAATATGATTAATATTTTATAAAATATGGCTAATTCCTGTGGAACAAAAATCTCATCAAAAACACACTTGCTTAATCACACCACTATACCATTTATTGTGCCTTATCTGCGGGATAGTCATATTTAAGTGATGCGTTCCCGGGAGACAACGGTTTTTATCATGATAAACACACTTGTTTATTCTATACATACACCGGGGCTGGTTTTGTCAATAGCGAATGAAGACCGCCAGAGGTAGAGGGTACGTAACATAGTCGCTGCTTGCTGTATATTTACCCGAGTTAATTTACCCTTCTAATTCCACTCACCATTGCTTCATTTATATACACTCTAGTGGATTTCATGTTCGCTCGTTTAAAATTTCGCGATTTCCATATTATCATTGCTCCAAGAGGGTTCCTTTTATACACAGCGTATATACATATAGCATATCCATTATAATATGAATCAGTCATATTAAATAATCTGCGCAGAACTCCTAAAAAATGAACGACGACTTAATTAAGGCAACGTCGAACAAATGTACATGCTCGTCCATTATCGGCAGCTAATTTGAAAGATTTGATATGATTTTTTGCAGTCTCAGGAGGTGTGAATGGCGCGGAAACCGTAGGGGGGGGGGGGGGGGGTGAAGGCTGAATGTTTCTCACTTTCTCAAAGTTTGCACCACTCTAGATATGGCCAGTACCGACACTAAATGCTATGTTTTTTTTTTTTTTTTTTTATTAACGGGGGTTGCAAATTCGCGATTTTCGCGAAAGGAAACTTATCGTGAACATATAACCTTAGTGAATAAAAGGCATCAGTTACACAGAAAAAACACTCTTTTCTACAAGAGTATCATTGACATATTATTGATACCTGTACATTAGGTCGAAACACAATAAATTGATAAAACAAAAAAAAACAACATATATTATGGAACTCTTTAATCAATGTTTATCTTTATAACATATTACATCATTTGATATGCCCTAAGGTGCTCGAGAATGTTGAATGTACTTTATATAAAATGTAAAGATAATACATGGTAAGATATATATTTATATATCGCTCTCCTCCCCCCCTCTCTTTCTCTCCCCATGCATGTGTGTATTTATGTGTGTGTGTGTGTGTTTCAAGTATCTTCTGTCAAGGGCAGTATAATAGGCTGAATAATTATTGTTATTGTCTTGCCCTGGTTTACTTGCTAAAGAGTATCGATCATCTTTAAATGCTAGTTGCACAAATATTCTGGGCAGTACGTTAGGAAGTACTACAGGAAGTCTAGCATGAAACAATGTTATGTTAAACTTTTCATCATATGCCACCTCATCTCATTAACAGTTGTGAACAAGATCAAAAAGTGACCTCTGATGATTATGTTTTCTTTATCACGCAAACAATTACTAGTATAACCACCAGAGCCATTTGGAGGTATTTTAAGTATATACCATCATGTATGTTTTCACATAAACTCTGTTATACTTCTCGGGGCTCCACACATCGGGCATTCCAGCTTGACGGAACTTTGAAAAATTTCATCCTGTGTATTACGTTATCAACCTCGCGTGACCAGGGGTCAATACAGGCGGTTGTGTCGGGTGGGGGGGGGGGGGGGGGGGGGCGGTATATACGTCTTATGCACTCTATTATAAAGAGAGTTAGGTATACAAATTGGAAATCAAACATATAAATAGTAAGAATTATGGACGTTGGTTCCAACAACATATCATAATACAATAGACATTTATATGGAAGAGGTTAGCGAACATGTTGCTACCTTACACAAATTTTTTTAATAACCCTAACTCCTTAATGTAAAAAAAAAACTTTCTAAATATATTCATATATTGTTTAACGTTCGAATACCCCTATAGTTCATAAATATATATATATATATATATATATATATATATATATATATAATATATAATATAATATATATATGTATATATATATCATATTATAATATAAATAAGTCCTTGGTGGGAAAATTACACTATATGTTGACACAAAAATAATAGCTACATTACTAAAACATGAGAAGTATGGACATGACGGATGTATGCACACAGATGGAAATGACAGACAGAAGGACGTACATTATTTTATCAGGCCGGCATTAGTGACAACCTCCACCGAGCGCCAATGTAAGAACTGCTTAATGTGTTAAGAAATACCATGCATGCACTGCATGTGGTATTATGTTATTCAGCCTGTACAATTATTAGTCTTCTTAAATTTACATCTTAATTATTTAATTTTTCTCTTTTTTGTCTAATAACAGTGACAGCGGCCACAGCAGATCTTATTTAAGGTTCTAAGAATAATCGGTATAAATGTCTAATTTGATAAAGTCACAAGCGCTTTGTGGGGCTTTGTAATGTGGTAGCTAAAATTCCTAAATGTTTATGATTTTGCCCGAATTACTGTTAATATAAAATAATACCTGCTAAAACCATCGTTACTATTCACTTCTATGCTTTTTAACATTGATAAGGTCAAGGTTAGGGTATGGGATTATCTCAGGCAAACTCCGCTTATTACTCCGTAATTTGTATAATGGAAAAACAGACATTTAGCCATTCATGCCCTCACTATTTAAACAGGACCGGTCTTGTTAAAAAATAAAATATTTTCTGGATTAAAGTTCCATTTTAAACCGCGATTAAAAAAAAGTGGAAGATATACGGTAATCCAAGCGATAGTTCGTGAATTCCGCAAGTTAATATCAACATATTGAACCGCGCCACAATATATTGGCTAGAAACAAAAGTGAGGTTAGGATGGCTCATGCCTAGCTTAGTGTTCTTAATGTGATCTCCTCCAAAATCCATGTGTGTGTGGGGGGGGGGGGGGTGCCTTTTACTGGAGGGGCGCTTGTGACGTCGGTTACCGTATGCCTATTTATATCGTTTTTTATTAAAATATTATATATTCCAGGGTAGCCTTAGTCAGAAAAACATTATGTTTACAAACAGGGGCTGTGATACATCAAAATAAAATACAATGTTCAGTAGGTCCATAAAATTAAAATGACATAACAGAGTCTCAGAATATTAAGTTAAAACACAGTGACCTAGGCACAGCTAAAATTGAGGTACATCTTCTTATACCCCCCCAAACCCCCCACCCCCCAACCCCACCACCACTGGCACTTCTAAAAAAAGACTTTGTTTACGTTTATATATATAATTAGAAATGATCTGCGGGAATGCAGTCTTTCCTCCGCGGTCACACAGCGCTCTATGTTTTGCAACAGAGCATGATATGTTAAGGTGTGTGATGAATCTGGGTCACGACCGCCGGTTTCAGGTGACTGAAATTCAACTGAAAGACAAGCAACAAAGCTTCACTATCACCTGGTCTATAACCCAGCAGTCAAACACATTTATGACCTCTTCACGTTAGTGCAATCTTAGTTTGGCAGAGAAACTAGCAATGATAAGCTCAAAACATAAGAACCTTTTGAACAAACGTTCGGAAATTGTTTCCACCTGCCGCCATGGTCCTAGGGCACCCAACCGTGCTAAAAAGAAATTATAAAAACCAATATCGCAGCTATTGAATTTCAGTCACCTGACGAGCCGACGAGGCGAAACCGACGGTCTTGACCCAGATTCATCACATACCTTAACATATATATATATATATATATAATTATATATATATATATATATATATATATATATATATATATATATATGCTGAGCAGACATTTGGTAATGTGTGAAAGCACAAACAACTCATTAGATACCATATCAAAGGATATGCAGATTTTTTTATTAAAGTAAATCAAGTGTGAAGCATAACGACTGTTTATACAATAGTGTGGTTATGAGTAAACAAGTACTTATAGTGTTTGAACACATATAACTCAGGATATGTCAGATAAATGGTCTGTTGAGCCTATTGCGTTGTGAGATGATGCAAGAAATATCCACACCAACTGGTATTCTTACATATAGACCAGCAATATACCCAGTTTGGCAAGTCAGCACTCAGTGTATTGTCAGCTCATTGTAAAAATAATAATGGAAAGTATGCGGAGTATCACACTGAAACTCTGAAATAGAGCATGCATTCACGTGCCGACAGTTCAGCCGGTTATGTGGGCTAGACTGTCGGCAAGGTGTATTTTTCCTGCCGGCTGTTTAGCTACTTCCTAATTTTTTATGATAAGCACACGTGTTTATATGAAGGACCCATCGGGGCCGGTTTTGTCATTAGGGAAAGAAGACCGCCAAGCGACAGGTCGCTGCTTGCTGTATATATTAACCCGTGTGACCTTCTTGCACTTAAATTTGTTACGTTTACTTTTACTATGGTGAATTTACATTCGCGAGGCTGAAATTTCGAGATTTCCTCATTTGGAACGTTTCGCAACGGTTTCATTTTCGCAATTGCGTCAGAACTTATAATATCTAAATACCTAAGTACTTGTGTTTATCATAAAAAAAAGATAAATCACACTGTGCATAACCCATTACTGTCACAATCATTCTACTATGACCTGTGTCAAAGTCGATATTACCGCGGTTACTACCGCAGGAAATCGTGTTTGCATATATGCTGGGTTTGAATCCATGCAAAAATTAGGTTGCTTATTAATGACCCGTGTTTTCAGAGGTTTGGGCAGATGCATCATCCCCTTTTGTTTATTTTAGTTGATGAAGCATCCAATTCTCCATGGTTTCATATTCCATGATTAATTCAAATAAGCAAATTTCGCAAAAGTAAAACTCTCGCGAACAAACAGCAACCACATTACCACATATTATTATTATATTTAAATTTAGGTTTTGATCAATGGATCTTGCCGCAACAGTGGTACAACATGGAAGTTTGAACAACAATAATGTGCCTGGGTTAGGTATCATATATATATATATATATATATATATATATAATAAAAATAATAACAACTGTTTCCCCGAGTTTGGCACTAAGCAACTGGAAATTCACTCAAATATAGTACACTTCATGTTTCGGGAGTGATGTTACTGTGAATTTAAAAAACAAGTGCTTATAAAAACATAAGCATTTCGTTTGTGTAAATAAATATGTCTGATGCTCCCCCATTATCCAAATAGAAAACACATGATTACGTAGAAACCGCAGATATATAGAATAGCCAGCAAATGTAATAATAATATTATGTGCTATTCTACAGGTAGCCAAAACATTCAGGCCTTTTTTCAAATAAAGTGATAGGGCCCTGCAAGACAGGATACAAATCATAATAGAACACCCATTCAAAGGGTCGGAACAAAATAATTACTGTGTGGTAGTATTTGACATCAGAGGCTTATATGAGAGGCAGACCTCCCAAGTAAAACCAGCCTCGTTATTAACAACTGCTCCATGAATACACGTCAGTTAACCGTGAATGTAATATTTATTATTTTTCTAAACAGAATAACGCCACTTTTCCCTGTTCTCGGGGAAAATGACGGATCGACAAGCAGATGAAAATGAAAAAGTACTGTTAGAAATAGCGTGCTCATCTATTTATACTGGAACTGATCCGAATCCTATAGCTTGTACCGCCACCTTGACGTCTTTAGTTAATTAAAAATCGACGTTTTGGTGGCAAGCTGCCGCTTATAAATATGCAGATCGTGCCTTTGAGATATAGTCCGTGGGCTGGTGGGACCCACCTTGACCCCTCCCCACCAATCAGCCAAACCTACTTTTTAGCTCAGCTGACTTTCAGTCATGCTGGGCTATAGCGATGGGTCTTTGTCCGTCGTCCTTCCGTCCGGCCGGCCGGCCGTCCGGCCGTTAGCAGGGCACAAATCGTAACCGTAGGGGCTAAGGTCATGAACCCTATGCAGTCTTAGAGGTTCTAAAAAGATCTCCTTGCAAACCTGAAATTAGGTCACTGCGACCTATATTCTAAAAGTTATGGGGTGTGTTTGCACCCCCCAGAAATAATTCTTTTAGCCAAAATTTTAATCCCAAACCTTCCATCTTTCACATACAGCTCACCTACCAACAGAGGAAGAACCATAACTATTTTGAGGTCACAAGGTCAAAGGTCAAGGTCACAGAACCAACTTCTTTGAAAAGCCTGTGGATGCATTTTAAGCCAAACCTTTCATCCCAATTCTTTGATCTTTCACATATAGCTCACCTACTATAATTGGGAGAAGAATCCTATAGATGTTGAGGTCACAAGCTCAAAGGTCAGGGTCACAGGATCCACTTCTTTGAAAAGGTTGTGGACACATTTTAAGCTAGACCTTTCATTCCAAACCTTTCAGCACTGATATCGCTTCTCTGCCAACAGGGGAAAAGACCTGTTGATTTTGAGGTCAAAGGTCAAGTTCACAGCACCCTCATCTTGCGTAGAGTCATTTTCAGGCAAACTTTTCAATCTATACTTTCCATCTGTTTCACTCAGTTAATTGATATAAGACCTTCACTTAAATATTAATCTAACAGTTCACATATAATGTTATAGTTATGCAATTATTGTTATGCTTGCCCTTTGATACCATATCAGGACAGGTGTTGGGGAACGCTTTAAATACAGGTCATGCTTGTCAGCTGAGCGTCATGACCCATGGGTCACTTGTTCTTATTGCTACACTTTGTATACATATACTTTGATTTTAAGGATTTTAAAATTGCATAAAGTGGGACTCAGTAGTGGATCTTGGGTGTTATTTGAACTATGCCAACTGAAAATGTGGTCATACATGTTAGGGGGTAGAGGAGACGTAAGTTACCATAACTCAAAATATATGTTACATAGAACAACAAATGACACATCATATTATTTCTCTTGCAAAACTCTTTCCGATGATATATAGAATATACAAATTAGGTCAGTATTGAGGTCATCAGGGGTCAAAAGGTCATGAAATTTTCTCCTTGGCCAAAATATAGGAACTTATGACTCTTCAACTAATGAACTAATGTCATATGACAAAGGACCCACTGTCCTACGCTCATTGTGCAACGGTTATATACTAGAGTCGTCCCAGATCTCCCTGGCTATAATTAACCGCTGCTTTGTATAGCAAGATCTTATGAGTCTGACCACCAGGGGGAGCGCAGAGTATAGCATTGAAATCAGACCAATGAGAGCGTGGTATTGCGTTGTACATCCAGCTGCAAATATTAAGCAAGACGTGCTCCCTGTGTCACAGCTGGTCTGCATGGAATCAAATACTTTAGTATGATTGCTTAAAGAATAAATGATGTCTGATAATGAACAATAACCTCATTTTTTTGCCAAAGATTGCAAAAGAAAAACAAAACAAAGAAGACCCTGGATCCAATGGCCACAAAATGTGCCATGTTACAGAATATATTTTTTTTCTAATTGTTTTGATAAACACAAAGCCGAAATAAATGAATATCCTGGTCCAACGAAGTTGGCAGTCATATCTTTGTTGGTAACCATGACCCTGCACTAATTCGCATCAAAATAATATATCCATAATAAAATATTAAATATACAAACAATAAAACCAATAAAAAAAATACTTGCACACCTTGCGAAGATAATGTAACACTTGAATAACGATGGTCAATGGTGTAATGTAACAAGGTAAAAATTTTTTTTTCTTTTTAAAGGTAAATGTATTCTGTTGTTTTGTACAAATGCGTCAGTGTAGTGACGATTATAGTGTAAATACAGCTGTATAAATATATATAAATACATACAGCTATAGAAATACTATAGTTTCATCAAACTGAACAAGTGAACCTATATTTAGTTGTTTACTATAGCTGATGAAATATTGATATCCATTGAAACAACTGCCGCATTAGGTTCTTGTTCATTCTTTTCCCGGGTCCGTGTGTAGACAGGAACATTATTAACTAATCTGACTTGTTGCATTTGACTGGAGAGAGAATGAACCGAATAACTTCAATGACGTTCCATTTGAGCAAATTAAAGCTCCTCTTTCACGCTGCGAAATCCAGGCACCGGAATCGTGACATACAAACACATTGACATATTCATCATTCCCTAACATGTGATTGTCATTATATATTTAGTGTTCGTCATCATGCATATTGCGATGTTCATCACTACCTCGTCATTGTTCATCAGCGAGATGTCATTCTTCACGGTCATCAGTACACGGTCCACCACCATCAGTGTCTGTCGTCACTGTTCGTCATTATCGTGACTGTTGTACTTAAAAAGTACAATAATTAATACAATATTGAACGCATAAATATCTATCAAGTAACCGTTCGAATGAAGAAAGTACACAGATGTACTTATGTCCATGATACGATATATATATATATACACCAACATTCGTAGCAAGAGTAACATGTTTGCATGCTAGATTTCCTGATAAACATAATGAATAGAAATATATGAACCATTGGTTGTTTAATTGGTCTGTTGCATGAAATATTATTGTAACATTGTTTTCCATTTCGATCCCGTGCGGCAGTGTCATGACAGATGCTTCACTTTTATTTGTGAACGGTCAAATTAGTTTATTTTGTGTCTTAGTGGCAGTGATATTTCAAGCATTTATTTATATATTTGAATTCGACTTCAAAAGAATAATTATACAGATAAATTTAGTGACTGCTGGATTTTACAATATTTTAATGACACGGGCTGGTATACCTAACGATAGCAAATACGGCAAATCAATACAAATTTTATATTGACACACAAAGACATCAATATCCACATATATGAAATGCCACAGGGTACCATTCCGTCTTTTGCATGTTTTGGAACAATATAAATCGTGCACATGGCATACGTACATTAAAGTGTGCATGGTTGAAATGTCTGAAATGTAGAATGGATTATTAGCAACGAAAATCCTGACCATATTCGAAAAAAAAAAACGGTATGCAGTTCTGAATTAATATTAATATTAACCACATGAATACGGTGGCTGATTTAGGACACAGAAAAAAAAATATTTATCTCGTGATCTCGAGATAACATCTCGAGATCTCGACATAGAATTTCGCAAAATAAAAAAATTAGGAAGCAAACAACAAATTTTTAGGAAGCAAAAAAAAAATTTTTGGAAGCAACAAAAAAAAATTTAGGAAGCATAAAATAAAATTTTTGAAAGCAAAAAAAAAATTTTTAGGAAGCAAAAAAAATATTTTAGGAAGCAAAAAAAAAAAATTAGGAAGCAAAAAAAAAAATTTAGGAAGAAACCCCAGCTGGGAATGGGTCTTATAACGCCACTTTGACGTATAAACATTTTATCTAAAGGCTACTTGTATACATGGCACTTGAGCAAGTGTTAACATACAGATAAAAACATGTAACCGAGTTATTGAAAGATCACTAGTTGATATTCGTTAGAGCATGTGAAGCAATGCAGTATTTGTAATTTACAGAAATCTGTATAATCTCTGAATTGAAGCCAGATGTTTCTGCCGGACCTCAATCTATTACGATCGGTGGCAATTTTTGCACCCCCCCCCCCCGACCCATGTTATAAAAAAACGTGGATATAGACAAAGACACCGCCTTTACCCATGGCATTGGCTCATTTTTGTGAAAGGTTAATAGATTATGTTTACCTAGATTATGTTTATGATTACTTTCACTTCTTTAATATGTATATACAGAGTTAGCCTATATTACAAAGATTCTATAAATAAGGCAGGTGAATAGCGACTTTAAGACCAAAGCAGAGGATTTTGCTGAAGGAAAATCATGATGAGAGATGATCGAAATTTTAAACCGTTTATTTATGAATATAAAACATTTATGAAGATAGGTTGATTAAATTAATCTGAGCTATAGTAAGAGCTATAGTGGATCAAGACTTGGGCTTTAGGGGCTGAAGCAACGCCCCTCCCCGACCCCCCCCCCCCCCCAGTGTACCTACCCGAAAACACAGTAATCAGTTTTAGCATATCTTAATTTATGATGGTCTAATACATGTTCCATAAAACAACACACCATTTCAATAAAAAAAAAAAAGCTGAAAGAAATTATACAAAAAGCGTGTTTCTATAAGAATCTCATATTTGTTTGTATTCTTAAAATAATAAGGTACCCACAATGCATGCATGCAGACCTAAACATTTCTATTTGAGTGATTTAACAGACATGGCTCCGAATCCGCCGTTCAGGTAGAATGTTTCAGATTCTTTAGGCTTTGACATCTTCCTTACGGATATGAATAATTAAATATTGAATTTATATTGAACTTATCTTTAACTCGCCTTATCTCAGGGAATATACAAACTTGATTGATTTTAAATTAATTATATTGTATTACCGTTCAGTTAAACACAGTATACATGGTCTTTGTTTTATAATTGCAATAGTAAGCACTCTTAACGTATACTGCTTCCTAAATTTTTTTTTTTTTTTTGCGAAATTCTATGTCGAGATCTCGAGATGTTATCTCGAGATCTCGAGATAAATATTTTTTTTTCTGTGTCCTAAATCAGCCACCTTACATGAAGCTATATTATTTTTTTATAATAATAATGAGATTAAAAAATAAACAACAACACGTTTATTGTCCCGTAATAACAAAACTATGAAAACCTGACCACGCTGATGTTATTACATCAGAGTTAAAACAAGTACGGGTGTTTATCGGTTCATAATCATTTAATGAGCTCTTTAACAATAGACCGCCCAGACACTTCCTCATTTTTGTACAAAGACCGAACTTCACAGGGTTCCGGGTCATGTATCAGCCAATTTGGTGAGGGGTTTCTTGTTAATCAATGAAATCATGTCATATCTGACATATTATTTAAAAAAAAAGTCACTATAGATATTGCACGAATAATATCAGATATCAAATCTGACCACTTTATTAATAATAACTATAACAACACCGGTCATTTACACATATCAACTGTGTACGTCAACAAGTGGTATCGCTCCCGAAAGCCAGATAAAATAACGTAACAAATATCGACCTTGATACCTTTTATTCAGCTTTCATGATATTTTATTTACACTTGAAGTGTGTTTATTCTTGTCCAGATGGGCGACTCCGTCTTGGCGATCAACCGCGCTTGTGTCGCTCAAAATTAACAGGGCTTCTTTCTTGTAATTTGTTGCTATAATATATATATATATATATATATATATATATATATATATATATATGTATGTGTGTGTGTGTGTGTGTGTGCCGAGGGGTCCGTGTGATACAGATTAACAATTACTTTGACAAAACGAAATATAACTCCATATGGCGTATTAGAGCTTTGTTAGGGATATGGCATGTCGCGCAACTATAATTTGACGCACTTAGCAGTTACGCATCTGACAGTGGCGTAACAAAGAGTATAGCGCAAATAAAAGTGGCGCATCTTGCATGGAATCCCCGTGCTCTACCTGCGGGTTAGCGTGTTTTGAGAGTGACTTAGTGAGAGCCATGTTTCTGTTTTGTACTATAGATATATGCAATGAGTCCGACACTCTCTACTAAGGGCCGGAAAGGACAAGCCATGTATATGTCATATTTAGATAATCTGGGGCAAAATTAACCTGGGTATACATGGAATACTAGTGTTCTGGTGCATTTGGTGTTAATTTTTTTGTGAGGATTGATGCTTATTATACATCTTTAGGGTGTTAATTATACAAAAATATGAGTAAATTTTCCGTGGTTTCCTCTGTAAATAAACAACAGAACTTTTAGGTTGTCGCAGAGAAAAAGAATAAGATTGAGATTTTCCTTTTCACAATCATTCTGAGATCCATCCCTTTTTCAGTTAAAACTTTCCAGAAAAAAAAATGCATGATAAAATTTAAAAACAAAATACATAATATTCAATTACGGAAGACTATATAAGCTCAGCACATGGACACGAGACCCGCCTCGAGTCCACCTTTCAGGGATTCGGATTCGGAATTTGAATCGAGATTCCTGGACTCGGACTTGGAATCGAGAATCCTGGACTCGGACTTGGAATCGAGAATCCTGGACTCGGACTTGGAATCGAGAATCCTGGACTCGGACTTGGAATCAAGACTCCTGGACTCGGACTTGGAATCGAGACTCCTGGACTCGGACTTAGAATCGAGACTCCTGGACTCGGAATTGGAATCGAGACTCCTGGACTCGGACTAGAGAGATTAAGCCGAGTTTATCTCGAACTAGAGAGATTAAGCCGAGTTTATCTCGAGTACAGCAGGTAAAATAGCTGTCAGATATTCACAAGACTTTTTATGCATGTCCTAACTACAAACAAAATTTTACATTTTAAGACAATATTTACCAAACTTTAGTTCTGCATCAGGAGCTCAATGTGATTAAAAATTCAGATAAAAATGTGCAAACTAACATAACTATGCAAAAAATAATATCATAATAATTTATTTTAATATCGGGATTAAAATTTGACTCGGACATGGACCCTTTTTGCAAATGACTGCGATTCAAATAAGGTGCACATGGACTTTTGTGCATGGCATGGGGTGGATCCAGGATTTTGGAAAGGGGAGGGTCACGCCCAGGAAGACTCAAAGAAAACCTAAAAGACAGGTCCTCTGGTCCGGGAATGAGGGGGTCAGGGTCGCAAAATTTGGTTTGAAATCCTAAAATAAAGGTTTTTTCCGGCTCCAAAAAGGGGGGGGGGGGTTCAGGACCCCCTTGACCCTCTCTCCCTCCCCCCTTGATCCGCCACTGGAGTTGTACTTGGACTTGGGTCATGTGGACTCATTGATCATATTATTTGATATTTTGATATCACTGATTTTTGTTATTTATCATTATCAATTTTTTATTATTATTATTATTTATTATTTATTAAAGCCAGCTATTCATCCGATTTTCTTTAGACAAAATGTGATTTCTGGCTTACTCTGCGTATATTTTTATGATCTGTATGTATTTCCATGTTGAGAACAGTTCTTATAATGCCCCCGTGATGGATATATGAGCTTGTCTATCTGCAAACTGTTAGTAAACACTGTCTTTGCACCAATGTTGACAAAAAGTAAAACAGAAAAAAACACGTAACCTAATGTGATCGGTTGCACATGTGGGAAAGATAGTTGCAAAACACCCCTCGCTAAAATGGGTTCGTCAGGCTTGCCGCCAGAAATCCCATTTCAAAGTTGATTTTTTATTATTAATATGGGGGGGGGGCAACACGTTATAAACATTTAGATGAAAAGTCTGTTTGCGGCTGGATCAAGGTTTCCTGGCCTATTTGTTTATTAATTAAAGGTTCAAGATTATATTTAGACAATAGACATCATATATCGGAATAGACCCCTTTAAGTTTCCATTTCACCTACTCCCTCTATTTTGTGTAAAACAATATACCTGAGAGGGAACCCCTGCTAGATTTGCCTATATAGTACTGTGAGAGGGGATGCAACAAAAGCCAAGGCCACGCAGTGCAACAAAGCCAGCTTAACCATCAACGCCGCTGCAGACGCACCTGGCTATTGACCGTCATGAATATGTATATAACCTCTGACCTGCAGTGGCTCATCACAGCCGCTCGGGCTTCAGCTGAGGCTGATGCTGAGTACAGAGACTGGTGGACAGACTGCAGCAGCCGGTAAGTAGCACGTGTAACGTATGTATTATCTTAATCAAGGTACCAACACACAATGTATGCTGTATTATATATTTTGTTGTGAGCTAATGCACGGACATAGGGAATATAGAGCTGTTTCATTGTATATACAAGGATGGCCAGGACTGTTGTTGATGCAGCCGTTGACAGGTGAACGCTTCCATGTAATGGAGAAGGAATGGGCTAGTACATTGATGTGAACATGACGTGCTGGCCGGCCCGTGTTATGTCTCACATATGGCTCCTTTATCTAATGATGTCCATGCCTTGCCTTATATCTCGCACTGAACCGGCCAGGCAGGCTCTTGTACTGTGTGTATATGATGGAACGACAATGTATAGAGTCCATAATGCTAGAAACAGTATGTGGGAATTAGATCTTGTTTCCTACATTGCGTCAGGAAGCATATATCACTATTTACCTGTGCCAGTTTTTATAACATAACATCTCTCTACACGTTCCCACTTAATTACCACCTGACGAAGAAGCCTGTGCGCTCCGAAAGCTCGAGTGTAAAAAAACAAGTCTATCTAAAAGGCGTTAATTTTTATCTTTACCTACGCTTCTGCTACAGACAAGCACAGCTATAGCACTAATATATATATATATATATATATATATATATATATATATACTGAAAGAGTTCGGTTGCCATTCCAGGATCAAAGTGCTCGATACATAAAAGTAGAGATGAAGTAAGTTCATAAAATACATCAATGCATTACTCTCACTATTTGCCGGTTTCGTGCTTACTTCATGGGACTCATCAGGTGACCAGGATACTGGCATTTGATGTGATGTTGTAATGATACAGTATGTCCAATTGAAGTGTTGTTTAATGCGTTATTTAATTGCTATACCTAGTCACAGTCAACCTGGTTTATTTTATTATTCTAAACAGTATACAGACCTGTTAGTTAACATTAGTTCTCTGCTACCTTATTTACATACATATTATTTTACTTTAGATGTAGTTTTACAGTTTTTGATGTAGTACTACTACTTACGTATCTTATTTCTTTTATTTTACAGTGAACCTTTCTCTCTCTCTCTCGCAGTGTGTACTTAATATGTGATTGACACCCGACCTGGGATTTTTGAATAAATATCATAAGAGCGTTCTATATACTTTTTTGTGTTGCGTCACGGCACGAAAACAAGTAAAAGAATAACCTTATGTTCACAAACCGCTCACATGCTTCAGTTTTAACATAAGGAAACACATGGACAGGTCACAAAATATTATTTGCAACTTTATCTTACTCATCAGTACAAACCGATCATATCAACCATCCATGGCCTATATTACTTCGTCCTCTCAGACTATAGCTCCATTTTATATTCTTTTAGATTTTACCCTCCAAGGTCAACTTGAGCTGAGCACATTGACCCATGGGTCCCTTGTACAGCAAAAAACGTGTGTTTTTTTATAATTAATGTAATTTATTTTCATTAATATGGAGAGGAAAGAAATATAAAGGTATTTTTTTCATCACGATTGCTGAAGTATCCTGTTATAAGGCTGTACTTATCCGGCAAAAGTCGATATTCCATGCTTTATCCAAAATACCTGTTTAAACCGGGAAACATGTTTTCTTTATAGAAATAAAACTCGTTCGGTGTGTTTTAAACAATATTTGCAAAAGCCGAACACACCATGGGGTTTCTTTAGTGAGAAGCCCAAAGACCCTTGCAATAACAAGGCCACCTACGTATATCGGCCTTCTGACATTACGACCAGATCACGGGCTGTTAGATCAAGTAGGGTTACCAGCCCAATTATCATTGCAATTATCAGTCGGGTTGTCACGGCCACCTGCGTAGAAATACATTGGTTTTTATTCAGGGTGGTTAAAGGCACATATCATAATACATGCCAAGTACATACATACATAAATATACTTATTCAAACACGCTTATATGTATATAAATATATACATGCGCCCGAACTGAACCGGGATCTTGGGGTCCTCGCTTCAATTAGTATGCTTATCTTAAACGCAGGAGCCGAACTCTTTTCCCTTCTGAGAACTATAGTGAAGGTTTTCATTCCATAGTAACGATCGAGACTGTCCATAGTAACGAGTTTCCATGGTAACGATTATCCATGGTATCGACTCTTTGACCAAAATAAATTTAAACTAAAACAGTGACCTTCCATCAGTAAGGTTTAAGTAACGAACATGAAAAATATGATTGTCAGTGATAACAAACTATTATACTTCAAGAATATAATATATGATTTAATATGTACTACATATGTATATCGTATATCTTATTATGTGTCAATATATGGGGAATTCTTTTCGTTTCAATCGCCAAAACAAAGGTACGGACTTAAACCCGGATGCCACATGTCACATTTCACTTGCCAAATCGGATGCCCCGCCGGATGTGGCTCTGGTGGCCAGTTGCCACAAGCTGTGTGTGCAACCCGGACCCATGATGTCGGACGCCCATTTTGTTAATTTCGCCATATTTTTTTCATAATTATTCATTATATACCAATAAAACTTTAATGTCCATTGCTCATATGTAGTGTTTTTAATCCTACAAAGTTAAGTGAGTTAATATTGAATCTATCTCAATATACATTGAATACGTTAAATATTTACACACTTATTCATATGTACATATGTTTATGCTAAATTGAACGCTTCAGCTTCATTTTCATTGCTTCAACTTTTAATAATTTCATTTTATTTTTCCCGGTATGTAATTTGATAGATATTTGTGATATAAAATGAAATTATTTCATATTTTATTTTGTTTCCTATTCTGTGATAAAGTTAAAAAAATATTCCACAACTTTCAAATGTTAATTATATTTTTTTCTATATATTTTATTGGTTACATATGATGTCCAAGATTTTAAGTAATGGTTATAATAAACCTCCATAATGCTGAAAATTTGTTTTAATAAGATATTTAAGGGACACTGATCACGTATTATAAAATATTATAAATTTAAAAGCCGTCTGGCATCCGATGTCTCAACCCTCAATATTGGCTTCCAACATCCGAGTTTTAGTCCACGCACACTGGCTTGTGACATGTGGCATCCGGGTTTTAGTCCACACATTTTGGCATTTGACATGTGACATCCGGGTTTTAGTCCGTACCCAAAACAAATGGTGATCGCGGGTCGCAGGGGCGGGTGACCACAGGCACTCGTTTCCAGCACTAAAATGGCCTAGAAACCGTAAACACATGTCGTATGGGCGATATACCAGTTCACTCGTTCCAGCACTAAAATGGCCAAGAAACCGTAAACACATGTCGTATGGGCGATATACTGGTATATCGCCCATACGACATGTGTTTACGGTTTCTAGGCCATTTTAGTGCTGGAAACGAGTGCCTGTGCGGGTGACGAGGGGTTCACGACTTGAAGTGCAACCCACCCCTGGATCCGCCCGCGGTCGCAGCCACAGTGATTCAGCGCCAACTGTCCCAAGTGTCCCCAGACTCCCCACACCGAGCAAGCCTTGTTGATTCAACGCATCTGTTATCTGTTACCATCCAGCTGTTGATTTGAGTGAACACTGCATCACCCATTACTATTGTAACGGTCCTAAGAGCATAATACACACACACACACACACACACACACACACATATATATATATATATATATATATATATATATATATATATATATATATATATATATATATAGTGAAACCTCGTTGTGTCGATCTCCGTTAAGTCGAATTCCCGCTTGTCTCGAAGACAAATGTGCAGTCCCTGAAAAGAACCAGTAAAAACCTTTTCAATTTAACTCTTTTTTTTTTTGTCGAACTCGGATGTGTCGAAAACCCTGATTTGTCGAGGTATTTTGATGGTCCCCAGCTAGTATTTCGATCGCTTTACTTGAAGTCATGTCGCTTGACTGTTTGGGAAAACAGCTGTACACGGCCCTTTAATCTAATTGACCAAGCATAAACCTAATTAAGAACCCTAAATAACATCTATCCATCACCATAGGCGAACAAAGGGGTGAATTCTAAAACAAACACATTATCAACAATGTGTACAGGGCATTAATCGTCTGGGCAGGACGCTGCCCCAGTAAATATAATGCAAAAACCTGTTTATGGAACACATGTTGAATACATTTAAAGTGAGACGTTACGGATTGGATTTAGAAATAACTTGAATCGAACAAAACATTTTTTTCTACATCAAGAAACTTAAATCTAACAAAACTTTTTTTCATCAAGAAACTTAAATCTAACAAAACTTTTTTTTTCTACATTAAGAAACTTAAATTTTACAAAACATGTTTTTATTTCTCAATCAAGAAACATAAATGTTACAAAGCATTTTTTTTCTAAATCTTTTTTGTTACATTTTGCCTCTCTGTGGCTGACGTCACATGTGCAGTCCTTCGGGAAATATTTTTTTTTTATTTATCATCACACAAGTTCACCCTTTTTTTACAAATATTTATCATTTGACCTATAATGTACCTGTCCAGTTAAGATGAGTGGTTCAGGAAATATTCCTAGAGCTAGTGTCCTGTAAAACCTACTGCTGCTGTCAGTAATCCCAATATCAGCTAACAGATATATGCATTGATTTGTGATTAGACATTCATGCTTCTCTGTATAGGCGAATATTTTCTAAAAATATATTTCACGGTTTCTTCATTTACCACTTTTTTATATTTTAAAGCGAGGATCGTGTTCAGATTGTTCCACTTTATCCTAAATTTTAAAAAAAATCCAAATTGTATGTCATTTTATATTTTATGAAATACATAGTCTCGCCCTGTTCTTCATCTTTATTTTGTTTAAAACATATTCATTCCTTTGGAAATTTCCTCTCAAATTAATAAAAAAAATAGACTCAAAATTTAAGATCACATTATATTTCATAATGTTCATATTGTCGTCTCCTGCTATATCTTAATTTTGTTTGAAATATCATATTCAGTCCACAAGGAGTTGGAGCAAATCCCTCGGACACCTTCCCTCCGCTGGGCTTATTACACGCCCCGCCTCTTGATGTATGTTCTCGTTTCGGTGTTTCCTTCCCATGACTCCGTGTAAGTCTTGTTCGTTTATTCTGCCGGCTTCCCGTGATCCTTTGTGAGTGCACCACGGGGTTGTTGTGTTTGGCTGGCATCCGACTTCTCTTATTCTAGGTACAGTGTTTGAAGGTCAAGGCCGAAGAATTAGCTGCTTTTGAGGCATATTAAAGACACAAAACGATTTTTATTTAGATATTATTCCCTAATACTTTTACAGATCTGATGTAACTATAAGTATTAGGCATAATTGTATGTTTAGGATGTGTTTTCATTTTAATGTGTATGTTTGTTTTCACCATTTCAGTGTTATTTTATCCACTTGTCATCAATTTGTATTTGTATTGAATCTATTTTTTTTATATATTTGTTTCCCAGGAACACATTTACATTAGTCTGGCGGATATTTTTTGTAATTTTGGTTAAATAAATATGTTTAAGCCAACAGTGGCCCGTTTTCCTGGAAATTTTTAGGCTTTTGATGCACGTAGTCTGAATAAATTATGCGAGTGTTATTCGAAAACTAGAAGTGGTGATTTTCTTAACGTATTTATAAAACTCTCTCTCTCTCTCTCTCTCTCTCTCTCTCTCTCTCTCTCTCTCTGTCTTCTATGTATGAATGTCTCTCTCCCTGTCTTTCTATATGTATGTATGTCTCTCTCTCTCTCTCTCTCTCTCTCTCTCTCTCTCTCTCTGTCTTTCTTTGCATGCCTCTCTCTCTCTCTCACTGAGTCTCTCTCTGTCCTTCTATGTCTGCCCATCTGTCTGTCTCTCTGTCTCTGTCTCTCTCTCTCTCTCTCTCTCTATATATATATATATGTATATATATATCATATATATTCATATATATATATATATACATATATATATATATATATATATATATATACATATATATATAGGTATATATATACATATATATCCAGTTGTATATGTCATCATTGTTTGTAAAAACTGATGGTAGAGTGCTCAATGTGTGACCAGAGCATTTCTATATGGTGTATGGAAAGAAGTAAACTAGGTTTTCTTCAGGCATGTAATGACTAATTAGTTTCTTACCAAACGCTCAGAGCGTGTTGCACTCTACAGATTTTGTAGCCTATGTGTTCGTTGCTGTGAATATCAGTTGCGGGGGGTCTTTATTTTTTGTAAGGTCACTGGGGTCAGGGTCAGCTGTGTAGTGTTATCCATCTTAGTTGGCATACAGGCATCTGGTATTGTCACCGGTCCAAGTACCGCGTACAAGGAAACCCGAGATTAATGTTGTGCGTCGTTTCTGATCTGTTCGTTGTCGCTTGTTATGTGTTGTTCTTATAGGTTCAGGAGTAGGAATTTATGTACATATTTAATATATATATATATATATATATGTGTGTGTGTGTGTCTGTCTGTCTGTCTCTCTGTCTCTCTGTCTCTCTCTCTCTCTCTCTCTCTCTCTCTCTCTCTCTCGTGTGTCTCGTGTTTCCATGGCCTAGCTGTCTACCTCTGTTTTATAGAGTACAGTGCAGTATATAAGTACAGTAACCACCAGGGCTTCTATTTAGACAGGACGATATATGATTATCACCTTTTGCTCTTGTCTGTCTCCAGTAAAGACCGACCGTTATACATACACAAAGAAGTGACTCACGATGGAGTTACACGCACACACATACACAGACAAGTATACGTAAAATGCAGACGGAACCACAGTAATTTGCACATACATGAACAAACGCACAGTGGATAGCACAGGAACAAGTTGATACAGCCACACACATACACAAAGACGTACAGACGCGGACGCGCGCACACACACGCACATTTCTACAACGTACACACACCGATTTACTACCTACACAAGCGGAAGACACAGACAGACAATATTTACAATTTAAAAATGCTGTACCAGCCAGTTAACACTACCATTATATGTAAAGCGGAGTGAGTATAATGATGTTTTGTTTTTGTCAATGTTGAGCTATGTTGAAAGTGACAAGTTTCATGTATTTCCTGTTCATTTCCGGTGACCCGCTGCAGGCTTGTGGCTACACGGGTGGAGGACGCGGTCACGTGGGTATAGACCTGACAGCGCCCATGAACCTGGGATGTAGCTTACAACATTCCCGGGGGATGAGGATGAAATGAAGCACATCTCCTCGGTAAGTCATGTTTTATCTCCATCCGTCATCTGCTGGTGTTTATATGATCTCAAGTCCCCTGTAGGGATACACAGTTCATCAAATGCTACATCTTGCAACACGTTCTGGTTCCTCTATAGTAAACTAGACATCAATTCTATTCTTGACATAACTGATAAGGACTGATTGATTAATACCCGGGTAGTGCATCAAATTAATCCAAATAGTGTAGCTTTCCTGTTGGCAGTGGTCCACTGAAGTGTTCAGTGTGGATTCAGGTTTGTTCTGTTTTATATATGCATATAATATACCTATATATAATGCTAAGTGTTTGTCGTCTGTCGTATCTCTAAATATAACGGCTTGGTTATTCCACAGCGGTTTAGGGAGTACTGCATTATCGATTGGGCGCGGTCTGTGTAGGCGAGGGCTACATGGGCGTGGACTTCTGGTCGATACTCCGTTATGAAATAAAACGGACATCCACGGTGTCTGATCTCAGGTCAATACCGACATCCACGTCAAGTCCAGCTATGCCCGTGACTGCCTCACCACAAACACCAAAACTTGTCTCTTAGTCAGTCTCTCTCTCTCTCTCTCTCAGACAAAGGAACTGATTTTCAAGCCTTCAGATCATAACACAAACATATATACACACAAATATATACATATAAAATATACGTATATTTAGTACATATCTTCTGGCATACTATATATATACACAGTGTATATATATATATATATATATATATATATATATATATATAGTATGCCAGATAATACGTACTAATAGCATTCATGTTTGCAATGATTAGCAGGGATCGTTCTAGTGTTATTAAACCTTCGGACCGTAACATCAGCTTCCTTCACTCTTTTATAGCTACAGCGTTTGGTTCAAATCCATTTAAACCTACAAGAAACAACGGGAACTGGACATAGGTCTTTTAATATGGGCACAGACCCTGGCTAATATCAAAATCCAACATTAGCATGTACCGTCGGCTTGGATTGTCTCATCACGTGACTTTGTAAATGGGAGAAAAATGAGTTACGTGGCTGTCTGAAGTCATCAGCCCCGTCTGTCCGTCCGTTTACCTGTGACTCTTCGTGTTATTTTACATAATCTCTTAAAAATGCAAAACTCAGAAGTACCCCAGATTAACCCTCTAGGTACCTTTTATGACCATACTAATACTTTTTTTGCCGTTTTTTATACCATTTTTACAACTCGACTTCAAAACGTTCTAAGAAACCTCAAATTTAAGATACTGTAAGGGCCGTAGTCGTTTTCCATAGATGTTCACTAGGTGGCACTAGAAGTCTAGACCAGTAGGACACGTGGCTGTATTTATTTTCCCTATATAACATCTATAAAACACCTGAGGTTTGGGCCTCTTTTAAATAATTTTCAATAAATTCTGATATTAAACTTTTTTTACCTGAGAATTTGTGTTTCTTCAGTCAAACTAGACCAAGAAAAATGGGGCTTGTGTATCTTATTTTTTAACCATCCTGGTCCGAATGCAGTGAAGCCCAAAATACCCACCAAGCAGTCCAAAACAAGCAGTGGGACAACACCTCTTTGATTGGCCACAGATTTAAAAAAAATTGACCAATACTGTCAATTTTATTGGAGATTATGCTTAACATACTTAAAATCAAACAATGGGGTGTTTTTGATGCTCCACCACATGATGGCTAGAGCCAACCAGAGAAAGCCAGACCATTTACTACTCTCCTTCAGGTAAGCCCTGATCCCAGGTCATGTAAACAAATAGGACCACGTGACCAATAAGCGGATCATTTACTTGCTTGTCTGTACGGCAGTTCGTGCATATGTTTCGTAATCAGATCAGCCTGAACCAATAAGAGGAAAAGCATGTTGCTCGACAATATGCCACAATGTCGTAAGTAATCTCAATTTTACTTTCATTTATAAACTGATAAAATATAAAGTATAAAATATTCATGAAGTAGTCTGTATACTGGAGGCATTAGCATTTCTTTATTTTGTAGTTTGAAAAGTTGTGATAGAACAGAGAAATAGTATGTATATCGATTGTCATGCCCTATATTACCATGTCGTAGCTGATATACATGCTGATCAGTGCTTGCTTCCCATGTACGGACAGGCCAGGATTAATTTTTCAGTACTATAAGAAAGTCTGGGCTGCGGTATGTCACCAATGATAAGCAGTGAGCTAAGCTCTCAAAAAAGGACAATGCCATAGGTGGCTGTGTTGCTGTATATAAGAGTAGCTTAATTATGTCTTCATTAGTTCGTGTTACGTAGGGAAAGTGATTTAATGGTGTTATTAGCTTAGTTACTGCTGCACTTTGGTACAAGTAACTAGTATTTACACTAAATCAGTAAAATCAATGGCTAATATTTCAATATTATTAGGTTGAAGTAACAGGTCGGTATAGAAAAGTAAACATAAAGCGATATAGATTTCTTGTTCAGTTAATATATCATTTCAGATCATTAAGCTATACATAGTTTCGAATCTGAATTTGTTCTGTTATCATAGCAGCATGATTGATACGATTATTATTCAAACACTTTGACAGTGAGTTATATACCTTATATATTTGAATCACTATGAAATTCATTTATGCACGTCCATACTTATTTACTTTTAGCTTTAGCTTCAAACATTAGAGTAAATTTATATTTGTTTGATATTTTTTTTAATAATTTTTTGTGTTGGAGGTAACCGCCTCCATTTTTTAATGCTAGCTTAACTAATTATATGTACATCTGCAGATTTCCTTTCTGGTTTCGGACTACGTGACAGGGCAGTATCACACGTTTCCTCTCATTTGATATCCTGGCGTTAACCAGGCCAAATGACTACTGCACCTGCGGGCCCTGGGTTGGTAATATACCGCCGAGGACCCCCGAAAGGCGCACTCGTTTGTGAGTGAAACACAGTCGTTTGGCACGACCTTCCCATTAAGCCTGCAGAGCGCTCACACTGGGTAGGGGCCGACCGTGAAAAACCTCACCGCCTCGGCTGAAGTTCGAACTCACGACTTTGAGTCCTGCGCTCTACCCCTGAGCCACAGGACCCGGTGAAAATTTAAATTTGTTAATTGCATCCCCAGACAAAGTCGGGGGATACTATGTTTTCATACCGGTCCCGCCGCCGCCGCCGCCGCCGCATATAAATCTTGTTGGCGCGATAACCCAAAAAATATTTCACGGAACTTTACCAAACTTGGTATATGTATAGATATGGGTAAGAGGACGACGCCTATTTAAAATGAGGTCATGACCTTTACTAGGAGAGTGTCCTTGACCTTGAATAGGTCCAATTTTGGGGAAAATCACACATATTCTTTAATATCTCAAGAAATCTTGCATGGATTTATCCCAAAATCAAGTTGATGGAAGATCAAGGATAGGGTTGTCATGTTCCAGAAACTGGTGGCGCCACCTATTATTCTTTACTTGTTTTTGTGCCGTTTAATACCCCCAAAATTTCCACCTTACAGTACTGTGAGCATTATAAGTCAAAAACTAATGGACAGATTTCTTTTATATTATGCATATACATAGGTATGGGTTATGGGATGATGTTTATTTAAATTGGGGTCATGACCTTTCCTATGATAGTGGCCTTGACCTTGAATATTTCCATATATGGTGAAAAATCACACACCTCTTATGATATCTCCAGTGTTGATAGCCATATGGATTTCAAACATGACTTATGTATGACCCACCACTAAAGTAAGAACCCTATAGGTTCTAGGGTCATGAGGTCAAAGGTCAAGGTCACTGGACTGGCATTTTAAAAGATACTGTGGATGCATTTTAAGCCAAACTTTCATCCCAGGTCTCTCATCTTGAATATATAGCTCACTTGCCAATAGTGGATGATCCATATAAATTTTGGGGTCACAAGGTCAAAGGTCGAGGCCACAGGAGCTATCTGTCCAAAAATTAGTTTCTGGATGATAATTCCTGCTTTTATTGATGTATTGATTTCAAATTTGACTTATATATGTCCCATTTAAAAAGCAAGACCCGAATTGATTTCTGGGTCATGAGGTCAAAGGTCAAGGTCACAGGACACATCTTTAAAAAAGATTGTGGATGCATTTTCAGCCAAACAATTCATCTCAGATCTTTCATCTTGCACATATAGTTCACCTGCCAAGAGTGGAAGACCCCTATCAGTTTTGAGGTCACAAGGTCAAAGGTGAAGGTCACAGGAGCCATCTGTCCAAAAATTAGTTTCTGGATGATAATTCCTTCTTTTATTGATGTATGGATTTCAAACTTAACTTGTATTTGAACCATTGGAAAAGCAAGACCTGAATTGATTTTGGGGTCATGAGGTCAAAGGTCAAGGTCACAGGAAACCTCTTTAAAAAGATGGTGGATGCATTTTCAGCCAAACAATTCATCTCAGATCTTTCATCTTGCACATATATTTCACCTGCCAAGAGTGGAAGTCCCCTATCTATTTTGAGGTCACAAGGTCAAAGGTGAAGGTCACACGAGCCATCTGTCCAAAAATTAGTTTCTGGATGATAATTCCTGCTTTTATTGATGTATGGATTTCAAAATTGACTTGTATATGTCCCATTGGAAAAGCAACACCAAAATTGATTTTGGGGTCATGAGGTCAAAGGTAAAGGTTACAGGACACATCTTTAAAAAGATGTGGATGCATTTTCAGCCAAACATTTCATTTCAGATCTTTCATCTTGCACATATAGTTCTCCTGCCAAGAGAGGAAGAACACTATCAATGTTGAGGTCACAAGGTCAAAGGTAGAGGTCACAGGAGCCATCTGTCCAAAAAAATTAGTTTCTGGATGATAATTCCTGCTTTATTGATGTATAGATTTCAAACTTGACTTGCATATGTCCCATTGAAAAGCAAGACCCAAATTGATTTTGGGGTCATGAGGTCAAGGTCACAGGACACATCTTTAAAAAGATCAAGGTCACAGGACCAACATCTTCAACAAGATTGTGGATTGTTAGATGGAAGAAACAATAAATATGCCAAGTGTCAGTATATGCTGCTAAAAATGGGGGTCTATTCTTAAAGGGGAGGGGGCTACTATGTCTGGGGATACTCTGGCACCTGCGGTGCCAAGAAATGTCTAGTTTGTATATTGAACCAGCTTCAGAATAAATAATAAAAAAACCCTGCCGCGTCCTGACATATTTCTTTGGCTGTTCTCGGCTACCAGTAACAGGCACTGTATGAACACAGGGCAGAAATATGTGAGATATATGTAATCATGCTGTCGCCTTTTTCTAGCCAGTATCAGCTCACTTGTCAAATTGTATATATATATATATATATATTTATATATATATATATATATATATATATATATATATATATATATATATATATATGGGTGTGTATATTTTAAAAAGAATATGTTTTGCAATTATTCAAATATTCATGTTATTAGCTTCATAATCATAACAACAGCTACTTGGGAGTAACTGAAATTTTTAATTTTGTGTGTGTGTATGTGTGAGTGTGTGTATTGTATTGTACTGTGGTATCTGTTAGTAGTTATGCACTAACTAGATAATGTGAACGTTTCCATAAGTTTGTAAAACTGATTGTGGGGTTATACTCATTATTTCCGCCAAGGATTTAAATCTTAGATGTGACAGATAACGACTCAGGGTATATATATATATATATATATATATATATATATATATATATATATATATATATATATATATATATATTTATATATATATATACTCAGGGTGTATCCCAGTCAAGACGTGAGCTAACCTCGAGATCACAGTGATATCATTAGAGAGTCACGGATGTGAGTTCATAACTATGAACCAACTGTGATCTCATGGTTAGGTCACTGCAGTGAGTTCATGTCTGTTACACAACATTGAGTTCACAGTGATATCATAGAGTGACGTCAAAAATGTGACACCACGGTGAATTCACAACCGTGAGCTCACAGTGATATCATGGCATGAGTTCATGTCTGTTACATAACAGTGAGTTCACAGTGATATCACAGGATGACATCAAAAATGTGACACCACGGTGAATTCACAACCGTGAGCTCACAGTCATATCTTGGCATGAGTTCATGTCTGTTACACAGCAGTGAGTTCACAGTGATATCGCAGGATGACATAAAAAATGTGACACCACGGTGAATTCACAACCGTTTGCTCACAGTGATATCATGGGATGAGTTCATGTCTGTTACACAACAGTGAGTTCACAGTGATATCATAGGATAACGTTAAAAATGTAACACCACAGTGAATTCATAACCATGAGTTCACAATGATGGCATTGCTGTAGTTCATTTCTGTTACACAACATTGAGTTCACAGAAATATCCCATGATGAGATAAAAAATGTGACACCACGGTGAATTTACAACCGTGAGCTCAAAATGATATCATGGCATGAGTTCATGTCTGTTACATAACAGTGAGTTCACAGTGATATCACAGGATGACATAAAAAATGTGACACCACATTGAATTCACAGCCGTGAGCTCACAGTAATATCATGGCATGAGCTCATGTCTGTTACACAGCAGTGAGTTCACAGTGATATCGCAGGATGACTTAAAAAATGTGACACCACGGTGAATTCACAACCGTTTGCTCACAGTGATATCATGGGACGAGTTCATGTCTGTTACACAACAGTGAGTTCATAGTGATATCTCAGGATAACGTTAAAAATGTAACACCACAGTGAATTCATAACCATGAGTTCACAATGATGGCATTGCTGTAGTTCATTTCTGTTACACAACATTGAGTTCACAGATGAATGATGCCATGATGAGATAAAAAATGTGAAACCACGGTGAATTCACAACAGTGAGCTCAAAATGATATCATATGAACCCATGTTCATAATATCCCATGATGAGATAAAAAATGTGAAACCACGGTGAATTCACAACAGTGAACTCAAAATGATATCATAGCATGAGTTTATGTATGTTACTCATCAGCGAGCCCACCGTGATATCACAGGATGACGTCAAAAAGTAACAACACGGGGAATTCACAACCGTGAGCACACAGTGATAGCATAGCAGTGAACTCATGTATGTTATACAAAAGTGAATTCACAATGATATCACAGGATGACGTCAAAATGTGACACCACGGTTAATTCAGAACCGGGAGCTTATAGTGATATCATGGCATGAGCTCATGTCTGTTGCACATCAGCGAGCTCACAGTGATATACTAGTATATATATATATATATATATATATATATATATATATATATATATATATATATATATATATATATATATATATTAAGACCAATTGCAATGGTTTAAACAATACCAATGAAGGTGTCGTTCTGTAAACGATAGAGTGCTGCATAAATATGAACATCCCTATCATCGGTTATGGTAAAGTGATCCAGAACGTTTGCGGAGGTATGCGGTCTGTCAGTGCTTCTCTATGGTCGTCCACGGTAAAAACAACAAATAACGGATCCGAACATGTCTATGCTTCATTGAATGAAAGTTGAATGCTCCTGTGTTTGCATCAACTGATCAATTGTTTTCCACACTCACACACACACACACACACACACACATTGAAACTTATATTGAATATTCTACGAGTTAATTTACACTTTGGACTGTTAAGCGTTACACAGCGTGAACCATCGGACAGATTGGTATAGTTAGAGGTACTAACTCTTCCGGTTCCTCAGTGAACTGACATCACGTTATCTATCACGTGACTGCTGGCGGATATGATGATGACGGTGAAAAAGGTCACGTGGTTGGTCGCATATGATTCATGTTTATGTCATCATACAAAGCGTGTGATATAAATATAAATACAACCCCCCCCCTTCCCAAATTTCCTTTTTTATTAGTACTGTTTCGCCCATTTTATATTATCTCAAATAGGTCCCAATAACACAGAGGATGAAAGTAATAATGTTGTAGTTCACGTGCAAACCTAACCAGGCACCGAATCTTTACCCAATTAGACGTACAGGAACCCGACGGTCAGGCGACAGTCACATGTCAGCACAGGGCGTCGTGTGGTGCATGATGGATCTCTATGCGGCTGGGCCTTCATTGTGGAATGCTTTTCCTCTTGACATCATGTCTAAGCAACATTTACATAATTTCAGATCAAAATTGAAAACATATTTAGAGAAGCGTTCAAAATGATTGAGAGCTAATTCACTGATACTTTAATATCATGTGGTATTTCACATTGAAGTATTTTGTTGTAAGTATATGAAATTTTTTGATACAACATATTGTAGTTGATTTGTATTTTATACTGTGTTAATATATTTGTTATTTATTATTAGTATATTTGTTAGAGCATATTTTAATGAATTTGGCGCTCTATTATTTTGACTAATAATGACGCACTGTGACCATACACAAAGGCACGAAAACAAATGATAGTTTGGTTGTATGCCCTGATGCAACTTCCCCAAAAATCTGATATGGCTTATCTGTAGCGGCATTTCGCCCCTCTGACTTGAGTTTTATTAAGTTTATCTTTAACTGCATCAAACCCGCAGTTCGGGCGAGGAATCTCAATAGAAAACAATGTCATGTTAATAATTCATGTATCAACTGATACTTACACAATGGCTCTCTGTATTTCATTTAATATAGATGATCAAGATATCTAGCAAACATACCCGTTAATAAAGCTGCGACTTTTCCTGTTTCATTATTAATAATATACCAGCATTTTATGATCGCTGTTTACATGAAATATTATTTAAAAAAAAAAACGATAGATTACGGTGGCTCGTATAGGACATGCACAAAATTATTTTTTTCTCGTTCCCACGAGATAGTATTTCGTTCCCCTCCGTTAGTATCTCGTGGCCACGCGATAATTATCTCGTTCCCACGCGTTAGTATCTCGTGGCCACGCGATAATTATCTCGTTCCCACGCGTTAGTATCTCGTGGCCACGCGATAATTATCGCGTTCCCACGCGTTAGTATCTCGTGGCCACGCGATAATTATCGCGTGGGAACGAGATAAATGTAGATAGATAATACAGTAAGACCTACATCTTAAATCCTTGAGGCATGCTTCTATACACTGGATGAAGACTATGGTCAATTATTTGCATGAATTTAGAATGGAATTAATATGCTGAGACCTGAAATGATATAACGGGCACTCGTACAACACTCGTGGGCCATGTTTGTCTGGAGAATTCTTGTCCAAATGAGGGTTTGAGCTATAGCATGGCATACTAACGCGTGGCCACGCGATACTAACCCGTGGGAACGAGATAATTATCGCGTGGGAACGAGATACTATCTCGTGGGAACGAGATAATTATCGCGTGGCCACGAGATACTATCTCGTGGGAACGAGATAATTATCGCGTGGCCACGAGATACTAACGCGTGGGAACGAGATAATTATCGCGTGGCCACGAGATACTATCTCGTGGGAACGAGATAATTATCGCGTTGCCACGAGATACTATCGCGTGGGAACGAGATAAAAAATCATTTTGTGCATGTCCTATACGAGACACCGTAATAGATAGATTTAACTGCATTAGTTATATCTGTATCATTAGTTGCCCTTATATTCTATTCTTATTTGAGGATTTAAAAAAAAATATTTCCAGTTTGTCCTGTGTTTCCATTGTGTTAAGTTAAAGACATCACTTTGAATTTGTTTTCATTTTCTTCTTCCTGTTGAAAGAAAGGAAGAAACATTTCATTGTCTCTTTTTTCTACTTATCAAGCGAAGAATCTTATGCAGAGGATAATATTGTGTAATTGGAACTCAGTATTTAAATATTTAAATAAAAACTGACTGGTAATTTGAGAGTATTTCTTTCCCTATATATCTTTCTCGTGTGAAGTATATTTTTAAATAACATTTTCTGTCGGACTCACTTTACAAAAGACACGGACTCGTAGACGATTGACTTATACACGAGGCCCAAAGGACTCATTCTTCCGAGGACCTGCACTCGGAATAGACTAGTGCGGACTCGACTTATACACAGGGACCATAACATGTATGCACAACCCTATTTTTTGTGACTAAACCTTGCATGTTCAATTCCTTGTTAACAGTTTATCGTGAGAACATTTTGAACTTTACATGTTACTCCAGGAGGGTCATAGAAATGTCGGTTGAGATTTAAAATGAAAGTTTTTTTGTGTAAAATTATCTTGAAATTTAGTCACATAATATAATCGTGGTTCATTTATATAACCATATGTATTGCATTGATTATATAATGAGTTATTATAACAAATGCTAGGCACTCGCCATGGCTTAAAGAGTAGCGTTCGGTTGTCTGTTGGGGTGGAGGAAAAATAGGACCCGGAGAAAACCACAGACCCTGGACGGACAACTACAATTAAACCACTCTCATATAGCCACACCGGGAGTCAAACCCCGGGTAGCAAGCGGATAGAACCGAGCGTTTTACAACTCAACTGACGTGTAGTCAATTAATATTTACAATGCGATGTGAAAGTTATGTATTATGCATGCTTTCAATTGTGCGTCAGTCTGCTTAATTAGGGATGGAAGTGGGGGGAGGGGGGGTCCTTTTTGATACCCGAAGTGTGATGGCCCTGCAAACCGTTCATTTCAATAACCAGGATATTTATATGAAATCAAACTATACCGAAAACTAAGCTAACGCTAAGTATGGATGTGGGCGGGCTTTACTGACAGTCCTGTCAACCAGCAAACTCGTGAGGGCTCAAGTATACTTATCAATATGCATGACTTGTATAATATCACCATGGCGATCTGCCAGGAGGTCTGACGTCTAATTGTTATTCAAGACGCCATATCTCTGTTTGCATGAAATATAAACCAGGAACGACCAGTATAGAAAGAAAGGGATGGGTATGTCAAGGCCAGTAACAAGCTGGTCGGTGTATAATCCCTGTATGTTTCATCACACGGCCCATCTAAACAACAGCAGTGCCGAAAACTAGTCACTAAAGAGAGTTCATTTTCTTAAAAAGACGCGGTGTTTCCCTTTAAGGTAGGTTAAGTTTTTTAAACCCGGATTTAAACAAACTAATATAAAAAATTGCCCTGTATTTAATTTATGCAAAAACAGTAAACTCTGCAGGTATTATACAGTAACAATTAAAATAGTCATAAGGGGCGGATACAGGAATTTAGAATGGGAGGGGGGAGGGCTTACATTGGGAGGCCGCTAAGTGCCAAGGGGGGCGGGGGGGGGGGCTGCTAGGATACCTCCCTCCCAGGTGTAGAAATGTTTTGAAAATTTAGGTTGAAATCGTGCAATCTGGGGTAGATTAAATGCATTATAAAGCAAGATATACATTGTAACTGGAAGCGTGACGTTGTACTTTTAGTTTTTCTGCAGATTATTTTGGTAAAGTCGAAAAAAGGGGGGCGCACCCCCTGCCCCCCCCCCCCCCTTTAAACCGCCCCTGGTCATTGTTTATAGAAAGAGATCCTGGTGCTCCGGAACAGCATGAGAGCGGTCAGGTCCTTGCCAGAGCCAGCTCGTTGCGGTATATTATACTAAGGGAAGGGGCGTTAATACAGGGGGTGGGGTGGGGGGTGGGGGTGGGGGGGTATATATACCCCCCACTTTTAAGCAAGGGGGGGGGGGGGGGTGGTCAAATCATCCCCCTGATATTCAGAGAATAATAGTTATATATTGGAAATGAAATATATTTATAACTAAATTTATAGACTTTGGTTACATTTATAAGTTTAATATGTATATTATATATCTTAACCTGATTAAGAAGTAACATATACTGGAAACACACCTTATTTTTTAAAACCTTATACTTTATTGTATTATATTTGAAATTTGTCGTACAGACATATATATATATATGTGTATATATATATATATATATATATATATATTATATACTTATATTTGTGTGTTGGTGTGTGTATGAAAAAAAAAGTTGCGAGTCATCCCCCATATATATATATATATATATATATATATATATATATATATATATATATATATATATATATATACTGACAGCTTTTCTGGCAGTTACTTTGGTACGGGACCCGTTCGTATCATATAAAATGTTCCATATTAATCTGTGTTGAACGAACATTGTTGAGCTCACTCCTAGGCAGGATGAGTGTGACGTATTAGAACATTGTGTGTTTTGGCCGGCTGCTATGTAGTTTTCTGACGCGGCTTTTAATTTGTCGTGCGACAAAAACAATGCCTCGCATTGTTGTTATTGTAAGGGAATTTTCAACAAAATTACACGACTAGGTAGGCATCGGAACTGTATGAACACAGGACCGAAATGTGTTAGATATATATATGTAATCATGCTGGTCCCTTTTTCTATCCAATATCATTTCTCTTGTCAAACTGAATGTATGTGTGAATATATACGAATATATATATATAAATATATATATATATATATATATATATATATGGGTATGTGTATATATAAAACGACTACATTTTGCAAGGACATAGACTTATTCAATAGTTCGTGTAATTAGTTACAGATTTAAAGGTAGACCAATCACTACTTGAGAGTAACTGAAATATATGAGCTTTTTTCGTGTGTATGTGTGCGTGTGTATTGTATTGTCAGTGTGGTGCCTGCATGATAGTATAGTTATGCACAAATTAGATAATGGGAATGTATCCATAAGTTTTTATAACTCGTCAAATTTCTGTTACTTGTTCTGTTTCTTTAATGGCAACCTGAGCGAGTGATATCAATACAAAGCGTGTGATATAAATATAAATAACCCCCCCCCCCCCTTCCCCAATTTTAATTTGTATCAGTATTGTTTCGCCCAAATTATATGATCTCAACTAGCTCCCTTATCATAGAGGATAAAATTGAAAATGTTGTAGTTTACGTTTAAGTGTCAACATAACCTAGCACCCATCTTAAAGTACTGATCTATACCCATATAAACATACAGGAACCTGACGGTCAGGCGACAGCGATATATATATCGCCTTTTTCTTAGATTTTCTGATATCAAACTTTGAAATCAAACTTAATGGCAGAAGTGTGTTCATTTCTAAATAGCTCTATTCCCCTAAGCAACTCCTTCCATTGGTTAACTGTATAAAATATGGTAAAGATACAATGAAAGATGAGATTTGTTTCAAATCTACCATTTATCTGAACAGTAAAGGAAGCCGAGTAGGAACGAACTATCTTACTGTTCTCGCCAGTGGTGTACCACCCGACTTCCGACTTGGGTCAACTTTTTCAGTGACCCGGACTTAGACTCGAGACCCCTTGACATGGACTTACACTCTTACTCTGGGGTTGGGATTCGGGAATCAGTCTGAGTCCATCTCAAGTTCTGTAGAAGAAAATTTTGTCTTCTGCGGTCTCATAGTCCCTCAAGGCATTGCTGTTAACTAATAAATTAAGGTAGGGTTATAAGGTAGGGTTATGACCATGTAAAAAATCAGTTCCTGTATTGGACGCTAGCTGATTCAACAGTTCAACATTAAAGCAAAAAGGACGTTCAAACAAACATATAAATGTTCTTAATAACATTTTGGACATGGATTCGAAAAAGGCAGACTTGGACTCAAACCTCCGACTCTGATTTGGACTCGAGAGGTTTGGTCTCGTTTGGTCTAACAGTTCTGGAGTGCAACACTGGCTCTCACAATATTTGTATAGTACTTACTTATGTATCTATTTTTTTTTTTATTTAACTATAGGATAGAGTAATCTTCAGTTGGAGTAAGAGACAAGAGGCCATCCAGATAGACAGCGCCGGCATCATGAACTTATCGATTCGACGGGCGGCGGAAGAGTCGAAGAGAACTCAGGTCGTCAATGTAGATGCCTGCTCAACGTTTACCCGTTGCCTAGCAACAGATGCGTGGAGCAGACTCCAGTGAACCGGAGACGTATCTCGGTGTTGAATAAAAGCAGCGCTGAATTAAGTCGTCCTACAGGGCCTCATGATTTTATCAGGTGAAACAGGCATAAAGGTAGGGGCAAGCATCAATAGTTGAGCACTCCCAGTGAACCCTGGGGGAGAAATGTGTTTAAAATTGTAAGCAGACATCGTGCATTCTAGGAGAACCGAGCTTGTATCCACACGGGGGCTATACAGTGTCATCGGACTACAGGTTAAGCAGAAACCCAGCGAGCCTTCCCCACTACAAGTCTGAATACATATCCTGAAATATCTGTCACTCACTGTAGTATATTCCGGACTACCAGCCTGGATAAAGCATTCTGGATTTCGAGCCTTGGTAACATATTCCTGATTACGAACATGGATAACTCATTCCGGATCACTAGCATGGACAACACTTTCCGGATTACGTGTTCTTCATAATCAAATAATGAATCCCGGTTTAATTACAGGTCTGGATAACAAATTCTGGATTGGAAATCTGGATAACAAGGATTGTACTGAATCAGTGTCTTTTCTTTATAACATATTATGATTTACGATTCTGGATCAGTTTATTTTGAATCAAGATTGTGAACATCATAATCTGGATCACAACAAGGATCAACAGAATTGGATTACGAGAGCGGAAAGAATTTCTGGATCACTATATATATTGACATCATGAAAAGGACAATCAAATGTCTTTTCCTACTATTGGTAATGTTTTTGGGAGTTGGCATGTTTCATTTTATAATGACCTCCAGTAACACTTTAAGGAGCAATATGTTCGATATCATAACCGATAACAGGAGTCTCCATGACATCACAACAGTTCCCCTCAATGCCACCAATGAAGGTGGTCTTCCGGCATTTCCCAGGCTACTTCTGTATGATAAGAGTGTATGTGAAAACCGACATAATCTCACTCTTATCTATGTGTACACCAGCGCCGGCAAGCGGGAAAGTAGAGATATAATACGGGAAACCTACGGAAGCAAATCTGTCCAGGAAAAATGGAGCATAAAAGTAGTGTTCCTTTTAGGAATAGCAGAGAAAGGTAAAAGTCAAAATCTCATACCGCTTAGTTTAATTGAAGAATATCATTTATACACGGATTTAGTAATTGGAGATTTCATTGACAGTTACCGTAATCTTAGCTACAAAGGTCTGACTGCGTTCAATTTCATCACACATTATTGTTCAAGTGCGCAGCACGTCATCAAAACAGATGATGACGTCATAGTTAACGTGGATTTGATTATGATGTGGCTTCGAGGCTTTTACCATGGCGACACGAGGTCTATCTACGGCCACTATCATGGAAGCCATGCTCCGTCCGTTTGCCCGAGTTACCCAAAATGGTGTGTTAACAGAACTGTATACAAGAGAAAACTCCATCCGCGCTATATGTCTGGGGTAGGCATTGTTTATACAACTGATATTATTGCTGATTTGTACAAGGCTAGTTTAGAAATTCCAATATTCCATGTGGATGACGTTTATATGACGGGCCTGCTTGGTGAGAGAGTGAAAAACAAAAACATGGTTGACTGGGCCAAATATATTCCGTACTCGGCAGGGCTAAATGATTGCCAAAATCGGAAATCATCCATGGTTTTCGCCCATGCGCACGAATCCGGAGCCGAGATTTTACGACAATGCTGGGCCGCGTTCCAAAAACATTCGTGACCATGCAAGGTCAGAGTTAACAAGTGAATATTTGACCATTTCAGGGAAGCAGGTTTGATGTTGCAATTATTTTCTTTTTTTTTTCTAAGTGCTATTCGCTTGTGCTTAATGATAACTATTCAACTAGACCAAGCAAGAACATGACACGGGTTATTCAAGTCCATATTTGTCTAAAGATATGAACTGCATATAGCCTTAAAAAGGGATAAACTTTTGTATTGCTGTATTAAAGTTTTGAAAATTAAATTAGATATTCCCGGCAGATATATGAACAAATATAGAACTCGCGATGTCTGTCCGCTTTAGAGGGTCGTAATATGTACTGTAAACGCAGGCGGTACTAGAAAGTTTGTCCGTTGTCTGGGATAGTGAGTTGTCCGCTTTACTGAATTTACATTAAACATAATATAGAGGCAAATTTGAAGGGACTGAGATTTATTATCCGCACTATAGCGAGTTGTCCGCCTCACTGAGTTGACCGAAAGTTGGAGTTTCACTGTAAATTATATATATATTGATATTTCAAATGCAAGGTAAAATGATTAAAATATTATATGATATACACATATATCAAACACAGTCACATACAGCAGTACTAATATCGTTTAAAATACGAATATATGCAAGAAACAAAATGTCCCACCGTGGTGCCGATAAAGAACGTATGCAAATATACAGCATTACTTTGTGTTCTCCTACAACAGTTACAAATAAGTTTTAAATACTAGTCGGTCTGTAGTTATGAATTTCCTAAATGCTATGCACCCCGGTTTGAAAAAGCCCGGGCTGAGCCATGTCAAATTATTCATATGGCTAACCCGACACGCTATCTTTGCCGGTAGAGACTACCTTCGGGACCTGACCCAAACGGTCTGAATTCACAGTTAATGCCGTTCGATGGAGTCCAATAAAAATCAGTCTTTGAGGAATATATGGTTATTTATATAAACGTGCACTCTAATGTGTGAAACGTTCGTAGCAATGGCTACGGGTAAGGAAATAAAATAACGCTACATTTGGTGAAAAACATGATGACTTCAGTAATTAATATGGGAGTGGCGTCATCTTGTGGTGACTTTTTGCAACAATTGTTTGAAATGATTTGTTTTCTAAATGGCTGGAAGCTTGAGCCAACAGCAGGGATTGGATATCATGTTGTTAGCTAGTGTAAAAATGACAAAATGGATTTGTTTTATTTGAAACATTATTGAAAATGTGGTATTGACTGTAGCGGAAATACTGTGTCTTTATTGATTTTTTTTCCTGTAGCTGCCCAAGCTGGACATAGCGAATAGCCACGCAAGTGCTGCGAGTCCCTGCATTTAATATATACTTTCGGATTATTTGAGGAATTATGTTAAGCTTTTGCGTCCGGTTCAGGGAAAATTTAGTTAGTACTTGTCACCTTCACGCCACAGGGCGCTTTCACTCAAAACGAACCTTCTTCCATTTAGGAATTGTGGGACGGCCGTAACTATTTGTCTAAAACGTTAAAATTATTAGTCGAATTTTTCGCAGAGAGGAAACAGAAATATTACTAATTCCCTGAGTTCATCTACAAAGACACATTCATGCTCATGTAATTTGCATAGAAATAATTTTTATTCAGCATATGTTGACGAACCACCAATTCCTCTGCACTCGATTTATACCTACACCGCTTGTGTATATTTTGTAGCCCCAGTGCGTTGTGGGGAAAGAATTTTTAAAGCACGATCCGTATCCAGCACACACGTACTTATTTGGAGTTCACCTGAGTTCACTTATATATATATATATATATATATATATATATATATATATATATATTTCCATAAACATTCACATATGCATATATATATAAGGCCTGTAAACTGATTCGTTCTGTACAAGCACAAAATTAAGAAATTTAAACCATCTAATTTTGGAATAATTACGGCTTAAGAAGTTTTTTTGGGTTGTTTGTGGTGGGTCAAGGTCTGTGACCTCTGGAGGTCAGGGAGGACAGGGGCGTTTACCTCACAATGCTTCTAGTGATCTTATGTGCATGACACGTGCCTTATAACATCAACGAGAGGGTTTTATATTTATATATGTATATACCTGGGTATGTGTGTACAATTAATATGCAGTTAACTCATATGTGTCTTAAAGAGAGGAAATATTCTTCTGATCTGATTTTCTAAGTGTGAGGCTTGTCTCAGCATATATTTCATGTAAGACTATAAAAGAAAATCGCAGATTTTATGTTCATGGGCACAAGACTTAATTTACAATAAATACTTAAGAGATAAATGTGTTGTGTTGTATATGACTTCAGTGGCGTAGCTGAGGGGGTGGGCTCATCTGAGACGGGTACCCCCCCCCCCCCCCATTTCAGTCTTCTGATTTTATCAGACAGTCCCAGTACTCGTTTTGTACCCCTTTGTATTAAAGCCTCTCTCACCAGATGTTCATAGGGTTCTTATGAAAGTGTCATTTGTCAGGTCAGCAACGGCGAAAAAGCTGTTCTACTAGTCCAAGCACCACACGTAAGTCCAAGTAGACTTGATTAATGTTAGATTTATATGTCAATAGCACATGCCTCTACTAGCACTGTCCTCTTTCTGGTGTAAAGAACAGTGTGTGTATCTATTGAGGACATACTGTATCATTTTGTTATTATCATACCACTGTATTTACCCCCCCCCCCCCCCCCCCCCAACCCCGTTTTGTCTCTCTGCACACGGTAACATGCTGCCATCTATTAACCATTCCCGTACTACTTTATGTTGCTCTCGTATGTTAGAGGTATTAATGAACAGTCCAGCTATTGTTTCATCACAAGAAGTTTGTTCGGCTTTTTTTTCTCTGTGTTTGTGAGACTGCCACGGTGTTGAGCTTGTCTTTGCTCCTCAACAGTATCCATTGAGTACTGGTGTATTCTCTGACCACTTCATGTGAGACTGTCCAGATCATGTCTGTCCACCATGAACTGGCCTGTTGGTCAGTCTGGTGAGTCACAGACCAAATTTGTGTGTGAAGCAAATGGACACCATGTTCAATGTGGGTATTGTGATATTGTGTACTGATAAGAAATGCCATCCAGCTGACTGTGGAAGATTTCTAATTCCATTGCCAAATCTTGATTTCACCTCATTCGTTACACAAAAAGGTATGTAAAATTAAATTTTCTTCCTTTCAGTCTCCACATACCAGGACCAGAGGAAGCTGCTTGAACAAGGGGTTTAGGGGCTCACATGGTGGCTGGCCTGCTCTAATGTTGCCATTTACCCGCACAATAAAAACACAAAGTGCAGTAGTGCGACCAGGCCAACACAACAATGAAAATATTTGTAGATATCATCATTCTAGTTTTCAGTGGAAAAATAAATATTTAAATTATCTGCTTACTATTCATCAAAAAATTTCAAAAGTAAGCTAACTTAAGTATACTTATATTGTCTAATAATATTTCAAAGAGCCACCCCTCCAGCCGAGATATTACTGATTTGCCTTCAACCCTCGTGAACGCTTCTGCCAGTCCTTCGACATGGTCACTTCAAATATGAAAGGAAGACATAATCACTTTTGCCTTATTTCCCAGACTTTTCATTCAATCGTCAAAAAATCCCCTTTATGTAAAGAATGTTATTATTACCCTAATATGACACATTAGGCATTGCGTTTTCAGTATCATATCAATATCCTCGTCTTCATTCAGTAATTTTTTTTAGCAATCCCTTACTGGAAATTATCAATCCCTATACTTTTTATTTTTATTATTACAACAAATTAAAATGACAACCATGGACCTTGATCTATATAGCTGCACATACAAAATATAGGCTGGCAACTCACCTGTTCTTTTGGAATAATGTGTTAGTGTGGATTACGCATTTTAAAATTTTGATTGTATATTAATTTTTTTTTAAACTATTCATGTAGTACTTAAACGTGTTATCCTTTTACCTTTTGTTGAATAAAGGTCACAGATTTCCATTTTGAATATACGTTTAAAGCTTTTGAACAATATAAGAAAGCTAAGACTTTTGCCCCAGTGAATCTGTCCAATCTTAAAAAATGTTTCCATGTGGCCTGTATAAATAATCCTTTTAGTTTTATACCAGATTTTTTTTAAATTTTCATAGCTCAGCTGACTGTAGGCTGACCCTATATGTCCAATCCATATCCGGCGGTCCATCTAGGCGTCCGTCATCCCCTTGCCCATGGTGTAACTGGTATCCACCCACTGAGAGCAAAAAAAAAAAATGAAAAAGAAGAGTTTGTTAGAATATTTTCTAACATGCACAACATAAGGCGGTTCCATATACAAAGTGATCATCAACAAATTATATAAAGTCATATCACAGCTTAAATTACGTCTCATTAGCATGATTCCTATGAGATGATTATATCTTTTTTTTTAAATAAAAAAAACTTTGTTGTATATACATATTTGTGTATTCCCCTTTAGTTAACATGGCATAAACGCTCATTTCTACTTATTTGGGTGGAGGAGAATGTTTTATATGCTACAGCTCGCATGAAATGTTATAATGGCTCATAATTCCCACCATCTTGCAGGTCAATACAGGTGTGCAGAAAGCTTAAGAGCTCTATATACCACTACATGTACATTCTTTTGTTGTTATCGTCTTTGCTACTTCTTGACCACTCATTGGAAGTGCTAAATCTAAGTGAGAAAAAACAGTACCCCTTGGGACACAAAATCACTTTCACCTAATATAAATGCCATAAATGCAAGAGAAAGTGCCTTATTCAAACATATTTGTGATAACTCGTGATCTCGTGTGTAGATAAGCAAGCTTATTTATATCCGTCAAATATGCGTCATTAGAACTTTTCTGAAAAGGCACATTATTATATACGGCTGGTTAACTAGAAATCACATGAGTTCCATAGAAAGGAAGCTGAATAGCATTAAAATCAAACTGATCGTGCCATTTCCCCTTCTTCTGCTAGCCATCTTCCGTCAGCTACTCTTGTCTATACCTGTCTGCATGTTCCACTCTTTTCATAGCCATGACAACATGGCACTCAGGCCTTCTGAAATAAACTGATAGGGCCTGGAGTCATGATGGCAGTCACAACAGAACGCCCATTATAAGGGTCGGATCAAAATATTTCCTGTCTGGTATTATTTGGCATCACAGGCTTATATAGTCGTATTATATGTGCTTAATATCGAAAAAAAAATGTTGTTACACAAAAATAATTACATTTATTACCTTCTTTCATCACTGTGGCACCGATTCACGTGAAGCGGTACTTCTCATTCAAAAGTGAAGGTGTCATCTCGCGGTCGTATTTGTAAACTTGGAAGTCGGAAGCCGGACGCCGGAAACCAAGGAATCGTTTTATAAATAATGCAGTTTAAAGCATATACAAAATGCTAACGCTTCAATACCGTTTCGTTTCTTCCCCGATAGAATAAGATCTTTATTATCATTCTGTGAACAATAATAGTTATCCATTCTTTAATCTGAACGTTATGGACGATTTTGTGCTCGGAAGCAATCTCGGAAGTCAGTTAGAAGTGCTGGGATGTTATCCAATGTGTATAACTCGGAAGTCACAGAGACGCACTGGTTAACTTGTGGTCAGTTAAGAGCCACAGCCCAAATGCAGTTTCATTATAATTATAGTTGCATGCATATATTAAAATTGCTTATGCATGATTCTGCTTTTAATGCGTGAACAACACAAAACATGATACATAATCGGAAAACTATAAGTGTATATATATATATATATATATATATATATATATATATATGTGATGGTATTTTCACGTAATATATCTCACCCTTTCTAGAGCTATGTTTTGTGGAAATAATTTATATTAACATGGGGATGGGGATGGTATGGGAAGGGGTTAATTTTTAAAATATGCAATGTAAAGAGGACATTTTGAGGCACCTCAAACGAAAGATTATGAAGATTTTCTGTTCCGCAACTATACACCTACATGTATTGGAACAATGTATTCAAACTTCTGGTTGTTAGGCTTTAATATTTATATTTCTATAACATTAAGGTTTAAATTGGAAAGTCCAAATATTCAAAAGTTCGTAACATGTTAATGTCAATGATGAAATGCGCGTCTATACATTTATAACTTGCAAAATGTCACTACTAGTATTTAAATGTAGTACTCGTTTAAAATAATTGATATGACAATCTTTGCATTTTACCGACTTTTGTGATCTGAGAGCGCACATGCAGACTCGGACAGCAGAGCACAGTGCGCGAGTCTGAGTATCAGCCGAGGAGGCGTGAGATTTTTCACGGTCGATCCCACCCCGAGCTGAGCTCTGTGGGGAGACCGTGTATGACTCACACGGTACTGCGATGGGGGGGGGGGGGGGGGGATGGGGATTCCTCGGTGTTATGCTTGCGCCCTCTATGGATGCACCACTGAATAATAAATATGGTATAATAAACCCTAATACGGCATTAAAAATACAGTTATAAATTACGATGTCATTCAAAATAAAAACAGTAATATATTTCCATTCGTTGAACAAATATGAAAATTCAATATATCCCAGAAGGTCATCGCTGGAAAAAACATACATGTATCATATACAAAACGAAATGTCCTTCAATATGTTAGAGTTCTACGATATTTAAAACAAGTTAAAATATATCTTAGAAAAGGGATACAACAGTCCAGGTAATATATAATATACTAATACATGTGTGATTATAAAATCTTATCGATTTGTATATTTAAGCAAATCATTTTTAAAAAACTAAAATCAATTCTTTTTCAAGTTTTAACTCTTTCTTTCAAACTTATTCAATCTTGATATTTATATATTACAATTCACTCCTGATGTTTCAACATCACATTTCAACTTCAAATAAATGGATATTTAATAATATTTAAAGTATATTTGCAACTGATGTCACTCTCATACGTTATAATATGTGCATGATAAGGGCATGTAAGCAGAATGTGCTCCCTTCAACTTCGGATAACTGTATACGATTACAAGGATCTCGATAAGAAATTACAATTTTAAATGTAAAATCTTTAATAAATAACCATATAGAATCTTTATCGACACGTAAGACATCTGGGCCTTCAAGTAAAAGTCTGTCTAGAGGTGACCTGGTGTCTTAAAGATGCTACGGGATATAGGCATTTTTACTGACCCTGTTGCTCATCTTTATGATTCATTCCTTGAAATTCCACATACAAATGATGACACCATGCAATAATGGAACCAAACCGGATTGATAAATCAAGTTAGATATTTACCGCTAAGATAAATATTTCAATTACAAATATTAATTATTCCCATTCTACTTTTGCTGTATAGTAATTTTTTTATCTTTATATAATTATATATGCATCTGAATATTCCGTGTATACTCACTATTTTTATTTGATTCTTATATTTTTATGCTCAGAAACAAAATTAACCAGACTATAATCGGAATTCTCGATACAGAAATACAGTGTAAATGTTTGTGTCCTGTGGTTTTGCAAATTGTCAGAACATTAATTTGATGAATATTGTACCTAACTGCATAAAAAATATCGATTATATATTAAATCGTTCTGCAAAAAAAAAAACTATTTTTTTTTATATGATTGTAAAATGTTACAATCGGGATCATATCTATTTACACATGCATTGTGTATTTTTTTCTGTCAAGGTATTGTTAATGTTTGTGTTTATTTTTAATTTTGCAGGGTACGTCTGATGAAATCAGTAGCAAACACATTTTTGTAAAGCATCATGTATATTATGCTATTTTGGCAAAATTTCAAAACATGAATTGAAACAGGTTCCATTTACAGCAGGGACATATAGGGGAAAATATCACATTGCAATGTGATCAATATATATATATATATATATATATATATATATATATATATATTTATATATGTATATATATATATACACACACATATATATATAAATCACAGTGTGCAACCTGACCATGAAATGTAAAATATAATTTGGCATAAAAAGTATTAAATAATAGATAAGAGTTTAAGAGATTCATAATCATGATTAAATGTTTTGGTCAATGGAAGAGGAAAAGGTTTTTCAATTGATACATGATAAATAAAATATTTTGTTCGAAACACCCTTGTTAAAACATTTACTGGACGTTTCGTGGTTCTGTCAAATTATCTGTTTAAGTCTCTATGATATTATCAGGGTTATTTTTAAAAATATTATTAAATCTTTATTTTTTTTCATGTTTCCACAAACAAAAAATACGGTAACAGCGAAAATATTGATGAGTAATTATATAATCTTGTCTTACAAAATGAAATAAAATATCAATATAATATATTATAAAAAAAACAGCATAATTAATGTTACAAAACAAACTGAGTTTATGAAAAATTTGTGATATTGAAGAAACTGAAAATGCTTGACTCATTTGCTGACGACATGATGACCAGTGCATTAGCCATTACTGGCTTCCGAGTTTTACACATTTTATTTGGACCATAACCGGGCATTACCGAGCAAGAAATAGTCTACAACTTCGGATGGATAACTTTGATTTTTTACATAATGATAGAAAAGACCTTATTCTATCAATAAAAATAAAATGGTACTTTCTATTGATGTAGTATCATTTTAATTACGCTTCGAACATTGCTTTATTTAAAAAAAAAATCCTTGCTTCCGACTTCGGACTTCCGAGTTTTACACAAAGCCGTTTGGAAATCCCCAACCGGAAGTTATGATTCTCCCGCTGACAGACGTGGAGACGAGTTTTACTCGAGTAAAACCAGCCTCGGTATTAAAAACTGCTGCACGAATACACGTAAGTAAACCGTGGATGTAATAATTATTATTTTCCCCAACAGAATAACGTTACTTTTTGTCTTAACTCAGGAAAATGGCAGTTCGAGAAGTAGATGAAAATGAAAAAGTAGTGTCAGAAATGGCGTGCACATCAGCACATACTAGAATTGATGCGAACCCAATAGCTTGTACTGTCACCCCATCGTCTCCAGTTCATCTAAAATCGACGTTTGGGGTGACAAGCTGTCGCTACTCTTTTCACAGCTTTTCTAAGCAAGAACAGGTCATATTTTCACGAATTATTGTTTATACAAACAAGTTTCTGACACCACGATAAAATGGTAGCATTATATACATATACATTTGACGATTTTATTTTTCTTTCTTGAAAAGTACATTTTGATTATCGTGCCCTACTAAGCAGTAATTATCCATTATCAATAGTTATTGTATTTAAGTGGGGGGAATGAGAATATGCCGAGTATTAGCTGACTTTATTGCAAAATTGAAAATTTTATAAAATTTTGGAGTGAGTTGGTTAGGGTTGGACGGGCATACCCGGCTGGGTTAACCCAGGCAGGTAATACAATCCGTCCAATCACTGCAATTATAAGTTTAGAAAACATTTTTAAGTGACATATATAAAAAGTGTAAATTCATGATGGAAATAACGTGTAAAACCTGGCCAACCCCTACATAACAAGTTCAGTGTTGACACTTAACAAGATTATAAAAAAATAAATACAGCCAGTAGCCAGTTAATTGCTTCTAAGGTGTAACTATACAGTCATTAGATATTATCCACTTTCACTGAAGTCCTGAGAATCCCTCATGAAAGAACCATAAACTAATTACATTAATGGAAATTTGAGTGAAATTTGGACTGAGGTACTACAGGTCTACACTCCATCTAAAGACTCATTGAGTTTAGTTTTATAAGTTTAATAACTGCTATAGGTGTCAATATATTATGCATAAGACATGGCTCTTAATAAAGAATGTATATATTCACACAGTGAAAAAGTATTGAATCGTATTTATCAATGAATCACCCATGCTAGTTCAAGCAATTACCAATGGTCAGTTGTCGTCATTATATTGCCCTTAAAATCTGTAAAACCCATAAAAAATAGCATTTACCAAAAAAAAAGACAGTGGGCTGAGTTTTAAGCTTGAAATCCCGTATCGACAAGTAATTTCGAGGAACGTATCGCAGTGGTTTTGCATCAGGTTGCATTCATATTGTGGTAAACGGCCCATAATCTCAATATTATGCTCAGAATGATAAATTAACACAATAGTATACATGTGAGCTCAAAACCGAAGCTAAAATACCGTCTCCATGGACACGGGTTTCCTGTATTGACTGCAAGCTGCCCGCGTCCTGTAACCCGTGCGAGCAATGCTTTCGTTCATGCGGTCATAAATTCAACAAACATGCCGAGGGGTTTACCAATTCGCTGGGTTAAGACGGACCTTTTCTCTCTCATGTTTGGTATTATGAGAAAGTACACAAAATGCCAACGATTGGTCTGGCTTATGTTGATTGACAGTGTACCTGTAGGTCATGAAGCGTTGTCAGAAATGACGAAATTATTTGCATCTTCATAAGGCCTTACAATGCGTTCCTCAGACTTATATGTAAAGACACTCTGGCGCCAGTAATTAAATCGTAAAGTCAAAGGTTCGATATGACGCTAGTAGAGAGCCCACCCTGGCTGAGAGGGCCGGCCGTGAAAAAAAAATCACATGTCCTCGGCTCATTTTTAATCTTATGGCTTTGAGCCATGTTTTCTATCCCTTTAGTACAATAGCAGGTCACGTGTGGTGTGTGGAATATGTTTACGGTGTGTCGTTATGCAGCTGTGGTCCGGGACTGCTAGCTGTGGGCACCAGAACGTGGCTTCGCCACCTGTTTAACCATTGTATGTCTTTCAGTAGTCGGTTGCCTTAACAACACTCGTTCATCTCAGTGTATAAATACTGCACCATTAAAGCCTCCGTGTTTTAGTTGGTGAATATGCGCACGTATTAGAAGTACTGCATTACTTTCCATTTTTTCTTTTTTTTCTGTGGTGTTACTGTGAATAAACGTTTATGATTGAATATCGATTGGTTGCTTTAAAACAAGCATGACCAAAACATGGAAACTATTAGTTTTTAAATGATAAAGTCGATACGCAGATTTTTGTTTTAAATACAACTTACGTTTTTTGTCCTGACGATACGTTTACTTTCGTAGTTATTTTATTTAGCATTCAAAATCATATTTTGGATTGGGTCCTAACCGTGAAAAAATGATTACCGCCTCTTCTGAGATTCGAACTCACGATCTCCCTGCTTCAAGTCCTGTGTAAAAACAGTTCTATGTCTATATAACAGCAGCCGGTCAAGAATCATGATTTATTTCAAACTTCCTTTCTGTGAATGTATTACCTGAAGGTCCGATGATTAAACCACGTGACCTTTAAACAGAAGTTATATGTTGTTGATTCGCCAATATCCGAATAATATGTCGGATCCACAACGAAATTTTATGGATTCTCCTTTGACCCGTTCCCGAAATGCCCTGAAACTTTCATGAGATTCTGTTCATGACTGCGTGAGTTATGTTGTGAACAGACACACAAAGACACACACACATGAACGGGGAAGAAATCATACCCTCCTGCTTGAGGCAAAAATGCTGGCACTGCCGGCCGTTTTACATGAAACGGGCGCCAGATACTGATTAGTAGGAGTCCAGTTAAAAAATGTTCCACACGCAGCGACATCTTTTGGCCAATTTAGAAACGAATATTTACCTCCGTGTCAGACTTGAGATTGATGTAATAATCTAATACTTATAAAAGGAATTCGGTTCACGTCTGTTCGCAATGTTATTTAAAACCGCGTTGTGTACAATAGTGTGTCTTACATCATTTTAAAGGTTATTATGCCCGCAGTGACATAGGCGATATGAGAATAATTTTAATGTACATATAATTTTGAGTGATTTTTCCGTTTTTACTGATTTGCACAAAGGGAAGACCGAGCACAGCCGAACTGCCTTCGGTAATGACCGGAACGCATTCATCGTGGTCTTTCAACCTCAAACACTACTATTGTTCATATGAATAACGCTTGCTTTCAGTGAGGGATTTGGGCCTGTCGGCCCTTACATTTGAACGAGGCTCTCGCCCACGTGCGTGGTCGGTAAAAGAGAAAAACACATATTTCTCGCTTAATGAAATGGAGAGTTCGACCAAGGAGGAATAATGACAAAACTAGTTCAAGGTCCCAGTTTCACGAACAGGCGTGGGGTGGGGTGGGGTTGAGTGGTGTCTGGGGTTTCAGGCCTCAAAATATGTCTGATATGATGAAAAAAAGTTTGCGGCGGTTGAAAATGAATACAGTCCCGTTGGCTCCGCTTCTGCTACTTAAGAGGTATGCATATTTCCGTTTTTTTCTTCAGTAACAGTTTCCTTGCAATAAATAAATCTTTAATAAATCTTTCATGTGTTACTCACATCAACCTAATCTTTTTACGTCCAACGATAGAATCCAGTCAAATATCATCGAAAACCTGAATGCCCCCGCGTCTCATTCCGGTTCGCAATGTAAACACCATCACTGACCACGTCTTCAAGGTAAACATACCGGGGTATAAATTTCTTGACACGAGGACAGTCCCACAAAATAAATGTTAAAAATATTGGAGCGACTGCAGGATCGCTCACGCACTGTCTCCACCAGATTATGAGTTTATACGGACGGACGGTATGATGTTAAGGATTCATGTAATTTAAAAGTAAGTGGCAAAATTGAGATACAAGCAGCTGTACATAGAAACGTTTCTGTTCACAGAAGTGTTGTGCCTCAGAGAGGTGCGTGAGTTATTCTGCAGTCGTGCCAAAATGTTTATACATATCTTATGGGGACAGTTTCCCACTGAAAATCTATTATTTTCTGTTAACTTTACGTATAAAAAACACTAGCCAACATTTCACATCTCAGTTAATAAATCTCCCCAACCCCGGTAATAAGCCCGGTATACCGGGTCTATCAGCTAGTATTAAATAATATATAAGTCAAAGTGCTATTTTGAAAATATTTGCCATTGTTGGTAAATTATATGAACCTGAATAATTGAGCTGATTATAAATGATTCAATATTAAGCTCTGGTGTACAGTGTCCGTGTCCATACATGTAATGTAACAAGGGAACGGCAAAGCGGAGCATCCCTTCGCACGGGAGCATAACAGGGGCGTATCCAGGATTGAGTCAGGGAAGGGGGCCGAAATATTTGACAAAGGCAGTTGATGCATATATTCATGCTTATATATACAGTGAAACCTCGTTGTGTCGAACCCGGTTAAGTCGAATTCCCGGCATGTGTCGAAGTCGAAAGTTGAGTCCCTGCAAAAAAAAAACAGTTGAAACCTTACTTGAATGTTTGGATAACAGTTGTGCACGGCCCCTAATCGTGATTGAGCCATGTCATGGTGACCAGTTTTACGTAAGTAAATCAGGCAAGCCTTTTACTCATCAAGCGCGATAGCCCTGTCGCTCTTCTCGATGTCATGCCGCTGTAATGTTTAGATAACAGTTGTACATGGTCCATCAATCATACCTACGGCCGTTGTGACCAGTTACATAATTAAAACCGGCAAGGATCTTACTCATCTGGTCCTTTGTTTACCTGTTTGACTAATTAGTCGCTCATGATCATTCCTTTCTTCTCTCACCGACATTTATCTAATTCTATTTTTGGTGATACTTGTGTACCTTTTATATTATTAATAATTTATTACAAAATTTGTGTTGTTATTTCATGCAAACATGTGTTAGAACTACATTAAATAGGCCCTATACATGTGTAGTATTTATCAATAATATAATAATAAAGGCGGAAGAAGGTTGAATTTAATTAATATCGGTTGTCTCGAAATCCGGCTGTGTCGAAGTAAGTTCGACTTCGACACAACGGAGTTTTACTGTATATATATATATATATATATATATATATATATATAAATATATATATATATATATATATATATATATATATATCGCAATAATTCTACACAACGTACTAAGGCTTCAGTTCAAATTAGAAGTATCAGTTGTACAAGAGAAACAGACAAAAATATAAAATATATGCAGGATCATACCAAATGAAATGTACAGATAAGTCACAAATCTGAAGATAAATGTTACATAATTTTATTTTTGTGTTTTAGAAAAATGAATCATTATTAGACTAAGTGAAATTATTGGCGGACAGGGAGTACTGGATCCCACCGGGGGAGGGGACATGGCCCCCTGCGGCCCCCCTATAACCTTCGTCCTTACATTGGGTCACACAGTGTGATAATCAGGGGGGGGGGGGATCAGGGCGCTTTATCTTTGACCATGTGACCTAGAAATCTATAGGTTTCTTCCTCTATGGGTAGTTGAGACGTATGTCAAAGACTGAAACATATAGGGATGACAACTTTGTCTTAAATGCATTAACATGTTTTTTTTTCTTAAAGAAGCGGGTCCTATGGAATGATCTTTGAACCCGTGATCTCAATCTCTATAGGATCCTTCCTCAATGAGTACGTCATTCATGCATTTTTTTTCAAAGATGAAAGGTTTGGAGTGAAAACGTTGGCTTAAAATGGTTCCACAAACTTTTTCAAAGAAGTACGTGGGTCCTGTGGTCTTGACCTTTGACCAGTGACCCTAAAGTTGATAGGTTTCTTCATCTGTGGGTGGATGAGCTTTATTTGAAAGATGACAGTTTATTTTGGTCAAATTCTTTGTCTAAAATGGGTCCACAAGCCAATATCGAAAGGACGAACGGATGGAAGGACGCACGAACAAAGGCGATACTATACCCCGTCCTGCAACGTCGTTGCGAGGAGATAATAATTACTGAATTATCAATACACTGGTCGATCCCAACCGAGATAAGTGTGATTGCACTTTTTTAGCGAGGATTTTGAATACGTAATGTTAATTCACGAAATCGAAATTACCGCGAAAATAATACTTTTGTGAATAAGGGGCCTCATCGTCGAAGGCAAGTTCTGTATGTTACCTTTAATCTACGATTGTTATCATAATAATCAGCTCTTTCATACTAAGTAACGACAATGAACACCGGTTTATACTCTTTTTTTTTCCCACTTTGTTTTCAGTGTGTTCTCCTTCAATTTGTACGGCTTTGCGCACATACTACTTTATACCACTAACTCATAAAATGATGGCTACTGGTGTGGGTCATTGTACGGTGACACTAACGAACTCACGCGAAAAACGGAACGGATGAAAAAACGCTAAATGTTAACCTCGGGAACATGAACTGATTACAATACTGAGCGAAAAAAAACTTGAATAACATGAACTACTGATTGAGGGCAGTTTTATATACCTGCCTGTTATTACGACCCAAAGTAGGTCACATACGGCCAGTTGTGTTCATATGTCCTTATACACCGACATTACAGCTTTAAGAACAATCGGCAGCAGACACTGTGTAATATACATATAACACCTGCTAAGTCCATTTCCTGTACATTGTGGGGACTTCACCAAAACACATAAACAGCGGTTCTTAGCATCATCGCCATCATCATCATCATCATCATCATCATCATTCTCTATCAGGTTTTCCAAAACACTATATCAGACTGAATATATTTACAGACACACACACACATATATACATAATATATGTATATATATATATATATATACATAAATGTATATATATATATATATATATATATATATATATATATATAAACACGTTGCCTTATTTTTACAACTGCTTTGTTTCTTGCCTAGATTTATATCCTCATATATTAATTCATACCATATCACAAAACCGGCAGACGAAACTGATTTGTTTAACAAGTGAAAACGTAACTTACGACAAAATTGTGATCATTTATCATTATCAAAATCTTTCATTATTTTATCATTTTATGATAACAGATACATCTGATAAACAAATATGCACATTTAAAACACCAGAATAATGTCTCAAATACTGGCCGTTTACAGAGGAGGCTTGTTTTACATCACTTTTATTGTGGGTATATAGCACTGAGTAACTGACCGAATTTTTCTTTAAAAATCCGCGTCTTGAATATCTTGCAACATTTTTTTATGATAAAAAATAAATCTTTGTGTCAGATGTAAACGCCGAAAATTCCAGATATTTTACCCCTTACAGAGATCGTAATACTTTGAAATGTTCACCTTTCCCACAAAAAGGCATTTTATACAGGGTTGCCTTTCCGCAGAAAAGTGTGTCTTTCCGCTAAAGATGCATCCTACAATCATAAGAAATTTCGCTCAGCGTATACATGATTCTGCCATCCTACAAGCATACCTTCATGCAAGAAGAACTGAATGTTTCAACGGTAACACTTTTATATCATAAACACGATTGTGCAGGGAAAATACTGAAAAAAATATAAGAGACCATAGGACCTTAATGCCTGAAAGTATAATAAATTATAGACTATTTGTATCAGAAAGTATTGGGAATACAGGAGTGGTGAACACCACTGGAAACATATTTTGTCTTAGTGTCATTTTTTTCCTACTTATCAGCTACTAATGTGGAAAACATCTAGGTGTATACCTTTCCAACTGATTAAATTTGTACAAAATGAAAAATTCCTTTCCATACACGTGTTTGCTTGTCTGAGACAGGTGGGGAGGCGTTATTACGGCACCTGCCTAATCATTAGCGTTGACAGAAAAAAAAACTTGCTGTATACTGGTATATATATTTGTTGTGGTAATATAGAGAAAGATCGCTAAGGGCGGTTTTGAACCCTTGAGATGTTTCGAATAGATGTATACATGTGGAAACTCTGATTTGCAGGGCCTGATCCTAACATAAAAGGCTTAGTTAACCATCATATAAAGGAGAATACAGAAGCTCTGTTGCTCGAACAATAGCCCTTAATTGCCCATGCCATATATACCATATAACGTATATTGAATTATACGCATTTCTCAATGGGCGCACTGCAGCGCTGATTATGATATTCCATTTACAGGTCGACTCTAGCGTCACTACAGCCACTCTATTTGGAGTCCGTCATGTTAATTATGTTTGTATATCGTTATATTGCCATACAGTGATAGGCATATTGTATATAATTGTGATGTTGCTGTAAAATTTCGATCAGTATTCTGTCTATGTTTTACCTCAGGCAAGAGGGTTTGCCACATTTTTGTGTTTGTGTGTGTGTGTGTTTGTATGTGTTTGTTCACAACTTAACCCACGCATTCATGAACAGAAGTTTATTGAATTCTCAAGGCATTTCGAAAATGAATTAGTGAAGAATCGATTAGACTTTAGTGTGGATCCGGCACATGATCCGGATTCAGGAAATTCATCAAGGAGTATTTATAAATGTACAGGGCAGCGTACATGAATAAGTGAATGCAAACAAGGCTTGGATTCCTTAGAATGCAGATTACTAGTTTAGTAATTGAAACTGGTTAATTGTAACGACAACAAGATCTCTTTAAGAAATGTATACGTATACATAAAAAAAAATAACCGCTATACGTATACGACAGTAGACATGTTTCAGATAGAACGGCTAGACATATGATAGACAATCAGATCAAAGCTCGCTCCTGAAAATTTGCAGGGCTATACTCGATTACTTAGTGGTACAAAGTGTATATATATATATATATATATATATATATATATATATATATATATATATATATATATATATATATATATATATCATTATTATAACATCAAATGACACAATGGAAATATCTCAATACGGAAACTATTAAATTAACATTTATCGCAATATATATATATATATATATATATATATATATATATATATATATATATTTATTTATATATATATATATGTATATGTGTATATATGTATATATGTATATCATTATTATTATCTTTATTATTATCTTTATTATTATATTATTAGTAGTATTAGAATTACATTTATTGCAATATATATCATTATGTTAATCACTAGTAATCATGTTTAAAACAAGTTAATCACTAGCAAACTTTTTTAAAACATGTTAATCCCCTGTAAACATGTTGAAAACATGTTAATCACTAGTGCACATGTTTAAAACATTTCAATCACTTGTTAAACACATTTTATGTTTCAGTCATTGCACCACCATCCCAATCAGCATAAATGGTGTTTAGAAACATGATTATTTCTAAAATCTGTTTCTAAATGAAGCACAACCACGAATTTTAAAACGCACCTTAAGATTCATTTTTAAGAGTGCTGCTGTGCTACAGGACCGACTTGCATGAAAAGGTTGTTTCACACATCTCAGTATATCAGTTAATTTGTATTATTTCGCGAAGTGGTTAAATCGTTATTATTTTTACTACAGTTGTAGAGTGAATTGACACGCTGCGCCCACAAACCCCCTGACGACCATTAATACACGACCGTGTGGGCTGGTATGTTTGTAAGTCATACGAGGGAACGCACTGCAACACAGTTTAACGGAATATTTATCGCATATAGGCGTTGTTAGAAAGTACACAAACATACCTAACGATTGGTCTGGGTAATTTCAAGTGACAGTGTACTTGTAGGCCACAGGGCTTTGTAAAACAATAACGAATATATTTCCTTCCTCGTCAAGCTTTAAAGTGAGGCCATCCATACAAGATACTAAGGCACTCTGGCGCTGTTCGGAACTCAGGGATTGATCTGGCGTTGTCGGCTTTATGTCTTTTAGCTATTCCATATCTGTCTTTTTTTAAGCTGTTCCTATTGCCGAAGGGACGCTTTTTTGTATTTAAATTTTGTTTTTTTTTTACTGGGGGGGGGGGGGGGTGGTTCCCATGCAGACCATTCAAGCTTGAGCACTCGAGAACCATGTCCTCAACCGTATTATACGGTCCAAAGACTCTTGATCCCGGCTTAATTTCTGCTTCTACGGGTCCAAATCATGGCCGAACTCTCTCAGCAGATAAAATCTGACCTTGACTCTCTCATCGGGTTATGTTTATCTCTTGTGTCCCTGGCCTTATTGAATGCCTAGAGATTTATCCCTCTAAAGCATTTTACATATTTTTCGTTTTTCGATTTTTAGTAGCATACAATAATATTTGTAGCCGCAAGTCAAATGCCGAAATGATACACCGCTAAGACAACATGGTTATGCGGAAACCTTCATCTTTAATATATAGGAAGCATCATACTTAGCCATGGACGAAATGCCTGGAAACCATATTAGAAATCGAAAAAGAAACAGAGAACAATGTGGATATCTTAATATAAAACAACACATCCCGAGTATTTGGAAAAGTGGTATTTAATCAGTAAAAACGTCAAGATATTTCACAAATGTGTACATCAGAGATCACCGTGTGGTTCAGCAAAATGATTGCATCATATTTATTCTTCATGATGAAATACACATGTAACAGAAAAAACTACCGATCTTAAACACAAACATCCCAATTATTACTAAAGTTTAGCCTAAAATGTAACAGTGCACAACAATATCGGTCTCTCATCACCAAAGACATAAATAAAAAAACATGATTTATAGTGCAGCAAAGAACCTTAACGCGCATGCGCTCTGTACCTGACGCCCATCTGCTGTGTCCGGGTAAAATCTGATGAGTAACCGTTGTGGTTTTCGTCAAGTGAAATTAGATACTTGGTGTGCGTTTTGGCGATTTGTATGGTTGGTTGTGAACCGAAGCTAGATTGCACTAAAACGCAACTTGGTCAAAAACAAAATGGCATCTCTGAAATGACGAAATCAATGTCAATATTTGTCACATTTCCTAAAAAAATATGCGGGAGTTTTTTTTATGGAAACTAGTTACTAAACATATTTTAAGACCCTAAATGAGATTGTTTATCTATATTTCTCTATTAAGCTTGTTGTGGTTTTTGTATTTTCAAGCCAAACTGACCCTGAAGCGACTGTGTTTCAACCCGTGTGCACTCAATGCCCAATTACATATATGTGCTTGTTCCAGGGCCAGGTCTACAGATGTTTAGGCCCCATAACTTTAATTTTGTATGAAGGCTTTATATCCCATCTTCTGTCAGCGCATAACCAACAACCGTTCTCGGATCAGCTTGCATTGGTCCGGCAACTGGTTAAACCAAAGCCCTGAACCGTATAATTAAATGTTGTAAAAACACACCCTATATGTAGAGGCACTAAGAGGCATCGTGTACCGTTAAAGATGTTCTAACGTTTAAAATTTTAAACATTGCCGAGTATGTTCTTTCAAATTCAATGTACCGGACCCGAACATTCGTCATTTGTCTCAGATAGGTGTCGCTATAGTCCGGTGGGAAGTTCCTCGACGTTACAACCATAAAAAAAAGCATAATGTGTCATACTGCACGTAATATTAATTTTACCTCTGGTTGTGACGTCATACTGCCAAGACTATTTAAAATGATAGTGTTCCAGTAAAAGCATTCAATGACGTATATTTCGACTAGCAGGGCAAATATGAAAAATATTAAAATTTTCCGTGTTTGCATTTTATGTGGTTCATGATTTCGAGGTCCTGACTGCTATTGACATATGCATATGCCAATCCGTATATATGCATAAATATATAAAATATAACTAAATGTGGTCGAACAATGGTCCTGAGAGGACCCCGCGTTACTACTAGTGCTGGACTAGTTTACATATGGGTGAAAAATTAAGTTAAATTTGAAAAATATCACAAACAGGAACAGGTTTTTATCAATATGCCTGAGGAAAAAAATCCTACTGGATCAAATGATATTAAAGAAGATATGTATGAAATAATGTGTGCAACAGAAAATCACCCAATGTAGTCTGTTAGCCATATTTGATTTTGAGCAAGTCTGGAGCCCTCATAGGCACCAATGATCCCTGTGAAATTGGGAAAGCTGAAGTATGTTGTTGTTGAGTTATCATGCGCGAAAGAAAATCAGCGATTGGGCAGTGGCAGCCATATTGTAATGCCGACAGGTCTGTAATTCAATAGGTCTGGAGCCCTCATGGGAACTAAATCATCCCTGTGAACTTGGGAAAGCTGCAGTGTGTTGTTGTTGAGGTATCGCGCGCGAAAGAAAACAGAAATTGGGTTGTGGCGGCCATATTGGGATTCCGACTGATCTGTTGTTCAATAGGTCTGGAGCCCTTATAGGTAACAACCATCCCTGTAAATTTTGGAAAGCTGCAGTATGTTGTTGTTGAGTTATCGCGCGCGAAAGAAAATCAGGGATTGGGCTGTGGCGGCCACATTAGAATTCCGACAATTCTGTAATTCGACAGGCCCGGAGCCCTTATAGGTACCAATCTTCCCTGTGAGTTTGGGAAAGCTGCCGTATGTTCTTGTTGAGTTATCGTGCGCGAAAGAAAGTGTCACTGACGGAAGGACGGAAGTACGGAAGGGCGGACTGACACGGTGATCACTATAGGGCACCGCTTGTCAAGCGGGGCCTTAATAATATAATTGGTAAATATGGAAGTCATACGTTGGCACATTAAAACACTCTAATCTGTGCTAATCTGAGTTTAAAAATAAAATTTAAAACGTTGAAGCAGGAAATATGAAAGCATTATCATTTTAATGTGTGTGCTGGGTTCTTTCGTATTCAATATTTGAGCGAATAGTTCGGAATCTACAACAGTTCTAGCGAGACGGTATACAATACCATTTTGATGGTGATATATATGTAAAACAAAGAAAGGCTTTTCGACGAAAAAAGAAAATCTAAACCTGTGATGTCCGAGACCTTGAGGTCGAGTCTAACTCTACCTTCTCAGAGTCCGACTTTTTTGTAACACGAATCAAAGTCCAAGTCCAATACATATCTCTTTATTAATACTATATTTGATGTAAGTTTGAGATCCTCGTGTATATTTTTACATTAGTTTACTTCGATGCAGAGCTAATGGCAACACTTAGTGTACGTCTAGTCTTATTTTTGTAATACTCTGTTCGCATGCGCACGTCTTTGCAAAATGCAAGGTTTAAAAAAAGGGTTGGGACTCCAGGCACTATTTTTTTTCAGAAATCAGTGCGCGAGGGCGTTTTTTATGCTTCGATAAAAATGTCATATGATCAGGGAAAAGCATGATAATAGGAGAATTATTTGCCAAACAGGTAAAAGCAATACATAACAAAGGAAATCTGATCAAAATTGTAAAATTTCGTCTTTTTTAAAGAAATGGCCGAGCTACTTGAACACAAATTGGTAAGTTTCTATTGAAAATAAAAATAATTATAAAATTAATGTAAACCATGGCTACAGTTCTCCGTCACTATTTGCATACACACACACATACACAAACACACGTCAAGGTAATGTCCTAACATGGCTCACTCCTGTCTGCCTATCATCAATTCTTTAAGTAAAACAACAATTAGTTTATCGTATTTCAATTAGACAGTCGGGTGTGTTTGTTATGTGTAATGATTTTTCATTTAGGTACACCACAACAGCTTTGTAATTAAGTCAGTCGTACACCATTAACGGTGTTTCACAGACCATAAACTGACACTTAGCAATTTGTACACGGGCTTTTAAACGCCGGCATGTTTTTTAGCATAAAAATAGAGTGTTTACACATATATATATATATATATATATATATATATATATAGATTTATATATATATTTGAAATGATAACACAGCTCAATAAGTTAGAAGTTTATGTATACATACATACATACATACAAATAAACAAAGCACGTTGGCCGTGCGTGTCTATTGATTAAGTTAAAGATACCCCTGAAGACTTAATCCTATATAGCAACTTATCAAAATGAATAGTTCGCAGTATAACAAAAGAACACTTGCTGGATTCTCCTGATTAAAATTAAATTCAAAAGCAATATAAATCTACATCATTACTTAACTTAGGTTTCGTGCATAAAAATTACATGTATAATTCAAAATAAGTGTAAATTAAAGACATCCTTCACATGAACTGTATTTACCCATGATTCATAGCGACAGGAATGCATCCCAACAAAGGCGCAAAGTCTCCAGGTCTGTCGCGTGCGCATGCGCGAACACCATTGCTCTTGTTACATTCCTGTTTTGGCAGTCACGGGCCTTGGCGAAAAAAGGAATGGACGGTGCCCAATCCACTATGGTTTTGTTTTCTAACCGTTCTCCCAGAAGGCCGGTTATGTAAATGTCATCAATATAAAATATAGGAATCTCTAAACTTGCTTTGTATAGATCACTTATAATATCGGATGTGAACACAATACCCACCCCAGACATGTAGCGGGGATGCTTTTCCCGGGGGTAATCCTCTTTGTTGACACACCATTTTGGAATGTTTGGGCAAATTAACGGTGGGTAAGTTGGATGATAATGTCCATAGATAGTTCTTTTGTTCCCACTATATTGACCAGCTAGCCATGTCATGATCAACTTCACATTAATAATGACGTCATCATCAGATTTGATGACGTAGCGTGCATTTTTACAATAATGAGTGATGTAATTGAAAGCACTTAGTCCCTTGTAGCTTAGAGTCTTGTAGGTATCGATAAAGTCTCCAATAATCAAATCTGTGTGCGAGTGGTACTCGTGTATTAAATTGATTGGTACAAGTCCTTGGTTACCGTCACTGGCTGACAACCCCATCACGAATACAACACGGATATTCCATTTTTCACGTACCTGGTAACTGCTGAACTTCTTGCGAATAAGGTCTCTCCTCTCCCGCTGGTTGGCGCCTGAGTAAACGTACAATAACGTCACGTCACCCGGACCCTGACAAATACTCTCGTTAAACAGCAGGAGTTTTGGGTGGTCGGGCAGACCATCCGCTCCGACCGAGCTCCGTGGGACTATTGGCCCTAAAAATGGATAGTGAATTTTCCTGGCGGTCCAGATGCCCCCGGTTCCATAAGATATGATCAGGAAAAATCCGACAATGAGCAGACTCACCGGCAAAAGTAACCTCAGAAACTGTCGGTTGACCATCACTCGCCTAGAATCGTCTGAAATCTAAGAGTTACCTTGTGAAACGTCACCACTGTACGCTAAGCGTCATTGATTCGCTATTTCTTCGGTATTTAGGTTATACTTGGTATTTTGAGTAATCTTGACCGTGTTGGGCTGGTGATACCGGTGTTGGCGTCCCTATAAATCCAGAGGGGTCCGACCTCGCGTGGCCGGCCACGGTCAATCACCTTTGCCTGCGGAAACAGCTTTGTAACTACGCATGCATCGGTCACCGAGTACTGGGTACACAGTTAGCTTGTTTAGGGTTCTTGGGCCAGAGACATACTGCGCTCAAGCGGGACCCGCTTCAGTGGTTAACCAGGCAACGCTAATAACACCTATGAGGTAAGGCAGTGTTCAGCGAGCCTCATCACAATGAACATTGATTGACACCATCTGCCCGCAGACGTTATTGTGTCGTGACTTCTCTGAGTGTTTCGTAGTCTGTCTTTATCAATATGTGGTTCTGACCGATTGCTTGAAGTTTTGGAACCATGTATGACCAGCAAGTTGGGATATTGATCAATGAGATGAAAAATAATGTTTTAGGATTATCCTTTTAAAAATACACGGCATTATTCAAGTTACAAACATTATATTGATCAATTGTAAATACAATGATATACTTTAAACATACTGAATGATATAATAATGTTTGATATAAGAAAGCATGATATATATTATTGTTTTATATAATAAATACATTATAACATAAAATATTATATTGAAGATTCTAAATAACACACACACATGTATATAACAAAGACTGTCTTCACTAACATGTGATCCAGTGATGGGTCGTCAGCAGTGTAAGAGGCCCCCCCCCCCCCCCCCGGGCCCCCGCTCCATACCTGGACACACACATTCGAGGACGGACGCTCAACATCTCTCACGATGCAAAGAGTCAATGTGTAGAGAAGGTATTAACATTATAGTCATAGTCATCGAGATTCTTGTATATACAAACACTGCATTCAAAGCATACTTACTGAGTAATGTCTATAACACGAATAGATTCGTAAGCCAAATGCCTATATCTATCCATATAGAAAATCCGGGGCATTCATGTCCGAGTGTTTCACTAATTAGGCCAGAGGTCTTTACCGTTAAACCGGCTTATTCGGTTTTCTAACCTGTATCAAATAAAGAAAATATCTTGGATATGTATAAATATATATATATATATATATATATATATATATATATATAATGTAATTTTTATCAAACAGTCCGAGAGTTTAACTCATGTTCGATTTATGACACTACGGTCCCGATTTATGACCGTAGTGTTATAAATCGAACATGAGTTAAACTCTCGGACTGTTTGATATACATTACATTATCTCTCTCTCTCTCTCTCTCTCTCTCTCTCTCTCTCTCTATATATATATATATATATATATATATATAGACACACAAATATGTGCACACATATATCCACACATACACATATACACATATATATGCACACGTATATTCATATACAAACATATACATTTACACACATTTATACATACATATACATACATATGCATGCACACATATATACACATACATATCCACACATTCATATACGCGTACATATACACACATTTACACAAACACATACATATACAGTAAAGGTTCGTTTATCAGAAGACCGTTTATCCGAAAAGTTATTGATCCGAAATTGTAAACTTAAAACCGAAAATGTGATAATTTATCCGAAATTCAAACCATGAAAAAATCCGAATGGTTGAACAAAAGATATCCATCTTCCAAACTAATGTACAACGATTAACGTGTATTACAGATAAACCCCGATTAATTAGTGCACTCGAACGCTAATAGTCACCGTACCGCCGGTCCTGTTGTCCTCGGCTCGCCGAGGCTAGAATGATTATCCAGATCAAACAATACTTTTATGTACCAGACCTAACTGAAATTACAAAAATGATAATGTGTGAATGAAAGGACTACTTTGGCTCTTGATATTTGTTCCGCGAGTGGCCTAGGGTTAGAGTAGGATCATGGATGAATTTTGAATGTACACGGTATTGTTAATTACTCAGAATTCCATATGCCGTTTTTTGCAAAAACGAATCAGGGAATTTCCGTGAATTCAGCGTCGGCAGAACCATAGCCGGAGATATCCCCTCAAACTCAAAGATTTCAAGGTGAAGTTGCAAACACACCTGTATCAGAGAAGGGCAAGACGACGCATTCTGCATTCTTTTGTTAATGATTTTTCTTATTTCGAAACTTTTTTTTTCATTTCAACGGTAATTTAGTATGTATGTATGTATGTATGTATTATTATTATTATTATTATTATTAATAATAATAATAATAATAATAATAATAATAATAATAATAACGGTAATAATAATAATAATAATAACAATAATAAAATGAAAATAAGCCCATTACATATTTTTAAAATGCTTGGCATATATATATATATATATATTTATATATATATATATATATATATATATATATATATATATATAAGTGTGTGTGTGTGTGTAGGTTTTTCCTGCCGGATAATAATTTCAAGTACATTAATTTCTAGTGCAGTTAGTGTATCGGATGTGCTGACGCCTGGTGGACAAGTAGGTACTACAAGAATGGTTGGTTGATCTCCTGCCAGTGGGAACATGTGACAGCATGGGCAGATAGAGAAACTAAGAAAAGCTCAATACCTTTGCTCAGTTAAAACGTTGTCAGCTTGGTGTGCTAGTGACTGTGTACGTAATCTGATATGCAAACGTATAACTAAATGGCGGCAGAAGCAAACCCCGGCATGTTGTCTCGTGATATCAAGTATAACCGTATGTCTGATTTTCACAGGCAGTTTATTTGAAGATATGTGGCATTTTAGAATAAAGCACGATACTCGAAAGTAAATATAACACGTTTCTGTGTAATATAAAGAAACTGCTTTACCATCCGCCCGATGTAGCGCATTCGCAACAACTTCCATTAAAGCGAAGAAACAGGTCCGAAGAAGATAAAAGAAGAATACCTAACCGGTTTTAAGCTTGAATAATCTTGATTTGTTACGTTGGGTTTAACGACCACAAGATGACGCGCGGGCCATATTATAGTTTTGCGCTTCTGGTCGCACCCGAGGCTTATCCACTCATGTACAAAGGTAACGAAATGGTTTTGGAACGAAAGAATTGCAGATACCATGGAAACTTAAGGAGAACAAATCATGTTGCATGCACATATATGATATGCACATATCATAATCATATTGCATAACATGTGAAAATGCCGTTTTCATATTTATCTCTCAAGGTAATTCAAAGTCCTGTTTTTATGGTTGCGGATCATTATATGCCTGGATTCTAGGAAATCCTCTGTAATGGTATTAATATTTCCCTTTTCCATGATTCCTTCAAACCATTCCTTACAGTATATCTTGGGAATGGACATGACGGTATCATTCATGTGCTTGCTGTTTTCATGAAGTGATGCACACTAATCTCCATATATACTGGTGAAGATAATCATGATTAGTCTCCCTATGTATTTTTTTTTATTAAAGTAAAAGCTAACCCCCTCTCGCACTTAGTCCATGGAATAGAACAATTTTCTTGTTATCGTGGTGTAACTCATATAATATATACTTGTACCTAAACGGACCAAACAACCCCGTTAAATTTGTATTGTATTAAACAACCTGAACGTGAAAATAGTGTCCATCCAAAACACGGGCATCGCTATATGCTCTTGTTCTTCCAACGGCTCTAGGACAACTACCCCCCAGACAATTACCCCCCGGACAATTACCCCCCAACAATTACCCCCTGGACAATTACCCCCCAGACAATTACCCCCCGGACAATTACCCCCCGGGACAATTTCCCCCTTGGACAACTACCCCCCTAGACAATTACCCCCGGTACAATTACCCCTCGGACAACTACCCCCTGGACAACTACCCCCATGGTATAACAGCACATTTAAAGTACACATAGTACAAACTAAAAGTAACACTTTCCGATTGTAAGTAAAACAAATACCTGTGATAATATATTTCAAACCAAGCATAGGTACATACATCATTTGTAAAAATAAAAAAAATCCATTACATCAAGTTTTTAGTAGCTGTTTACTAGTTCTAGGCAATGCCTCTCAGATGATTGTATTGTGTATTGTAAAAATAAATTGTAAATATATGGTAAAAAGACCATTACATGAAATATGCTTTACATTGGCAAGTTGTAAAACAAAAGCTTTGTAAACATATGGTCCATATAACCACCCGTAAACTTACAATATAATTCGATACGAATAGGGAATACCATTCATTCTGATCCATTCTTACAAGTCTCTATAAGTAATATCATAATAAGTAATAGCATGATATTATTATCTAAAGTTATTTTCTTTTTATTTTTTTTTGTTTGCAATTAATTTTATTTATTTCTTTTTGTTTTCTGTGCTACTCATTAGCAACACAGAATATATTTAAATGTATAAGGTGTTCTTAAAATGTGCAATTTATATTATGGGGGTAATTGTCCAGGGGTAGTTGTCCGGGGGGTAATTGTACCGGGGGGTAATTGTCTGGGGGGTAGTTGTCTGGGGGGTAGTTGTCAAAGGGGGTAATTGTCTGGAGGGTAATTGTCCAGGGGGTAATTGTCGGGGGGTAATTGTCCGGGGGGTAATTGTCCAGGGGGTAGTTGTCCTGTTGCCTCTTCCAACATAGGCACAAACCCGCGTACACAAACAGCCCTACGTAAAGTCGCATATGGGGTATATGAGCGGTTCCGTTCCACGCGACAGAATAATTTTCTTAATATTAGTAACTGCTTATATGGTTTATATTGAAGGTCTTCACGAGTATCCGATCCTGGGTTTCGTAATAGCAAACTCTTCCCCAAATATTCATTTTAGTACTAAACTTTAGCGACAAATATGCAACTTTGTTTGTTCATAACATACCCCACAAAATCATGAACGGAATCTCATGAAATGTTTTGGGCATTTCAAGATGGACAACCACAGAATCGATTTGATTTTGGTGTGGATCCGGAGAATGAACCGGATTATGGGAAATGTTCAAAGAATAACAAAAAATAAGTCAACTATGCACGAAAGAACCTGGGAATATAATTAGAATAACACGGTTTTCGGATCATATAGGGCTCCACAGAGAGCGGAGGTTTGCATTCTTTAGAATGCAGATATCTAGTTTGATATCATTTTGCTGCACACATTTACTAATGGACTGGCAGACCTACCGGTTTCCCTACCCAAACTGAGCGCAAGTGTTTTTTCTATATTATTGCTCATAAAAAGTACTGGCAAAAATACAAATAGCTATATTTTGCATGTACAACCCTCAATTTATCCATTAAACCTTTCAATCGAACTTAGGAATTGGTTTATAATACAACGTATATAAATATACATTTACATAGAGAGTATATGTCTCTCTCTCTCTCTCTCTCTATATATATATATATATATATATAAATACACATATACATTCACTAACACACATATATACACATACAAATGTATATACATTTACATAAATATGCATTGTACAAACTATTCGGATTTTTCCTGGTTTGGATTTCGGATAAATGGTCACATTTTTTAGTTAAATTTCAATTTCGGATAAATAAGTTTATTGGATATTCGGTCTTCTGAAAACGAGACTATCATATGACATGTAACAGTTATGCCATAAGCATTTTTGTACGCTTTCATATATGTAAATGTATATTCAAGATATTATCTTGGGGGAGGGGGTGGGGTGGTTTTTGTGTGTCCTATGAATATGTAACGAAACGTGTGTTTATATATGTACATAAATATTTGTGTTAACAAAACATGCCAGTTTTGTATGAAAGAACATTTAGAACGTCAGAAAATTTAATATATTTTATTAAATAATATTTTGTTTTGGATGTAAGTTGACTGACATATGAAACAAATTAACAATACATGAATATAAAATGAGGCTCGCGCGCGCACACACACACACACAACCACACACACACACACACACAACCACACACACACACACACACACACACACACACACACACACACACATATATATATATATATGTATATATATATTTGGCAAGAACATTTGGCTGAACATATGATGTAAAGAAAGTATTTGCTCGTAAATTTACGTTATCGCACAGTGCATAAGATTCAGAGCACTTTCCAGAAATAAGTTTAAGTAAATCGGTATCCACCCGTCATACTTAATCATATGATCGCATTGTGGACAAATGATTGGCTACATGTGGCTTTATTTATTTGTGCAAATGGTAACTGTGATTCCCCGGACAGTTTCATTAGAACGATTGTTTATCCCAACAAAATGGTGTGTCCCGTGGTTTTCGGATAAACGACGTTCTATTTTACTTGTCCTAAGGGATTTGTGCGAAGATTCTCAGGAATTATTCATTCCCGTATTAAATCCATATAGCACAGGGGACACGGAGATAAAATAAGTTTGTTTCCACAAATCTGTGAATGAAAGCAAATAAAGTGACAGTTTTCTAAACAGTTATTCACGTGACGTCACGACCACTCGAAGAAACATGCATGTACAAGTGGAACCCCACAATTACGACCACCTTGGGGACTGACCAAAGTGGTCGTAATTTTGGGGTGGTCGTATTTGTGGAACTCCCAAGTTCCTGGATCGTATATTCGGAACTACGAGGAGTGGTCGTATTTGTGGTGGTGGTCGCCATTGCGGGGTGGTCGCAAGGCGGGGTTCTACTATATGTTGTGTCATAAACCGCACAAGCATACCAAACCACATACTTGGATTAGAAAAAAGGGCTCTTTGTACACTGGGCACATATAGTCATGCTGCATAGACACGCTATAATCGAACTCAAGCTCCTTCCATTTTACCACTGCTTTCTTTAGCAATGTTTGCTTGATATCGCTTCCAGGAAGTTGGCACAAAGCCAACATTTCTTTTAATCATATCAAAGAGAGCCTTAGTATCACGGGTCTTCCCGGTTATGAAACTGACAATGTTCTCAAATTTGTACATTACGGGACCGAAGCCATGTGAAGACTGTTAACTTAATTTGAAACATAATGGAACACAAAAAAAATAATAAAACTTGGAACACCTGTCATCCACTTGTCAGCCAATTCATCTATCACCAAATAGCATGAAAATCACAGTGGTCCGTTTTCTTCACTTTTACCTCTGTAAATTGCAAAATTCATTCCCGGGTGTCCTTTGCTCTTGTTATCTGACATTGTTAAGCAAATCGGAAACTCATTATTATAATATTTGCAAACATGAGTATCAATGGCAGTCGAGCAATCATTAAAAATTGCCCTGTCCTTCAATCATGCATACACGGGCCTCCGTTTACCGTTCCTGTTTCGACACCGTTGACCCTCACCCATCGCCATTAGTTATTTGGTCGTTCCGAATTGGCGAGATAACGAGGGTTCACCGTATTCACAGTCCTAAAACTTAAATCAGTTCTCGTTAACCAAGGGCGTTTGTTTTTGGAACTCTGCCCAACACTGTCGTAATATCGTAGTTCCAGCTGCGTGCGCATGCGCAAACAATACAGGTAGCTTCCGCTTGCATTCTCCTAGACCTGCAAAAAATGGAATGTATCTACTCCAGTTAATTGTGGTCTTTTCTTTAACTCTCTCCCCTAACAGACCAGTGATGTACACGTCATCGATAAAAAAGATCGGGATTTCTAAACTTGCTTTATAGAGGTCACTTATAATGTCAGTTGTGAATACTATACCCACACCGGACATATAGCGTGGATGCAACTTTCTTGGGTAGTCTTCTTTCTTAACACACCATTTTGGTTGGTACGGGCAAATAAACGGTGCATATCTTCCGTGATAGTGACCAAAAATCGTCCGCTTGCTCCCCTGATACCGCGTTTCCAGCCACGTCATTATCTGGTTCACATTAACTATGGCGTCATCGTCCGTTTTGATGACGTAGCGCGCATTAGAACACATATGCGTGATATAATTAAACGCTGTGAGTCCCTTGTAACTCAAATTTTTATACGAGTCCACAAAATCTCCAATAATCAAATCCTTATGTTTCTGGTGTTCATCAAGCAAGTATTTTGGAATGCTTCCTTGCTTTGCAGCGTCTACTGTTAAACCGAGTAAAAATACCACGCGGATATCCCATCGCTTTTGAACTGTTGGGTCACCGTACGTATTTCGTATAATGTCGCGGTTCTCACGTCGGTCAATTGATGTGTATATATACATCAGAGTTAAGTTAGATTGACTAGTACATAAGGTTTTGTTAAATAAAAGCAGCGTCGGGTATGCCGGCAATCCATCTGGTCCGACGGAGCTCAGTGGGACAGTTGGTCCATTGAAGGGAGGTTTACTTTGCACTCCATGACCTTTGGAGTCTTGTAGGTTGGTTCCTGTTCTAGTTTGGAATAAAGGCACGATCACTAGGGAAGCAGTGTGTCTGCTAACCGGTATGAATATGAGTATCATTCCCAGAAATCCCATCAAAATTATAGCTCCAATACATTTCTTTTTGAACGGTGTCATGGTTAATTCTTCCAGCTTACAGCAGATGTCTCGAATGTTAAGGCGATTCCCAACAAGGATCTCAATTCGGCTATAAAGCTCATTCGTTTTGGTGTCAATCCGACTGCTTCGTATTTTGAACCATCCGGATTATTGAGGTGTTACTGTAAACGTGACACCTTTGAAACAACACAGCTTCCATCGGCTGGGCACAGGAATTTTCAATTTGAATACGAAAACGCAGATTTCGTTACACTACTTCCGGTCTTTTCCACTTAAGGCTAAGTATGACGTCACACGTCATATGTACATGTTTTCCAGAACGGACTCCCTTCAAAGATCACAACTTGTTTTCTCCCTGAAGATCGCTGTTCAGGACCTGATCATGTCAACCTGAAAAAGAAAAAATAAGATTAGTCATTAATTTAAACTGATTTTCTAAAAAGAAAAAAAACAGAACGTCATGATGTTTGTAATAATCACGCCTTAGCCTTCACAGTGAGTGAAAAGTGGAATAGCCTGATTATCATGGCAACTATCAATAGGCCTGCTGACAATCATGGATACGGCTGTGGATCCCGTCATTAACATATTGGTGACTAATTTTTAAACTCTTATATCAAATGACCACAGCAATTTACTCGCATACCTGTTACAAGTTATAATATTGTGGATATATATTATATATATATATATATATATATATACATATACATTATATATATATATATTAAACGAACACGCAGATTTTCAAGCACACAAATATAGCCAACCATTATGTGCAATAATACATGTGTGGCGTGCGAATGCAATTTGCGAGAATAGTGCTAAATTTAATTGCAACGAGATGTTATCCCGAGATGAATCATATACGTAATTATTGGCTTCCATACGTACAAAAGGCACATGCTGGACCTAACGTTTGACTATTGTCCAAAATAGTAATTGAATTCCGTGCAGGCGAGCTGGGAAGTCTTTATAACTTATTTTATACGGGGTAGGCAGATGGGAATACAATACCAGTTATGCCAATAGTATACATACGCGTTGTTTGTGCTTGATGGATCGAGCCTTCTGTGTGTTGTGCGGCGTTAATACGATTGACTTTCCAATCATAAAAAAAACTAGATGTGGTCGAACAATGGACCTCAGAGGGTCCCCCTTTACTGGCAGTGCTTGACTAGTTCACATATGGGTAAATAGTTCAGTATATAATTTTAAAATATAATAAACTGAAACAGGTTTTTCTCAATATGTGGGGGAAATTCCTACTGGTTCTAATCATACTAAAGAAGATATGTTTGAGGTATTGTGTGCAATAAAAAATCACCGTTTGGGCTTTGACGGCCATATTGGAATTCCAACAGGTGTTATACGATTGGTCTGGAGCACACATCGATACCAATCTTCCCTGTGAATTTGAGAAAGATCAAGCATGTATACTTGTTGACATATCGCGTGCAAAACAATATCACTGATTCTGCTCGGGCGGCCATATTGGAATTCCGACAGGTTTGTAATTCAAAAGGTCTGGAGCCCTCATAGTTACCAATAATCCCTGTGAATTTGAGATAGATCAAGCATGTTGTTGAGATATCGCGCCAGACAGAACGCGTCATTGACGGAAGGACAGCACTACGGACTGACGGACGGACAGACGGACGGACTGACACGGTTATCACCATAGACAGTTTCATGTGACGTCATACAAACTGGCCAGTCAGCCCAGCATCCATACTGGAGTACACGCTATGCTGCCAAGCTGACCTCCACATGGCCCAGCAAGTCTGCTTGAAACTGCAAGCTTTGTTACATGTTACTATGTCTGCAGTATTGTAAACTTTTCTGCTATAATTAACTGTGGAATTGAACCTGTTAGGGATAAGAAATCATTTTAACCAGGTTAACATAGCAAAGGACCAGCGTGAATCGTGTTGGACTGGTGACTAGCCAAGACAGTGAGAATGATAGTGCCCATATAAAAACCCTAAATTTGCAGAGCTGGATTAAACCCGATATCCTTGTCTATTCCTATTTTTTGGCAAGATTATTTTTTTTCTAACCTTTACTGGACTTCGGTTCGTTTTCCATAAGTGTTTGAGCTAATGGTTTAATGCAAAGGAAGGATAATTTCAGTGACATATAATTATCAAATATCATGTATACAATTGTTAATTCTGACATGTGTTTCTTCTTGATACGTACATACTGACCTGTGCCGGAGCCAGTGTCTTATGAAGAAAGATAATCACAAGTGTATATTCCCTTTTAAACGCTTCTAATAGTGCCATTAAAAGTGAAATATTTTCAATTAAATGAATAAATGAACTTTATATTTGTGAACACATATATATGTATGTATGGCATAAGAATTATATTTTATACTTTTAAACAACTATTTAAATTACAAGTTATATATATAGTACATTAAGTATATTAAGTATTTAGGTCTACATGGATGGATGGCTCAATTAAGTGAATGATAAGTAGATACCCCACGCTAGGGTACTGGCAATTCACTACGTATCTTCCGGGGCTGGCCTTAAACACGGAACGCGGAAAAGGGGCCTGATTTTCTGAACGGAACACAAATATAAAAAGGTGTCATTAATTTCGAATAGATGACATAATTTATAGTAATAAACGTTTTTCAAAATATACGATTTGTTAAATTTATGTTTTAGACCCTGCTCAACGTCGGTTCCGTTTCGTGTTTTTAGCCCCCCCCCCCCCCCCCCCCCCCCAGGAGGTGTGAGTGGGGCCTTTTGTTTTGACTTTGCCAAACTGATGTCAAAAGGCCGAACCGTAGTGAATGGGGTACTGGCCTGTACTCTAGCTGCGTTTATCCTCTAGCATGGCTCAGTGAGGCTGTCGCCTGGGACGCTGTGACGTCAGTGCAAAGGATATCTAGGGCACAGCTTTTCAAGCGGGGCCCTCATTATTGGCATCTGGAAATTTCGAACTTCTAAATGGTTTACATGTTTTTTCTAGCTAATACTTTTTGCCTGCATCCGTAATTCATTTTGTGTGAAATGCGAACCATATCAATTTACAAGAAATATCTTTATTTCTATGTTGTCTTTTCTGAAATCTCCATTGTCAATACTATTTCTACTTGTCTTTATTCCCTGTCATATTTATAGGTTTTCTTACCCGGATGTGATCATTGCCTTTTCTATAATATGAAATACAGAACCATAAGTTTGAACCATTACTCTATTACTGGTTGATCTCCCGTGTGCAAACAAAGCTTATGTATATGTGAGTATATGAATATATGAATTAAAATATATAAAATATATAGACATATGATAAGAAAAAAAAACACAGTTTGCAAATGTATACCAGAGGCAATTATATGATGCATGTGTAGAACCTTCATATAAAGATTCGAAAATATTTTTTACTCATGGGCAAAATAAGTGCATTTTCATTTTGTGACGGGAAACAAACCATTCCACAAAAAAAAAAAGAAATAATTAGAACTGCACCAATCCTCAATTAAAACTGCAACTTTTCCGTTTACATTTGCAAATAAAAGAGGTCAATTACATGTTAAAATATACCAGGCTTAACTCCTGGTGACCGGTGGCTTAGCACAAGCTTGTCCCGAGCATCAGGCGTTTTCATTATAGGCCCTATACACCGTCTGTTGTATGAATTAACTTACTTGATATGCTGATACACAACCCGTTCAACAGTGCGTGCCCCGGTGTTACGTATTGCTTAATACCGCTTACAATAAACCCACGCGTGCTTCAGCATAAAATATTTGCGTCATTAAGTATTTTGGGGAATTAAAGATTTCCATATAGAAAGTTTCCGTTTGGGGAATTTGGCAAGTAAACATCCTGACCATTCCCTTATATTTTTGATTTTGTAATAAATGAATATATTATATTTTATGATATTTTAGGTATTTTTTTTTACAAATTTAGATTTATATATAATTTTTTATACATACTTAGTTGCCCGAAGATTGTTGATCAACCAACCAGCCGCGGCAAACAGCTAGTTATGTGCTGTTAACATCCCGATCAAAACTGCCGTCTCTACCCACTGAGTGAGTCAAAGCTACAAATATGGGATATCGCTAATACCGATTCTCTCGAGTGTGGAAGTTGTAAAGGACTGCCCGCCTGATAAAAAATGCAGTCAAACAACTACTGCCCCCTAGCGTCTAGCCTGGCAAGCACAGTCCTTCATCACGGCTGTGTGTGAGATGAGCATAATTTTTTTAATTGTCGATCATTATGATGTCATTGCTTACAACATGTATCATGCCGTTTTAAGAATATTACAGGAACATGAAAATACATTAGAATTTGCTGCATTATTTTATAACTCGCCTACCTGCTACAAGGCCAGAGTGAAATTAAAGAATGGTTATTATATATAAGTATAGTATTTATGCATATGTGCAAATGACACATTCGACTGTCTTAGTAATAATGTAAACAAGAAATCTTCTAAAATTTCATTTAAATTCAGTGCAGATAGGTTCGGTAGATCCTATCAATAATTTATACTATGGTCGGCCGGAAGAAGGCCAAACATCGTTTATGCTTGATAGATGCCCCCCCCCCCCCCCCCGCGTTGTTGGTAATAGGGTTGACTTCACTGTTATAAAACAACGCATAGAAATCCCGTTTATCTCAATGGATTGAATAACGTTGTTATACCTCAATCATCATGTGCGTGGAAAGTTTTTTTTTTTTTTTTTTTTTTTTGGGGGGGGGGATATCGCCCTAAAATTTAACCAAAATAAATCATCTTTTAATGATAGCTCTGCCAGGAATTTACTAGAATTATGTTCTTCCCTTGATTGGAAGGTTTTACTGTTAGTAACTAGATCTACGCAAAAATTATGAAGGGATTTTGATGAAACTATGTAGCGTTCAGGTGTTAAGGAACGATCCATTGAATTTTGGAGGTAATCTGACCACCATAATATATTTTTTTTAATTCACAGGATTTTAAAACTTAGTGGCACACGACGATCACATGTCCTTTGGTAGAGGAAACCCGATTAATAGGTATTAGGGGCAGTATTTGTTGAGCAATTTACCAGGTAAACCCCCACCCCCCCACCCCCGCTATTCCAAAAGCGTGACTATGTAAAACACCTGAAAGTTTGATAAGTGACCTCTGGTTGCTTATCCGGTTTACCGTAAGGGCGCCTTTTCATATACTCGTTTGCCTTGCGTTTGCCACACGGCAGAAAATTCAGCAAGTAAAAAAAGCCATGTACCATTTCCAAGTGCGCGAAAACCGTACGGCAAACGCATGCGTCAGTTTTATAATCCAGCAGTGAGAATTCCGCCTGAATGACGTAACGTAACGTCACATGTAGGGTTTCCACGTACCCGTTCTGTCAGGAAGGCACGGTAAACGTTTACACAAAACATAGTAGTATGGAAAAAAGACTGGGCGCGCGGCAAACTAATGGAATTGCCGATCTGACAGAAACTGCCACGTACATGGAAAGGCAGCCTATGACACGACTTGCGAATTTATATTGGCCTGGTACGCCTTACTCGAGTCGTGATACAAGCCATACGGAGGGATTTACTGCAACGGTCATCCATTCTGCTGAATTGCCATAGTGGTAAACAGTCGTTTATCTGAACATTACGCTACGAGTGATGACTTAACAGCAAAAGAATACGTGTGAACTCAGAAACCAAACTAAAATTCTGTCTCTATGTAACGAATTATTTCCTGTATCGCGAAAAAGTCGACTATCGTCTAGTTACCCGTGCGAACCGTGCTTTAATTCATGCGATCAGAAATTCAACCGACATCCAGAGGTATTTAACAATTAGCTAAGTTGAAACGGAGCTTTTTGTGCACATGGTAAGTGTCGTAAGAAAGTAAACTAAAAGGAAAAAGATTGGTCTTGTTTAAGTTCTAATTCGTGTACTTGTAAAAAGGCATGAGAAAAAAAAAACTATGCTGCGTCAATGTCTATATATGCAAGGTTAGCCACAGAATTATGCAGACATAGTCGTTTTGTGCTCCGAGTGCTGTATCACTTAAGTTTAACTGATACTTTACAACCACAAGAGATGTTTCTTTTTTTTCCCGGGCGTTACAGGACTGATTTACCTTTTAAAGAGTATATATCAAGCCCGCACGTGCATCGGCATAAAGGATTTGCATCAGGAAGTCCTGGGATAACATTAATGGGGAAAACATAAGAGACAGTGGAGTAAATCTCGTTACAAATTCCTGTCTTATAGAGCATTTGCCTTAGCCTTACCGGCTACTTTCTGATCCTGTTGAAATAAATATGTTTAAACTAATTTATGCCATATACCTTTCAATTTGTAATAATTGGGTGTATATATATATATATATATATATATATATATATATATATACATATATATATATATATATATATATATATATATGTATATTGTGATATACAATAACATATATATGCGAACAGAATTGGACGCGGTCGCCTTCAGATTTTCAAAGATCTGACTGGTTACATATTAATTTTTTTACCTATATAGTACGGATATGATATATATATTAAATATGAAATATATGAATTAAATGTTTATGGCAAAAAAGCTGTTCCAAAAGAAAAATCGGGAATATGCATACCTCATTAGTAGCATAAGCGGACCCAAGGGAGGACCCGCAGGGCCGGACCGCCCCCGAACTTTGTTTAAGCCGCGGAAAACTGTTTTTAAGGGTTCAGACCAATCCCCCCCCCCCCCCCCCCCCGCTTCCGGACCTTGGAACCTTATCTTTTAGGATTTGTCATTAGCCCTTCTGGGTTGGGCCCGTCCTTTCCCTATATCCTGTCAGTTAAATTCTAAATAAGTGTTTTCAGGGACTAAATGATGTAAAATTAAGTTGTGGAAATTACTCAAAAGTAAGGAATAATGTATTTTATAGAGACTTAACGATGTATTTAAGGTGGATAACCACTCAAAGTAAAGAAAATGCATTTTGCAGGGACTAAATGATGTATAATTAAATGGGGAAATCACTCAAAAGTAAGGAATTATGTATTTTGTAGGGACTAAATTATGCAAAATTAAGTTAGGGAATCACTCAAAAGAAAAGGAATGTAAATGATGTATTTAAAGTGAAAAAAAAAATTAATGTAAGGAAATGGAGTTCAATTAATGAAATTTTGATGGAAGGCCTACGTGGCGGAGCTTGTTTCCTCCTGATTATCGGCCGGGTGATGTTTTTGTTGACATTGCGTCTTATTCTTATACAGTTTGCCTTGTAATATCGCGGAGACGCGGTAATGTTAATATAAACAGAAACTGATACACGTGCTCCCTTGGACAGGTTACGTGATAGAGCTGTTTCATGAATTGTTGAAGATGTCAATGCAACGTGTTTGTGCAGCGACACTTGTAGTCATCCTGCCAAAGGATTACCTGAATGAACTGAGGCATTGGCCTTTTTTTCATGATTTCTAAAGGAATAAATGCCTAGGGATCGAGAGTCACAGGTTTTTTTTTCACATTTACTGACTATGCAATTACAAGGGTTAAAGACTGGGTCTCAGACCAAACGTGCTGTAATCCAGCACTGACAGATGTTATTCATGTGCAGAATAGGCCTTAGACAATTCCTGTCCGGCCTCCATACAATTAAAAAACCACGCAAAAATCACTCAAAATTATGTGCACATTAAAAATTATTTATTCTCATATCGGCGAGGTCAATGCTGGAACATATCTTTTAAAAAGAGGGATAACAGAGTTGTAATACGCAATGCGGTTTCAGAGAACATTAAGGAAAAGTTGGTCCAACTTCATTTTTATGAATATAAGATATATAAATATAATTAAAGGTAGATTAAATATGTATATATATATTATATATATATATGTGTGTGTGTGTGTGTGTACAATAAAAATATTACAAAGCTAATAAACTTTGCAAGGTTGCAAGGGGAACTTACGAAAAAAAAATGTAGTGCCATGTTATACAAGCGACAGGCGCGCCAGATTATCTGTTAATGACTGGGTCCACAGACTTATACATGATGGTCAGCGGGCCTATTGATAGTTTCCATGGTAACTGGGCCATTCTGATTACCGTGATTGCAAGGTAAGGCTTGATTTGTATTAACATCATGACGTTCTGGGTCCCCCTTCATGGCTCCCGATCAGAGTTTACCTATACAGCAGTTATTTTTTTTTATTTTTTTACAAACATTCTTTGGCTGAGCTCAAGAGAGAAAAAAAAACCGGTTTATATTGTAATGTTTATATTTCACGTATTAAATTCATAAATACGGGTATACGTGAACGGTAACTTGAATGAACAGGGAGTCTGAAATAACCTCGCTGAAATCTCCAAACAGGAGTAGTAAAGACTACTTCAAGAACAATTATGAAAAAATATATGGGTGTTTAAAACTATATCGTATCATGATTGACTCCGCCAGGAGGGTATGCGTTCATCTTCGTTCGTATGTGTGTTTGTTCACAATATAACTGACGGGATCATGAAAGGAACCTCATGGAACTTTCAAGGTATTTCCAGAACAGGCCAGCGAAGAATCGATCAGATTTTTGTGAGGATCCGGCACATAGTCCGGTTCCAGGAACCTCATAAAGGAAAAAGTCACAAATTTGTGGTCATTTATGCGCGAATGTACACTGGGATATGGGCCGCATACGTGAATAGCGGAGGCTTGCATTCATGTAAATGCAGATTCCTATTTATTTTGCTGCGTTCAGGTGAAATATACTTTTATTTGATGGTATGTAGAAGGGAACAGACTCAAGACTAATATTATATACACTCGATACATGTTGCCTCTAAATCACGCTCCGGTAACCCGGCCGTCAGGTTAATTGTCACATCGAAATGGCCTCAACGCCATTTTGTAAATTCAGAGGGAAAACAACTTTTAAAATTTCTTTTGTTTTAATATAATGTAAGCCCAAACAAAAAGAAAGCACCATTTACATGCACATTACGCTCGTCTTATGACCTCTGACCTCATTAATTTTGCGTGAATTTAGTCGATAATTAAATTCAGGTGAGAAACTATATTGGTTAATATTGATGAGTTTTATGAATATTCATAAGATTTTTGGTGAGACAACACGGCGCCATCAAAGTTTGGTGTCCTCTTACCTCATTAAATATGCATGGGTGTTGTCGGGAATCAAACTCAGGCGAGATGATATATTGGTTAAAGTTTTTGTGGAGTTTCATAAACAACCATTCTATTTCTGATAAGTTATTGGGGAGACACTATAAGTAGTCTGGTGATCTTTGACCTCATTAAATATGATTGGATAATGCCCATAATCGATCTCGGGCGAAATAATCAGCTGGTAAGTAGTTATGTAAATTATCGTGGCTACACTAAAAGTAAACGGATGAACGGACGGACAGATAGACCGACGGACCATTGGTGTACCATAATACGTCCCGTCAAGGACGGGCGCATAAAAATAAAGGAGCGAGTATGGGATCCGGCCTACATGGACGAGGTTATGGGTGTATACGGACGGACGTAATGATGTTTAGGGTTCATGTAATGGAGAAGTTGGAGGCATTTCGATGTCATATTATCAGGCATGTCATGGCTTATGTTGATTACTACTACTGTGAGACGGTCCAATTAGTCAAGAACCATCTTGGAAATGAAGGTCGGATTCTATACTCGGGTCAAAATAAAACATTGTCTTACTCAGGTTAAACAATAGATGGAACCACGCCACATTTCGTTTCCTAAACGTGCACCGCCTACCTTGGAAGCATATGAACCGCAAAACAGTTGTATGCAAAAGACGCTGTGTGAAACACGGCCGGGGGGGGGGGGGGGGGGGTGGGCAACCTTTACCCAACGGGAGAACTCAGAAACTGTATCGTGGTGGAGAGCACGCCGTAATCTTTAGCTTAAACCATTGGGAGTTGGTCATGATGGGTTTGAAATGGGATCGTACATGCTTTCAGTAACATGCTGTGCTGCGGCCCAGTTTGTAATCACCTCAAAATCCATTGTGATGGCGAGGCGATACGGTTCGGTGAAACACTTTCTATTCACTTAATAACAAACAGTATTAAGTAGCCAACAAGCGATACTGGAAACTGGGGCAGCAGTTTAAAAAAAAAAAAACCGTCAAGGTATTTAGAAATTAAAGATTAAACCCTCCCCCCCCCCCCCCCCTCCCCCGTCATCAATTGCGCCTTGAGATAGTATACATTCACAACAGAACAAGTTCCTTTGGGCGGTTGCACAAAGTTGAATGTAACGAAATGCTAATTACCTCTTTTGTAATACCCTGATGTTCACATCCTAACACCTGTTGGACTCTGGGCGCGAAATGCGATAATGAGATTTTTGCCTGCAGGTCGGTGAATATAATTTGCATAATCCTTGAAAATGCTGGCGGCTGTCAAGGTTACTGCATAAATTTCAGACCTACGTTTCACATGTGAACGTGACCACGTCGACAGATCACTTAACAATGTTCAGTGTTGTTCATTTATGATTGACCATGCTTCATGCCTTACAAAGATCTCGAATAATACTGATGTGAATGATAAAATCACGTTTCAGCACAGGCACTCGTTTCCAGCACTAAAATGACCTAGAAACCGTCAACACATTGAGTATGGGCGATACACCAGTTATGAAAGAATTGGTTTATCGCCCATACCCAATATGTTTACGGTTTCTGGGCCATTTTAATGCTGGAAACGAGTGCCTGTGCGTTTCAGTGTTTATCTGATAGCGTTTAAACGACCAGGTGATTAAAGTTTCCTTTTAATGCAATACAAAAGCGAACTTTTACGATTCATTAATAACAATCACTCTACATTCAGAGCGCTCAAAAATACACTCGTGTTGATGGCAATGTACTCATAAGGATACAGACATATTGTTGTCATATATTAATTGTATATTATATCATTTATATGAAACTATGTACCATATGATAATATGCTATATTAAAGTTAATCATTAAAAGTATGGCGTGGTGCAGTGTGTAGGGAAGTGTTTCCACATAATATTTTAACTAAAAGTATTTAGAAGTATTGAACAATATACATATTACTTTTATACAGTTTTGTGTATCAGGCACACACTTTATCATACGTTTTTAATGTTTCATATTATTATTTCTGTCTTATTTAATCATTTAGTACAGCTGTTAAATTAAAGTGTAAAATGGTACCTGATTGTATAATAATAATAATAATAATAATAATGATAATAATAAAATAATAATAATTATTATAATTATAATAATTTCGTGAGCTTCATGATGGTTTCAATATGATCAATACTACTACTAAAAATAATTGTAATGATATTCATAACCATAATGATCATTTATTCTTAAAAAGCTTACATATTGATTTATTAAAATATTAAGCCATCATCTAAAGGCGCCTCACAGGATAATATTTTAATAATAATTATTATGTACATTTAAATATATATTAAATATAATTATATATATATATATATATATATATATATATATTATAAAACAATCATAGCTTCGGGATCAATAATATACCAAAAAAAATACAAAGACCCCACATATTCCCATAACATTGAAGCAGCATATCATTGTACGCTTGCTAAAATGTGTGTTTTTAAATTAATTTGATCTTAATTAAGCACTTAGTGTATTACTCTGCTGGGTGCATAGTTTGCAAAGTGTGTTTCAATTGTTAACCTACCTTATGTCAGGGAACGCGGTTTATGGAGGGCCTCTCCATCTGTTACTCTCATCACTTGTGACAAGTATAAAGAACGATGTTCTCCTGGGCGCTGGACGAGTCCAAACCCCCACACAGTACATGCGTGTTACGGTGACTTCCTCACAATTATTACATGGATGACTGACCACCTCTACCCCTCATTGTGAATAAATTTGCCCTCACAAGAATAACAAAACCAGGAATTAATCCCCCCCCCCCCCCCCCCCACCTGACGAGTGGCGCTACCCACTGCTAGGGTACTGGTGCCCGCTGTCTTCACTACTGAGAACGCGTGACATTCACCGACTGACTGGGGTCAGAGCATCGTCGTATTGAGTGGCACCCTGACTCCCGATGCCTGCTGCAGCGCTTCATTTGTTCAAGAGGTGCTGGGTCCTTGACATCATGTTACATAATACTAGAAAATACCATATGCGCTTACAATCTTTAGATGTAAACCTATATGTTCCCATTTGCTGTGTTATTCAATAAAAATAGTCGTCCCATTCGCAGCGTTAGTATTTTGCTTTTGGTTATTTTGTGTGTGCATGTGTACGTTTGTAAAAGTAGGTGTGTGTGAAACGCTGGAACCTGACACGCGGTGTGTAATATAAATTAACAAATATGAAGAGAAATTGAGTTATATATATATATATATATATATATATATATATATATATATATATATATTTATATATGTGTGTGTGTGTGTGTGTGTGTTATAACATATATTTTGTATATGATAATAACAGTACCTCATGCAGTGTGTATTTTCTTTGTCCCGGCAGTACATTTAAATTTACAAGCTGTTGTGCAAGTAACTTGCAAACACAGGTCAAAATTTCAAACGTAATACACGCGGTTTGTTATGGCTATAAAATAAATATAAGTCATAGTTCTTAGTTTATAAAATAAAAATGATATGTATCAATCAGCTGTGTATTACTTTGGTTAAAACTATCTATAAAAGTGATGAATCGTTATCGCGACCCGTCCTTTCATAGATAAACTATTGTGGTGTAAGTGAAAGCATTTTTTAGTTATTGCAATTTAGCAAAATTTGTAATGGTAGCGATAGTTTTATTAACTCAGCTGACTTTAAGTCATCTGAGCAATAATCACCCTTTGCTCTGCGCCGCCCTGTTGTCCGGCCGTCCGGAAGAGAACTTCTAGACAAATCTCCTTGGAAACCCGAATTTAGGTCATGAAGACCCATATTTTATGACCTACGGGCTAAAAACGTGATTTTAAGCATCCTGACTGTCAGATGGGCACAAATCGTATATGTTAGGCCTAGAATCTTCTAACGAAACATCCTGGGAGGTCCTTGGCAAACCTCCTTTGAAACCTGAAATTAGATTACCATGACATATATTTTGCGACCAATAGGAAAAGATGTCATACTAGTACCCAGACAGATTGTATCCATTAGGCCTAGACTCTTATAACGATACACCCATGGAGGTCCTATAGGCAAATGTCATAGAAAACCTAAAATAAGGTTAGTAAAACCTATATTTTGTACCTATTAACTGAAAACATGATTTCGAGCACCAAGACAGTCAGATGTGGCACAAACTGTATCGATTAGGCCTAGAACCTTCTTATATAAAATTGTATCAATCATTTTATTATCTCGACAGTTTTTCCTCAACATTTTTTTTAGTAATGCATCTCATTTATAGAAAAGGTAGGATGTTGCATGTTTCAGTTGGGGGGGGGGGGGGAGGAATGAGGGGGTCTTATGTCGATGCTCTTTTGGATATTCTGTCTAACATTCTGTCGACATGACAAACAATGCTTACGATATCGTATCTTTACGGGGGTGGGGGGTAACTTTAAATGGGGTCAGTGTAAAGGCTTTATTTACACCATGGGGTAATTTATATGTGGGTATTGCGAAGGCCTTAGGTCGAGGGCACATTACGGGAGGTAACTTAATATAGGATTAATGTGAAGGCTTTAGGCCGGGTGACAGATTACAGGGGGGTAATTTATATGGGATTAGTGTGAAGGCTTTTCATCAAGGGTCACATTAAAGGGGTATTGGGGCGACTGGACAGTGGCGTCAATTTATCTTTAAGTGTGGGGGGATGACTCGCAGGGTGGGGAAATGACTCGCAAGGGGGGGGGGGGATGACAGCCGTGGAAGGTAGTCAAAATGGGGATAAAACAGACATGCTTACACACACACATATATATATAATATATATATATATATATATATATATATATATATATATATATGTATAAACATTTTATTTTCTGTGCAACACATATCAAATATATATCAATTAAGTATAATGTTTTAAAAATAAGGTGGGGGGATGATTACATTGACCATCCCCCCCCCTTGCCAAAAAGTGTGGGGGGGGGGATATATATCCCCCATCCCCCCTATATTGATTCCCGTGCGACTGGAGGATCACTCACGCACTGTCTCGACGAAGTTATGAGTGTATACGGACGGACAGTATGATGTTTAGGATTCATGTAATAGAGAAATAGAGGCAGATAAAAATAAGTGGCAAAGTTAAGTTACAACATAAAACGTTTTCTGTTCACAAAAGTGTTGTCCCTCAGGGATGCGTGAGTTATTCTACTGTCGTGCCGGGGTAATTTATTTGGGGGTATTGCGGACGTGCGTGAGTTATTCCACAATCAACCTTGTCCTGTATAAATATTATACCAAGTCTTATTATATTTTATATATCTAAAGGGACCTAATCCCTTGGAAGTTTAAAAAAATAGGCCAGAAAACATGGATATCACCGCACACAGGCTGTTTTTTTTTTGTTTTTTTTTATCTACGTGTTTATAATATGTTGGGGCCCGCCAAAATAATCAAAACGAATTCAACAAGAGCAACTGGCGGCAAGTAAACCAGAGCTTCGCAGACGGCGTTTGGCATGCAACACTTGACTTTTCTGCATCGGCATAAATGCAACCTACCACCTTAGGTTACATTTTTTTTCCCGTTTGCCAACATTGCTGTGTTTTCTCCGTATATATTTTGCCCCAAACTTCTAATCGTGTTACGGTGCACAGTGAACAGGGTTTATTAGGACGATTTAAGCCATACATAACTGCGAAGCTTATATAACATTTTCGAGTCTTTTGACAAAGCGGGTCCATTATCCCGGTAACTAGTCAACCGCAAACTTAATTAAAAGATCCATTGCTGCCTAATTAAAAGTATCAATGTCATAACTACTGCTAAACTGCACCCAAACGTACAAGCACAAGAAGGTAGCATTAATTGTAACATATCCTGTATATACACGCCTGCTGGTGCTTGCACCTTTGACCGATGTGTTTGACACACAGCGGATCTGCATTGTGTGACAGTTAATATACCTGAAGGGCAAAACTAGACTTGATGAAGCCCGTCTGTCCGTATGTGTTATATGACCATTGGGAATATCATTGCAAATCAATCAGGTTATTTATTGGAAAGTTGTGCACATTGGTTTCTTCATGCGGCATTACTCATTTATAAATAATCTAAAATGCAGTTATTTGAAAGATTTATCTATTTTCTCGTTTATTTGAATATATATACATATATATATATATATATATATATATATATATTTATATATATATATATATATATACAGAAATCTGTACAAACATACATATCTATTTATATATATACATATCAATCAATATATATACATATATGTATATATATATATATATATATATATATATATATATAAACTTAGTATATATATATATGTATCTTTATATATTGTATATTTCTTAGATTGTTTAATCGGATTTAAGATTAAAATAGAGGTATAAACAATCAAAAACTAGTTATATGCATTTTCAGGAATGCAGGCCTACACAATGTGGGATGTCATTTTATTCACCTATTGGTCCTTTTACAAGGGTTCAGTGGTACATAAGTTCTCCAACAAGTGTTGGCTTTCACTTATTCGCCGCATATTCCAATTTTCAATCGTGCACATGTAACTCTACATTTATAAAGATTTATGGAAGTCCACCCTGAACCCTGATTATAAGCCAGACCCACACCAAAATCTAATCGATTCATCACTGGCTCGTTCCCGAGGTGCCCTAAAGATTTTATGCATGGAATTCCGTCATTAAATGCGGGAATTATGTTGTGAACAAACACATACACAAACACACCCTCACACAAAAACACACGAACGGGAATGAACTCATACCCTTTATGGAAGGACTCTTTATACCTAAGCATATAATGCTTATACAATGCTGCACGTGATCTATAAATAACGATCAAAAATAATTATAGAATAATGTTAATTTTAAATTCTCATTTCAACCATGTTTATGTGTATAGGTATTCTCAAATGATTAACATGGATAAATATTAAAATATTATGAGCGATTATGATCTTATACAAACTACCCCCTCCAAGGTGTTATACGTTTGCTGCAAGCAGGGAATCTTGGTCGATATTTTGGTTAGTAGAATGAAATGGCAGTGTTCAGTGCATGATCGCAAAACAGATCTTCATATTAATTCATTTTCACAGTTAATCATAACAAGAACGTCCATTTCTTGGAATATGTTATCGACTCTGTCATCAATTAATATCACTTGAACATGATAAAAATTATTGCAATTTAAATAAATAATTTAATCTCCGATTATGTTAGTCCACTTATTTTTTGTAATTATTATTCAGTTTTAATATTCACCCTCGAGAACAGATGGCGCTGGACGCGAAAGTGCAAACAGGAAACGCACATGGTTGCATTACTTTAACTGTATCATCTTTAATATCAAGTTTTTATAATGAAAGATGTGTCTATCGATGTGGCATTGTGTTTAAATTCCTATGACTCCTCACGTGAAAATTAGGAAAGAACGAAATGAAACTTAGGGTCGTAAAGTCAGATTTCATTAACAATCACACGCATGTTAACGCATCGGGTGTTTGAAGTAGGTCACACTTGTGTGAACAATAGTATTACCATGTGACCCACAAACAAACGGATTTATAGTACAGTGAAACTCCTACTTGCGAACAACTCAGCAAGGCAGACAACTCAGTAATGCGGACACTAAATATCAGTCCCTTCAAATTGTCCCCTATATTATGTTTAAGTTAGTAAAGCGGACAACTCACTTTCCCAGACAATGGACAGACTTTCCCTTTCCGCCATGGATATCCAGTACATATTTCGACCCTCTAAAACGGACAGACATCGCGAGTTCATAGATTTGCTTGGAGATGGCGCTACGAAGTCATGACCTCGAATGACCTGTTTTTGTCAAAGCGACAGCCCGGTGACAAGCGTAATGTATTGAACCATTGGAATGTTACAAGTAAATTTACAGTATCGAAATTGTTATTGGTAGGGTAATAAGGAAAAAAATGAGCACTCAAAGTGAAACAGCCTTTAGTATGGTGAATGCGTGGTGAAGACTATATCCTTTAACAAATAATCATGCCGGATGCTGTCAATAATCAATCTCAATATGCCTAGTGCATGAACTGCCGTTTGCTTAAAAGAAGAAGCATGACACGTCGAAGTGAAACTGCCAAGATTAGTTTGCGAATCCTTGCCTATGTTTGTCTTTCTCTTTTTTTTAAATAATTGTATTTTATAAATTGCAAGTGCATATTTAAGCTATTTTTATAATGATTAAAATCAAATTGATGAAGCCTATTTCAAATTAGGCGTACATTTAATGAAACCATAGGACATCAGAAACATTCATTTACGAATTGAAGCAATTCGCCAAACTACTCTAAACAGGACAACTCACTTATATGGAAAAAAATCCTACAGCCCCTTGAGTGTCTGTCTTAGGGGAGTTTCACCAGTTGAACATGTATATGTATATGTATATATATATATATATATATATATATATATATATATATATATATATTAATTATATATATACATATATATATACATATATATATCCGCTGGTAATAATACAATGCAGATGCCCTACACTTTGTGACCAAAGGTTCTTTTTATCAGATATGCCTCAGTATCGTCTATCCATATATAATCATCATATATAACTAAATCGGACATATGTATATAAATATTCATAAGTATGCAAATTAGTTAATTTAATAAGGTTAAAATCAATCAGTTGAGACTGCTTTGTCAATGATCTTCGATTGGAGCTACACATTATCAAGGTGAACACACGACTTGAGATTCAGGATTTTGCTAAACCTCTCGTCCTTGTGAAGAAACCCATACCTTCCCCATCGCCAGGAGGAGCCATCGTCAAGGGAAGCCGCAGTGCGGTTGACGGGAACACCTTCATTTGGGCGGAACTTGATTCTGCGATCAGTATTTTGTTATAAATTATTACAGGGTCAGTGTGCTGAGGTTATATTGAAGATGTTGGGCTTGAACATTTTTTTCGGACCTTTGTTGATTATAATATAATACCGGAAGACCATATATATATTATTAACAACATCATAAAAAAAGTACATATATCACTAATAAGCAAAATATCATCAAATTAGCAAAAAATAATTTAAAAAAATCACAAGCTAAAGCAGTGTAGAAAGTGCCAATAAGGGATCGAATTTATACACGTACTTGACCTCACAGTAAAGGAACCAGTCATGGCCGGTTACATTCTCCACACAGAAGGTCTGTCTATGAATGCCAAGGAGAGACCGCCTGTCCACATTCATTCACGCCGCAAGCCTTTACGTCGAAATCAGTCGGGGCAAAGTGAAAAATATGGCACGCTCGCAAGAGCGGCTTTGCTCAATGTTAAGGCCTGCTCACAATAATCGGTTAAAGATGACATATATTTACATTTCCAAATGGGATAAGAGTAAAGCAATTCCCGGTCCCTCTCCTCTTTGGCAGTGTTGTCTGTTTGTGTGTTTATTTCTTCAGCCCCTCAGTTTCAAAACCCAGGCACGTCTTTTAGGCTGCAGGGTGCACATGATATACCTAGCGCCATCTATCCTTGGGTATGAGAAATAAAAACCTGCAACAGGAAATGAACAAAACATGCCAAAAAGAGGGGAAAATAGAATGTTAAACCTTTTAGAAAATATGACCACAGCTTTCTATTGATAATAAACACGTAATCCATTTAACTTTTTTACTTTGTTTTTAATTTGATTTAAAAAAGTAAATATCATCCAAACAATAATGAAATTTCCAAGGCTACCACATTGTTCTCCTTTGGCAAATTTTGTTTATTCTGAATTAAGATTTTAACAGAATTACTACAATACTTAAATAAAAGGGTTCGTTATACTCACGTATATCCATGCACAATGGCGCATGCGACATATGAATAACGATTCAATATTAATTCTGAAAAATGAATGTTAATATTAAGTTGTAATTTTAACCCTGTTTTTTGTTGGTTGACGCACCGCGAAACTTCACAAATCAAGATTCCTCAAGTTTTAAACGGGCGTTTCTTCCGCTTTTTTTTCTCACATGTTACTTCTGCTTGTTCGATGATGTCGCGTATGCGAAAGATCAGACATCTTACCACCCAGCCTTCTTATTTCAATCAGTCACATTTGGACTGGTTGCTCACACACAGAACCACGATTATCGGCAAAGGTAAGTCCGTATATAGGACGTTTCCGCTCAGAAAATCTTTATATAAATCGAGACCTCTTTTCAATATTACAAAAGTAATGTAAATGGTTGACACCTTTTGAAAAGACTAGCTGTGTGTATGTTCTTGTACACAAGCTTTCGGGTGCTCGGCCCCCTTCTCAGAAGAGGGCCGAGCACCCGAAAGCTTGTGTATAAGAACCTACACACAGCTAGTCTTTTTCAAAAGATGTCAACCATTTACATTACTTTTGTAAGTAACAGACTAGCACGGCATTCAAAACTTTACATCTTTTCAATATTCTTACTGAAAAACAGATGGCCATTGAAATGAAAGAACACATAGGATTTGCATTACTTTTACCATATTATCTTTAATGACATATATATTTTCATAATAAATTATCTCTCCTTAATATGGTAGTATGTAAATATTCTTATGCCTTATCACGTTAGAGTTACAAAAAAAAGACATTCGGTTCGAAAAGTCAGACTACATTACCGGGCACACGCATGTTAACACATTTGATGTATGAAGTAGGCCAAACCGGAGCGATCAATATAGTTGCAATGGGGCCGATGTTGAAAGTGAAATATAATATATTCTGCTATCGCTATACATTTTAAATTCTTTGTCTCTCTTTTAAATCTATCAATTGTAACTTACCTGTTAAAATTTATGCATAGCCATATACACCAATGGGATGTCAAACTTTCATTGTTTCAGTATTATTATTGTATAATTTCACTTGTTATTTTAATACATTTTTGAATGAATATTCAAATTGAAACAATACATCTATTATGGATTTTCACGAAGCCTGTACATTACTATCCATATTACCGCAAACGTTGTTATCAAAGGTTCGTTTTGTTATTTTTTGCCGTCTGTATTGTCTAAGCATAACATCAGCATATATAACCAGATCGAATCTTTTTATAAATAATAATGTGCAAATCAGTTATTTTAATTAGGTTAAAACTAATTAGATGAGAACCTTCTGTCAGTAATCCCAAGTTTACCAAGTTGTAAATACATAAATGGTAAAGATGAACACAAGACTTGAGATTCAGGCTTTTGCTAAACCTCTCGTCCTTGTCAAGAGACCCATACCTTCTCCACCGCCAGGAGGAGCCATCGTCAAGGTAAGCCCTAGTTTGTCTGGCGGGAACACGATGATTGTGATGGATCCTGGTTCTGAGATCGGTATTTTGTTATAAATTATTACAGCTTCGGTGTAATAAAATAAAGTTTCAGATGTTGGGCTTGAGAACTGGTTTCGGACCCTTCTCGGGTTATAAAATAATACTGGAGGACATGTATGTGTCATTAGTAGCAACGGAAGTACAACGTAATATAAAACTAAATAAAAGCCACAAAGTTATAGGCTTAACCAGTGCAGAAGTAACAGTGAGGGACCGAATCTGTACCCGGATGTGACGTCATAATAAAGGGGCCATTTAAAGTCATTCACATTCTCCACACGGAAAGTCTATATTTATGATTGTTAGGGAAACTCCCTGACCACATTCATTTACAGAGCACGATTTCATGTCGAAATCGAGCTATTTCGCTTGAGAAGTGTAAATTACATCTGGATGAATTGCTGGTTAATCCATTGTTGCATGTTGACAGAAGAAACGAGAGCCAAGGGATCGAAAGTCATAAGGTGTTCACATTTCCTTTATTGACCATTCAAGTGGGTCAGTGGTTCGGTCAAGTGTCAGGATGAACATGCTTAAATCCGTTACTGACAGCAGGGTTTATTCATATGCACAATATACCTTAACCCTGCACTAGAGGTGGGACCAGTCGGGGCAAAGTTAAAATGTGGCACCCTTGCAAGAACCGCTTTGTTAATGCCTGCTCACAATAATCGGTTTAAGATGACATATATTTATATTTCCAACTGGGACAAAGGTAAAGCAATTCCCGGTCGCTCTCCTCATTGGCAGTGTGGTCTGTTTGTTTATTTCTTTAGAACCGCAGTTCCAAACCCGATCCATGTGATTTAGGGTGCAGAGTGCACATGGTATACCTAGCGCCATCTATCGGTGGGTATAGGAAATAAACCTGCAAGAGGAAATGAACACAACACGCCAACAAGAGGGGAAAATAGAACGTTAAACCTTTTAGAAAATATTATCACAAATTTCTATTGATAATAAACACAATCAATTTTAAGATTTTTTACTTTGTTTTAATTTTATTTAAAAGAAGTAAATATCATCATAAACAATTATGAAAATAAATGTGGTTCGTTTCAATATGGTCTGAACGTACAATGGTTAATTACGGGAGGTTTCACAAAGTCCAATGTGCAGAACTTATTGCCGAATTTATTCTCTGAATGGCTCGAAATGTTAAATTTCCTAGGCTACCACATTGTTCTCCTTGGGAAAATTTTTGTTATTCTGAATTAAGAGTTAAACAGAATTACTACAATACTTAAATAAGTGTTCGATATACTAACGTATATCCATGCACAATGGCTCACGCGACATATAAATAACGATTCAATAATATTTATGAAAAATGAATGTTAATCTTAAGTTTCATTTCATCCCTGTTTTCATTGGTTTACCCCTTGCGAAACTTCACAAATCAAGAATCTTCAAGTTTCAAATTCACAAATCAAGTTTCAAATGGGTGTTTCTTCTGTTTTTTTTTCTGTATTTATTTATTATTCTAACATATTACTTCTCCTTGTCTGATGTTGTCGCGTATGAAAAAGTTCAGACCTCTTACTACGGAGTTTCTTATTTCAAACATTCACATCGGGAGTGCTTGCTCACACACACAACCATAATAAACGGCGATAGTAAGTTAGGTCGTATGTTGGAAAGTTTCGCTAAGAAAATGTTTGTACCAAGCTGAAATGAGCTAACAGAGTGAGCTAAACACCCCTTATTGCAAATATATATATATATATATATATATATATATATATATATATATATATATATATATATATATATATTTAAATAAATCGAGACTTTTTTTTAAATTCTTGCTGAAACACAGATGGCAATTGAAATAGAAGGGCATATAGGAGCTGCATTGCTTTACCCATATTATCCTGAATGTCATATATATTTTCATAAGAAAATACCTGACCCTTGATATGGTAGTATGTTCATGTCCTTATGCTATATCACGTTGGAGTAACAAAAATACCTTCGGTTAGTAAAGTCAGAGTACATTACAGGGCACACGCATTTGATGTTTGAAGCAGGCCACATTGGAGCGATCAATATAGTTACAATTGGTCCGATTTTGAAAGTGAAATATAATATATTATACTATCGTTATATATTTTAAATTCAGTATCTCTCTTTTGAGTCTGTCAATTGTAGCTTACCTGTTGAAATTTGTGCATAGACATTTATACCCCTGGGGTGTCACACATTCTTTGTTTCAATATTATTATTGTATAATTTCACTTATTATCTAAATACAATTGTGAATGGATATTCAAATTGAAACATTAAATTTAATTGAACTCCATACAATAAATTTATTATGGATGTTTACGTGGCCTGTAAAGCACTATCCAAATTACCGCACACGTTACATTGTGATCAAAGGTTCGTTTTGTCCTTTTTGCCCTCTGTTTTGTCTAAGCTTAAAATCAGCATTTATAACTAGATCGAATGTTTTTATTAATAGTCATGTGCTAATCAGTTATTTTAATTTGGTTAAAACTAATCAGATGAAAACCTTCTGTCAGTAATCCCAAGTTTCCGAAGTTGGAAATACATATATGGTCATGATGAACACAAGACTTGAGATTCAGGCGTTTGCTAAACCTCTCGTCCTTGTCAAGAGGCCCATACCTTCTCCACCGCCAGGAGGAGCCATCATCAAGGTAAGCCCTTGTGTGGCTGACAGGAACACGATGATTGTGATGGATACTGATTGTGCGATAGGTTTTTTGTTATAAATTATTACAGCGTCAGTGCGAAAAATAATGTTTTAGGTGTTGGGATTTAAAACTTGTTTCGGACCCTTGTCGGCTTATAAAATGATACTGGAAGACCATGTATGTGTCATTAGTAGCAACGGAAAAAGTACAAAGTAATATAACACTAAATAAATCCACAAAGTTATAGGCTCAACCAGTGCAGAAGTAACAGTAAGGGACCGAATCTGTACCCGGCCGTGACGTCACAATAAACGGTCAGTTAAAGGCATTCACATTGTCCACACGGAAAGTCTATATTTATCAATGTAAGGGAGATACTTCGTGCCCACATTCATTTACACAGCACGATGTCATGTCGAAATCGAGCTATTTCGCTTGAGAAGGGTAAATTACATCTGCATGAATTGGTGATTAATCCATTGTTGCATGTTGACAGAAGAAACAAGAGCAAAAGGATCGAGAGTCATATAGTGTTCACATTTCCTTTAATGACCATTCAAGTAGGTCAGTGGTTCGGTCAAGTGTCAGGATGAACATGCTTAAACCGTCACTGACAGCAGGGTTTATTCATATGCACAATATACCTTAACCCTGCACTAGAGATGGGACCAGTTAAAATGTGGCACCCTTGCAAGAGCCGCGTTGCTTTATGTTAATGCCTGCTCACAATAATCGGTTTAAGATGACATATATTTATATTTCCAACTGGGACAAAGGTAAAGCAATTCCCGGTCGCTCTCCTCATTGGCAGTGTGGTCTGTTTGTTTATTTCTTTAGAACCGCAGTTCCAAACCCGATCCATGTGATTTAGGGTGAAGAGTACACATGGTATACCTAGCGCCATCTTTCGGTGGGTATAGGGAATAAACCTGCAACAGGAAATGAACACAACACGCCAAAAAGAGGGGAAAATAGAATGTTAAACCTTTTAGAAAATACTATCACAAATTTCTATTGATGATAAACATGTAATCAATTTTAAGTTTTTTTACTCTGCTTTAAACTGATTTAAAAGAAGTAAATATCATCATAAACAATTATGAAAAAAAAGGTGGTTCGTTTCAATATGGTCTTAAAGTACTATGGTTAATTACGGGAGGTTTTAAAAAGTCCCATTTTCAGAATTTTATTGCCGATTTTTTTTCTCTGAATGGCCCCAAAGGTTAAATTTCCTAGGCTACCACATTGTTCTCCTTGGGAAAATTTTTGTTATTCTGAATTAAGATTTAAACAGAATTACTACAATACTTAAATAAGTGTTCGATATACTCACGTATATCCATGTACAATGGCGCATGCGACAAATGAATAACGATTCAATAATAATTATGAAAAATGAATGTTAATCTTAAGTTTGATTTCAACCCTGTTCTTCGTTGGTTTACCCCCCCCCCCCCCTCCCGCGAAACATCACAAATCAAGAATCCTCAACTTTCAAATGGGCGTTTCTTCTGTTTTTGTTTATTTATTTATTATTCTCACATATTACTTATCCTTGTTCGATGTTGTCGCGTATGAAAAAGTTCAGACCTCTTACTACGGAGTTTCTTATTTCAAACATTCACATCTGGAGAGATTGTTCACATACACAACCATAATAAACGGCGATAGTAAGTTAGGTCGTATGTTGGAAAGTTTCGCTAAGAAAATGTTTGTACCAAGCTGAAATGAGCTAACAGAGTGAGCTAAACACCCCATATTGCATATATATATATATATATATATATATATATATATATATATGTATATATATATATATATATATATATATATATCTTAAAATAAATCGATACCTTTTTTTTCAATTGTTGCTCAAAACAGATGGCCATTGAAAAGAAAGGGCAAATAGGAGTTGCATTGCTTTAAAAATGATATCTTGAATGTCATATATTTTTTCATAAGAAAATACCTGTCCCCTGATATGGTAGTATGTTAATGTCCTTATCACGTTGGAGTAACAAAAATACCTTCGGTTAGTAAAGTCAGAGTACATTACTGGGCACACGCATTTGATGTTTGAAGCAGGCCACATTGGAGCGATCAATATAGTTACAATGGGGCCGATTTAGAAAGTGAAATATAATATATTATACTATCGTTATACATTTTAAATTCTTTATCTCTCTTTTGAGTCTGTCAATTGTAACTTACCTGTTTAAATTTATGCATAGACATAATTACCCCTGGGATGTTAAACATTCTTTGTTTCAATATTATTATTGTATAATTTCGATTGTTATTTAAATACAAGTGTGAATGGATATTCAAATTGAAACAATAATTTGAATTGAACTCAATACAATAAATTTATTATGGATGTTTACGTGGCCTGTAAAACACTATCCAAATTACCGCACACGTTGTGATCAAAGGTTCGTTTTGTCCTTTTTGCCCTCTGTATTGTCTAAGCTTAAAATTAGCATTTGTAACTTGACCGAATGTTTTTATTAATATTTATGTGCTAATCAGTTATTTTAATTAGGTTAAAAGTAATCAGATGAAAACCTTCTGTCAGTAGTCCCAAGTTTCCAAAGTTGGAAATGCATATATGGTCATGAAGAACACACAACTTGAGATTCAGGGTTTTGCTTAACCGCAACGTAGATTAGATTATTTTCTTATATCGGCAACTTTGCAACCCTATGTTACAAACTGTGAGATTATACCTTGTGTCGAAACAGACCATTCAGCAGTACTACTTAGGCTCTGTTCTTTTGAAATGCCAAAAAATGGGCCATCATACTGGAAATTAAATAATTCATAAGCTGAAGACAACCTATTAATAACCAATTTAAAAGACTATATACAATTAGTGAAACATGAAGCTTTTCAGACAAATGTGAATAATAAAACCATTTAAAATGGAATATTTAAAATATCATATAAGAAAATTTGCAATAGCATACTCAAAAGGAAAAAGCAGAGCTAATAGAATAAAGCGGATAAGTTTAGAAAAAGAAGTGGAGCAGCTAGAGATCAATATTGGAGAGTGTAATGATATTAGTATTATTGAAAAATACAAAGATTTAAAGCAGAAACTTGAAGAATGTTATGATCAGATAACAGAGGAGGACATAATTGTTAGATCCAGAGCTCAGTGGTATGAGCAGGGTGAACGCAGTTCAAAATATTTCCTAAATCTTGAAAGAGAAATCATGAATTGACAGTTATAAAACAATTAATAGTAGGGTCTGTAGAAACAATGGATCACAACAAAATAATGTCACATATTCATAAATACTATATGCAAAGGTTTTCAAGATCTTCATATGTCACCTCTGAGGATTATGATAAGTTTTTGGAAGGTATTTATGGGTTACCAGAAATAACTGAGGATGAGGCATTGACGCGTGAAGGTAACATAACTGTCACAGAGGTACTTGAATCTTTAAAAAGTATGCCAAATAATAAAACACCAGGGAATGATGGAATAACAAAAGAATTGTACATGAGTATATTTAATGAAGTAGGTTTGGAAATGACTGCTTGTTCAAATGAAGGGTTTCACTAAGGAGAGTTATCAGAGAGCCAAAAACAAATAGTTATCAAGCTTTCAGAAAAAAAACCGGGTAAGGACAAAAGATATATAGAATCCTGGAGACCAATAAGCTTAATAAATGTTGACTGTTAGGTGTTAAATAAAATTCTAGTTTCACGATTGCGAAAGGTTTTTTTTTTCAAAAATTGGTCCACTCAGATCAAAATTCTTTTATTCAAGGCCGCTATATTGGAAATTCGTTTCGCTTAATCAGTGATATGATGGAATATTGTGATACAGAACAGGAAGAAGCAATTTTCTTTGGAGCTGACTTTACAGCAGCTTTTGACTCATTAGATCAGGTCTTCATTTTAAGTGTTCTAATAAAACTTGACATTGGCCCAATGTTCATTAACTGGATAAAAACTTTGCGTAATAACATGAAAAGTTGTGTTATTAACAATGATTTTACAACACCATACCTTTTGTTATCTAGGGGTACTAAACAAGGAGACCCAGTATCCTCATATTTGTTTATATTGGTTTTGGAAGTGTTAACACATCAAGTTCGTATAAATAAAAATATCCAAGGAGTCCAAGTTGGTGCATATAAACTAAAAATGACACATTTTGCAGATGACATAACTTTTTTTCATCAGGAACACAGCTTCATTTGAACAATTCATTAGCACTATAAATTGGTTTTCACAATTTTATTCCCTGCATGTCAATTATAATAAATCTGAGGCAGCCTGGATAGGTGCAAGTAAACATAGTACACTAGAACCAGTTGCAGGTTAACCGGACAAAAGGAGCAATTAAAGTTCTTGGCATCTGGCACTCGTATAATATAGATATAAGTAGGAAACTTAATTTTGATAATGTGAGAGAAAAAGAGAAGAAAAATCTTTAATGTGTGGTCAAGTAGAAATTTAACATTGTTTGGGAGGGCAGAAATTTGTAGAACATTAGCTTTATCCAAAGTAATATATGTATGCAAAATGCATGTACCACCTCAGTCAGTCATAGATATTGTTATGTCAATGATGAAAGATTTCGTATGGAGAGGAAAAAAAACTCAAGGTCAGATATAGTACACTGATAGGACCATACCATAAAGGTGGTATAAACTTTGTAGACTTAGCCAGCAGACTGAAAACTCAAAGAATAATTTGGATTAAAAGGTCGATTCAATGTAATAATGCTTATGCATGGAAAGCAGTACCGATGTTTTATCTTGAGAAAATGGTGGAGTTACCAATGTGTCTTCAAACTTTGAATACCATAGAATACCATCTAAGATACCAAGCTTTTATAAACAATGTTTGGAAGATTGGTCACAATTTGTCTCAAAAGAACCAACCATAATTAATGTGGTAAAAATGTGGTAAAAGTGGATTAGAGTGGAAGAAAAGACAGTGTATTGCAAACATTTGGATTTATGTGGAATAAGGTTTGTAAAAGACTTTATATCAAATGAAGGAAAAAATACTTAAATGGTATGAACTGATTAAAAAAATATCCAGATATTAGAACAGGAGTCTATCTCATATGGTGATCCATATTAGCCGCAATACCATGTAACTGGCTTAAATCATTACGAGACAAAGAAATTGAATCTGATGAAGGTATAACAGAGGAGCATATCATAATTACAACTAAGGGTATTACAAATATACAATATTTGTCTTCTAAAAGTGTTTATGATATATTGGTGGGAAAAAAATCAACCACACCCTCATCATTGGTCAAGTTAAGACATACAATACAGGATGATAATATCAGCTGGGAGAGTTGCTTTGGAGCCATCAAGAAAATCTCATTTGATATGTACTCAAGGGAATTCTTATTTAAAATACTCCATAACTATTTACCAACCAATAGTTTACTATACAAATGGAAGTTAGTTTATAGTTACCGATTCTTTATTGCTTCATAGAATTAGAGACCAAGGAACACATTTGTTATGAATGTTTTGTAACAAAAAGTTGTATTTTAAAATTGTGGATTGGATGAAATCAAATTGAGTGATCATGCCACCATTAACCTTGAACACAGTATTGTATGGAATGTTTCCAGTTAAGAACAACCTTCTAATAAATGTGTGTATATCAAAGTAGAAAGGAATACAATCAGAAAACAAACAATTTAATGTCAGATTTTTTTAAGGAGATTGAAATATATAGAGAAAATTGAACATATAATAGCAAAACAGAAATATATGATAACTGCACATTTAGAAAAAAAATGGAAAAATAAGGAAACATTTATAACATTCAGTAGCATTGTAGTTTTAGTATTAAAGAAAAAGCAAGGGGGAAATATATCCTGCAAAGACCACTAGAATATATTATATACTGCATGTACAAATTACAAGGATTGAAATTTGAAGTACAGTTGGAATAATATCCTGGAAATATGCTTTGTATACATTGTTTTTGATGTGTTTGTGTACAATTATGTGTGAAATGTGTATTGTATAATTTTTCATTAAACAAATATTGAAAAAAAAAACTTTCTCCTTTCATATACAACAATACAGTAAAATAAGGTTCATAATGCAATTTAAATTTTGGCTTGACTAATAAAGACTCTCTGAAAGTGCAGTTTGCGTGTTATAAACATATTTGTTTTACATGGATTATTAAAATAATTATTATAAAAAAACGGAAGCACTTTCCATGGCTCAGCTAGGTTGGTGGTGGCGTTCGCTGGAGTCTGGAGGTGAAGGAAACCGGAAAACCCAAAGAAAATGACCGGCCGAACGGGCGGGTCGCCTGCGGAGGAAGCCGAGCTTTGTACCTTCTGAGTGTCCAGGCCCGGATCCGGTCACGTGGTCGAGTGGCTTGCGCATTAAGTGTCGATGAACTGTAACTCCGTTCTTTTCCTAGGTCTTATTTTCCGGGATCTGTCACTCTGACGTCTGTTTTCAAAATGGTGGATTTGACCTGGGAAATGGAAAGGTCATGAGAATTGACGATAATCCCTTATTCGAGCTCCCCCTGGTGTTAGGTGAATACATTAATGCCATCACACATTTTTTTTTTCAATTTGTTTAAAAATTTGTAATTAACATTATATTTTTACGTTTGTTTTGAACAAAATCATTCGAGGGATATATTGAACACGACTCTGTTTAAAAGTGTTCCTTACTATTGTTTAATACTACTACTACTAATACTAATAACACTTCTAATACTAATAATAGTATTAATACTGATAATAATAATAATAATTATAATAATAATTATAATTACAATTATAATAATAATAATGATAATAATAATAATAATAATAATAATTATTATTATTATTATTATTATTATTATTATTATTATTATAAGAGCAATACTTATACTACTACTACTACTACTACTACTACTAATAATAATAATAATAATAATACATGATATTATAACAACATGTTTTTGTTGACATAACTGTTACCATCTGGCGTCAGATTTTTTTTTAACTAAACGTGACTGATCGCTTCAGACGTATATGCGTTAGATAACTATCCTTTAATATCATATCATCTATATGCATCTCAGTACTATATTTATTTTCTCCCATTAACAGGACATGAGATAGTGGGAGAAGTTTACAGCCTGGGCTCAGAGGTTGATTCAGGTAGGAAGACATTTCTCGGTTATCCGGAGATTTGTCGTCCAGATTTTCGGATTTAGGTGACACATTATGTTTAAGTATATCCTACTTCCGTTTATACGAATGATTAGTTATAGAACCCGCTTATCCTATAAACATTTTGGTTTAGGACATCATGAGGATGTTATAAGAATAGAGTGAAGCTCCTCTAAGCCGGACACCCAAGGGACTGGACAATTTTGTCCGTATTAGTGAGTTGTCCTGTTTAGAGGAGTTTGTAATATTGCGTCAATTCTTCATTAAATGATACTGATATCCAATGTTTTGATAATGTTTACTCTTAATTTGAAATACGTAAACTTTATTTAAATAATTTTCCAAATAGGTTAAATATGCATTTGTAATTAATAAAATATTATTATTAAAAAAAGGAAAAGACAAACACTTTCTTTCGCTCTTTCAACTTTATCAGCTAGGCCTCACACACTAATCTAGGCAGTTTCACTTCGATGTACCGTGCTTCATCTTCTAAGTAAGCATGGTTCATGGATGGTTGCACTAGGTATATTGAAGATTGATTATTGACAGCATCCGGACGGCATGATTATTTGTCTTCACACGCATTCACAATAACAAAGTGCAAACTGTCGCTAAAGCCCCGGTCACAACCCACCGTGCGTGTTTTTAGTCCTTACGTTTTAAGGAGATGCAACGACCGCTACGTTTTTCTGAAAACGTGGGGAGGGAGTTGCAAGAGCAGCGAGTACGTCAGCGGAAGTCACTCGCACGGTTGTGCAAGGTGTAAGTAGGCCTACGTCGCCAGTGAGGGGTTGCGTGCAACGTACGTTGCGCACGTGGTAGGTGAGTTGTACTTGCTTACAACGTGCTCGTAACGTACGATCTCCGTTACGCTCTTTACACAGCGCTTTACCCATAGGCCAACTACCTATGTCTTGACCGCTGTTTGTTATGACCTTGTATCCTGAATCTCTACACCAGAGGGGAGCGCTGTATTTTGGTCCAATCAGATGAGACCCTGTGCTGAAGACAACACGATTTACTAGCCAAGCGAGGAATACACGGGGCCCATGATGTTCATTTCGTTTTGAGTGACAGCTCATCGCCCCGGCGGCCGTTTGAACAGGCCACGGGCTCAGAGAGTATTGCCCGACACGTGGTTTCTTGGCGGAGCCTGATGCCTGTCGAGTGTTTGTTGAACTGCATTTGGATGGCTGCTTGTGACATCAGCAGTTTTTTTTTTTCAGCAGACAGGCCATCCAGCACCACCTGGTGTTCAAATGTATCATAAACGGTCAAAGCAGGCAGTGCGAAAATCTGTAGCTTCTTTAGAAGCGCAAGATTTCCGCTGCCTCGTGAGCGTAGATCTCCGTGCGATTGTCACGTTATCGTACGGAAGCCGTACTTACACGTGCTGCTCACGTACGGGGTCCTTACTCACTCGCATATTGTAAGTGCGCTCATTGGCTGTAGAGGGCACGCGTACCGGGGCTGAATCCGTAGCCCGACCGCAGCCCGAACGCAGCGAAAGTTCCTGGTGCACTAAAAGTGCTACGGCGTGTCTGCGTGCTCCCATATCCGTACTGAGGCGGTACTCCCCACGTATGGATCCCCAACTTTTGCTCACGTTTTTGCAAGTAGACGGCACGCACTTGCAAGTACGGCGGGTTGGGAGCAAGGCTTTACCAGTGAAGGCTCCCCTGGCCGGACGCCGATTGCAATGCTCGAACTTTTAATCTTGGATGGTGGTCTTGTCAAATGAAAAGCTGTTGAAAGCTCAGTTTTTTTTTTTCTGATTGACCAGTCAATCTTAATAAAGTGATGATTGTGATATCTACACATTTATAGAAATGAACAACAATTTAGACTTAATATTCACATGTAACATCACGATGGTTCACCAAATTACGCTTTTCCTCGGGCTGTCGCTTTGGCCAAACGGGTCATGCGAGGTCACGACCTCGGAGCGCCAACTCCCGGCAGATATATGAACAAAAATAGAGCCCGCCATGTGTGTCCGCTTTAGATGGTCGAAATATGTACTGGATATGCGGGCGGGAAATTTTGTCCGTTGTCCGGGATATTGAGTTGTCCGCTTAACTGAGTTTACGTTAAACATAATATGGAGACAAATTTGAAGATACTGAGATTTGGCGTCCACATTAGTGAGTTGTCCGCCTTACTGAGTTGTCCGCAAGTAGGCGTTTCACTGTATTTTGTTTCACCGGTAACCGTGGTTTAGGGGCAGATCACGGGGCTGAAAGCCGGGAGGTCGTAAGTCCGAATCACAGCTGAGGTAGTGAGATTTTTTACGGTCGGCCCCCACCCCGGGTTAGCGCTCTACAGGCTTAATAGGAAGACTGTGCCAAACAGTCGTGTTTCACTCACAAACGACTGCCCCTTATAACCCAGCAATGGGGATGATACACACCAAGGACCCGCAACAGTGGTACATCGAGACTGGTTGACATTCTGAACTTAAAGCACGTGCACATTTCAAAAAGACTAACTTGAGATCTCATAAAATGTTAAATTTATGTTTAAAAGTCTATAAATATAAATGGAAAATGTTCTCACTCTATATATTCAGTGTTGATGTGATTTTATCCGTGAATATACTGATTTGTTGCCAGGGCGACATGGAGTGTCACGCGGCGACAAGGTGATGGTGTTTTCATGCCCCGGATGTGGAAAATGTGAGCGCTGCGCAGCCGGAAATGATGTTCTCTGTCCTACAGCTTTCGACTATCAACTAGGGATATTTCTGGATGGAGGGTAAACAATCACACAACACTGAGAAAGAGAGCAGCGCCCGATATTAACGGCTGTCCGACCGCCTAAGACAGGCAATTTCACAAGTCGGACAGCCTGGAGCCGACCTGACCTGTCGGTCGGGCAGCCCCGGTTCATGCTGGGGTGACTGACAAACACTTCGTATTATATATGGTAACCAATGGTTAATTTGTGGGCACCTTTATGTTATATTTGCATGAAAAGAACAAATGTCTTGGTTTTCAAGTTTCCTGTGTACCTGGTTAATTGTTCTTGGTTCGTCAGCCGTGTGTTCCGTTATAGTTAGTGGAGTGCGGCACGCGGCTGGGACCCGCGAACGGCTATGATTTAATTTCTTACCGCCACTCTTTAATGTATCCCCATCAGCCTTTATTATAAACACAAATCAGTCTCATGATACCGTGGCAAAGGTCAAATGTGTCATTATTTACATTATATGACCGAGTGACCGTGTAGACGGAACCTGCAGGTACCGTTGTGCGGTCAGACTTTACCGACTTAAACATCCTTCAAAAAGATCGGCATCACTCCTGTTACCTATCTAATTATGTATGAATTCATATTCAATGTTTATTTCCAGAATTTCCTTTGTCACTATTGGGAACATTTGTCACATGATATCATTTGAATAGGAATTCCCTTATTAATATATTCAAACCAGACAGCTCTGTGACCTCATTGATCCCCGTTCCCCTACCTGGGATTTTGACATTTTGTACATTAAAACCTGTAACTCCTATAAAATAGGTAATTCCTCAAAAATAAATATTTTGACATATGTTTATGATCTAAGGAATAAAACATGCAAAACTATTTCAATTAATAACTTTTAAATGAAAAGATTTCGATTGTTTTCTTGATCGCCCCATGAGCGATAATAGAGGTTTTAATTGCTTCCCTGCCGACCAACTGACAGTAATGTTCACAGGATGGTCTTGCAAAATCTTGAAGGCCAATCCTATTGACATAACATATCATGACATTTAAATTAACTTTAATATGATGATTTTTCAACCTGTAACATTAAAGAAACATTTTCATGAAGCGGATTTTTTTGTTTATCATAAATCACAATATTCTTTAATATATTGCAATGCAGGAACATTTAAGAAAAAAATATGAATCCCTGTAAAATGTGAATGATCATTGATTATATTGATTAAAGTGTTGATTTTCAATATAAACTCAAACATTTTTATTTATATTTAGTTTTAAAATAATAATTTAAGAATATTGTTGAAAATTATTTTAATTGAAAAAAATGTAGATATATGTATTAACTCTGTTTGTAAAGGCTTTAAAATTGAGTGTGATATTTTGTGAGATTTTCAACAATAACATCTTTAAATAAAATTTGCATAAGTTTTCATAAAATAATCAATACTTAACCGATAATGGCTGGCCATATATATTTCTAAATAAATCAAAATTGTTCTGATTCCTCAGTATGGACCAGGTCACTTTATATATTTATATAAATGTATTTATATATCTTAACATTTATCGAGTAGCGCAATATAGCTTTAGTTTTAAGTCGGACAGGTCAGCTTTTCATTCGGACAGGTAAGATTCACTTCAACCTTTCCGACAGGACAGCCAGGCTGAAGAGTTCTCATAGACAGACACACACACAGACACAGGGCGCCAATGTGAGGCTAGGAGCACACACACACACACACACACACACATATATATATATATATTGTTACGGAACCTAATAATAACAGATCACGTAATCGTGACGAGCTTAAACTTTTGTTACGGAGATAAAAAAAATTATATTCGGCAGCACAAGGCACCGTGAAATGTCTAGGGGAATGAATAAAGAAAACAATGTTTTTTTTTTTGTTAACAAATAATTATAATTTATTCTTAGAACAATCCTTATATTACAAAACACTAAATCAATACAATTACACAGTATTTAACACATAACAATAATAAAAAAGGTACATTACCAGAGTCCGGATCCTAGGCTGTGATTTCTGGATACCACAACTGTCACAGTCCAACAAGAGTCTTTTAGCACAAATAATCCACGTGAACAGTTCGAGTTAATCTTCCCGATGAATAGTCCAATTAAATCTCGAAGAAATTCTTTGTAATCCAGAAGTGAAGTTCAGGCAAATCCCAAAGGCAAAATGTAGACAATCTGTATAAAATCTGTATAAAGTCTGTTTTAAGTCCTTAGAATATCTGTAATTATGCAATTATCGGAGCAGGTCCCAAGACTGACGAGAAAGTCGCACCCTTTAGTTCCCGCTGTATTTTCCTTTCTCCCGGCTCTAAACACAGCCCCTATTTATAGCTTTTTCACCCGAAGTCTAGAAACTTCTAGGCATGGAAATTACCAAAGAACAGACTCGATGCTTTTAGAACTCAACGAGTGTTTTTACACACTGCAAGCAAGCCAGAGTTCAACCAGTGTGGTTCCCATAGCAACACACAGGGCTTGCGCCTAACACGAATCAGAATGTCAAGTACGTGTTAAGCTGTGTAAAATCCTGCACAAAATAAACAAATACTTATATATATATATATATATATATATATATATATATATATATATATATATATATATATATATACATATATATATAAGGGATGTTTTTTCTGTGAATCTCTTATAAACAATATGTCTTCATTATCATCCCTGACCCTCTCTCTCACACACACACACACATATATAGATATATATATATATATGTGTGTATATATTTATATCATTTTACACAAAATAAACGATTTAAACATACTCTTATTTCGAGTTTAAAACCTACTGACATTAAATGACCGGACAGGACCACCCTCTGGTGGTCCGGTGCTGGTCTGGGCCAACTATGTGTGGTCCTTTACTATGGATGAACTTGTCCAACCGGTTCATCTATTTAATGCATGTAATAATAATACAAGAATCCGAAGAATAACACCCATTTTTAATTAAGTTCTACTTGTTTCAGTTAATAATTTGCAAATTATGATATGCATACTATGAAATCAGGACTGCCAATGTTAAATAAGTTTTTTTTTTCGTTTGTTTCAATTATGCAAAAATAAATGCATTCAAGACTATGTACAGTCTCACGCATATATACTGTCCGCTTTACTGTCAGGAATTCTGTGTCATTCCTGATTAATACCTATAAACACTATATAGAATATATTACATTTTTATAGTATTGTCCTCATTTTAAAATTTTACTGGACGTAGGATTGGAGTCCAAACAGATTGAAAATCTGAAAAATTGAAACAGGTTGAAACTGTATTTCTGCCCGTTGTTTTAGTTAATTTATTGTGTTAAAGCAGTCTTCCTTTGAGAAAAAAAAAACTTCAAAATTCAAACACATTGTCCAAAATAAGGGTTATGTTATCAGTTGTAACTTGTCAAATAAAACAAAATCATTTATAGCACAAGCAATTAATTTAAATAATAATTTAATTTATTTAATTCGGAGAGGTCTCAGGATAAGCGGTCTGATATTTTGTATTTATTTATTTTATGCCACAAGGTTTCAGGAGTACGTCGTAGTCGATCGCGCCGATTGCTTGCTGAAGGTTCCCCAAAATATACCGCTAGATGTCGCCGCTCTACTGCCATGCAGCGGCATCACGTCATATAGGGCCATCATGCTGACGAAACCTGTAATAGAGGATTTCATAAGTTGTTACGGTATGTCAAATGTGGATCATTCTATTGTATGTGTGTATGCGAGTATTTTTAAAATACAAAATTAAATTAGATGAAAGTGAAAAAAAGGAAACAAAACGATTTTTTTCGGTAAATTAATCTGATGACGGAAACCAAACTTGAACATATGCTACAAGTGAATTCAGGAAGAGAACATTATCCTTTTTTTGGTGTCAATGTGAGAAGATAACTCTTAAAATTCGGTAAAAATTTATTGCCTAAGGCCACAGACAAGCAACATACCATAACAGAACCTAATGGAAATCTGGAAAGGTATTTTTGTGTGATTTCGTGTTTGAATTAACATATCCGAGCAGCAGAATGCGATATGCATGTCTTTAATAACCCTGCTACTGTGTTAAATATTACCTTGACAAATCCTGTTTTAAAGATTACCGGTGATTTATTTTCAAATATGACGATATCTTATGCATAGAAGTGCATTTTTATCCTATTGTAATAGTTTTTCGAGAATAAGGCATCACGAGGTTGAAATATCTCATTAAAGTAAAAACCGTTAGTATTTTACTGCTACAGTATTAAACATAAAAAAAGATCACGCCATAACAGAACCTAATGGAAATCTGGAAAGGTATTTTTGTGTGATTTCGTGTTTGAATTAACATATCCGAGCAGCGGAATGCGATATGCATGTCTTTAATAACCCTGCTACTGTGTTAAATATTACCTTGACAAATCCTGTTTTAAAGATTACCGGTGATTTATTTTCAAATATGACGATATCTTATGCATAGAAGTGCATTTTAATCCTATTGTAATCGTTTTTCGAGAATAAGGCATCACGAGGTTGAAATATCTCATTAAAGTAAAAACCGTTAGTATTTTACTGCTACAGTATTAAACATAAAAAAAGATCACGCAGACTCCAGTGATTATACTCTGCAATCTTTCTATGACTTCTTCTACCATTGCTTGCAATTGTGTGGTTTGCCGGGTTTCACCACCACGCTGTTGGCAAATGTACAGACCGATGAGATCGACGTTTGGCATTGTCCGTCGAGCCTTAACTCCCCTGATGCCGTGTTATGAATGGTCTTGGTACTGTGCCCACTGACTCGTAGCAAAACCCAGCTTAGCGTACCATAGCTAGAGATGACTAAACAAATGAAGAATACCGGGTATAGATTGGGCCGTTTTTTTAGAGAAAATGTGAGAGGCACAGTCCGAAGGATAACTGCCATGCCCCCCTCCCCCCCCCCCCCCCCCCAACAAACAAAAAACATAGCCCACGGCGCAAACTGTGGTTGACTTCATATTGGCGAGGGTTTCATTTTCGCGTTTAACGTACAGTAACTTAGCGCCATTTCGGCCATTACGACCAGCGTATTGCCTGTCAGTGTACCGTTACATCCTTCAGCGAGGAACGCACAATAAGGCTCTCTGAGGATGTATTTTTTTTCTGACAACGTCTCATGGTCTTCAGGAACGCTGTCACGTAACATAAACTAGACCAATCTTGACCCTTTTTTAAATACTAAACATCAAAACCTAACACGAGGGAGGAGAGTTCCGTTTTATCTCAGCATATTGGTAGCTTCCTCCGCATGTTTTTTGAATTTCTGACTGCATGGAAACAGGCATGGCTCGCACGGGTCACTGCCCGCAGTGTTACGTTCCCTATTGTAATAATTATTACATTAGGGGTTACAAATGAGCTGGTTCTCATAACCCCTATTTTAATAACGTGCACTATTGTTATAATTATTACATTAGGGATTGCGGTTACAATGTTTTTTGCCCACCAGCTTTGATAAAAAAAAATGTTAATTCTGTGATACCACACACAAAATGATGCCTAAAGACATGTTGATTTTAATTTATAATGTTATAAATATTAATAAAGTACCATCGATTAATGAAATTATTATTCCTTGACCAAATTACATTTGTGATTTTAACAGACACTTACTGTTACAGTGATGAACTGTTAAATATTGTTGAGAGGGCTGATGAATCGCTGCCTTTGCACGTAAATTAAATTATTATTAATATAATATTATACGTTATATATAAATTATACTATAATGTAATATATCAAATTATTAATATACTCAAATGAGTTCAAATGTTTTCTTTTGTGTTAATCCATCATAGCCTTATGTTAAGATTATGGGTCGTTTACCACGATATAAATGCACCGTGATGAAAGAATCAATGCAATGCTTTCCTGAATATAACTTGTATTACTGTACAAGGAGCTGAGGGAACGTCGAGAAGGTGAAGTAGATATATTCAAAAGAATTGAATCTATTTAAATCACCAATTTTTGAATCAAAGTTAACATAAAAAGTGTCCATTCTAATATTGATGCTACAGGCACAGTATACGTGTGACTACATTGAGGTTACAGAATATCTGTCTTCAATGTGCACATGGAGTCTGATACATGATGGTTTTATTTTCGCGATTATTCCGCGTCTCGAAGATCGTGAATTTGGAACTTCCGCAAACGAAAGGATAACCACAGTAACTATTGCGAAATTAGAGTAGATGTCACGAAGGCATCTCACATACATATGGAATGTCCAATTCTACAATCTCGCAAACTCGTGCTTCAAGCTATGCGAAAATGTCTCTCCCTAAAGCGGCAAATACTATATCTTATTAAAAATTTGTAAATTATTATCAGGTTATGGAAATCTCTTGATTGTGGGAGCCGGAGGACTAGGTTTGTGGGGGATACAGATGGCAAAGTCTCTGTTTCCCAAAGAAACACGGATCATTGTGGCCGAGGCATCCCTGAGTAACGCGCAACAAGTATTTCCGTCCGCAAACATTTAATTTTAGTAACAGGAGAAACTAAACTGGAGAAATATATGGTAAATATATACATTTATGATGTTGGGATAATATAATATCTTAAAAGTAATTTTTCATTTTTTTTCAATATAAAAGGTCCATGGAAAAAATAAATCTTAGAATAAAGTCAACTAGCTATGTGTTTAGTATAATCTATAGAGTTAATGTATGGCTTTTTTAGCATGATACGGTAAAGCATGCCTAACTGCAAATGGTAATAAATACTTATATTGGACATATATTCATAAACGCAATTGGCGTATCTAAATAATAATATATAATTAAGATTTTATTTGCTAATTCTCAATAAAGGAATCAAAGTTCGCGGTTGCTCGGGAGGCAGGTGCTGACGTCACGATTCTCTGGGACCCAAAAGGTAACTTGGTGCTCAATTGAAAATGAATGCAAGTATCCGCCGAGTTTGCATTCACCTTTTTGGCCCATATTCCCAGGTACTTTCGTAAAATTTGCTTACGGTAACCTAGATTATCTTAAATCTACAACGTTCCTTAGGATTTTCCGATGTCTATAAAAAATCAACGAAACTTGGCCATAAATTTTTGCAAAGATTTAATTGACAGACAAATCAAGGATAAAGCATCACACCTCTCGCCACCTGGCGGTGGTATAATAATTATAATCTGGAGCCAATTATACGGGGCCTCATTGTTTTTAAGTAATTTGTATATATATATATATATATATATATATATATATATATATATATATATATGTGTGTGTGTGTGTGTGTGTGTGTGTGTGTGTGTGGGTGTGTGTGTTTATTCAGCGAGCATTGAAGAGAACGTGGCTACAACCAAGGACCAGGCGGGGTTGATTCACGCTGCTGTAGACTTCGTGAACAGCACCAGTACCAGCAGAACATTATTTGGGACGCTCGCGCTGGTAAGTCATTTTTGACCGGCTGTGGAACCGTCTAGTGACTGATTGTGAAAAACCCGGAAAGGGGTTGGGGAGGGGGGGGGTATGTACTATTATTCAAAAAGTCATTTGCCTTAACATCACACTGCTGACTATAACTTTCCCGTTAGTCTTTTTCGTTATCACCCTACACTAAGAGTAGGCAGTATCTGTATTTTTGTTTGTATCGCGTGGCCACGCGATAACTGTCTCGTTCCCACGCGATAGCATCTCGTGGCCACGCGAGAATTATCTCGTTCGAACGCGATGATGTCTCGTTTCCACGAGATGGTTTTCGGGTGGCCACGCGTTAGTAAGCCATGTTAGCTAAAGCCCTCATTTGGACAAGAATGTTTGTAGTCTACTGTCCGTTGTATGTCGGAGCGTAAATGCAACCTAAATTGTGTATGTATTTTGTTGTATGTGCGTTTACGCCGAATGCGTTGAGGTTAATTTTACAGCGGCTTTCATTGCGTTGTTTCAATAATTCATTGTGTTGGTTCAGCTTGATTTTGTTTAGGGTTACAGATTTTAAGGTTATAGTGGGGGACCCCGGGAGCCAGTCATTGGAGATTGATGCAAAAGTTTACTTTTTGGTATCAAATTAAAGGTGGTGACCTAAACTACAACTTTGGACTAAGTGGACAATGATCCGGCCACTAGGGGGCGCTTGGTGCCTTGAGTTCTCTGAATACGGGTCTTCAGAAAAATGATCATATAAAAATGGCTTTAGCATTTGATTTATTCTTCCAGTTAGAATATATTTTAAGTCATTTACTCTGCAATAAAATGCTGCAAGAGACGCAACACGTACGTATCTAATTTTTATATGTAATTTATAAACAAATACCTAAGAAAACAAGTTCATAAATAGTTTTAATGTGTCATGAGCATAGAAACATTTACCAGTATTAACTGACTTCAAAGCGTTCATAAGTCATTAAGACATGTGCATTTGCACAAACGTCTACATCTGAAATTTGTTTTTCTGCACTTGCACCATGAACATGTTTTTGTGCAGGAGCACTTTACATCAAGATCGAAGACATCCCAGGTAGTGTCGTCCAAACCAGAACCAGTTTATTGTTTGTCTCATTCCATCCATGATCGCAGGGATCTTGCACGGACATCATCGGCTCATGAGCTGTAATCAAAATACTTACTTAAAGTCGTTTCTTTTGAGATGCTGCTCCAGAGCATCGCTGGTTGGGGGTATTCTCTCCACATCCCTGGTCTTGTGACAGAACATTTTCATTTTGAGCAGATCAACATTGGCATAATCAAGGCAACGTTCACTGGTGTACAGTCTGCAGACAAAATGAGTCACAACCTCTTTCAGTTGTGATGTTATCTGATATGGAATGCTGGCAACAGATGCAACTCTCCCATAAGGTGTGGAAACTTTGTTCTCGGTCTTGAAACAGGACCTCTTTCCCTTAAACTTAAAGGCTGATGTGCTGTCTGAACCTGTGAGAGCATGTAATAGAGCCATTCCCTTGTACATTTTCTCACCTAAGCTTATAGCTATGCAGTTAAGAGATCATTTTGGTGTCTTTTCCACTTCTGAAAGAAATCCAGATTTCTGCTTTAAGGTTTCCCGTTATGATGTGGTGGTAATTACTGAGAAGTATTACTACAACATCTGTGTCTCCGGTATGTACCATCCATAGTGATGAGTATTGGAGGACATGGAGAAGATGTACCAGGACACGTGTATCTGCCTCCTCATGATTGCACTTCCCATAGGAGTGCCATTACCTGCATGGAGTACATGATCAGCCGAAGTTATATGGACTGACTTATCATCTTGAAACTGCATTCCGATCTGTTTTGTAGAATTCCTTCTTGTTGTCTGCATTTGTTAAGAAAATTTGCCAGTTTCGTGGGACCTTTGCACTGCCAGACATGGGCTGCCGTGTACCAGTTTCTCTCGTTCACCTTCCTTTGATTGTAAATGTATGGTACTGGTCCCAGATAACATCAACTCTTGCTGTCCTTTTCATATCATGCCGAATCCTTGGGTAGAAAACTTTCATGAAATATTCATCGAATGATTTTCCTTGTACTGGTTTCCTAGGTAGAGTGTGAATCAGCGCATAACCATCAATAATAATGAACACATACGTATCTGGTGTCACTAACTCCTCATCTCCAGCTAGTTTCTTGGCTGCATTAGTTTCTAAAACGTATGCCAACAAGTCCGATTTCGTACAGGAGTTGAGAGCTCCCTCAAAGGAAAGGGTTAGTGGGTATGAACAAGATTCATGACGGAAAAATTCCTTTAGATTTCCACCACGGCCATCGAGTGCGAACAATAACTGTCCGTACCAGTCTGCATGTCGCTTGTAGTGTTGCACTTTTTTTCTGAGGTAATGTCTTCCTTTGATGTTTCTTATCATGGAAAAGCAACAGGTTGTTTTTCTTGTTTGGTGATTTGAAAGGGACGTCATTTTTTTCAAGGACGTCTTTCTAGAAAGATTCATATTGTTCTTGGCCCCTGGATTCTAAAATACAAACAGACACTGCAGCGGATTCATCAACACAGACTTTATTGTCTAGTGTAACCAGGTCTGTACTAGTTTCCTCAAAAGGATTTCCTTTGGTCAAAATAGCATCCAGTAGATCTGTAACATGACGTTAAAAACGATGCTGGGATGCTCTTCCTTCCTCATGATGAGGAAGCTCCTCAATGTCAACCCCGGCACTACTTTCTGTGAATTGCTCCACAATACGACTTCTTTCAGGACCAGTGAGAACCCAGCGCTCTAATATAGCAGGATTTTCAGTGATAACGATCACCCCACCTAGTCCTTTAACCCTTTTATTAGCCTGCTCATGGGCATGATCAATCCGGATGGATGGAAAGCGATGGTTGCTTCTTGAAATAACCCAGTGTCCTATTTCAAACTCTTCCAGAATGGCAGATGGAAGAGACTCCAAGTCTCTGATGAAGACAGGAACCCACCGAGCGAAGTTCGGGTGATCTAGGGAAAAAACAGAGGTACCAAGAGCTTCAAACAGGCTGTCATACGTTTGGACTTACGTTCCCGGTGTGACCGTATGAACATCAGTATAAGCTGTTGGTAAATGAACAGCCGGACTTGTATTGTTCGTTTCTCTTTACACCCTGTTACCAGCCACTCATCAAATTCAACCTCTTGTCCAGAATGTTTGTAAGCCTGCTTCAGGAGAATGTCTAGAACCACAGCAGTGATTTGGTGCGCGTAACGGGTTCTCATTGGATCCGATGCTCTCAAAAAAGATGTGGCTGCCACCTCCGTTTTAGTGATCCCTGCTTCTGTGAGGGTTTCAGGCCACCCAGACCCGCGTAAGAGATCCCCCATAGTAGCCCAGAGAGCCATTCCAATGTGAAGCCCTCCTAGCATAACAAAAAACATATCTTATCCATACATCTCGGGGAAGGTCCACTTGACTGTCTTTTCTATTGTATAAAGCGGTTGACCTACCACCAAGACAGGTATTTGCTGTGGATTAAGGTATTCAGTTATTTTTTTTTTTTTCACAAGTTCCATACCATGTCGAATCATTCCTGGCGAGGCTGCCAGGCAACAGGCCCTCAATTCAATTTGAAGCTGCTCCAGTAGCATCCAATCTGGAAGCATGGTATGCTGACCACATGATTGCCTCCGTTGTGAGTCAGAATCTTCATGCAGCATGGAATGCACTGCTGTCATCCACGATTTTTCATGATTTCTTTCTTTCTCAAATGATTCTAAAACGATTGGCTCTACATGTCTTTCTGGAGGTTGGTGTATCAGGTTTCTGCAAACAGGTGGATCAAACGTGTATGCTGATGGCAGAATGGATCCACTTGTGCCTGAATGTCGTACTCGGAAGTCGAATTCTGTCGGTTCTTGGTCCACACCAAGTTTACCTAGGGATGGAAACTGAAAAATTGAAATTCCAGTTCCATGAAATGAAGAGGTGGCTGTCCGGGATGAAGGATTGTGATCCAAGTTGTCAAGAGCTGCAACTGTAAAAATGTGATTACGAAGAAAATTAGGAAAAACGGTATCAGAGTTACGCTTAGTTTGTTCAGCAATAGCCTGGGCAGCACAAATAGAAATTATCCTTTTATAGGACACACTCAGACAGTTTTCATGTAAGAGTTGGACCAACCTCCTTCTTCTTGTTTGAAAATGCACATTCAGTTCCAAGAACAGAGTAAGGGGTGGTTCGCACTTCAAGTTTGCAGAAAATGAAGTCATATTCAGCATAGTTGTTTGACCCACAAAGAGGACCTTCCTTGACTTTTCTTCAGCTGGCGAAGAGTTTGGTCCTGCAAGTAGCTGTCGGAAGAAGTACTTCATTTTGCCAGGAACAGCCGAGTTTTCACAACCACTTGAAAACGAACCCTTGAATGTGTAATTATCATGCTCTAGGACGGCTTTACGTAGAATTGAAGCGGCTAATAATAATGTGCGTGACTCTTCCTCTGGTGTCTGACTGGCATCTGATATAATCTTTCTAGCTGCCTCCGAGCATATAAGAAACACCCTATCACGAACTCCTTTCTCTTCTCGTAAATCAGTGAAGCGTCCAAGTACCATTTATTTCAGACGAGTTCTGTTCACGGACTTCTGGATGCCATGTTCATGCAATCTTTCTGTCATCATATTTGTCAAATCTTGCAGTGCAAACATTTTACACCCTGCAGCAACTTCTTCTTCGATGAACTGTAATAGCTCTTTTTCTATAACTACTTCAGTATATACGCTTGTTGTTCTTTGGTCCTGCCTTCGGATTAATTATCTGAACCCTCGATTGAATCCAGTGTAGCAAGTCCGTTAATATTTGGCCTCAATTGCAACCAGGTCCCCTTCAGCAAGGCGAACAACAATATTATCTTCTGCTAGTACTACTGCTTTGTCATGAATATCTTTGGTAAGGTTAAGTTTCTGGAAAGAATGATCTGTCTCACTTGTTTCTTTACCGCAAAAGAGGCACAAGAGCCGATTAATAACTGAACTGCACCGCCTTGGTATTTTTCTTTGAGGAGGTTGCCCTTGCAAAGAACGTCTTTTCGTTCGTTCAAGTGTAGACTGGCCCAGTCAATGAAATGGCTCTGACAGAGATATCAAACGGCTCTCACTGTGTCGCACTTAGTGTCGGTACTGATATCACGCGGCAACTTACATAACTACGTACCATTCTCTGACCCTCTTATTTCATCGACTGGTAAACTTGGGCCGTACCGGACAGTCAGCGCCACACATCACCGCCTCGCTGAACTAAGGTCATTCCCAGTGACGTAAGGAGTAATTATAGTGGTCTTTCCCAGAATCTTATTTCAATACCAACATGGTTAATTCAGTAACCGCCTATTGTAGGCTTCGGGCTTTCTATATATATATATATATATATATTTCCATTTTTATCAGTCTTAATATGTTTAGGTCCTCGGCTATTTGAGTACGGCAAGATTTTTAATACTATATAAAACTCTCAGCCTCAGTGAGTCAGTATGTCACCGTTTATCAGACCATTGCTTATCGCAGCAGGCCGGTTTAAAATGTGTCTCCAGCTCAGCCAATCAGCGTGAGATATTCAGGTCCACACGCGATGAACGCAGTCAAACTCTTATTCATGTACCGGCTGACTGAAACGATCACGACTTTCAGCGAGTTGGCAACTCAACAGTGGCAAAACTTTCATGTGTAACTTGAACACTAACAAATACACCGTACAAAATCGATGCGAATTTGTCTACAATACACTTACATTTGCCCATGGACCGTATGTTCGAACAGCAGAGATATATCATAGGACACGAAGGTCCATGTATGGACTTTCTAAAAACATGCATGATTTCAGTGCGAATATTACCAAGCGGGTTGAGCTGTCTATTGCCTATGGGATGCTGTTAGCCTCTTCATAGCAACGATGCCATTCACAGGAGGCCGGGCGGCCTGATATGCAAATGCAAGGGAATCGGCAGGAGCCTTGTGACGCCCTAATATGCAAATATCAGGGATTCGCCATACGGACTTTACAGGGCTTTAGTGATAAGAGCTAGAACTGAGTTACGTCGCGTCTATCACGATACAAGGAATCACGTTTCAAGTGAAACATTTTAGCAGTAAACATCAATACACTAAAGACAAGGCAGGGCTAGTTCAAGTGATGATGCCTTGTAAAGCTGGCGACATCTTTAATGCCAGGGTGCGCGGCTTTTTCGCACGGATTCTTCATCTGAAGTTCTAAGTTAGGATGGGGGGGGGGGGCCTCTTCGAATTCTTTGAACTGATTATGAAGGGTTATAATGTACCGATATGGTTCTTCTCTCCTTGCAGCAACCGGGTTGTCAAGTTGACATACGAGTTCCCCATTAGTTTCTTTTTGGCATAACACGCAGGTTTTTTTCTTAGCCATCTCAGTCTGAAAAGAAATAAATAATTAATAGTAAAAATACAGCAAATGAAAGCAGTTACTTCTAGCTTATATAAACAGTATATTTAGGCGTTCAGTATAAATAACAAATTACATCCAATTAAAATAAGTTAATTCTCAAAAGAATAATATGTGGCTTTGTCAGTTTAAAGATTTTAACTTTGGTGTTGTATTTCCCGGCAGACCGTTTAATGTAACACATCATATATCCTAAACTTTTAAAGGGACGCAAAATATATAACGTGGAAGGTAACATACAGTATACGTTTCATTATTTAGTGGATTTGTACTTTATTTTACAAACTCAAGCTTTATGAACTACTTGAAATTTCGGCTAGATCCTTGTATGAAAATTACACCTTGTTCTACTGACCATTATGATGATAATGAAGCACGACTGTACTTTTACCAAAGAATCTAAATTTCGAAGTAACATGGGGCATATGGTTCATTATGCTCTTCTAAAAATGATCTACCTTTTGTTGATGACCTGATAATTTCTCCAGCGTTCAGGGTTGCAGCGCCACAGTCAGGCCGGTCAAAGTTGTAGTCGCTTTTTGCCAAGGCCGCACAGTGAACTGAAGTTTTCCATATGATGTGAATCCAAATTCACAATCACTTGCTGTTTTTGATAACTTTCTACAAGCTGATCATCAAAGATATGGTTTTATTTAATCCCAAGTCGATAGAACCGGACAGACCTATTGTTTGCAAAGACTCTCATTCATTTCTGGTATGAGCGAGTTGTTCATTAAAATCCAGAGAACTCTCGGAGCTGAGCAGACTTAGTAAATATTTTCAACAAATCAGCTGGGTCTATTATGTTTTACTGCATGTTCTTTCATTATTCATATAAATAAACAGTGTATTTAAAGAACAGATTCAATTGTTTGGTCGATTGTCGACTGTCAGTTAAAGAAAATGGATGCACGTCACAATTTTTATGAAGTTCTTGTTCTGCTGAGCTCATTTATTTAATTAAATCATGTTACTAAATTATATTTAGGTGATTTCGCGTGATTTTCTAGTCAAAAGCAAATCGTTCTCGGAGATATTGATTCATATATAATATCATATTCAGTATATTTTATTATATCATATTATACTTGATTTTATAAGATTTATTTTAATTTCCTTAGATATTTTTTATATAAACTTCATTATATTATACATTATATCTTATTTTAATAAGTATATGACATATATCAATGTATATCATGTTAATTCGGTGCACCATGTATGTCATGTATGCCCCTATTCCGATTAACATTGCCATGCTGATCATCAACGAAGGTTCAGCTTTATGATGGCCCCAAGCGCCCCCTAGCGGGCAGATCATTGTCCACTTGGACTGAACTTGTAGACAAGGTCCCAAGCTTCAATTTGATACAATAAAAGCAAACTTTGGCATCAATATGAAATAAAAATAAATTTGTTTTATCATGTACGGTCCCCATTATTAGGCTACAGGTGAAATAAACCCTTGTGTATTAAACATATAAGATAAACTTATACACTGGTTTGTATTTTATCTTCAATTGAAATATTTTAATTTTTTAGGGTCAGGGTTAAAGGTTCGGGTTATATAGTCTAGGGTATACTGAACAGAGTAAACAATATGTCGGTTTATGTTGTCTCTCAAGGGAGAAGCTTACACCAAAAGGTGTCAGCCATGACACTTCATTATAGGCGTGGGCGTGTCACTTTTTTAGGAGATGTAGTGTGCCAACTTTTTACCCTCTTTCAGGGAATAAACCTTTTTACGAGAAAACTGATCAATTTTCCCCTCAGGTGTTTCCACAATAATATTTCATTTTATCTGAACTACCCCCCTTAGCCTCTCACACATTCTCTGAAAAAAAAATGGCCCATGAGTACTGTATGAGTCGCTGTTGCACCATTTCTGGTCAGCGTATTAAGCCCGCTCGATATGCATGCAAACAATTGACCATAATCTTAATCCAGTGTACAGAAACATACCTTAAGGATTAAAAATATAGGTCTTACTGTATTGTCTATCTATATTTTATATCTAGTTTGATACTATCGCGTGGGAACGAGATAAAAATAAATTTCTGTATGTCCTGTACGAGTCGCTCGATATGCATGCAAACAATTGACCATAATCTTAATCCAGTGTACAGAAACATACCTTAAGGATTAAAAAATATAGGTCTTACTGTATTGTCTATCTATATTTTATATCTAGTTTGATACTATCGCGTGGGAACGAGATAAAAATAAATTTCTGTATGTCCTGTACGAGTCACCTTATATATTATTAGGGTGCTAAGATGGTCCCAGTGGGGGGTCACGGAGGTCAGCTGGTCGCGGAGTGTCCATACCTCACTCTCAGATGTATCACTATCGAGGGGTCTCTAGCGGGTAACCGAGACGATTTGAGAGAAGTAACGAGACTCGTCGCTGAGGGCAAGGTGGTTTATTATATTACCTTAATTTCTAATGTGAAAACTTATATTGCTAAAAGCCAGTTTGAGGCATATTCGATGTGCATAATTTGTTAAACGCTAATTCTTTACCAACATTCAAGTGTACGCTATATTGGTATTTTTTTGCAGATTCAATGGTTTGTATTCTTTATCTTTTGACGAATACTTTTTACAGTATCAACATTGCAATATATTATTTATAAACATCTAGAGTGTATCGTACCATATATTTTAATTTATTTTATATTTTTTAAATTTTTTATAAATTTGTTTTAAAATAATATTACACTATATTTGTTTGTGTAGTTTTTATACAATTATAATAGTTGTTACTCGCTCAATTAAGTTAACACTCAGATCTTTAGCGTCCAATCAAAACAAAATTCAAAATGATATACAATATATTAACTAAATTTTGTAACGTTATACTATATAATACAACATTAATCCTACATTATCATACTTTATTATACATTGTATATTATTTTTAAATTATATCATATATTATATTAAATATATATAATATCCGCATGCTATGATAAATTTGCTTCATTATACTCTTTAAGCATGTAAATTATACTCTGGTTCACAATTTAATTTGCATTCATTCTAGTTGAGGGCCCCACCTATCACCCACGTGACCTTAACGGAGGTTCCCGCAGTACTGAGTGACCTCGCGGGAGGCAAACGACTGGGACGGACGGTCATTAAATTTTAAATGAGTTCACATATTTCATTAAAGAAGGACATATGACCTTCGGAGAAACATTTGTTAAAGTTTGGAGGAAATTTATCACTTTTTGAGTTTATTTCTTAACAACTTAATCATACGCATGATTAATATATACCTGTTCTTATGAATACACTGTTAGCAATACCAGCAGCTTTTCTACTAATTGTAATTCTTGTTTCTGATGATATCTCCCTGATATTTTGTGCCAAAATTGTTTCATTTTTTTTAAATGAAAACCGTCGAAACCATTACACACCGCCTGAGGGGAAAACCCTGTCCACTCCCTACCCCCTCGGCCTTTGGCTATCCGCCAATATCTCTTCCTTGAAAATACTTGTCCCTAACCCCACCACCCCTCCCCCGGTTAGGACTCTTTTCTGATAACACCGCTGACAATGTTACTCTAACAAAAAAGTAGAGGGTTCTTAAATAAAACCTTGCTGCAAAGGATTCTGTGTACAAGAGAGGGGAGTAGGGTGTGGGGGATATGGGGATGGAAGTGGTTTTCCCCCACAATATGAAATTAGCCCCTTCCCCCTTGGGTAGGGTCAAATGATATGCGATGCGAATGTGCGAGGATAACCACTATGTACGCTAAATAATGCAATAAAATTTAATAAAAATTATAATATAAAATCATCCATTTTATATTGTTTGCATGGAATCATTTAAATCCATCCGTATGCATCTAAACAACAATTTTTTTTTCTGATCGACGGGTGTGACTTATGGCGTCAAGCCTTGAGTATAATTAATTTACAAGTCCAACAGAAGACGGATACGGTATTTCTTATTTAGGCCATAATAGACTAGTTTTCAATTTCCGCGATAAGGGACAAACCCAACCTAACTTATATACAATGCTAGATGCAATGATGTTGACGCCCAGGGAAGAACTGCTTCTGAGCATTATCTTTAATACATTAAGGGGTTGTTTGCTGTTTTTTTTTTTAAATATGTTACATGAATTATGAAGTATTGGTAACTTCAAGTCCGGTATCTCCCGTCAACCATTCAGCCGTTGCATGACAGACGTGCTTACGCGAATAGCTTTGGGTTTGGCCCAAGGACCAGAGTTGCAGGATTCTATGTCCATCTATGGGCCAAAATGAGGTAACACATGAATCGTATATAGCATTTAGCGGGCAATCCGATGTATATCTCTCATAGTCTTTGGGCTTCTACAGATATGATGGGTTTTTTTTTCAAGAAGTATATTGAAATTAAAACATACTAATCTTTACCTTACAACCAACATGTATTTCCATAACCTGACATTGAAACACTGTTATTTGCTCGTAATAAGTATATCAATGTATAGGAGTTTAAATTGAAAAAAAAGAAAGATGGATGACGCACTTTCCAACAGGAAAATAAATTCTAGGGCTATATGGAAAAAGGGCTATATCAAATTAACAATATAGAATGAAATAAAGATTGATATATAATATCCAACCAAAAAGGATCAGAGGAAGACAATTCCGTGCACCAGGGGTAAAGCGCAGGACTCAAAACCGGGAGTTCGATTCTCAAGGTTCTTAAAGGCATTGTGGAGACGGAGCCCGACAGTCATGTTTTATCCTCAAACGAGTGCAACCTTCGGGGGTTTCTCAGACACATACCCCGGACCAGCAAGAGTGGTATACCGAGTCTGATTGACGCCAAGATGACCTCGTGTAAGCCCCTGATGCCGGAATCGAATGAAATTCTGCGAATTACATACTACTTAGTTAAGCAGGCATTAAACAGTAAAGGCGGTAACCTCCACCAATAAATCTGAAAAAAAAATAAGAAGGCAATCGATGAAATAGGGTGTATATAGCAGCCCATTCAACTGCCTTTTGAAAAAGAATTCACGTGGTTTCTAGCTTTGCCTGTGTATATATATATATTTATATTAATGACCTTGCGGTAATTCTGTTTATTAAAAAATTCTTATAACGCTACCGTGAAAGATGTATGAACTTATTTTTCAACAACATGTTTGTAAAGACACCGATATTCACAAAAGGGGAAAAACGTGTAAGCTAAGGTGGTAGGTTGCATATATGTGGAGATAAAAAGGTCACTTATTGCAAAACGCCATTTGCAAAGCTCTGGCTTATCCGACTTGCCACTAGCTACCTTAGTTGAATATGTTTTATTTCGGCGGCCCCCACATATTATAAGCACATTGATACAAACAAAACAAGCAGCCTGTATGCAGTGATATCCACGTTATATTTTATAAAAGCTCCAACGGATTCCCCTTTAATTTAAAAAGGTCAGATAGGTGATTAGGCCGCTTTAAATTGAACATCAATTTCCAAACTGCCGCCCCAAACCATCCTGAAGAAGAAATGGGGAAATACCGGCCAGCGCGGACAAACGCCTGTGCATCAAATGCGGGAGCCAGTTGACATCTCTCTCACATTCCGGCACAAAGAAGAGTGACACGCAATTTACAAACGTGGCTGATAGACACTCCAATGAACAGGGGAAATAAACAGGAAGCTAACAAAAAATCAGGCAAATCAAAGTAAATAAAAAAAATTAAGACACGACAACTGAAAACAACTCTTAACATTTAAAAAATAAAGCATGCAGTAGTAAAGGAGATCCAGCTGAAACAAAAAGCGAGATATTAAGTTCACACCTCAAAAAAGGCGGAAGGGGTTCCAAGATATACGTATGACTGAGGAAGTAACTCGGTACACCAAATGTACTAACATCAGAGGAGTTCGAATTTCGCTAGAATATTCCACGGACTTTTTACTTTTCTAAAGCATTAGTCGTTTAAAAAATAATTTTAGGTCAGATTTCATATATTGCAAGACACTGAACGCTGTTTGTCGAACTTTGGTAAATTAAGGTCATGATCCCTCTGAAAAGAGTGGTTGTTCGTCAAGGATGCTTCATGTTAAATAAGAGAGAATAACAAAATGTCATTGTTTATAACTACCTATTAGGTACAACTAAGTGAATAGGCAGATGTTATTGCTGCTTTTTTTAAATGAACAGTCAGAGAATAAAACGCTATTGAAGTAATTCAGGATTCATATAAATACCACGTGTATTAATGAAAATAATACTGATCATAATAATTGCAGGATTTCCCTTAGTTTTAAAATTAAGATATTAGGGGTGATTCACGAAGGGGTTACATATAAGCTTTTAGAATACACCTATACTGGACAAAACTGGAATATTGAACCTAATCGCATCATTAAGTAGACTGAATTTAGGTGTCGTCATTAAAATTAACGTTGTAAAGGCCTCATGATTTCAATTTTAAACACTTTATTTTAACACTCATTGCCCAAGGCGATTTTATACACAAGATAAGAACAATTTTGAATAAGTTGGGACATCTGGGATAATGGTAAATAGTATAGCAAGAATTAAGAAACAAATAATGTAACAATAGTATGACCGTGGTAGATAAAAGATGAATGACTTGTACATACTGCAGAAAATGTTGTTTTTGCAGAGACTTTGTCATGCTAAACAGTGATAGCAAAACGGTTGATTGAAGGATTAGGTAAAGACATTAACATTATAAATTTTAACAGTAAATACTATTTGGAACCACACTTATTATTCAAAGGTAACCGAAATGTAAAATCTATAACAAAAGATAATTTACATCACAAAGACCCGACTAATATACTTAAGAATGGCGACGAATGGAATAACTATGATAACCACTTATCAATATACTCAATCGTAAGTTTGACCTGCACCATGAAACCCTTTTTAAGGTGGCAAACATTCAGTCAAAAGGAATTTGGTCTTGATAACCCTTAAGTCGGTGCTTTGCATGATATTTTCTTTTCCAAATTTTGGATGAAGTTACCCGGATAAAGCTCTATCACTATACATTCGTAATGGAAGTCTACTAATTAAAAAATCCCAAAATATCAAATTGCAAACAAGTTTATACAGAAAAAGTTCACAGTTAGCTAAAAAATACATAAGAAATGTAACCTAAGCTTTGGTTTTATGGTTGAAATATAAATATATATATATATATATATATATATATATATATATATCGTACTTTGACTCTGTTTGTTTTTTTTATGACCATATAACAGAGAGAGGGATGTGAATATGAGGCAACAGAGGTTATATGCACCCGCATGTATACCTGCCGGACACATACATTGGATAATTATATATTAACGCCATCACCATGTGCCGCCGTGCATTTCCTTAAAACACATCTGCTGAACAAACAGTGTACTAGCTCAAATTCGTTTTGCAATTCATGAATAATCTTATTGTATTTAGATTTTCACATTGAAAAGAGCAGATATATTTTGAAAATATCTATGTCATAGCAAAAATGTCATAGCAAAATTAACATAATTGGAAATATGTGCTTTTAAATGTTCATCTTTAAAAAGAAATCTTAATTTTACGAATTGTAAACATTTCATTGTATGGGAACATTAGGAACATATGATTCAGATATAAACCCAAGTATATCTAAATAACCATAAGCATCTTTGTCCATAGATATATTAACATAATATTAATATTAATATTATGCGCATATATGTATAATATGTGCACCTGATACATAAGCTTCGTCAAATTATGAAACATATATTAACAAGTCTCGGATACTTTCAGTCAAGATCTAATTATAATTAATCCCGGGAACCAGTACCATTTTGGAATCGTTACTGCTGTCCAAGATTACTATTCGCCATACATTTCCATTTATACGTATGCAAAGAAATCTCGAGTACATCCGACAACGGGACCTCGATGAAGTGGTCGTATTTACGATTTAGTCGTCTAAAATAAGTATTAAAAAGCAAAAAAAAAAAAACAAGCAAATTCGTGGTATTAATGTCGCCCGCTTTGGGATGTTTTTATGCTTGAAAACGGACGGACAGACAGAGACAGAGAGACAGACAGACAAAAGCCAGCCAAAACCAATCCCAACCAAGGTATGCATGATAGCAATCACTGGCCAAAATATGAATAAAATCGGATGATTTTTAGGAAAGTTATCACCTGAAAACAAAAACCTGACGGACAGACAGACAGACAGACAGAAGCAAGACACTCCATAAACCAATCTCAACCAAGATAAGCATGAGAGCAATTACTGATCAAAATTTGAATGAAATAGGATAATATTTAGGAAAGTTATCGCACGGAAACAAAAACCTGACGGACGGAAAGACAGAGTGACAGACAGACAAACAGAAGCCAGACACTCCAAAACCAATCCCAAGCAAGGTAACCATGAGAGCAATCAGTGACCAAAATTTGAACGAAATAGGATAATATTTAGAAAGTTATCGCAAGGAAACAAAAACAACCTGACAGACGGACAGTCAGACAAACAGAAGCCAGACACTCCAAAACCAATTCCAACCAGACACTACAAAACCAATCCCAAACCTGACGCAAAGCAGGGGACAAAAAAGACTGAGACGGTAAAAAAAGTGTTTCTTATTTTTCAGGTGGTAGCTTTACCGAGCTGGTCGTTAGGCGAGGTTTAACTGTATATTAAATACGTTCATGTGCACTTGATGTTTGCCTTGGTCACACTCTGGCGTCTTCTTATGAAGTCCAGGGATGACTGAGCACTTCATTTTATTGCCTTATCTCTTTAATCAAACTATTCCTGACCATGAGTCTTACATATATGTATCCTCCATATGAGATATATTACTTTCTTCTTAAGGTTTGAACGAGAAAGCCCGTACTTATGACCAAGTGTGAAATGTTGCTTTCTATACCGATATATTCAACGCGGACATCCAAAATTCCATATAAGAAGGAGAATGCTGTATTCTGTTCATGTTCTTTTAGAACATTTATTATATTTATAAAGTGAGGAAGAACCTTCATGCATTACCAGTCTAGAAGATTTAGTTCTAGTCAATTAAGATCAGCTTTTGTCCCTTGTATTTGATATGCAGATCTGTCATAAAAAGCATGTATCTGAATAAAATAAAATCATCAAATCTCCTTGGCAGTTTAAGTTTCTTCAAAGGTTCCACAATGCTTAATCCGTCAGATGCTGTTGGTGAAGTCTTTCCTGACTGACCTTCGGAACAGACCCTCCAAAGTGCGGACTTCATATAGTTGTTCACGCAAATATTTGTATCCGCGAAGGTAATCTGCTTTTATTTGAAATTTGGTTTTGATGACTTCATTTTTCTGCAGAAGAGCTTGTTTTTCCTCTTCTTCATTTCGGAGCTCTGCTTCTGGACGATTTGATTCATCATCTCCATCCTCGCCTGGACTATCTATTACATGCATTTTGTAAAATTTGTTCTTATTCTGAACAATATCCGGTATTTCATTCTCTTCTGCAGAAAGTGGTGCATCTTCGTATTCAGTGAGTCGAAACTCGTCCTCATCCGTTGAATCACTCTCTTCCTCATGACACCACTCATAATCTGAGGTATCCGAATTACTGCTTTCGAAAAATAGTTTCAAGGTGAAAATCGACGGTGGTTTGTATTCGGAATCGTATTTGACTGTTATCGTCTTTAATCTGAAATACTTTCACACAATAGGTTTTAAGCATTCCCTCAAGTTCAATGGCTATATCCGATGAGTTCTCCTCAGATGTGTTCCTATTCAAGCTGCTATCGATTTGATGGTTTTCAGTTGCTATAATTTCTTCAGTCGACACTGTGCGACTGTTGTAATCAATAATGCTTGCTTGATTCCTCTTGTATCATACCAAGCTGCCTCCAAAAGTATCCATAAGTTTGAGAAAAGCGCATGTTTCCTCGAGGTTTCTAATAAGCTTGACCCTGGTACTGTCAAAATGTTGACTTCAAACCCATTGCAGATTAGAATCAGTGGTACCAGGCTTTCCGGGTAACGCTAAACAGTTTAATGGAAGACTGTTTCTCCACTCGCGGTGATGTTGTTCAGAATTATTCTTTCACGTAACAGAAAAAGGAAAGAAAGCACAAAACTAATAATGCATGCTGTATGGAGGATCGACATGCTTTCGGAACGGCCTGCCTGATTCCAGCTGGTCATTACATTCAGATTTGCTCCAGCTTTCTGGAGCATGTGTACAGCTTTAGACTGTATCACCTTCCGCGCAAGAATTAGGCAAGAATCTTCCTGCTGTAAGATAAAACTTAGAGGGACATCCATTTTACTTCCTATCATTAAACAGGACGAACACGTGCCACATGCTTATTAAATAGTTAACCAATTGCCAATAAAACCAACGCCTCTTGCATATTTACTTCTATAGGGATTCATATATATATATATATATATATATATATATATATATATATATATATATATATATATATATATATATTGTTACAGATGTCTATATGCAGGGATGTTTCATGTGTTGTTGACATTTGGTTCCTGTAGCACGCATAGCTCTTTGCCATGACAGCATAGCCTGGCCGAGCCGGATCGGACTACGTGTGAACCCTGACATGTACAAAAACAGCGAGATTGTTCTAGATGTTTCCTGTAACGCGTGTGTACTGTGTATCATGTCAGGTTCTTTGGAGTGTTCAAAAAATGGAAAGTTTCTCGGCTTGAGGTAAAGGTTATAAATGGTGGCTGTGTTTAGAGAAGAGAGAGAGGTGAGAGAATATTCCAGCGGGCACAGAACAGTAGACCTTTTCCTATAATTGCGGCAGTTATAGCTTTTCTTTTAAATTTGTGACGGATCTTAAATAGTCTTCAGTTTGCCTTCGGGATTATAACAAGAACTTCACTTCGGATTTCAGAGGATTGATTTTGTGAATAAACTGGACTTCTTTGAGAAGATTTATGTGAAATGTTCACCCGGGTTGTAAGTTATAAAGGACTTGTTGTCGCTATGACAGTGGTGGTATCCAGGTTCTGTGCACTTTGTTTATTTTACTTTTATTTTACTTTTTACGTTTATATATATATATATATATATATATATATACAGAGAGAGAGAGAGAGAGAGAGAGAGAGAGAGAGAGAGAAATGGTATATAGAGAATAGTCAGTTAACTGACGGTGGGAATCGATCTTCCGATTTCCGGTCGGCGGCCTCAACCACTTGGCTACGCCAGATTTCCTTTCCCATTTATATTTATATATACGGTTGTCTTTATCAGCTTGACAGTACGCTCCACATTCATATACACCCTGTAATGATACATTATATTGAGTTTTCAAATCTCTTTTGCGTCTTTTACTTGATTTTAATTAACTTTGAAAACTTAGTCCACAACTTATTTTGTGTTTAAATATCTAATAGGGGTAAAAAGTATACGTATCAGGCAAAGATTTCTTTTCGATCACATCAAGTCATAATGATAAAATCCCGTGACAAGAGGCCAAACCATTGTTTCCAACTAAATTCAAGCGGTTTCAGTTAATGTGTAAAAGAGAATTTGAACAGTATATGTTAATATGGAAATATTAAAAAGATATCTATAGTTCAGGCTCTTTGTGGTAGGGGGGTTTCGTGTCCATTTAAAATATACCAAATGAATTCTGATTTAATTGGAGTACATTTCAAGGGCTTTCAGAAAATTTGAATAAAATGGTATATACATTTTGCTACAGACCCATTCGCCATAAAGTGTTTCGCTTACCACTCCCACTCGTCTAATTCACATCCATTCTACAATAAAAATTCGTCTATTCTTTTTTTTTAGGCTGATGATAAAAGATGAACTTATTTTTTTATGACTGGAGTCACTTTAAAAGTCACGAAACAATGGAAAATAACCAAGAAAACAACTTAAAACTAAGAATAAAAGCAAAATTAGCGTTATCTTTAACGTCTATATATAGACTTTAAATGTCTATAACGTGCACCTGTTGATTTAAATGTTATTTTTTCCAAGGATGATTACCGGCATACTGTAGGATATGAAGGGTATAGACAAACGGTTTTGATAACCAAATAATTTCATAAAACATGTTTCTTCATAGGATGTTTATAGGCTTAAAGTCGGATTGGAGGGGGATACACAATCAATTTTAGTATTTAAAATAATTTCATAGAAACATGAAAAAGATGTTCTCCTTATGATAAAACCCGTGGAAACTATGCCTAAGAAACTAATGAATATAAATGCTAACTGCCAATCCCTAGATTTCTTGCTTGTTCAAATCATGCAAATCACTAGAAACCACAAGGAGACCGCACACCTCCGCCAATATTAAAAGGTTATATTGGGTAAAATAAATTGTGTAAAACTGAAGCGGTAGAATCATTCATACCTTTCTAATAGATGCAATTAAGGTTATAAACCTTTCGCTCTAACCTAATAACCATGGTTTAATCTTCCTCCGACAAAGTCAGCATTAGCAAAAAAAATCCTTTCATAGAATATTTGTTATCTTGATCCAGCTAATATGGCTGTCCCCTAGGGCTGTTGCCTAATTTTTTTACCGTTTTTCATCAAGATCATCGAAAGTTCACACAGGAAACGCACATGGTTACATTTCTTTCACTGTATTATCTTCAATATGATGTTTTAAATATAAAACATGTGTCTATCGATGCGGAAGTATGTATATATTCCTATGCCTTCTCATGTGGAAATTACAAAAAAATTAATGAAACTTAGGGTGGTAATGTCTGATTACATTAACAGTCACGCACATGTTAACGCGTCGGGTGTTTGAAGTCGGTCACACTTATGTGATCAATAGTATTACCATGTGACCCACAAGCAAAAGGATATATAGTATTATATAGTATTAAATTAAATTATACTCTAATATTATATATTACATGTATGTTATATTATATTATAGGTTCTCATTAAGCCTGCAAATTGCTCAACCTTAGGGGGGTGCAGTGAAAAATCTCACCTCCTCTGCTCGTATCTCGTATTTCATCTCACGATTTTCCGGGTTTAAACCCTGCATGTGCCCCATTCCAGGATCATTGAAGCCGGTTGCCGATTCAGAGATGCTTGGTCACGTATATGCGGTAAATAAGTTCACTATGTACATAATAAAATTGTATTACAAATAAATATATTAGAATACATTCTACCACTTGAACCAATATATATATATATATATATATATATATATATATATATATATATATATATATATATATATATACGTGGCTAATAATACAATACAGATGCCCTACACGATATGACCAAAGGTTCTTTTTATCAGATTTGCCTCTGGATCGTCTATCCATAAAATCATCATATATAACTGAAACCGACGTGTATATAAATATTCCTAAGCAAACGAGTTGATTTAACTAGGTAAAAATCAATCAATTGAGACTATTCTTTCAATGATCTCAGGTTGGAGCTACACATTATCAAGATGAACACACGACTTGAGATTCAGGCTTTTGCTAAACCTCTCGTCCTTGTCAAGAGACCCATACCTTCCCCACCGCCAGGTGGAGCCATCGTCAAGGTAAGCCCCATTATTGTTGACGGGAAAACGACGATTTGCACGGTTCGTGAATCAGCGATTAGTTTTCTGTTATATATTATTTCAGGGTCAGTGTGCTGAAAGTAATATTGTAGATTTCGCGAGTCACATGTCGCTCACATTTCCTTTACTGTTCATTCGTGAAGGTCAGTGGCTGGGTCAAGTGTCAGGCTGAACATGCTTAAATCCGTCCCTGACAGCAGGGTTTATGCCTATGCACTATATCCCTCAACCCTGCACTGGAGGCTGGGCCAGTCTGGGCAAAGTTAAAAAAATGGCACCCTCGCAAGGATATAATTGTGATAGAAGAAAAGCACTTTCACCCTAGCTCTCCTCTTTGGTAGTGTGGTCTGTTCGTGTGTTTATTTCTTCAGACCCGCAGTTAAAAAACGATGCATGTCATTTAGGGGGCAGGGTGCACATGATATACCTAGCGCCATCTATCCGTGGGTATGAGAAAAAAACCGGAAACAGGCAATGAACACAACACGCCAAAACGAGAGGAGAACGTTTAGCATTAAATATATATATATATATATATATATATATATATATAAACCCAACTTTCTTTTGATGATTCAGAAGTTTTAATTTTTTTCTTACTTTTTTTTTAAATTTTATATATGAAAAAAAAAAATAAATATCATCATAAACAATAATGAATAAAAACGTGTTTCGTCTCAATATAGTCTGAAAATACAATGATTATAAATACGGGATATTGTAACAATGGTATATAAAATTGTTCTTTATATTTTATATGAGCTACATTGTTTTCACCATATTATTTTAAATGCCATGTTTTCATAATAAAAGAGCTGTCTGTTAAAATTGTAGTGTGAACATATTATTATGCCCCCTCACGTGAAAATTAAGGAAAAAGAAACTTAGGGTCTTAAAGTCAGATTTAATTAATAGTCATAAGCATTTTAACGCATCGGATGTTTAAATTAGACCATTCTAGATTGATCAATATAATTACCATGGGTCGATATACAAAGTGAAATATAATATATTGAATATATATATATATATGTATATATATATATATATATGCATTATCTTTATACATTTAAATTTCTCTATCTCTGCCATTTTTAATTTATCTTTTTGAATTTATGCAAGGTTATATACACCCCTTTGGTGTCAAACTCACTTTGTTTCAATAACGTTATTGAACAATTTGACTTGTTGATATATGGGAAAACTAGAATGAATATCAAGATTGAAATAATACATTGAATTGAATTCCAACAACTAAATAACCGGGCTACAATAACAGGGGCACCCACCCGTATCCAGCACTCCTCGTTCTCCCGAAATTTCACTTAGTCTAATAATGATTAAATTTTCTTAAGCACAGTCATAAAATTCCTGTCACTAGTATTCGCCGATTTAGAACTTATTTCAATATGAAGCACTACACATGATTTTTTAATTGTATTATATACTGATAATTCTACACGTCAAAAGGTTTGATCCGGCACATATGATATTTTTCCACCTTGAACAACTGATATTTTAGATGGAATTAAAACATGTGAGTATTAATTAAAACATTAGTATGTTGTGTGGAAATATATATATATATATATATTGATCCCCTTGAGTCAGCGTATTTGGATCAGTCACAGGCCAGTGAACTATACAATGGCTCATTACACCAGGGGTTTCCTCCTGGGCCTGTGGTCAGCTGTACGTGGACCAGTGAACAGAGTGTCACCAAGTGCTTATGACACTCTAAAATCACTTGGAATAGATCAAAGGACAATACACCCAACAAAAAGGGGATCCAAAGGTATTGCAAAGAGACGGATTCCTGTAAAGGTCAGTGTGCCACAGAGGTCAGTGCACTTTAAGACTTGTTTACAAAACAAACATTATGTTAACCACAGTAATCTAATTTATATGAATATGGATATTACAAAAAGACAAGAAGTTCAGATTAACTCTGCATCAACAACATCCAGCCCTGGACTTTCATTTGCCCTACTTAATCCATGGTCTGTCTGTAACAAAGCCACTAGCCTGCAAGATTTTATTGTTGACCAGCATCTGGATTTGTTGGCATTAACAGAAACCTGGCTCACTGACACAGATAGTGATAAAATTATCATCAGTGAACTGCTTCCCCCGGGTTATGATATAAAACATTATCCAAGAACAACCAGGGGAGGAGGGACAGCAATTATACATAGAAGAAGCCTACAGTGCTCAAGCATCAGTCCATCGATGGTGTATGATTCATTCGAAGTATTAGAATGCCTCGTCACCATTGAGCAAACCATTCGCTTGTCAGTCATCTACAGACCTCCTCCATCTAAGAAAAATGGCCTGTCAGTCAGCCAATTTTTCAGTGATTTCACAGATTACTTGGACACCCTTTCTACAGTGCAAGGCCTGCTAATGCTAGTCGGTGATTTTAATTTTCATGTGGATGATAAAAAGGCTAACGACAGCACCAAGTTTCTTAGTCTAATTGATTCCTTTGGTCTCACACAGCATGTGACAAGTTCCACACATCGAAATGGTCATATTTTAGACCTCATTATAACCAGGACACAGGACTCCTTAGTTTCTTCTACAGGTTCCGTTGATCACGGTTTTCCAGATCATTATCCCGTTTTTGCTCACCTCTCTGTAGCCAAACCACCTCTACCCGTGATGGAAGTAACATATAGAAAGCTGCATTCAATCAATGAAGATTCTCTGACATATGCTATCAAAGAGTCTGCACTGCCTGATGCGGTGACCTCAGATTGTTCCCTGGATGAGTTAGTCAACACTTACAATAATACATTGTCTTCCATTGTGGATGAATTAGCTCCTTTAAAAACCCGAAAAATCACAGTTCGTTCAGAAGCTGAATGGTACACAGACAATATACGTGAGGCCAAACAAACACGGAGACAAGCAGAAAGACTCTGGCGCAAAACGCAGCTCACTGTTCATCGTGAGATGTTCATTTACAGAAGGACTTAGGTCAATAGTCTAATCAGTCAGACAAAAGCAGATTATTTCAAGTCAGCCATTATGGAAAATAAAGGTGATACCAGACATCTATTCCAGATGGTAAACAGACTGTTGGGTAAAAAACTCAGTACCCAACTGCCCACAAACAAAACAACAGCTGAGCTGGTTACCATGTTTGGGGACTACTTTCATGACAAAATTACAAAGATTAAAAGTTCCATTAATCAGGAGGTTTACAAAGAGGAAGCCAGCCTTTCAATATCGGACAGTTACTTCAACAACTTCAGCATCTTATCAACAGTCGAGATGAACAAGATCGTAGCATCGATGCCAAATAAGAGTTGTACCATGGACCAAATCCCGACACAGTTGCTGAAAAGAGTTCTTAATGAAATTGGAACGGTTGTCGCTGCAATTGTCAATAAATCATTGACAGAGGGATATTTCCCGGAGGCTTTCAAGTCTGCTCTTGTGACCCCTCTGCTCAAAAAACAAACTTTAGATCCCAATTTTCCGAAAAACTATCGACCAGTCTCCAATCTTTCGTTTATTTCAAAAGTGCTTGAAAAAGTGGTAGATCAACAAATCAGGGATTATTTGAACAGTAATGGTCTTCAAGAGCCTTTTCAATCTGCCTACAGGAAAGGGCACAGCACCGAGACAGCTCTTGTTCGCGTCCAGAACAATATCGTCCGTGCAGTTGGTGAATGCAAAATTGTGCTGCTTGTATTACTAGACCTTTCAGCTGCATTTGACACAGTGGATCACCACTGTCTTCTGAGAGCATTACAAAATTTGGGAATCGGAGGCACTGTGTTAAAATGGTTTACATCTTACCTAAAGGTTCGTTCTCAGAGTGTCCACATGAAAGGAGTGAAATCTGGAACAAAGTCGTTGAATTGTGGTGTTCCTCAAGGGTCAGTATTGGGGCCTACCCTTTTCACCATCTACACAACATCATTAGGATATCTATTTCGTAAAATGAGCATAAATTACCATCTATATGCCGACGACACTCAGATTTATATTACATGCAAACCCACCGACATTGATGGAGCCATTAGTCAGCTTGAAACCTGTATAACATCAGTACAAAACTGGATGAGTCGACATACCCTTTAATTGATCAGTGACCAGACCGAATTCTTAGTAATTTCATCACAGTCAATGCGAAACAAGCTCACATCACCCACACTTCACATTGGAAACTGTAATATTTTACCCTCGCATTCTGCCAGGAATATTGGCATCATCATGAACTCAAACGCATCGATGGATGCCCATATCTCATCGGTGTGCAAGTCCGCTTATATGCACATCCAAAATATAGGCAAACTAAAGAAATATTTGGATAGTGATTCTCTTGAAACGGTCATTCATTCATTTATAACGACCAAGCTGGATTACTGCTATTCACTCTTATGCGGTGCTACATCTGCTCAATTGAATCGCCTGCAACGTATTTAAAATGTTGCAGCTAGAATTCTCACTGGGAAATCAAATTCGGAACACATCACACCAGTTTTGTATGCTCTTCACTGGTTGCCAGTTGAACAGAGAGTGAAATTTAAAGTTCTGACTTTGGTATATCAGTGTGTTTATGGGCTTGCACCCCAGTATCTTCAGGAATTGTTGCAACTATACAATCCATGCAGAGCACTGCGTTCTGCCGACCAATATTTACTGCATGTCCCATTCACAAAATCAACACGAGTACAAAATAGTGCCTTCAGTGTCGCAGGGCCTAAAATGTGGAATGATCTCCCAGCGAAGTTGAGATCCATGTCCAGTTATTCTCAGTTTAAGAGTCAGTTGAAAACATTCTTATTCATAAATCATTTTAGTACATAAAGACTCTTATTGTGTGCTTGGATAAATACCTTTTTACTTTGATTGATAAGCATACACATGTATATTTTTATTATGTTTATTCATATCATTTGTACAGCGTTTTAGAGCACTCTGTGGATTTTACGCTATATAAAATAAATTATTATTATAAAAAAAAATAAATTATTATTATTATCATTATATATATATATATATATATATATATATATATATATATATATATATACATATTTCAATTGCCTTTGCCAAATATTTCGGCCACCCGCCCTCCCTCAATCCTGGGTTCGCCCCTGAGAATTTAGTATATTTGTTTACGTGACCTGTAAAACACTATACAAATGACCACACACGTGATCAGAGGTAAGTTTTATTATAATTGTCCTTTGTATCGTCTATCAATAAAATCACCAGATCGAATGTGTATATAAATATTCATAAGCAAGTCAGATAATTTAATTAGGTTAAAATCAATCAACTGAGTCTGCTCTGTCAATGATCTCCCGTTGGAGCAACATATTTTCATGATAAACACGCGACTTGAGATTCAGGCTTTTTCCAAACCTCTTGTGCTCGTCAAGAGACCCATACCCTTCCCACCGCCAGGTGGAGCCATCGTCAAGGTAAGACCAAGGGTCAGTTATTGGACGGATCATTCATCGATCAGTGTTCCGTTATAGATTATCAAGGGTCAGTTCGAAAAGTAATATTGTATATGGTGGGCTTGAAATTTCTTTGGTTTCGAACCTTTGACGGGTTCTACTAACCCATGTAGCTGTCTTTATTCTATTACGGATTTTCACATGCTCAATTGAGAAAGGGGAATTAATGTGCTATAAAACATACCGGAGGTGGATCACTTATCTGGTAATATTCCAGATCTGGTTACTCAGTAGGTTGGCAGAGGTCTTAGAGTAAATTATGTTGATATAATAACATATTTATTATGAAGAAATACTTTTACTTCTATAAGAAAAATAATTCGATCCAGCCAACGTTAAGAAATTTGGTAGGCCGGATTAATGAAATTGGAATACCCGTGTTATTCTAGGAATAACAATTCTGCCTCCCTTATTGAATTGGTAATAATACTTGGAACAAAATGTAAACCATGAATCCTGTATGGATTATACAATGGGCGTTTATTAACTTCCCCCATTCATATACAACAATATGGAAAAACAAGGTTCATAATGGTATTTAAATTTTGGCTTGAACACTCGGAAAGACCCTCGGAAAGTACAGAGTGCATGTATAAACATAATTATTTTACATGCATTATACAAATAATTTTGATAACGAATCGAGGCACTCTCTATGGATCAGGTGGCGGCGTTTTTGTACGGGCAACTACAACCCACTCTCATGGCCACGCCGGGATCGAACCCAGGTCGCCAGTGGAGAGCACCGAGCGTTTTAGCCCTCGACAGTCCAGACTCCAGGCCCCCTGTTCCGAGTCGAGTGGCTTGCGCTTTAAGTGTGACTGAACTGTAACTCTGTTCTTTTCCTAGGTCTTATATACCGGTATCTGTCACTCTGACGTCCATCTTCACAATGGTGGATTTGACCTGGGAAATGGAAAGGTCAGGAAGGTTGATTTCGAGCTCCCCCTGGTGTTAGGTGAATACATTAATTCCATCACAATGCTCTACATAAATCGTTATTTTTTCATTTTTTTTTTTTACATTTTTTAATTTACATAACATTTTCACAATTCCTTTGAACAAAATCATTTGAGGAAAGTAAGTTAAACACGATGGGTTCCAGTAGTGTTCGATAATTTTGTTAAATAATAATAATAATAACAATAATGTTAGTAATTATACAAATACTACTGCTACTACTACTACTACTACTACTACTACTACTACTACTACTAATAATAATAATAATAATAAATATAATAATAACTATAATAATAACAATAATACAAATAATACAAATAATAATACAAATAATACAAAAAATAATAATAATAATAATAATAATTATAATAATAATAAATATAATAATAATAATAATAATAATAATAATAATAATAACGTAAAATTGTTTATTATAATTATAATATTATAATAATGATGGTACTACTACTACTACTACTACTAATAATAATAATAATAATTTTCCGTTGCCATCTAACCTTTGATTCCTTGTATGAACGTAACTGATCGCTTCAGACGTACATGCATTAGACAACCATTCCCTTAATTTTATATCATCTGTATGCATCTCAATACTATATTTACTTTCCTCCGTTAACAGGGCATGAGATAGTGGGAGAAGTGTACAGCCTGGGGTCAAAGGTTGATTCAGGTAGGAAGATATTCAACATTGGGGCCTGGTTTACCTGGATATCGTTCGTCCGTAATTCTGTTTTATCCGAATAAAAATGACAAATATATCTAAATACATGTATATACTACATCCGTTTATACGAAAAAATAAGTCAATAAACTCACTTAGCTTGTTGTCAGCTCACTTGTATGGTTCAGGACATCATGAGGATATTCAATGCATTTTTTTCCGCAACAGACTAACCATTATACGCTTTTTATTCGCAGCGGTTATAATCTGCTGTAGTTTCTAAGTCTGCGTCGTTTAACCGCTGCTTCGTATCGTAAGGTTTTCCGGGTTCCACCACATTGGATTGTAAATAGATAAAAAAAAGCGCTATGTTGATTATTCAACCAGTTTTAAAGCCGTGACACCAGCTCTCGTTGGTCCGAGTCTTTGCTCTATGCCAGTGTAGATGTAATCCCACCACGAATCTTACCTTATAAAACCTTTGAAAAATAAAGAAAATAAGCATGTTGAACTTAAAGCCGGTACTGACCTGCGTAATTAATTTTTTTTATCTCTGTTGATGAACCTTCGATAATAAAAATAAAGACAAGTAAAAGACAAATTTGAGATCTCATAAAAAGTGAAATTTATGGCTTAAATTCTATATATTTACAGTGAAACCTTTATAATGTGTCCATCCTTGGGACTGAGCCAAACTGCCCATTTTTTTATGTTACGACCATCCTGAGCCCATGGTCGTAACATAAAATAAGAATGAAGAAAAATCGAGACTGCCAAAGTGCCCACTTTATAGAAATGTCCAAGTTATAGAGGTGCACACTAAAGATTTAGTGCTGACATGATATTTTGTGTGTATAACCTGATGTGTTGCCAGGGCGACATGGGGTGTCACGCGGTGACAAGGTGATGGTGTATCCATGGCCCGGATGTGGAAAATGTGGGCGCTGCGCAGCCGGAAATGACGTTCTTTGTCCTACAGCTTCCGTTTATCAAATAGGTTGTTTTCTGGACGGAGGGTGAGCAACCATACGACCACTGAGAGAGAGAGAGAGAAAAAAAAAGGGGGGGGGGGGAGTAGAGGAGGGGAGAGGAGAGAGAAAGCGAGAGAGAGAAAGATAGAGAGACATACATACAGAAAGACAAAGACACATAAAGACCGCCAACTTGAGGCTGAAAAAATGTTTTTAAGATATTTAACCAATATTTGACAACCCCCCCCCCCCCCCCCACACACACAAACATACACAAACACACAGACACACACACACACACACATATATAACTTTGCATAAATTAAATGATTATAACCCAGAACTTTCAGGAGCTGGTACTAGAAACAATTATGAATATTGATAATAATTTCAGGCTTATAATACTTGTAATGTATTTGCTTTCATCTGAAAAAATGATTAGTTGTTTTTTTTTTCTAGTATTTGAAAGATATATTATTATTATTATTATTATTATTATTATTATTATTATTATTATTATCATAATTTTAATCATTAATATTATTATTATTTTTATTAGCCTATTATAGTAGTAGTGCAATATAAGTGACCTACACAAAATGTCTTGTGGGTCCGGGATTCTTTTCGTGGTAAAGGTTGTAATGAGCCAATTCCGTCTGTGATTGTTCTCCGGATTTTTGTTGGTATTTTTATAATGTGTATGACAGGTTGTCGATTATAAACTTGCCCTGCGTGTTTCAAGTTATCCGAAAACAAGCCGCTGGCGCTGCACCATTCCACATACTGCGCAGAGTCAGACTCACACGAGCACGATACTGCTGTTTGGAGATTGTTGCTCCCACAGTGCACCGAGGCTTCTAAATACACCCGCGGCGTAGGTATAAATGTACCGGTAGTGAAGAGGACATTTTAGTCCGTTAAAGAATTATTTCAAGGCAAATTACACAAACACGGGTGTATATGTGGGTAAGCTAGGACTTTACGGAATGAGTAATATTGTGTGAGCACGCGCATATGAAATACAAACAGAAGTTGTTTTCTCGAAATGTCTCAAATTTTGATTTTGAACTAAAGTGCCCGTTTTGAGTAGTAACGTCCTCTGGCGAGAGGGTGCCCTTTCCCAGTCCCTCGCAAATGCGTTTCCCCGACACCGTGTCTACATGGCTCTGAAATGTCCCCTCTGGTAGACCAATTGGCAGAGCGGCGTTTTCCGGTTGGGACAGGCCAGTTTTCTGTGTTCAATGTAGTCGCCTTTTATCTGACTGCATGGCGTCAGTAATGCAATTACCTCACAATTTAGTAGTTATTATTTATTTTATTTATTATGACAATATATTTATACAGGTCAACTTGTTGAGAAGTCATTCTGTTTTTCAACTTGGTCCTGTAAAAATTTTACATACAAAACACATTAATATAAAGTTAATATGATCATATACACATATTAATTTGTCAGACGTATAATGATAATAGAATCACGCATATTGTGAACATATGAAATAGTATAAAACGTTGCATTTACTGGGAACCTTGTTTGAATAAAGAAACAGGTGTTTTTAAGTTACCATGCAAGTAATTAGGTAACAATTAACCGTTAAAAAGAATCGAAGATAAGATCTGAAATATCAAAAAGTATATAGTGAACAGCTAAATAAAATTTCGCGCTATGCGTTACAACGGGAGGTCCCCTCGGAATGTGGCCTCTGGCCAATCGGGACCGTCATCACTCATTGTTTATGGCTGACGTCAACAACTTCGGACTGGTGAAAAGTCGGTTTTAGTTGGTCTTCTTATTCTTTTTCACCCCCCCCCCCCCCCGCGCCCCACCCCTTACCCCGAGGCGTCCGTCCTTCCGGTCACCGATTGCCGCGAAAGGGCCCGGCTTCCCTCCGCAGGGCCAAAATTAAGGGCCGCCCGCTGCCAAGCAACTAGCTTTCGTGTAAATCACTTATATTGCACTTTTACTACTAATATAATATATAACTATCTTTATATTACATATTATATATTATATATTATTAATTTTATGCCACAAGGTATCAGGAGTACGTAACTGTTGATCGCGCCAACTGTCTGCAGAAGGTTCCCCAAAATATACCGCTAGATGTTGCTGCTTTGCTGCCATGCAGCGGCATCACGTCATACCACGCTATCATGCTGACGAAACCTGTAATAGAGGATTTCATAAGCTGTTACGGTATGTCAAATGTGTATCAATATATTGTTTGTGTGTTTTCTAGTATTCTGAAAATATAACAATTAAATTCGATGAAAAAAAAGAAGAAACAAAACGGTATTATTACGGTAAATTAATCTCCCCTGGCGCAAAACAAGGTCAACGGCGTATACTCATACGCGCTTCATATTAAACAGGGCTTCATTTTCGCAAGGATTTAATTTTCGTGATTCACCAAACAGTGACTTAATGTTAATAACTGTTTAAATATCAATTATATAACAAGCATCCAAAATCTTAATTAGTGTACAAGAAGCTACGGATCGTCAAATACACCTAGCATGTCCATATATGCAATCTGGCATATTTATGCTGCATGCCATGTAAAAAATCCTGTCCCTATAGCGACCATGATTATATCATTTTAATGTTTTTTTTGTAAATTGTTATCAGGTTACGGAAACCTGTTAATAGTTGGAGCTGGAGGGCTCGGTTTATGGGGGATACAGATGGCAAAGTCTCTGTTTCCGAAAGAAACAAGGATAATTGTGGCCGAGGCTTCCGTGAGTAAACCGCCGACAGGTGGCGCTACAAGTATTTCCGTCCTCCAAATATATCATTTTGAGGTATAAGAGAAACTTAATTTGAGAAATAATTGGTAAATATATATGTTAATAAGTGTTTGATATCATGAAATCTTTAGAGATTTTTTTTTATCTAGCAATACAAAAAGGTTATGTAAAAAGTAAATATTTGAATCATATATATATATATATATATATATATATATATATACAGTAAATTTGTATATATTTGTATGCATTTATATAGTTCAATAAAGTTAAAGTATTGCTTATGTTTGATAACCATGAGTCTTAACACGAGTAGCTGCTAAAGTCGTAGATACGTACATGATGCTATTTAATTTACGTTTGTAATTTGTGTGTAAATTCTTAATGAAGGAATCCAAGTTCGCCGCAGCACGGGAAGCCGGTGCTGACGTCACGTTGCTCTGGGATCCAAAAGGTAACTTCATGAAAACTAAAATCTTATATTCAAATGGACACATTCACTTATTCGGCCCATATTCCCAGGTTTACTTGTGTATAAGTGGCTGTACATTAGTGAATTTTCCTTGATGACGTTCCTGTATTCGGATCATATGCCAGATACACACCAAAATCTACTCAATTCGTCCTTGGCTCATTCCCCATATGCGCTGAAAATTACATGAAATGGCGTTTATAATTACGTGAATCTTGTGGTGAACAAACACACACACACACACACACACACACACACACACAAACACCTAAACTTAAACATACGTGCGAACGGGAATGAACGTAGACCCTCCTGTCAGAGACAAAATAGACCAGAAATGTCTTTAATGTTATTGTTCATGCAAAGAGCTAGAGTGTACATAATAATAGAGTTTATGGTCAGATAGTAAATATACCCCTTGGCTTTTAATGCATAGATGTAAAATGTCAAGTAATATGATATGCAATTATTTAATATTAGAACAAAATGAAGAATAACAACATTAGTTTTCTCCTAAGGCATTGCAACTACTCAACAAAAAAAAAAAAAAAAACAATTAGCATACTTATAAAAAAAACCCGAAGCAATTAACAGCATGATAACCTAACCCCCCCCCCCCCAATTCTAATTCTTAAAGCCACCTACTCACATGATTCCTTTATAAAATTTGTGATTTCTATCTTGCTTTGGAAACATATGATTGAACTCTAGGTAATTTATGGTAGGAAACGTTATCATAACGCCACTCTTATGTATGTATGTGCTTGTTTATCTCAAACAATGTTAGTAAACGTGGTACACGTGGATAAACAAAAACAAAGGATGTATCTTTGTAAAAGTCTGTTAGTCTGACTTTTAACCCTTATTGTCCGTGTTATTGTCATTATTAAATTTAAAAGAGCTAGAAATCTGCAGTCTGATGCATTCATTCGGGCATAAATAACTGTACATTTGAGAAATTTTAAATCAAACATCTAATCGATTCGTTGTCGCGTGTGTTAGGTTGTGAACACACGCACGAATGGGAATGAAAGCACATCCACTTGGGGATGCAACAAGATGTTGTCGGAGACATCAAAGACGCGCCAGTGGCCAGGATAAAATTTGCTATGTTCAAAAACCCAATCCCAGGTCAGCTTCAGAAGAAAGCTACCCGCTGATATTGATCAATAGCTTCTCTTATAAAGAAATAGCCGTAAAAATGGGAAACAATCTTCTAAATTGTAATGTCATAATTGTAACCCAGATAACCTCCAAACTTCAATAACGTTATTAATACGGGGCATCATTGTTATTATTAATCTATATATATATATATATATATATATATATATATATATATATATATACATAATTTGTTTATCAAGCGAGCATTGAGGAGAACGTGGCTACCACCAAGGACCAGGTGGGGCTGATTCACGCTGCTGTAGACTTTGTAAACAGCACCAGTACCAGCAGAACATTATTTGGGTCGCTCGCACTGGTAAGCCATTTCAACACAAGCAGCCCCATATTCCAAGGTTCATTTGTGCACTAGTGACTTTGCATTTGTGAATATTTATGATGTTCCTGAATCCGAATCATGTTCCGGGACCACACTTAAATGTAATCGATTCCTTATTGGCCCTTCCCAAAAATGCTCTGAAAACATATAAAGACATTCCGTTGAAGATAAATTGAGTTATGTTGTGAACAAACACACACATGAACTGGGATGAACGCATATTATACTGACGAAAGCAATAAAATCAACCTTTTGAAGGACTGTTGTAAGACTTAACCACGAATAAAATAAAAAGACTCGATATTTAAATGTTTAAGTCCACCAAAATGGCCGAAAGGTTTGTTCAGTTTATGAATTGGTGGTTTACTATGCCGAATGTCGGTATACTGCCAGTCTAAGGGTAGCGTCTTTGGAGAGAGACGGAGGGTTGCTGAATACTAGCTTCACCTTTGCTTTACTATCTCCACTTTGGGACCAGCTCCGTTCCATGCTTATCAGTTCAAGCGGTGGAAGAGCCCATTAACCAGGGGCGTCATTACAAAGGGTGGGGTATATACCCTCACTTCTTAGCAAGAGCGGAACGTCCCTGTAATCACCCCCGCCTCTGATATTAAGAGAATAATATTTAAATAATGGAATTTAATAATATGTTAATAATTAGAATGAGAGACTTAGTTCCCTTTCTATGTTTAATGTGGAATATTATATATCTAAACCTGATTTAGAGTTAACATAAACTGACGCATATAACTTTATTTTTTTAACTTTACACTTAATTGAAATATATATGAAATGAATCACACAGGCAATAAAATTTCTCACACTGTGATATGTATATGTACTGTGGCTGTAAAGGACTCCCAATTTTTTTTATCTCGTTCTCACGCGATAGTATCGCGTGGCCAAGCGATAACTATCCCGTTACCACCTGATAGTATCTCGAGAAGACGAGATAATTATCTCGTTTCCACGAGATGATTATTGCGTGGGCACGCGTTAGTATGCCATGCTAGATAAAGCCCTTATTTTGACAGGAATACCCATGGTCTACTGTCCGTTGTATGTCAGAGCGTAAATGCAACCTAAATTGTTTGTATGTATTTTGTTGTATGTGCGTTTACGCCGAAAGCCTTAAGGTTGATTTTACAGCGGCTTTCCTTGCGTTGGTTCTAGATTTATTTGCTTTGGTTCTTGAGTTTGCTTAGGGTTACAGATTTTAAGGTGAAGGACCGGATGAAATAAACCCTTGTGTATTAAACAGATGAAATAAACTGAAACACTGGTTTATATTTCATCTTCCAGGAAAATCTAATTTTTTTAGAGTTATGGTTCAGGGTTCGAGTTATATTATCTTGGGTTTATCGAACAGGTAAAACGACATGTAAGTATGTGTTGTGTCTCAAGGGAAAAACTAATAACATTAGATTTCAGCCTTGATACTTCATTATAGGCGGAGGAGGAGGGGGACATGTACTCATCACTTTTTAAACAGAGGTAGTGGGCCACATTTTGTCCTTTTTTACGTGAAATTGCTCAAATATTTCCATAAAAATTCAGTTTGTTTAAGAACTGCCCAGCCCCCCCCCCCCCCCCTTCCCCTCTCACACATTCTCTGAACAAACATGGCCCTGAGTGCTGTATGTTGCACCATTTCAGGCCATATCATATTAAGCCTGCTCGATATGCATGCAAATTATTGACCATAATCTTAACCCAACATGCAGAGAAACATGCCTTCAGAATTACAGATATAGGTCTTATTGTGTTGTCTATCTATAATTATCTCGTTCCAACGAGATAAAAATAAATTTCTGTATGTCCCGTACGGGCCACCGTATATATTTCTAGGGTTCAAAGATGGTCCCCGTGGGACTATACGGAGGTCAGCTGGTCGCGGAGTGTCCACTCCTCACTCTAGGATGTATCACTATCGAGGGGTCTAAAATGGGCACCCGAGACGATTTGAGAGAAGTAACGAGACTCGTTGCTGAGGGCAAGGTGATTTATTATATTACCGTAATTTCTTATGTTAAAACACTCTGTTGTTAAATGCCAGCTTGCGGCATATTTGATGTGCTTATTTTGTTATACGCCATTTTTAACCAACATTTCAAGTGTATGCTGTATTGGTTTTTTTTTTTGCAGATTCAATTTTTTGTATCATTTATCTTTTGACCAATACCATTAACAATATCAACATTATAACACTGCAATATATTTTTTTATAAAACACTACGGTTTATCGTACTATACCTTTTAATATGATACAATATTTTTTTTAAATTTTATTTTAAATAATATTACATATTATTTGCTATGTTTAGTTAATGTAATTATAAAAGTTGTTACGTGCTCTTCATTTTAGACTTAGATCTTTATTTAAAAGTCAAATATGTTATATGACATATTAAATTAAATTATGTCATACTATATTATATTATACAACAAACATGCTACTTAATCATACTTTATTATTATATTATATCATTTTTTAGTTTTACATCATATATTTTATTATATTATGTATCATCCAATATCCGCATACTATGACCAAATTGCATCAATATACTCTGCAAGCATGTTAATTATCCCCTGGTTCACAATTTAATTTTTATTCGTTCTAGTTGAGGGCGCCACCTATCACCCACGTGACCTTAACGAAGGCTCCTGGTGTACTGAGTGACCTAGCGGAAGGCAAACGTCCGGGACGGACGGTCATTAAATTTTAAATGAGTCCGTATATAAGTAGGTGGCCTACGAAGAATCATTTATAGAAGAAGAAGACGTTGGGAGATGATTTGTCACATTTTGAGTTCAAATCGTAACAACGTAGTCATACACCTGATTAATATATACCTATCCTTATAAAAACACTGTTTAGTACTATTAGCAGCTATTCTTCTAATTGTAGATCATGTTTCTCCCTAATACTTTGAGCCTATATTGATTAATTTTTAAAATGAAAATCGTCGAACCCTTTATACACCGCTAGAGGGGAACACCCTTTCTACTCCCAACCTCCCAGGCCTTTACCAATTCTCCAATATCGCTCTTCCTTGGAAATACCGCTTAGAACTGGGTTATGATAATGTTCTTTTAATAAGAAAGTAAAGAGTACTTAAATATTGTCAACCTTGTTGCAAAGGCTTCTGTGAAAAGGAGGGGGCCTCGAGGGTGGGAGTGGGGTGAGGAGGATATGGGGGGTGGAAGGGGCTTTCCCCAACAATATAAAAATTTACCCATCCCCCATAGGAAGGGAAATAGAATTTGCGATGCAAATGTGTGATGGTACCCACCATGTATGCTCATAAATTCAATACAATTTTTTTTATAATTAGAATTTTTAATCATACATTTTATGTTGTTTGCATGGAATCAATTAAATCCACCCAAATGCATCTGAACAACATTTTTTTTTTCTGAACCATGGGTGTGACTTGTGGCGTGAAGACTTGAGTATAATTCATTTAGAAGTCCAAGACGGATGCGGTATTTCCTAATAAGGCCATTATAGACTAGTTTCCACGGTAAGGGACAAACACAGCCTAACATATATACAAGGCTGGATGCTATATTGTTGACTCCAGGGGAAGAACTAATTCTGAGCATTATTGTATATACATCAAAGGATTGTGTGCTGTTTTCATCGTAATATGTACATGAAATATGAGGTATCTGTATCTTGTCCATTAGGAGAGGTAATGTCCGGTATCTCCCGTCAACCATTCAGCCGTTTCATGACATACGTTCTTACACGAAAAAGCTTAGCTTTGGCCCAAGGACCAGCTTTGCAGGATTCTATTTCCAGAGTTTTTGTACTCGGTTGATGCATTTACTGTGTGGTGTGATTTGCCACGTTACCAAGTTTTGTCATAAATAACACCTTTAACGGTAGGATTGACAAATATGGAGCTTGAGCAAATTCATTCCGTTCCTTTGATTCATATACTTGTGGTACTGTGGAATAAGTTGGCAGCGAGTGCCAAGGCAAAAAACTCCATCTTTGTGTCAAAATTATGTAGCACATGAATCGTAATTCGCAGCTGGCGGGCTATCAGATGTATGTTTTGCCGAATCCTAGTCCTTGGGCTTCTGGAGATATGATGGTTTTGTTTAAAGAAGTAAATTAAACATTCTACTCTTTGCCTTATAACTAACATGTATTTTCTTATAACCTGATATTGAAAATACTGCTATTTGCTCTTGATAAGGAAATCAATGTATGTGAGTTTAATTTGGACTTCTCGTGTCATGGAGAGCTAGTGAGGACGCTATAAACGGCGCCCGCGGTAGAAATCAGAAAATATAACCTAAAAAAATAGAATTTCAAGAAAATGCCTCCTAAAGGAAGGACGAAAAGCACCAAAGACCAGCCAGTTACCGAAATAATGATAAAAATATCGAAATAAAACAAGGTCATGACGGATAAGAAGCGACAGATGACACGGAGGAAATTCAATAAACAAAAACCATTGTCAGTAATCTACCACTAAGTTGCCACGAAGTATGCAATAGCAAAACACCAATTTTGCAACCCTGCAAACACGAAGTCTATACCTGAGCTTGTTGGGAATTATGCCAAAACTAGATAATACCTAGAAAATATGAGAAACCCTATCTCTGTTCATGAGTATCTGCTGTGAAATAATCTGTTATATAACAAGGAGCAGTTTGACCGTTTGAATAGTATAATGAATGAACCTGTTAATTATGTCATGGCTTCCCCATACCCTGCCTCCCTGTGCAGTCAGGGGTAACTGGAGTAAAGCTGCACATTTTAGGTAACCCCCTGATAATCATTGCACTATTCACTGGACTGAAATCTGTGTTAAATTATGTCACCTGAACTCACTAACTGAAAACCTACATGAGGCATATTTGTCTAACTAAATTAAACTAATAGTCATATATAATAAGATAACACTATATATTAATATAAGCCTTTATAAGATGGAACAGGGTTAGGTTTTAGCAGAAATAAAGCTGAAATTTTATTAGTTAAATATATTCTCACATGAAATTTGAAAGTTTCTTCCGGAAGAAATGGAGGAGACTATTTTTCCGAGCCGGAAGTGTCCGGAAGTTTTCGGGGAAGAAACCGTCTCTCGGAAGAAATTGCCAACCCTGTTTAAAACAAAGAAACATTTCTAGGCCATGAGTATTAACATACAGAGGCTGGGTTTGGTACAGTCTACAGAAAACGGGAAATGTATAAAAAGAAAAAAGAATTTAAGGCAACAGTAGAAAAGGATAAGGAAGGAGTTATTACGTGTCGGTATTTTGGGATAGCATATATATAGTCATTATAGAGCTTAAATCATAGAAAGACACTGGTATTTGTTTGGGAAAACTGTAATATAAGGGTACATTTGTGTATTTACCACAGGTCGATTGATATTAAAAATTAATTAAATATGAATATGAGTTGAGACAAATTATTGATATTAAAAATGAATGGTTAGATTTCAGTATTTCGTCTGGAGAGGGTACCAGTGATCTTATAAAAAGAATAAATGAATGCGTTCATGTGCAAATATCCAGAGCTATTAAGTAATGAATATAGTGAGATATTATAGTATCTTCCTTCTTTTCTTTTCAAATTTGCTAGGCTATATCAAGGAAATATTAAATATACTGACACTTTCTTGAATATGAGGTAAGTCCCTTTATTAATATTGAATATGTATGTCCATCAAGTTTGTTGGAACAAGAATTTTAGTAATATATGATACTGAATATCATGTTTTTTCTTCCTTATCTTTAACCCTAACCAGCAACTGTGATATTGAAAGGACTTTCAGTATAATCATTTCATAGAAAGATAGTGAAAACATTGAACCAAGGTATTATCTCACATTTCTAAAATACATTCAGGAAAATTGCTAGAAATATAGACATATTGATGTATTTACTGACAAGAACAATGTTGGTATTATGTCTGAAGAGGATACCAGTCATCTTACTTAAAATAAAGGTCCATTTCTGTTCGCTTTGGCCTGACTGATATCGACAGGTCATAACTAAATATTATAAACATTAAATCAGTCAATCAGGGATTTTCATTTTATTATTTCATTATCAATTTTAAGTTGAAACCAGTATATAAATTCTGAATTCTGATATTGAAAGGACTTTCAGTATAATCATTTCATAGAAAGATAGTGAAAACATTGAACCAAGGTATTATCTCACATTTCTAAAATACATTCAGGAAAATTGCTAGAAATATAGACATTTTGATGTATTTACTGACAAGAACAATGTTGGTATTATGTCTGAAGAGGATACCAGTCATCTTACTTAAAATAAAGGTCCATTTCTGTTCGCTTTGGCCTGACTGATATCGACAGGTCATAACTAAATATTATAAACATTAAATCAGTCAATCAGGGATTTTCATTTTATTATTTCATTATCAATTTTAAGTTGAAACCAGTATATAAATTCTGAATTTTTTTTGTCACAAAAAGACAATTATATTAATAGGTCAGTGGGACATTTTATAGATCAAACTGGAATAGGTATATTTGGTAAAATGGACAAATATTAACAGGCATATATTTTACAATATTTGAATAACTAGGATTAGGACTAGGAATTGTTTAGTGATCATAGTATATATTGGAAGCAGGAAGTGCTGACTCAATGTTAAGTATTGGATACATATTTAGAAAATAAGACCAGCCATCAAGTTAATTTAAATAATTTTTTTTTTGTATTGCAGTGTATAAGAGGAGACTGATATGAATAGGTGCAAGGTATTGTGGAAAGATATTGGTAAATAATAATATATTAAATATACATTTTGTTCATTGAAGCAGAACTATGTTGATAAGTATTAAGCATTATATATGTTTAGTAACCAGGCTTTTTTTATTACCTCCGACAAGCATAGCGGCGGAGGTTATTCTTTTTGGCGCGTATGTTTGTCTGTCTGTTTATAAGCTATATTCATTATATACATTCTCAGCTTTCTCTCTGAGTCTCTCTCTCTCTCTTTCGCTCTCTTTCTCTCATATATATCTGTTTATCTGTTTGTCTGCTAGCACGATAACTCAAAAAGTACTCAACGGGGGTTGATGAGATTTTCAGTATAGCTCGGCAGTGATACAGGATCAATTGATTAAACTTTGGTGGGCGATCCATGCGTAAATAACCCAGGAATGAGCTCTAGTATTCTATTGGGTGTGGGGGGGGGGGGGGGTCATAGGATATATTTGTATTCGTAGGTGACGTATGGCAATATTTGGGGTGCAAGTCTAGACTCATAGAGAACAATGACGTCAATCCACGTGTACGTACCGTTTCCCTGAAATGTGTCACGTACTAAATTAACGTACAGCAGGGGGACCAAGGTTGTTAATTGTTCGTTTTTTATATTATCCCTAATTGGAACTCAAATGGACCATTGATAAAGTAGAGGAATTAATACGTGGAGATTTATAACACGTCACAATCATAATCATGTAAGATTTATTTAAATACAGATGTCACTTTTTGGTGGCTCGATCAGGCCAGGGTTTGCAGATTTAAGGAAACTAGGCCTATATATAAAGTCGGGCGAAGTAGAAATGGCATAGCGAATATGTACAGGGTTTATATAACGGCAATGGTTTAACGCATGGGTTCTAATCTACATAGTAGCGTCTATTTTTCTTTCAGGTACAAATTGTATTTTAACTTGACAAAACTACATGTTAACATTTCATAACGAACAAATGGCATTATTTTATGTCGTCCGAGTTTGCTTTCATTTGTTCCAGATTGGTCATGTTACAGGGCCTATGAAATAATTTTAATGACATGCACATGTTGGGTAGGTAACTTATAAATAAAAAATCATACGTTTTACATGTAAGGCAATTAATATTAATTAAGTCATTATGCCTTGCAAAGCCAAACTCATGTTTACCCCTGACTCCCTTCCCATGCGTAATATAGAAATCCACGATTCTGGCACTGCTTTTATCAATTCACAATACTTATTTTATAACCGAGAGGTTTTACTAATCCCTTACCATGTGAGTTATCTCTTCAAATCTACGAAAGAATCCCACCCGTCTGTCCCATATATCTCTTATCTTCCTACATCATTTAATCGCAAAATCATGCAATACTATAGGTTCCCCTTGTATATATATATATATATACACTTTCTGAATTCAAAAATCAAAATTGATATAATACAGCCGTTTTATTAAACGGAACTATACGGTGGCGTATGTTATTTTTTCCCTGAGTTTTAATAACATTTGCGTGTAGATATAAGGTTGATCCTTACAATTTTAGCATAAATACCACAAACACAAGATAAAAACTCTCTCCCTAATTTTTAACCTTTATAACTTCTGAAGAAATACTCTGCGCCAAAGCTTACATTTATGATCCATATATATATAACCTTCGATAACCAGAGCACCCTCTGTGCAAATATTTTTGAACGAACATCCACTAGATTTTGTCCACCTTTATATCTTGGCAAAATGATAAACTCTTTCCGTACAAAATGTCTCTAGAAATTCCACAACAATTCTAATAAAAGTTTCTCGATTTTCTAATCTCATATGGTACATATATAAGATTAGAGAAATATCAAATAACACTAATTACAATACAGTTTGCGACCGTTACCCTTTCAATACAAGTTAAAATACGAAGTGTGTTCCGTAATTTTGATTGGAGATTTTAATTTCATATAGAATGTACCAGAAGACAAAGAGGGGGGCAGTCCAACATTGAGAGATTGTTTAATTAGGAATAATGAATTAAATGCTATGAAATGTAAATATATGTTGTCAGACACGTTTCGTATGATAAACCCAGATGAGAGAAGTTTTACTTATTATAGTTCAGATTATAATATTCACACTAGGATAGACCGTAAATAAAAGAGCCTTTTAGTACCTATTAAACATGTAATATATTACAATAAAGTTTTTATTTCCGATCATGATTTTAAAACTGTATTGTTCATGCCACTGTCTCTGCAACTTTGATGTATAATAACGAATTTAACGGACACACTTGCCTAGTACCACGAGACAATTTAAAAAAAAAAAGAAGACAAATAACCATTAACTTCCAAGCAACTCTGAACATCTGAGTAGCAAACTTTAATCCAATGTATGAATTCCGGACTAAGACCAAATCTCTTTAAACATTTAAACATAAATTGCCAATCTATTTGTCGAAAGCTTTCTCTTGATCAACACATAAAAGAGCACCAGACAGATTTTCTCTTTTTTTTTTGCATAGTCAATGACATCACAGATTTACGGGAAAGTTTGTGCAACTGATCTCCCTTTAACCGAACATGTTTGATCGGTTGAAATAATATTGTGCAACACAGAACGTAAACGCTTATATAAACAATCTATTTAAATATTTAGTCAATATTTGATAACGATATGGTTCTCCAATTGTTAGGCAATGAACGGTCTCCCTTTTTTAAAACAATGATATAATACCTCGTCCTTGAGAAACGGACAAATGACCTTTTTCGAAGGCTTTATTTAGAACGGTTTACATTTTCTATAAAATTAAAATCTCCCATCAAAATTACGGGACATTTAACGAAATTTTTAGATGGAACATAAATTGGTATGGTAAAAAGTTCGGCGTTTTTCTTTGATGGACAATATATATTTATAAGATTATATTTACCATATTCAAAATTTAAAACAATACTTACTATTCGGCCCGACTGGTCAAATTTATGTTGTTGTACATCAACAGCACAGTGTACCTGAAGTCCTGATAGCTGTACCATTTTTCCGGTTTAACCAGTCGCTACAATAAAATTCACCTCCCATTATATGACAATATTAATGAATTCCGTAGATGATAAAAATGTTTCTTGCAACCCCAAAATGTTTAATTTATACTTTTTTTAAAATCAACATATAGTCTCTTGTACCTAATCCTCTTATATTTAAAGAAGCGACAGTGAAAAGTCAATAGGTAATAGGGAAAGAAAACTCATACCGCAGAAGAGTTCGTCGCTTGAGTGAATGGAGGTCCTGGACCTAACACATCCGCCCATGGCTTGTCCGTCTGTTCGTCGGTGGGAGGATCATCAGCAGGTGAATAAACGCCAGGTGGGGCATCTATCAGTGTAGTCCGGGGCCGGGTCTGGGTCCTTACATCTGGAGGTTGTTGGGAGCCTGCTCTTCCTACTCAGCATGGATGAACCAGAGACATCACCGACGCTCTCATCTATAACCAAGCGTAGGAGTTAGTCGTCACTGTCATCATCATTAGGACCTTGAGTGCGGGCACGCTCTGGGCAATCTCTCTGAAGATGCCCTTAATGCCACAACTTCAGCAAACACGTGCCTTGCCCTTGTATTTGACGTGGGCAACACACCCACGTCCACCTTTAGTATATTGCATACGATCCGGCTACTCTTTACTCAAAAACATCAACGATTTCCGATCGAGCATGGGAAGCTCAGTCCCCTGCCACAGCAATTGGCAACACGCCTTCAAGATTTTACCAAAAAAACTGACAAAGAGCCTGAGATCAATTGATTGGGCACATCGAGCGGGAGTCAACTCAGGCTAACCCGTGGTCTCAGGCAAAAAAGTCTCTAACGTTCTACCGCAGTTTTGCACACCCGTCACCTGAAATCACCTTGCTGAAATCGGATGAGCTGCGCGGAGGCTTTTACCGTATACACTTGAACCAGTCTTTGTATTGCATCCTGAACTTCAGGCACCGTAAAATGATGTACACAGACCACGAAATAATCAGCGTGGCGAAAAGAGTTTATTCTGGCAGCAACAGGACGCAAAGTCCCGCCATCCCACGGGTTGGAAGTTATCTCAGGACGAAGATGCATGCCGAACTAAAAATAAGCACATTGACCCCCAAATTTGATTTCATAATAACAAAGTATGCCATGTAGATATCATGTACAAACTATCTGAGAAATTCCATTGGTAGTAAAAAGTGCCAAGTTTCCCCTTAAAAATATAATGAGGTGTAGTGTTTTATCTTAAGACCTTATAGTTTCTTCCAATGTTACATTTTAAAACCGTTTGCTGGCTTTTGTACATTAGTAGACCGCTCATTTTATTATTATTATTATTATTATTATTATTACCGTATTTACTTGAAAAGGCGCCCGCGCGTTTATTATTTTCAGGCGCTGCTTATTCACCCGACGTCTAAACAAGACCGGCTTCTATTTAAAGCCGACGTTTATTAAAAAAAACAGTATCAGGCTCATCAGACTAAAACTTAAAAAAAAAGGAACACGTGGAGACAATAAACCCGTCATTACACACGGACACAAGTGAAAACATCGCCGGTACAATGAATGTGTTTATAAAATTTCCTTACATGACATAGAGATTTGGCACGCGCAATCTTAACAATCACGCACCATATTAAGATTTTACGGGGTTTCACGGCGGGAGATTGCAGGTGTCAACAAGAATCTGATCGGCTTTAATCATAACGGACAAATCAGAAACATTTGGTGTAACAGACACACACATAAGAAAAACAAAAGTAAGATTTAAAGAGGAATTAAACATGTGATATACACTACCACAAACCAATATTCATACAATCCCCGGTCAATTTGATAGGTGAATGCACTAGTTATAGTGACGGGAAAAGACATCTCGAGGGAAACATGGAAACTACTCTGACCAGGCCTCTGAACAAGAATGGCTTCTATTTAAGGCCGGCGTTTATTTTTCTGGAACATTGATTTCCCCCGGCGACTAAATAATTCAGGCGACTATTTAATACCCGGCGTCTGTTCAAGGATATACGGTATTCATTTTTAGTACTCACGCAAGAGAACAGATGGCGCTTGACTCGAAAGTACACACAGGAAACGCACACAGCTGAATTACTTTAAGTGTATTATCTTTAATATAATGTTTCCATTATGAAAGATGTGTCTATTGATGCGGCAGTATGTGTATATTCCTATATTTTCTCACTTGAAATTAGAAAAAAATGAAACTTAGCGTCGTAAAGTCAGATTACGTTAACAACCACACACAAGTTAATGAATTAGATATTTGAAGTAGGTCACACTTGTGTAATCAATAGTTTATCCAAGTGACCTACACAAAAATAGATTTATAGTATGATATAATATCAATTTTCATTATAAAATATAAATTATATTAAATTATATTAGGTACCCATTAAGCCCGCAAAGTGCTCCACCTGGGGGGGGGGGGGGGGGGCAGTGAAAAAATCCCACCGGCTCTGCCCCTTTTTTATATCTCAACTCATGATTTTCGCACTTTGAGCCCTGCTTGTGCTCTATTCCAAGTCGAATGAAGCCGGTTGTTAATCCAGTATATGCTAGGTCAAGTATATGCGGTCAAAAGGTGCTCACTTTAGGTATATTATAATATAGTAATAAAATATATCAGAGTACATCCGACCAGTTAAACCGATATACAACTGATAAACATGTATATATATATATATATATATGTTTATATATATATATATATATATATATATATATATATATATATATGTTTATATATATATATGTATATATATATAATGTATATACTATATATATATATTATATATACTATATCTATATTACATATATATACTTTATATACATTATATATAAATATATTATATATATATATATATATATATATATATATATATATATATATGTGCGTACACGTGGCTAATAATACAATACAGATGCCCTATACGTTGGGACTAAAGGTTCTTTTTATCAGATATACCTCATTATCGTCTATCCATAAAATCATCATATATAACTAAAAGCGACGTGCATATAAATATTCATAAACGAATGGTTTGATTCAATTAGGTTAAAATCAAACAATTGATACTACTCAGTCAATGATATCCGGTTCGAGCAACACATTTTCAAGATGAACACACGACTTGAGATTCAGGCTTTTGCTAAAACTCTCGTCCTTGTCAAGAGGCCCATACCTTCTCCACCGCCAGGTGGAGCCATCGTCAAGGTAAGCCCCAGTGTGGTTAACGAGAAAACAACCATTTGCACGGATCCTGAATCAGTTATAAGTATTTTGTTACATATTATTATTGGGTCAGTGTGCTGAAGAAATATTGTAGAATTTAGGCTTGACATTCCTTTGATTTCGGACATTGTTATAATACAGGAGGACCATATATGTTTCATAAGCAGCATAAAAAAGGTACAAAGAAATGTAAAACCTTCAGAAAAAAAATGTCGACATATCTACATCATATCTCGATATCTTGAGACAGAATTTCGAACCAAAAAATAGGACACCAACAAAAAATCTCGAGATCTAGAGCTATTTTGCCTGAGAAGTGTATTACAAAATATATGTAAATAGAGCAAATATAGAGAATGCATCGGCAACATTCATTACAATTAAAACTAAAAGTAGGTATTTTTCCATAAAACTCATTTAAGTTTTTTTGTGAACTGTAGACCTTTTATGGTCTTGATGAAGTCGGGGTTTATCCATTGTTGCATGTAAACAGAATAAATGGGTGTCAAGGGATCGAGAGTCACATGTTCTTCACATTTACTTTACTGACCGTGGAAGTAGGTCAGTGACCTGGTCAAATGTAAGGCTAAACATGCTTAAGTGTGTCACTGACAGCAGGGTTTATTCATATCCTCAGTAGACATAAACCTTGCACTGAAGGTTTGGCCGTTCAGGGCAAAGTTAAACAGGTGGCGCCCTCGCACGACCCGCGTCGCTCAACTTAAAATCTTCCCACAATACCGGATAAACAATTATATATTCCAACTGGGATAAAACTTAAGCATTTTCACTTTCTCTCTTCACTTTAGCCACGGGGTCTGTTTGGGTATTTATTTCTTCAAACCAGCAGTTCAAAAACCGATACATGTCATTCAGGAAGCAGTGAGAATGTGATTTACTTAGCGCCATCTGTCTGTGGATAGGATAACCTAAACTGGACCAGACAATGAACACCACACCAGGGGAGAATATTTAACATTTAGAAAATATGACCACAACATTATATTTATAATAAACACGTAATCAATTTTATATATATTTTACTTTATTTTACTTAAGCATTTTCACTTTCGCTCTTCTTCTTTATTGCCGATTTTGTTTCCCCGAGTTGCTCAATTTTCGTTTTCATTCCCTAGAGTGTCACTTCGCTCTCCTTGGGAAAATTGTGTTAATTCTTAATTAAGATTTAAACATAAATATTAAAATGCTAAATAAAAGTTTTTACATTGCCGCATGTGACCTTTCAATGGCGATCCAATAACCATTCTGAAATAATGTTAATATTCCCTTTTCACTTAAACCAGGTTTTTGCATATCATGCACGCCACCTTTTTATATATCTCTAGATAAATCGAAACCCTGTTTTTAATTTTCTTGCTGAAAAACATATGGCAATTGAAAAGACCCCCCCCCCCCCGAGCAGCATCGCATATCACGTTTTCCTTAAAAGTGGTGCTTACATGACAGTATCTGTATATTTTCATGCATCCTTATGGGAAAATTAGAAAAAAAGGAAACTTAGGATTGTAGAGTCAGATTACAGTATCAGTCACACGCATGTTAACGCATCGGATGTTTGAAGTAGGTAACCCTCGTGGATCAATGTAATTAACATGCGGGTCATGTACAAAGTGAAATGAAATCTATCTCTGTCTCTCTCGCTCTCGAAATATATATATATATATATATATATATATATATATATATATATATATATATATATATATATATATATATATATATATATTCATGGGGTTTCGGTGGCGAATTCAGTGATACAATAAAGTAAGATCAATTATATAATACATAATATTTGATTTATTAACATTTATATAATAATGGTCTTACTCTGCATAGTGAAATCGCAAAAACTGGAACGCTCCGCAACAATAAAAAAGTGAGAATCGCGAATATGAGTTAAGGCAACCAAGGTATTTCCCTGTTTTTTATGTCGAAAAAGGACCCCACACTCTCACTCATCCACTCTTAATCTGTATCTGAAATATACAAAAGTCATAAGTTTTAGTTCAGATATAATAGCTTATTTTTAGGGTAAATCAAGGAGCCACTGTTTTATATATATTAATTACAGTATTTCATGAAAATTTCACCGGGCAGCAGGCATAACTGCATGTACGAATGGCAAATTATGTTGTAATTTGCAGAATTTCCTCACTGAAGTGTTTACTTGTGATATTTACTTTCCTCAAAAATAAACATATCATGTCATCCCACATCCACACTTGCATGCAAAAAGAACTGAATGTTTTCAATAGTAACATTTATATCAGAAACGTGACTGTCCAATGAATATATATGTATATATATATATATATATATATATATATATATATATATATATATATATTTTATATATATATATATATATATATATATATATATATATATATATATATATATATATGAGATGAGGGCCTCAATGCTGGAAAGTCGAAGAAATTATTGACCATGTGTATTGGAAATATAGGGAGTGGGTGGAAGACCAACTGTAAAATACTTCGTTTTTGTAGCATGTTTGTTACTATACTTATCAGCTACTTATGCGGAAAACATCTAGATATTCACCTTTCAAACGGAATGGTACAAAATAAAAAAGGCCTTTCCGTGCACGTGTCTGCCTGTCTGGGACTAGCGGAGAGGCGTTATAACGAACCATGCTTATAATAGATTATCTTACTTCTCTATTTTTATTTGAAAATGCTAATAGTAACATATACATTAGAATTTGTGATAGGATGTATACACCCAATAGGTGTCAAACTCTCTTCATTTCTTTTGGACTATTTTATTCCTTTGTTGTTATATAAATATACTTGTCGATGTATATTCATAATTGATACAATCAATTTAATTGAACTGAATTGCAACACCTGAATCACTGGGATAGGTTCTACCCAATAAAACTAATATGTATGTATACGTGGCTTATCATACGACCCAAATGGCCATACACGTTATAATCAAAGTTAGTTTTATTATAATCGACCTCTGTATCTGCTATCCATAAAATCAGCATATATAACTAGATCGAATGTTTTTATAAATATTCATGTGCAAATAATTTTGGAGGCTGGAGCTACACATTTACAAGATGAACACGAGACTTGAGATTCAGGCTTTTGCTAAACCTCTTGTGCTTGTCAAGAGACCCATACCTTCCCTACCGCAAGGTGGAGCAATAGTCAAGGTAAGAACATCTAAAACCCCAACCCTTTGTTTACCAGGATTACAACGAGTTCGAGTCCATTAATTTAGCAGTTTTTTTTATAACATATCCCACTGAAAAAGCGGAGTTGATGAGGTGTAACACACACGTAAGGTGGATCGGGCATCTGGTCATATTCCAGACCTGGTAATCTAGGATGAATGCGGAGGTCTGCGGTCTCATGGTACTTTTTAGTTATAAAATAAAATGTTTATTATTAAGCTCTGAAATAAATCTGTAGAGTCATGTTTTCGTATCAGAAGAAGAAACTGCAAGGTACTGTAACTTTAGTATAGTATTTAATATTTGATGTACTCAAATCCTGCAGTTTCATCCAAAACTAAGAAATCAAATGGATTCGACCAAGCAAAAGTTTATCAAATATGATAGGCCTAATAAAATTGCAATTTTCGTGTTGTTCTATGAATGTGTTGCTCCATTAAATCAACTTAAAAAGTCTGTCTCTCTTATAGAAATGATTTTAATATAAAAAAACCAAGTGTAAACCACGAATCGTGTATAGAATATACAAAGGGCGTTTTTTAACTTCCTCCCTTCATTCTTAAAATATACAAGCATACAGAAAAACAAGATTCACAATGCAATTTAACTTTTGACTTCAATATTATGGACGCTCGGAATGTGTATTGTGAATGTTATAAACAAATTTATTTTACATTGGTTATGCTAATAATTATTTTAACCAACCGAAGCACTTTCCATGACTCAGGTTGGTAATGGCATTCGGTGGTTTCTGCAGGTGAAGGAAACCGGAAAACCCGGAGAAAATCACCGGCCGAATGGGCGGGTCGCCAGCGGAGAGGGCTGAGCGTTGTACCTCTTGGGTGTCCAGGCCCCGAAATCCGGTCACGTGGTCGAGTGGCTTGCGCATTAGGTCTATATAACTCTGTTCTTTCTTCTAGGTTTTATATTCCGGGATCTGTCACTCTGACGTCCATGTTCACAATGGTGGATTTGACCTGGGAAACGGAAAGGTCATGAGGATTGACGATGACCCCCTGTTCGAGCTCCCCCTGGTGTTAGGTGAACACATTAATGCAATCACACTGTGATTCTCAAACGTCATTTTAATTTTTTCTTAAAATTTTCAATAACATTACATTTTCACATTTGTTTTGAAAAAAAATAATTGGAGGGAGAAGTTGAATACGACTCTATGTAAAAGTGTTCCTTAATATTGTTTAATAACAATAATACTAATACTAATAACACTACTCATACTAATAATACTGACAATGATAATAATAATTAGAGCAATCCTAATTCTACTACTACGACTACAACTACTACTGCCAATAAAAATAATAATACATTTACATGTAGTTGACGTAACTGTTTGCCATCTGGCGTCAGATTTTTTAACTAAACGTAACTGATCGCTTCAGACGTATATGCATTAGACAACCATCCTTTCATATTATATCATCTATATGCATCTCAATAATATATTTTATTTTCCCCGTTAACAGGACATGAGATAGTGGGAGAGGTGCACAGCCTGGGCTCAGAAGTTGATTCAGGTAGGAAGACATTTTTCGGTTATCCGGATATATGTCGTCCAAATTTCCGTTTATCCGAATTAAGATGACAAATTATGTTTAAGTACATTTATAGAACTCCTTGTCCCCTAAACAATATGGTTAAGGAAGATGTTATAAGAATATGTTGTTTCACCGGTTACCGTGGATTAGGGGTAGATCACGGGGCTGAAAGCCGGGAGGTCGTAAGTTCGAATCGCAGCTGAGGTAGTGAGATTTTTTACGGTCGGCGCCCACCCCGGGTTAGCGCTCTACAGGCTAAATAGGAAGACTGTGCCCAACAGTCGTGTTTCACTCACAAACGACTGCCCCTTATAACCCAGCAATGGGGATGATACACACCAAGGACCCGCAGCATTGGTACACCGAGACTTGTTGAACACATGCTGAACTTATATCACGTACACATTTCATTGGGTACCTTGATTAATTGAACATATTATGTTGAACTTATATTGATGAACTTTCTATAAGACTAATAAAGAGATATAAAAGACTATCTTGAGATCTCATAAAAAAGTGAAATTTATTAGTAAACAGTCTAAAAATATGAATGGAAATGTTTTCATGCTATATTTCATGTTGATGTGATTTTTATAAGTGAATATCCTGATGTGTTGCCAGGGCGACACGGGGTGTCACGCGGCGACAAGGTAATGGTGTTTCCATGGCCCGGATGTGGTAAATGTCGGCGCTGCGCAGCCGGAAATGATGTTCTATGTCCTACAGCTTCCGTCTATCATCAAGGGACATTTCTGGATGGAGGGTAAACAATTACACAACACTGAGAGAGAGAGAGAGAGAGAGAGAAAGACAGAGAGAGAGAGAGAGAGAGAGAGAGAGACAGACAGACAGATAAACAGACAAACAGACACATTGAGAGCGTCAATTTGAGACTGGAAAACATACACAAACGCCCATGCGTAAAAAAGCCGGGAATTAGCTCTGATTTTTTTTTTTTTTTTTTTTGGGGGGGGGGGGGGGGGGTCTTATGCATATTTGCTTACACTATAGTCCGTTCCTGTACCCCTCTCCACCTAATTCTTCGCGATTATCTCTACATAAGACAAATTTGGCAAACAAAATTTGCACCATTGGCATAAAGAGGCAAAAGCGTAATTTTTGGTACCTTACCTACTCACAATATAAATATTATTTACTTTACGGCCTGGTTGACATGTCTCAAATATATCCGTGGTTCATGGCGTCCCTAATATGCGGCCATTGTTTATCCTCCTTAGATTTGGATATAAAGTAATGTGACGTAACAGTGAAGCGCGTGCACGCGGAGAATACAAGTCTCGCTGTAAACAGAGGTCGGAATCTCTTGATTATTGGTACCGTGAATGTTGGTGCCTCTTTAGTACGTCACGTCTATTATGACGTCATCACTATCCCCTGATGTCCATTTAACAGATTAGTGGCAAGATGTCGCTAAAGAATAGACTAGTTACTCATTAAAAGGTTTTAAATTTTTTAAAGTAAAATTACATAAGGTAGGCTAGTATTTCCATAACATTTATTTACGCTTTTTCCTCTTTCTTCCCCAAGGTCAAACAGTTTTGGCGTTCTTTGGTTCACAAATAAATAATCGCGAAAAAACAGGTGGACAGGGGTACTGGAACGGACTACAGGACGTTAGCAGGTGACGGTAAGGGTATATTATGAGGGAGTCGTGACGTCATAGAGCACAATGACGTCATTACACGTTTACGTGCCGTTTCCCTGAAAGTTGTCAGTAAATCAACGTATAGCAAAGGGGCTACGGTTGATTGTCCTTGGCCCTGTTTTAATGATAAAGTAAATGACTTAAGATCCCCCAAAAAGCCCCCATCCCCGCGGGAGATGGGGCCAAAAACCAGACTTGGCAAGTTCGAGGGCTAGTTTCTTCAGTATAGTAGCGTGTAAGATTCCTCATGTATTGAATATGAAATGTGTGTTGAGAGATTTCATATGAACCTGCACGGCGGCACTGCATTTTTTTATGTGTTGCCCCTTGATCACATCCGGAAACGTAAAAAAATGTAGTGATCCTTTTTGCCGGATATATAAGCTTTCGCATGCCGGGTCCGCGTATGAGGAATCTCGCCTTATTTGTTTCTAAATATGTGTACCGATTTTACTCGCTTTCCGCATTCCGCATCAAGTACATATAAAAAATCTTAGCTTTCGTCTGCAAATATATACGACTTTACCTTTTAATTCCTCCACTAGGCGACAGGGGTTATGTTTGGTTTGGTTGGTTTATTTGTTTGTCTGTTAGCAACATTATTCAAAAAGTTATTGACGGATTTTGGCGAAATCTTCGGGTTCGCTTGGCAATGATCGAAGGAAAAAATATTTTAAATTTTGATACGGAAACATTTTTGATCCAGGAATATTTAAAAGGAAAAATTGCTGCTTTTCTTACAATTCCATATGGGGCTTTTATGAGCTGACTTTTGCGGAGGCCTGCGCTCTCTGAGTGCTTTTCTAGATTTTATTTGTTTGCGTTTGGAGATGTGGACCAGACAGGACCACCTTGTGGTTCGGTTCTGCTCTGGTCTAACTATGGTTGGTCCGTTACTATGGATGAACTGGTCCAACCGGTCTGGTTCATTTTATGCATGTAATAACAATACCAGCATGCAAAAAAATTAGTAATTAGGTCCTATTGGTTCAATGAATTCAATAATAATATGCGTAATATGAATTAAGGACAGGTAATTTAAATAATGCAAAAAATAAATGATTTACAGACCATATCCAGTCTCAGCATATATCCTGTCCGTTTTACTCTCAGGAATTCCTTATTCATACATATAAACACTAGAATAGATTACATTTTTTGTATTGTCCTCTTTTTAAAATTTTACTGGACGCGGAGAGGAGTCCAAGCAGATAGGTTGAAACAGAATTTCTGCCCGTTGTTTTAGTTAAGTTATGTGTTTAAGGAGTGTTTCTTTGAGAAATGACTTCAAAATTCAAACAACTTGTTAAAAATGAATTTTTAGGTTATTAGTTGAAACTTATCAAATAAAACAAAATCATCTATAACACAAGCAATTAATTTAAATGATAATTTCATTTATTTAATTCGGACCGGTCTAAGGATAAGCGGTCCAATATTTTCTGTAAGCGCCATTTAGCGATTTTGTCCTGTCCAGCCCAAAATTACGGACCTTTATTTGCACTGGTATTAGTAAAAACATGCATTATATATTTATTTATTTTATGCCACAAGGTTTCAGGAGTACGTCGTAGTCGATCGCGCTGATTGCTTGCTGAAGGTTCCCCAAAATATACCGCTAGATGTCGCCGCTTTACTGCCATGCAGCGGCATCACGTCATATAGGGCCATCATGCTGACGAAACCTGTAATAGAGGATTTCATAAGTTGTTACGGTACGTCAAATGTTAATCAATACATTGTATATATTATATTGAAAATATGAACATAAATTCGAAGATAACGAAATATAAACAACACGATTTATTACGCTAAATTAATCTGATGACGAAAATCAAACTTGAGCATATGCTACAAGTGAATTCGGAAAGAACATTGTTTTTTTTTTATTATGGTGTTAATGTGAGAAGACACCTCTTAAAATTCGGTTTAAATTTATTGCCTTAGGCCGAAGACAAGCAACATACCATAATAGAACATAAATGAAATAACGGAAAGGTATTTATCAGGGGTTTCGTGTTTGAATGAACATACTTAACCAAGCAGCATTTTGCAATATGCAGGTCTCAAATAACCCTGCCACAGTTTTAAATATTACCTTGACAAATCCTGTTTTCAATTATGACGATATGATATGCATAGAAAGGCATTTTTCCTATTGTTATAGTTTTCCCAAAAAGGTATCTTGAGGTGCAATTAAACACCATTAGTATTTTACTGTTCTAGTATTAATCGGAAAAAAATAATTTTGAGGTTGCGATCACGCAGATTTCAATGGTTATACCCTGCTAACGTTCTATGGAGCCTCTACCATTATACTTGCTATAGTGTGCTTTGCCGGGTTTCACCACCACGCTGTTGGCGAACAGACTTGTTTACAGATCGGCGAGAGGGACGTATGGCATTGTCCGTCGAGCCTTAAATACCTGGTGCCCTGTTATGAATGGTCTTGGAACCGTGCCAACTGACCGGTAGTAAAACCCAGCATAGCATACCGTAGCTAGAGATGACTAAGCAAATGAAGAATACCGGGTATAGCATGGGCCTTTTTCTTAGAGAAAATGTGAGAGGCACGGTCCAAAGGATAACTGACATGTCCACCCCCTAAACAGGGCCTACGGCGTACACTGAGGTTGACGTCATATTGGCGAGGGTTTCATTTTCGCGATTAATCGTACAGTACCTTAGCGCCATTTCGGCTCTTCCCCATTTAAGAGTGCACGACCAGCGTATTGCCTGTCAGTGTGCCGTTACATCCTTCAGCGAGGAACGCCCTTTAAGGATCTATGAGGATTCCTTTTTCATAATTTCGGAAAATGCCTCATGGTCTTCAGGCTCCCTGTCACGTAACATAAACTAGACCAACCTTTAGGTTTTTAGTATACTTTCTAACAACATGAGCCAGATAAGTTCCGTTTTAACTCAGCATATTGGTAACTTCCTCCGCATGTTTGCTGAATTTCTGGCTGCATGAATACAGGCATGGCTCGCACGGGTTACTGACCGCTGCCAACTTGCACGTGATACAAGAAATGACTCGTTAGCAAAGAGACGGACTTTCAGGTTGGGTTGTGGGTTCGTATGTATTCTTATGAGTTAATCCATCACTCATGGCATAACGTTAATATAATGGGTTGTTTACCACGATATGAATGCAATACGATGGAAGACCACTGTGATGCATTCCTCGATATATCTTGTATAACGACTATTGTACAAGGAGCTGAGGGAACGTCGAGAAGGGGAAATTTTATCACGCATTTGTAGTAGATATATTCAAAGGAATATGTTTAAATTACCAATATTTGAATCACAAATATCATAAAAAGTGTACATGCTAATATTGATGCTACAGGCACAGTATGTGTGATTCCATTGAGGGTACAGAATATCTCTGATTCACGAAGGATTTATTTACGCGATAATTGACCAGTCTCGAATACTGCGAATTTGAAACTTTCGCGAACGAAAGAAAAACCACAGTAACTATTTCGAAATTAGAGAAGATATCACGAAGGGATCTCACATACTTCTGGTAGGTCCAAGTCTACAAACACGTGCTTCAAGCCATGCAAAAAATTCTCTCCTGATAGCGACAACGACTATATTTTATTGCCATTTTTGTAAATTATTATCAGGTCATGGAAACCTATTGATTGTGGGAGCCGGAGGACTCGGTTTATGGGGGATACAGATGGCAAAGTCTCTGTTTCCAAAAGAAACACGGATCATTGTGGCCGAAGCATCCGTGAGTAACGCGCTATAAGTATATCCATCTGCAAAGTTTGTATTTTAGTTACAGGAGTTGACAAAATAAATGGTAAATATAAACATGTATAATTTGATATCTTAAAAGAAAATTCATTTCTTCAAAAAAAAAAAGGTTAATGAGAAACTAAATATTAGAACATATATATATATAGAAGGTAGTGTTATGCTCCGATGTAAAGTGCTCCATGGCCTACAGACTAGGCCAGAGCGGTACAACTCTGAAGAAAAACAACACTGTTAATTCACAACAGTCTGTTTCACGGGATGCGAAACCACATTCACCTGATGATCGGGTCGCATCCCGTGAAACAGACTGTTGTAAATTAACAGTGTTGTTTTTCCTCAGAGTTATATATATATATAATCTATAGAATTAATGTACGGCTTTTTTTTAGTAGTATAAGGTTAAGCATGCGTAACTGCAAAAGGTAATAAATACTTATATTGAACATATATGCACAAACGGCAATTGGCATATCTATTAAACATAATATATAATTAAGTTTTTTATTGTTAATTCTCAATGAAGGAATCAAAGTTCGCGGCCGCCCGGGAGGCAGGTGCTGACGTCACGGTTCTCTGGGATCCAAAAGGTAACTTGCTGCATTCCAATGAATGCAAGTATATGCCCGGGCCACGTTTGCATTCATCTTTTTGGCCCATATTCCCAAGTTACTTACAGTTGTGAATATTCCTTGTTGACGGTCCTGAATCCGGATCATGTGCTAGAACCACCCTGCAATCCAAATGATTATCCAAGGGTACATTCCCGAAATGCCATAAACATTTCATGAAATTCCGTATATAACTACGTGATTATATTGTGAACAAAAACACACACGCACACACAAATACACACGAACGGGAATGAACACATAAAGTCCCTTTAGGAAACATCAAAGCCGCGCAAGATACCAGGATAAAATTTGTTTTGTAGGTTTGCACAAGTGTCACGGTTCAGCAATCCAATCCCATGTCATTTTCGGTAAAAAGCCGTCAGCTAATTATACCGATAAATAGCTCTACTATAGTGAAATAGCCTTAACAACGACAGACTTCTTTTAAAATTAGCTAAATCAACAAAACTTGGCCATAACTTATTACTTTATATATATATATATATATATATATATATATATATATATATATATATACATAATTTGTTTATTAAGCGAGCATTGAGGAGAAGGTGGCTACAACTAAGGACCAGGTGGGGCTGATTCACGCTGCTGTAGACTTCGTGAACAGCACCAGTACCAGCAGAACATTATTTGGGACGCTCGCGCTGGTAAGTCATTTTAACTTACCCGGTAAGTCTATTGGCCGTCTGTGGCACCATCTAATGACTTATTGGGCTGTCCTACTTAGGCGCCTCTACAGGCAACCAGCTGTCGCCTCATGGTCGCCGGGGGTTCGCCTGTATGGACGCCTGTAGTCGCCCGAAGTGGCCCAAAGACCCTTAGCCTCTTACCTGTCGCCGCTATATTTTCAACATGTTCAAAATGCTCAGGCGACAGCTTATTCTGACGCCAATGATCGTTGCCGGTCTTCTACTGGCGTAGGTGCTGCCGTAGGCTGTCGCCAGGTGACGTGTGTTGTCTTAGGTCCTGTCGTAGGTTGTCGCCAGTGTAGACGTCGTAGGTGATTGTCCTTTGTCGCGGCGATTGTGTAGCCGGTTGTAGACAGTCGTCAACCTGTTGTAGCTTGTAGCAAACTATTGTCGTAGTGGAGGTCCTGTCGCCTAATTTTAGGTGACCATGAGGCGACAGCCTGGTCGCCTGTAGTCGTCTGTAGAGTGGCCTAAATGGGACTGCCCCATGATGGTGAAAACCCCCGTGTGTGTGTGTGTGTGGGGGGGGGGGTATATACTATTATTTAAAAAAGTAATTTTCCTAAACATCACACTGCCGACTACAACTTCCCTATTAAAGTCTTTTTCATTATCACTCTACACTAAGAGCAGACAGTATGTATATTTTTTTGCAAGACCTGAGTCTGGATTTGGACTCGAGTTCAGGTTTAGAAGTACTCGCAGGTAAGGACTCGAGAAATGAGAACGAGTCAGTCTCGTGTCCAGCACAGCAATAACTTAACGCAATATAAATACTTATATATTTAACTACTTACAGAATACTAAAAATGACTACCATATTTCCTTGATCAGACGCCGGGCAATAATAGTCGCCTGTCTTATTTAGTCGCCGGGGCAAAACAATGTCTCAGAAAAATAAACGTCGGTCTTACATAAACGCCGGTCTTGTTAAGAGGCCGGGTGTCAGAGGAATTACCATATTTGCCGCAAGTCCTTTCCCATCACAATAATTGGTGATGTTGTCGGTCAAATTGAATGGAAATAGTTGTATAAATTTTGTTTGATAATATGTTTAATTCCTCTATAAATTTTACATTAATTCTTATGCGCATGACTGTTTCTATGAGCGACACTAAATATTCCAGATCTGTCTATCATGAATAAAGCCTATCACCGATCCTAATAAACGCTTCACAAATACGTCAGGAGTGAGAAGGCTTACACTATCACTGATGTCAAGCCAGGAAAAATATTACCACTTGACACAAACGGTACAACTTCGTATGGTAAGAGTCTACCTCAAGGATGGTTGAACAGAACTGTTCAAATACGTTTTGGACACATTTCTTGTGTAGCAGGAAGACACTAAATGATGGTGTCCAGCGGTACATTTTGTAGCTACCGTCAAGCCAAATTACGCTCCTTGTATTTTTTATTTTTTTATTTTTGAGGTGTATTGAGTGCGTCCTCATTGTTACTGAAATAACGCTTCAGGGATAATCTAAACAGTTAAAAATGTTTTTTTCTCTTGTTGGCAGCTATACATACCGTTGAATATTCCCGGCAGTAAATGTCACATACTAGTATAAACCAGGTCGGAAACGCTTGAATACGCTGTGTCAAGCTGAATCAGCTAAAAGTCGGAAGGAAAGTGTCATGAAAACGAATTACGCAGAGCCGTATACGTACCAGTCCCGCGTATTTTGATGGTACTTATATTACTGGTTGTACGCGATGCACAGTTAAATAACTATCTCGTTCCCATCCGATAGTATTTCGTGACCGAATGATAATTATCTCGTTTCCAGCCGACAGTATTTCGTGCCCACCGGAGAGTTATCTCGTTTCCACGAGATGATATCTCGTTTCCACGAGATGATTATCGTATGGCCACGGGTTAGTATGCAGTGTTAGGTAAGGGCCTCATTTGGACTCGTATGTCCGTGGTCTGTTTGTATGTCAGAGTGCAAATTCAACTTAAATTATTTGTATCTATTGTGTTGTATGTGCGTTTACGCCGAATGCTTTGAGGTAGATTTTACAACATTGAGTTGGTTCAAGATTTCATTGCGTTTGTTCAACTTGAGTTTGTTTAGAGTTACAGATTTTATGGTTAGGCTACGGGTGAACCCTTTTGTATTTAACATATGAAATAAACTGAATCACTGGCTTTTATTTCATCTTCCAGGAAAATCTTTTAATATTTTAAGGGTCATGGCTAATGGTTTGGGGTTAAATCATTATGGGAATACTGAAGAGGGAAAACAACATGCCGGTATGTGTTTGGTTTCAAAGGAAAAACTTACAACAAAAAGTGTAGCCATGACAACCCATCTTTCAGCAAATAAAACCTTTTTACGAGAAAATTGCTCACTTTTCCCCTCAGATCATCCCACAATAATATTCCTGTTTAATCCGATCTAACCCCCCACCCCACCCCACCCCTTTCTCCTCGAACACATTCCTTGAACAAACATGGTCATTGAGTGCTGTAAGACTCGGTGTTGAACCAATTCAGGCCTCTTCGTATTAAGCCTGCTCGATATGCATGCAAATTATTGACCATAATCTTAACCCAAAATGCAGAGAAACATGCCTTCAGGATTTAAGATATAGGTCTTATTGTATTGTCTATCTATAATTATCTTGTTCCAACGAGATAAAAATAAATTTCTGTATGTCCTGTACAAGTCACCGTATATATTTCTAGGGTTCTAAGATGGTCCCCGTGGGACTGTACGGAGGTCAGCTGGTCGCGGAGTGTCCACACCTCACTCTCAGATGTATCACTATCGAGGGGTCTAAAGTGGGCACCCGAAACGATTTGAGAGAAGTTACGAGACTCGTCGCTGAGGGCAAGGTGATTTATTATATTACCGTAATTTCTTATATAAAATCTTATATTGTTAAAAGCCAGCTTGAGTCATATTTGGTGTACTTATTTTTTAATATGCCAATCCTTTTCCAACATTCAAGTGTACGCTGTATTGGTATTTTTTGCAGGTTCAATGTAACATATTCTTTATCTCTTGACGAATACCATTTACACTATCAACATTATAAAATCTCAATATATTTTATTTTTAAAACGCTACGGGGAATCGTACTATACCTTTTTATAAGGTATATATGGTTTATAAGGTATACTTATATGGTATTATATGTTTTAAGTTTATTTTACATGATATTACATTATATTTGTTTTTTGTAGTTAATATATAGCTAAGTTGTTACGTGTTCAGTTAAATTACCACTCAGATGTTTAGCGTTCTTTGAGAACAAAATTCAAATTTGTTATATTATATATTAAATTAAATTATGCCATGTTGTATTATATTATACAGCCTAAATTCCACGTTATTATGCTGTATTATATATTTATATATTTTATTGTATCAATATACCATCCAAGCATGTAAATTATCCTCAAATTCACCATTTTAATTATATTCGTTTTAGTTGAGGGCGCCACCTATCACCCACGTGACCTTAACGAAGACTCCTGGTGTACTGAGTGACCTAGCGGAAGGCAAACGTCCGGGACGGACGGTCATTAAATTTTAAATGAGTTCACATATTTCATTAAAGAAGCATATATGACCTTCGGAGAAAAAAATTATAAAAGAGGATAAGTTGGGAGGAGATTTATCACACTTTGAGTTCAATTCGTAACAGCTTAGTCATACGCATGATTAATATATACCTATTCTTATGAATACACTGTTAGCACTATCTCTATTAATCTTCTGCTAACTGTAGATCATAATTCTAAAGATTTTATCCCTGACTTTTTGTGCCAAAATTGTTTACTTTTTAAAATGAAATTGAAACCATACACACCGCCTGAAGGGAAAACCCCTTCCACTCCCAGCCCCTTCGGCCTTTACCCATCCTCCACTGTCGCTCTTCCTAAAAATACTCCCCCCCCCCTTCGGGGTTAGAACTGGGTTCTGATAACACCGCTGATAATGTTCAGAAAAAGAAAGTGGAGGACACTTAAATATGCTTAACCTTGATGCAAAGGATTTTGTGTGCAGGAGGGACCTCGGGGGTGGGAGTTGGGTGGGGTGGATATCAGAGGTAGAAGGGGCTTATCCCCACAATATGAAATTGCCCTCTTTTCCCCCTTAGGAAGGGCCATAGAAAAATGCAATGCGAATGTGAGATGGTAACCCATATGTATGCTCATTAATTCCATAATATTTATATATCATTATATATAGTCAGATGTGTTATGTTGTTTGCATGGAATCAATTAAATCCGCCCGTATGCATCTGAACAACATCTTTTTTTTCTAAAGGACGGATGTGACCTGTGCCGTAAAAACACGACTATAATTAATTTAGAAGTATAACAGAAGACGAATACGGTATTTCTTAGTTAGGTCATAATAGACTAATTTTCAGTGTTCACGGTAAGGGATAAACACAGCCTAACGTATATACAGGGCTGGATGCAATGATGTTGACTCCCAGGGAAGAACTACTACTGAGCATTATCGTTTTTACATTAAGGGGTTGTGTGTTGTTTTCATTGTAATATTTTACATAAACTACAAAATATCCGTTCCTTTGATTCATATTCATATAATTGTGGTACTGTGGAATAAGTTGGCAGCGAGTGCCAAGGCAAAAAACCCAAGCTTTGGGTCAAAATGATGTAGTACATGAATCGTAATTTTTAGCTGGCGTGCAATCAGATGTATAATTTACCGAATCCTAATCCTTGGGCTTCCGTGGATATGAAGGTTTTGTTTCAAGAAGTATATGAAAATTTAAAATATAAAAATCTTTACCTTATAACCAACATGTATTTTTTTATAACCTGACATTGAAAATGCCACTATTTGCTCTTGATAAGTTAATCAATGTAAAGGAGTTTAAATTGAATAAAAAAAAGCTGGATGACGCACTTTACAACAAGAAATAAATTCTAGGGTTGTATGGAAAAGGGCCATAACAAATTAAGAATAACGTAAAAAATGGTGTAACTACGTTTTTCACTTTTTAATTATAATTATGATTATAAACTAAATATTTTTATATCTATATTGGGTATATTAAAAGCGTACAATGATGTCACAGAGAAACCTGATTTGATGAAAAAATACACATAAAACATAATGTTTTATGTAAACGTAAGCATTTTAGGTTCTAGAATAAATAAATAGTTGTACAAATATCCAACCAAAAATGGTAAGAGAAAGCCAGTTCCGTGGTCCAGGGGTAGAGCGCAGGACTCAAAACCGGGAGATCATGAATCTGAATCTCGAGGTTTTTGCAGGCTTAATGGGGAGACTGAGTCCGACAGTCGTGTTTCATCCTGAAACGAGTGCAACTTTTGGGGGTTTCTCAGGCACACATCCGGGGCCGACAAGAGTGGTATACCGAATCTGGTTGAGGCCAAGATTACCTCGTGTAAGCCCCTGCTACGTAGTCCGAAGCCGGAATCGAATGAAATACTGCAGAAATTCATAGTACTTAGTTAAGCAAGCATTAAAAAATATCTCCATCAATAAATCTAAAAAAATTAAAAAGAATCGTTGAATTTGGGTGGATAAAACATGCTAGTGTGAAAAAAAAACTGAAAGCTCTTGATGCCTAAAAGCCGCATGTAACATATTTTGCTTTGCAAAAAAAATCATGATCCCAATCACCAGATTAAAAAAAAATACTTCAGTCCCTGATCCACTAGAAATGCACAGAACCAACCAATGATTGAAGCTGAGGTAATAGTGTACCAATCAATTGTTAAATGTATTATTATAACTGCCCATTCATCTACCTTTTGAAAAAGAATGTATGTGATTTCTTGCTTTGCCTGTGTAAATATTAATGATCTTACGGTAATTCTTGTTATGAACATTCTTATAACGCCACCGTGAAGACTGTATGGACTTATTTATTAACAACGTGTTTCTAAAGACACCAATATTAATAGACTAGGAACAAACGTGAAAGCTAAAGTGTTTTTTTTTTTGCATATAAGTGGAGGTAGAAAGGTCACTTGTTGCAAAACGCCATCTGCAAAGCTCTGGCTTATGCGACTTGCCACCAGATGCCTTTGTTGAGTTTGTTTTATTTTTTTTCCGGCCCCCACATATTATAAGCACATTGATACAAACAAAACAAGCAGCCTTTATGCGGTGATATCCACTTTTTATTTTTATAAAAGCTCCAACGGATTATCTTTAGTTTATAAAGGTCAGGTAGGTGATTAGGCCCCTTTAAAGTCATCATCAATTTCCAAACTTCCGCCCCAAACCATCCCAAACAGATAATGGTGAAAGACCGGCCAGCGCGGACAAGCACCTGTGTATCAAATGCGGCCAGCCAGGTAATATCTCTGTCATATGCCGGCACAAAGAAGAGTGACGCACAAATTACAAACATGACTGATAGACACTCCAATGAACAGGGGAAAAAACAGGAACCTAACAAAAAATAAGGCTAATCGAAGTAAATAAAAAAAACCATGACGCGACAACTGAAACAACACTGGCAATATAAAAAAAATGCACAGATGAACCGAGAGATCCCGCTGAAGCAAGAAGTGAGATATTAATTTTAAACTTCAAGATAGGCAGAGGGAGATTCAAAGATACATGTATGACTGAGGATGTAATTTGGTACACCCAATGTGCTAACAACAGAGAAGTTCGTATTGCGCCAGATTATTCCAGGGCTTTCGATAACTTGTCAAACGCTTTATTCGTTTATAAAAAAAATAATTATAGGTCAGCTATAATGTTATTTGCAAGACACTGAAAGTTGGTTGGTTAAGTTCATGATCTCTCTGAAGAGAGGAGTTCGTCAGGGATGCCCGCCGAGTACGTTACCTTTCATATTGACTTTAGAACGTGTTTCGTGCCAAATAAGAGAGAATGACAAAATATCGTCGTTTATTACTACCCAGGGAATAAGAGATAAACCGTAGTGAATACGCAAATGTTATTAATGCTTTTGTTCGAAGTGAACGCTATTAAATTAATTCAGTATATAAACGGGTTTCATTTATTCTTACGAAATATGAAATGTGTATTAATGAAAATAATTCTGATAATCATAACTGCAGGTTTTACCTTATTTTGAAAATTAATATAGAAGGTGTGATTCACCAAGGATACGTATAAGCTTCTAGAATGCACCTGTACTGGACAAACGTAGACTATTATATAAAAAAACCTAATGGCATCTAATCTTATAAAAGGAATTCGGTTCACGTTTGTTCGCAATGTTCTCTAAAACCGCGTTGTATACAATTATAGTGTGCCTTACATAATTTTAAAGGTTATGATGCCCGCAGTGACATAGGCATTATGAGAATAAATAATTTTTGATGAACACATAATTGTTTCTGTTTTTTTCTTCTTACTTTCACGGAGGTTAGACCGAGCACAGCCGAACTGCATTCGGCAATGACCGGAATGCGTGCATGGTGGTCACCCAACTCAAACACTATTAAGGACTTTAATAATTGTTCATGTGAATAACGCTTGCTTTCAGTGAGGGATTTGAGCATTTCTGGCGGTATACATTTGAACGAGGCTCTCACACACGTGCGTGGTCAGTAAAAGAGAAAAAAAACACGTTTCTCGCATTATGAAATGGAGAGTTCAACCCAGGAGGATTAATGACAAAACTTATTAAAGGTCCCAATTTCAGGAACATGGGTTGGGTGGGGTGGAGTGGTGGCGGGGGTTTCAGTCCTCAAAATGTGACTGATACGATAAAAAAAAAAGGTTGCGGTGGCTGAAAATGAGATACGGACCCTCTTCATGGAGTCCCGTTGGATCCGCTTCTGCTACTTACGTTATGCATATTTCTGTTTCTTTCTTCAGAAAACAGTTTCCTTGCAACGCATATTAATAAATCATTCATGTATTCCTCACATCAACCTAATCGTTGTCAGTCCAACGATAGAATCCAGTCAAATATCATCGAAAACCTGAATGTCCCCGCGTCTCATTCCGGTTCGCAATGTTTACATCATCACTGACCAGGTCTTCAAGGTAAATATACCAGGGTATGAATTTCTTGCCACGAGCTCAGCACCACAAAATAAATGTAAAAAAAAAAATATTTGAAAATATCTTATTGAGACAATTTCCCACTGTAAACTTATATTTTCTGTTTACTTTTAGAAAAAAAAATGAGCCAACATTCCACATCGCAGTTAATATATTTAGCAGCTAGTCATGATATAAACTGAATTTTGGTGTCGTGTGTAAAATTAACGTTCTAAAAGCCTCATGATCTCAAATTTAAACACGTTATTTTAACACTCACTGCCCCGGGCGATTTTATACACAAGATAAGTACATTTTGAACAAGTTCATCTGGAACAGTGGTGAAATAGTATTAAAAGAATGAGGAGATAAGTAATGGAACAATCGTTCGAGTCTGGTAAATAAAAGATGGATGACTTGCACATACTGCAGAAAATGTTGCTCATTGCAGAGACTCTGTCATGCTAAACAGATGGTTGATTGAAGGATATGGTAAAGACAGTAACATTTTTGTATTTTCCGGCTTCTCTGGCTCAGTGGTAGAGCACAGGACTCAAAGCCGGGAGACCGTGAGTTCGAATCTCTGCCGAGGCGGTGAGATTTTTCGTGGTCGGCCCCTATCAACGGTGAGCGCTCAGCAGGCTTTATACGATGGACGTGCCCAACGGCCATGTTTCACTGACAAACGGGTGCGCCTTTCGGGGGTTCCTCGTTGGTATGGCCCCGTAATGAGGACGATTACACACTCAGGGCCCGCCGGTGCAGTGGTAACCGGGCCTGGTTAACACCAGGATATAAAATGAGAGGAAGCGTTTGAGACCGGAATGAACATATACTTGGTTAAGCCAGCATAAAAAATGGAGGCGGTTATTTCTTATTGAAAAATATTAAAATTAAAAAAATAATTATTATATTTAATAATTAATACTTAGGCTTAAGTGAAATGACACTTAAAGATATGCAAAGGTTACCGAAATGTATAAAACAATACAAAAAGACTTTAAATCACAAAGACGTGACTGATATACTTAGGAATGACGACGTATGGAATAAATATAATAACTACTCATTATTATACTCAATAGTTACATAGACCTGACTATGATATTTTTAAGGGTGACATGCATTTGACCAAGATGGGCTTAATAACCAAAACTCAGTGCATTACATGATAACTTTGTACAAATAGTTTGATGAAGGTTTAAACGGGTATAGCTGTTTCATCGTGCATTCGAAACGGAGGTCTACTTGTCTAAAAAATTCTCAAATTTCAAATGGCAAACAAGTTTGTACAGAAATATCTCAAAATTAGCTATCAACAATTTACATAATAAGGGCGACCTGAGCTTTGGATTTATGTTGACGAAAATTTGAGCTACGCCTCTGAAATATATATATTTACATCTGTTTTTATGTTTACAGGCTGAGTGCTGCTCTAACAAGGACGCCTGCTGCAACAAAGAGTACCCTGTGTGCTGTCCGCCAGGTAACAACTACTGCTGCCGCCAGGGGGGCGTACTGCTGTGAGAGACAGAGCTGTTGCGGAAATGAATACCAGTGCTGTGGTCAGTACTGCTGTGGAACGGTAAGTATTTTATCAAAAGTCGTCGGAGTGTTTTCTCTAATGGTCCAGACATAGGCAATTTCTGGCTTAATTTGAAAAAAAAAATAACGATGAGGTGGTTTAATTCTTGAAATGGTTTATATGCTCAACAGTAGAATCCATTCTCCATACCTGACTCGTTTAGGGAATTTTCTAATTGGCGTGAACTAGAAACATTACCATGGACATGGTCTTACTTCGCAAAAACAAAGTTATCAACGAAACATAGGAGCCTCGAATCCCGCAGAACAATAACCGTATTTTTGTATTGACTGAATTGCCCGTCGCATACGTGCATACGCAGGATGCACCTCCTATAATTTCCACCTTGTCTACACATTTTCTATTCACATAACGTCATCGTTACTATCTGCTGCCCTAACTATGGCTGTTGTAACAGTGACGTATGCTGCTCTGAAGGGGCATGCTGCCCAACCGTATTCTGAGGATCGGACTATGTGTTTAAAGTTTATGTTCCATTTTTTAAAATAAAAATTAACTTATTTGAATCCTCTAAAATTAATTTGATTTTCTTACTTTTTTAATTTATTCAGCTTCATTTGAATTTAACGTAATTTTCAATTTAATTTCCATTTCAATTTAACTTTATTGATTTCATTTCTTAACTTTATACTCATACATTATAATTTATCTAAATTGGTTTAAATTATTCTAAATTTTGTAAATGTATTTAAATGTATTGAATGTATGCACTGAAATATTTAAGTAAGTGTACCACTACAATCTAGATTAATATGTATATTTAGAAGGTGCATTAACATGAACATTTACATGACCTTTTTTCATCAGCGTGTATCATTTGTTTTAAAAAATTATTTCATATATTCATTAATTATTGTAAAATAGACCAACGGTATACAGTTGACAGAGGGCTGACTTAAAAAATATGGGTTTGTTAGTATCTGATATTAACCGGTACTTGGTTGCAGGTTGGCAATCATAGTTAATTCTTGTTTCTTCCGCCAGGAGGGTATGTATTCATTCTCGTCCATGTGTGTTTGTGTCTGTGTTAGTGTTTGTTCACAACATGATTCAGGCAAACATAACAATAATCTCATGAAACTCAGAAATCTCATCAGCGCTTTTCGGGATTGGACCAATGAAACACCGAGTAGATTTTGGTGTGGATTTAGCACATGATCCGGATTCATGAACGTCCTCAAGAAATGTTTACAAACGTACGATCACCTATGCATGAATGAACCTTGGAATATGGACCGTATATTTGATTGCACACACGGGTAGGTAGAGCATCCCATAATAGTGACCCTTGCATTGCGAGACTTTCTAGACTTTTTTTTATCTTTGATTCATTACGTTTTACAACTGGAAGGTCGTTCGCACAGTTAACCATTGTTTATTTAGTATTAATTTACATCTCGTTTAATCTTACTTCAGTGTGAAAACGTTCATCCGCACAAGCTGTTCGGATAAACGACGTTCTTCTGTATTGGTGTTGTTCCAGGTGCTGTCCTGCTGATTATCCCGTGTGCTGTAACACTCACTACTCTCGCTCTGAGACGGCTTGCTGCGGACCATCCTGCTGGCCTGCTGGCTACGTGTGTAACCAAGCAGTGACAGGCTATATACAGGAGGCAGCACACGGCTCGTAGAAGACCTTCTCGCTCTCGTGGCTCTGGTATGTAATACAGTAAAACCTAAGTTTAGCGACCACCTAAAAACAACGACTACTTTTTCACGGTCCCAGTTCATTGTTGCTCCTTAAATCAGACCACCTCGAAAAAAGGACCACTCTCTCGAACTCCCGTTTGTTGTTCGTTATTTCGCGGTTCACTGTATAAGTTATAATATTAAGGTAGCGGCGGTTAAAAGAAACACTAATTTAGAATCAACAAAAAAAGTCATTTGAAGTTAATGTCAGATCATTAATTCATATATTAGTTTAACCTCGTACAGTTTTTGTGCTATTGGTATACGTATTTTCTTTAAAATTTTAAATTCGTTTTCATGTGATATTTTAACACATTTTTTTTATTTAAGTTTATATATAACTACATCAAATATCCCAAAAAAAATGTTGTTTTTCCTCTGATGTGTGTCTTTAATAATTAAAAATGAAATTTTTTAATTGTATCAACATTGAAAATTTTAGTTTTTAACCAAATGGATTACCTTATATACCAATGACAAATAAGAAACATAATAAATATACTATATATGATATGAAAACAGCCTCTTTGATTCCAAATATTTAATCTCAGTAAAATTAGATGGAGGCGTCGGAAATGTATGTTGTAGAAAAGGAATGTTTTGATCGCAAAGGTCAAGATTAGAAAAAAAGGAAATGAAAACCCTTTTTTCTCTCTTTCTTTTCTCTCTCTCTCCCTCTCTCTCTCTCTCTATATATATATATATAAATATATATATATGTACATATATATATATATATATATATATATATAGCTCTTATATATTTATATAACTAACTCTCTCTTTATTTCTGTCTATCCAACTCCCTTTCTCTATCTCTTTCTCTCTCTCTCTCTCTCTCTCTCTCTCTCTCTCTCTCTATATATATATATATATATATATATATATATATATATATAGAGAGAGAGAGAGAGATAGAGAGAGAGAGAGAATATAGAGCTACCCTCCGTTGTAAAGTGCTCAATGGCCTACAGACTAGGCCAGCGCGGTATAACTCTGAAGAAAAACAACACTCTTAATTCACAGTGAATTAACAGTGTTGTTTTTCTTCAGATTTATTTATATATATATATATATATATATATATATATATATATATATATATATATATACATATATATATATATATATATATAACTCTCTCTTTATTTCTGTTTATCCAACTCCCTCTCTCTCTCTCTCTCTCTCTATATATATATATATATATACATATATATATATATATATTTATATATATATATACATACATATATATATATTTGTTTATTTATTATATATAATATTCAATCAAGCTTATCGGCGCTAGATTGTTGTAGTTAACAACGACAAAAAGAACAATTATTTCATTTGGGAAAAACAAATTAATTACTGTTTATGCTACTGTTGGTGTTGTTATGAGTGAATATTAATCTTATTATTTTTTATACTTTCAGACGGAGGCAGTATGCACTGGACCATCCGGATTTGTCGGATTCGGATTCGGAATTTATAAATTAAACATCTGGGGGAAGTTTGTGTGTTGAATTCAATTTAAATGTACTAATACTAGCTGGGCAGTTAGCTCAGTTCATTTCTATGGTGCAAGTTTATTCTATATGGCTGGGTTTTGCCTTTCCTGTTAATATATATTTTGATAATTGGCAGCGTATTACGATACATATTGCAATATATATTTTTTTAAGTTTGTTTTTACAATAAAAGTTTAGTAATTTTCGACCACAAATTCAAATAATTTTTTTATCACATGGCCAACCAAGCTACTGGATCAATATCTACCAAATCGACGTTAGCGTTCATCCTTTCAATAATCCTAATCCATTTAGATGTCTAAATTTGTAAAAGAACCTTTATTTATACCATAATAAATCAGATTAAGTCACGTGTGAAAATAATATGGCAAAACATCGATACTTTTAAATGCTGTCGCGATAACCAATTTGCAAATAGCAGTATCTTGATATATCAATAATATCGGGGGCCCCTAATATTTAAGTATGTCCTGGGAGGATACAGGAGTATAGAATATAGGGGGGGGGGGGTGGGGGGGGGGGGGCATAACGCCCAGGAGGGTATAGGAGGAGGGCGTCCCCTTCCAGTGATATAGACTATTTTTAAAGGGTGCAATATTGGATAGTTCTTCAATGATAAGCGTATATTACAAGGGGGCGCGCGATCTATATTTTATATTTGCTCACAAAATCTTTCGTAATATAAACAATTCAAGTGCTGTTATTATCTTCCGTATGACACGTGTGACCCTGGAAGGAATACACATGTATACAGGAAGACGTAGATGATATACACTTTCTCATTTATATAAAACCTTCGTGTTTATCGAAGCTTTCATCCAAGAATTTTAATGTTTTAGAATCAGTTCAATCAACCTGTTTTATTTTTCACATTTTTTCTCCTTAAAATGTTAAATATTTCAATAATTTCCCGGAAAGCACATATTGGGGTGACAGTCTTATATGGTAATTAAGAATTTTATAATAAATCACCAGTTTATAATTCACAACTTCCTGGACTCTTTACAATAATCTGTGAAATCTGCTGTGTCCCTGCAAGAGGAGCCATCTTTCTTTTAGCTGACTTTTTTAGGACATTATTCAATCAGCAGCTGTCACCTGAGACTATTGCGCATGTTAGCTATGAACTTGACAGCCGCAAATGGGTTTGGTATGTTGTAACATAGAGAACGGTTTCTCATATTATAAAATAATTCTGTCTCTTAAATGAGAAATTATTTATTACCATTGTTGAAAATAAGCCCTCTTACATGCCACCCCTCATAAACATATTTTCGATTGAGATTTTGCTAATAAAACTGTTTATAGCAACAACAGCAGATGGACGGTAGGGGATTGAACGGGCGATAATAAGTGAAAAGAAAGCCGCAAAATATATAACAAACACTTTATTCACTTTATTAAGAACGCGAACTGAAAATAAACATTTCAGTCCAAACCTTTATCAGTTTCTGTGCCTAAAATCTTAGTGCGTATTTTCATACTGTTTACTCTATTTCGCCTGTCCTGCATCTGGGGCTTGCTTTCCCATCACGATAAGCTCATTAGCTGCAAGAAAAAAAAATAAAGACTGTTAGAAGATATATATATATATATATATATATATATATATATATATATTTATATATATATTATGATAAACTTTGTGTGAAATAAGAGAAAGAGGCGACATTTTGAGGGAAAAACAGGGTACTAGTCTACTTCTTTGCCTTCAAGTTACGCTTATCCATACAATGTGATGGCACTTTTTAAAGCTCATAGAAAATCCTCCCCCGTAGGTCTTATATGGCGTGATATCCCCCTGCGATTTTCTGAGATTTCTGGTGCTGTGCTTTTCTTCGGCTAGCTGCTACCGTCTTCAGCAGAGCTGAAATGGTGCGATTCCATTTATTTATTGTTATTTCCGTACAGTGATTCATTCACCTTTGCTTAGGAAATGTGAGGGGGGGGGGGCATTCAGATGAGTACAGGCAAAACCCCCAACCACCACGACCAGTGAAAAGCATCCTTCACCCCCTTAAAGGAGGCCAATCACATATCTGACATTAACTAAAGCTAATCGCTTGGAACTTTCATAAAAGTAGGCCAGACAACGTGGACATCATTGCACACAGGCTGCTAGTTAGGTTTAAATCAAGTTGTTCCTAATATGGGGGCCCGCCAAAATAATCAAAACAATTTCAACAAGGGCATCTGGCAGAAAGTCAGATAAGCCAGAGCTTTGCAAATGGCGTTTTGCAACAAGAGACATTTCTACTTCCGCAAATATGTGACCTAAAATCTTAGGTTACATGTTCTTTTTCCCGTTTGCTGTGTTTACAAACATGTTGTTGATACATTCACACATCCTTAACGAAGGCCTTATAAGTACTTTTCACAACCTTAATTACCCTTAGATAATTAATATATACACAGAGGACGCCATCAATCACATAACTTTTTTTTTCAAAAGTTCAGTGAATGGGCACCTATAAGACCAACAGGACAAAATCCCTCTCCCAGAATATCATAATAGTCATCAGTCGCACCACACACTCTTAAGCACATGTTTTCATCATTCGAAAGTGGCGTTTGCTAAGTTAAGATCTCTGTATTATGCATATGTTATTATTGATCTCTACATAAATTAGGGGCGAACATTAATGAAAATTAATGGGGCAGTTGACACATAACAAATGTTATTGATCTCATTATGAAATAGGTAAGTGAAAAATTATTCAGGGACATGATGATCATGGTCACTGATTGATGGAATTCAAATTATAGGTTTAATTTAGTTTTTCGAACAAATTATACTATGCTATATTATTTTCTTTCGCACCATTGTATACTGTGGGTGGCTTCATATTCGCGAGGCTGAAATTTCGCGATTTTTCAATTTTTAATGATCGCGAGGGTTTTATTTTCGCGATCTCACTAGAACCCAAATATTTGGTAAAGCCATACCTATGTGTGTTATAAAATAAGAATAAGTCATGAGTTTGTGATATTTTTTCTCATATAACGATGGGCCCGAACACAAAGCACAGGTAGTTTAGTTCAATTTAAGGGGAACGTTTTCCCTATACCTGCTTTGATGTAACTTATTATAACAATTCTCATTGTTCTAATCTATTCCCATACAAATACTGGATACAATAAATAAGAAGGACGTACTCCATTGGCCAATTATTCCCGAGGGTTACATTTTCGCGAGTATTTCCCATTCGCGAATATCGCGAAATTCAAACCCTCGCGAACAAAAAGGCAACCACAGTATTGCTTTATATCGTGTTTACTTGACGGCAAACTGCGATATCCCGAAATAATTTTAGCATGTCCAAATCATTTCAACTTCCTCTTCTCTGCTTTTTAGTACGATTGTATGTGTTAGCATGCAATTTGGATAGACATGTTTATAACTATATTGACAACGTGAGCAAAAAATTAGAGGGTCACTTTTAATCGTAATATATGGAATCCCAAGACACCGTACGATTTGGCATTTTAAAACAACTACGGGTGCGTCAGGGCATATCACGGGCTAATGTGTCATAAGGTGGTTATTTTTCCACATTTTCAGTTAAATACCCCTTGTATGTATCCCAGTTTTTTTTTCGTTCATGGAATGGTTTGAACCATGCAGAGTGTGTCCTAAGAGGGTCTTTTTACATTTTCACATAAATCCCCCGAGTATTTTTTTTTCTCTTTTGCTATCGCAGCGCTGTTTATCAGACCCTGCATGACCTAGGCCCACATCAAATCAGGGTGTACATGGAATGTTTGGATATTTCATTGTATAAAAAGGTATCGTGTTGCCTCCTGCTTAATACAGCAATGATTATTAAACCAACTACCATGAATGTACATGATATATGAACGAAACAAATTTACGACATTGTTTACGACAATGCCATTGAGTATGTTGACGTACTTGCGTGATGGGCGGCCGCCATGATTTGACCGGACTCCGTGAGATCTTTCAGTTTGCGTTCTTTCTCCTCCTGTGCCGCCGCCAGCTTGGCTTTCAGGAAGTCCTGGGAGGCGTCGTGACCTTTTGCCTCATGGGCCTGTTTGTCAAACGCCTCCATTTTTTTCCTCTTATCCTCCTCTGCCTGGCGTTTCCTCATTTGAACACTGTCCTCTGTTGTCGTCTCCTTCCTGGATTCATAACTGGCTACAATACACATAAACGTGTATACAGTAAACCCTCGTTAATCCGAACGAATATATGAACATGTATTTATTAATCCCTTCATTATCTGATAAATGTGTAGAAACATGTAAAGAGTTAACCCTTGGTTATCCGAATAATGTATATGAACATGCATAACATAAACCCTCAATTATCTGAACAACTTATAATGTCACTCCCCCAAAGGAATGAACGTTCCAGATCCTATTAAACGGCGCACACAACCGGCTGAAACTTACACATACAATCAAAAGGATGAGATGAAAAAGGGATGTGTAACAAAACAATAAAAGTATATTTAATGTAAACTTAGAATTCTCTGGAGAGGCGTTTTACCCACATGATATGAAAATCATATGAAAGTCCATATAATCACAAAATATCACTGAGTCCTGTTTAATCCTGAATGTACATTACACACGAAAAATCACTTGGCAACATGACTTTCTATACATCCGGAAATCGCCCCTCAGCTGATCAGACAATACCGGATCCTCCTCTGGACCCAACACAAACCGTCATACTATATCATCAAGCGACCTGACTTAGGAGTTTGTGTTTTTTTTTTGTTTTTTGTTTTTTAGCGTCTTCAGCTGATATCAGTACAGCGGCTTAGCACAAGAATTGCTCAAATTTTGCAGAGAGCATGAAACTTTGAATAAGGGCACTTGTGCCCCTGAGCATCTTTAACCAAACAGACCCCAAAAATCAACGCCACCTAGTAACTGCTATTTGGTTTAAAATATGGCTACCAAATTATGCATTTCATTATATATTTACAGCTTTCATTTTATTATGTACACACTAAAACCATGCATTGTTGTCACAAAAAAGGGGAAATTGCCATAAAGGTATATTTATTAAAGGTTTGGATCTCGAAAAGTAGGTGGTAGTATATAGGCAGGTGGTAATCTGTATAATATGAGCTGGTTGCCAAGGCAACCTTGGTTAATTTGCTAGTTATACCAATATTTAAATAAATTGAGATAACTCAGCTAAAATCATACATAAAATGATGAAATAAAAAAAAAATACTGAAAATTGACAGGATTTATTTGAGTGTACAATCTTTTTTTCTTAATATAATTTTCATACTCTGTTTTATGTAAATTTATGCAAATTTAAGTAAAACAATCTCAACTTTTACCAAATGTATTTGTTTAAAATCATCATTTTTCTTATTATATGATTTTTAGGTCAAAATTTACTCTGATGAAGGGTAACACTAATATTAAATAAATATGTTTACTAAATAAGATTTCTTATTTGATATTTATATATTAATAAATAAACATGTAGTCTTCTCAAATGTCTTTTAACTGGATCTGTATGTTAGTTTTCGCCTCAGAGGGAATTAGTCCTCAATCATATTTTTAATATTTTTACTAATTTTACTATGTAAATTATACAAATACAACTATAGTCATAGGAGAAATACCCTTTATACCTGAAATTTTACGCAAATAATGCATACTTCTATATAAATAGATAAAAAAGTATAACAAATGTTCACTATTCTCAGTAAAGTACCTCCATCACAATGTGCAGGATTATTTCATTATTATTTGCAATGCACATGGCCGAAATCTTTAGGTGCGTAACCTAGCGACAACAATCAGTCCACAATGACGTCATTATAAAATCAGAGGCCAAAATATATAACTGTCATGACGTCAAGAGGACAAAGGCGTTTGTCAGCAAAATTTATCCTTGATTCCTGCGCTCGCCGTCAGCTGTCTGGTTTGAAACATCAGGTGAGTATAATGGCTTAACAGTTTTACACTATGGATATGCATTACTAGTAACAAAATATTGTAAATTTGGGTATTAACTATCATAATATAATCATTAATTGATATTGGGTTAAACGAGTCTGTAACTTGTCTCCAATAATAGTATGTGCAGCCACAGATCTGCAAGCTGAAGGAAGGAAAATGGTTAAAGGAATGTAAACTATGTATTTTCATATTTTTAACAACATGATATATTAATACAATATTTAAACAAAGAATATAGATGGAGGTTATTTTTATGCACATTTCTTAAAAGTTATATTTTAAGTTTATGTCCCGCCTAAATATTGGGGTTTTGTATTAACACAATTGCATGGATAGCATTTTATAATAGTTTTTGGTGTATCAGAGACATTAAGCAATATATTTAACTCAATAACTACAGGAAAAGAGATAAGAATTTGTTGATAAATTCTTATGTTTCTCGAACGTGAAAAGCGGAATACACATTTTGAGATGCAAACAAGTCAACTACCGATCGCATAATTATCCCAGAACCATACCCTCTCGACAATGGTCCCCGAGAAAAAAAAAATACCCAAGCCAACTACCCCCCCCCCCCCCGCAAAAAAAAAAAACACACAACTACCCACCGTGACAATTACCGCCCCCCCCCCCCCCCCTCGTCACGCGACAATAATCGTCAAGACCATTACCCCAAGATAATTACCCCTAGACAACCCCCTTCGGTATAGCTTATTACATATATATATAGAATACTAATACAGAAGCTAATAATAACAGATCACGATATCGTAACGAGCACAAGACCCTTTTTACGAAAAATGAGATTCTGCAATACTAGGCAGCTTGAAATGTCTAGGGGAATGATGAAGTCAGTGGTCTTTTGTTAACAAATAATTTTAATTTATTTTTAGAACAATCCTAACATAACAATACACTAAATCAATACAATTACACAATGTTTAAGACAACAATAATAAAATGTACATCACCAGAGTCGGGATCTAGGATTTGATACCTGGAAACCACAACTGTCACTGTCCACCAAGAGTCTTTTAGCACAAATAATCCACGTGAACAGTTCAAGTAAATTTTCCCGGTGAACAGTCCAATTAAATCTCGAAGACAATCTGTTGTAATTATGAAGTGAAGTTCAGACAAAATCCCAAAGGCAAACTGAAGATAATCTATATAAAAACAATAAAGTCAATAAAGGCAGACAATAAAGTCTGTATAAAGTCCATAGAATATCTGTACCTACGCAATTATCGGAGTAGGCCCATGACTGACGAGAAAGTCGAACCGTTAAGTTTCCGCTGGTATTTTCCGTTCTTCCGGCACCGTATAAATCCCCTTTTTATAGCTTTTCCCTCCGAAGTCCAGAAGCTTCTAGTCCAAAAGACTCCATAGAACAAGCTCGAAACTTTTGGACTAAAAATAAAAAAAACACGTTGCGTCTTGGGGTAAGCCAGAGTTCAACAAGTGCGGTTCCCATAGCAACGCACAGGGCTTGAGCCTAAACGTATCAAAATGCCAGGCACATATCAAGCCATACGCAAAATAAACAAATACATGTAACAATAAACATCATACCTGTGGCACCAATGCAAATGGAAGCCAAAGTGCTTGTTTTGGAATTATAAAGCCTGAGTCCAAGAAAGAAGGCCAAGAAAATCATTATATGAGGATGGCGATGATGTCACCGGTGGGAAAGGACATTTTCATGCAGGAGACGTCGTGTCATGGGCTGTATATCATGCAGCTATGCAGAATGAGACTAAAGAGCTCCAAATCCCCATGGCCCTAATGCCATTGCTCAGGAACCCTTCGCAATATTTTGACACGATTATTCATAGCATATAAAGTAACAATGAAGCTACACCGCTCATTAATCCTGGACAGATCCCAGAAATGATGAATGACCAGCCTCTATACGCCATGGGAAAGCAGACCTAGTGGAAATTCCCGGAGTTGTTTTGTGAGGAAAGGTATGTATTGATGCTTGGTTCATCCCGTATTGAAATGACAGGGGTAAACATGATTGGTGACCACCTAGATTGTAGTGGTTGGTGTATTGCAATTGCTCAGGCAAATGTTGCAAGTGAAAGAACAGCTGATAGCTTTATCCGTCCATCGCATGTCCCAGAAACCAGTAAAGCTCATCAAATCATCGCTGGCTCCCTCTACATTCTACAGAAACGAGCATTTATCAAGGAAATTGACGTTTCTGATAACATTTGTCCTGTCCTCAACGTTTCTTACATAACGTGGTGTAAGAAAATGTGTCTTGCTCATCCATATTTTGGAGCTTGATACTAGAGCTATTATTACGTGCTTTCATCAGAGCCCTTCGAATATCTGATTTTGATACATACACAAAGACTTCAGGTCGTCAAGAACGGATTCCCATGGAATTACATCTGTACTGAAATTAATTTCCCACGTTATCATCATTTTTTTATAATACATATTGATGTGCAACATATTATAGAAACAATTATATGAGTAGACTATCCTAACTTGAATGTGCAATAAATAACTAAATCACAGTTCTCTAGTGACACATAGAATGTGTATAGTAAATGCTTGGTATTCCGAACAATGTATATGGACATAAGTGATAGGAATAGGTTTCAAAATCATAATCGACATTTAAAAATTGAAACGACCGATCATCAATTAGTTACCGATTTTTTATGTACTTTCTATTTTACCTTGTAAATTGCTGATTACTAAAAAAACTGATTACAAAAATATTGAACCCAGTTACTAGTCTGACATGTACATATGTATTCATAATGAAACCATTTATCCACCCACGCGTCCAATTTCGACCTGCAGTCGGATAATTATTGGCTGCTCAAGGTCTCATTTTGATGCTATTTGTCACTTTGTGTTCGTTTATGTCTGGCGGGGATTAGATTCTCTTACAAATGTAAACATAATCCTTTTAAATCGATAATGCAAAAATGCAATCGATTTTCAAAAGATAGACCAATCTTTAATCTATTAATCGACAAACCACAAACGGACATCCATAAAAATAAACCCTCTTTTCTAAAAAAAGACATTGAAACATTTATATGGAAAACTTTCGTTGATCCGAACAATCTATATGAACTGTAATAACATGAACCATCGGTTTACTGAACAATACACCATAACATGGATATAGTAAACCATGCTTTATCTGAATAAACACATATAGACAAATATAAATCTATATATATCGGTAGGTATCCCCTTACCTTTTTATTCAACATTCTCAATTATTACATTATTTTATTTTCGCCTGATGCTTGTTGAATTACTGAAAAACAACTAAATCAGCTTACTTGATAGATCTGCCAGATATATATATATATATATATATATATATATATATATATATATATATATATATATATATACCACCGAAATATGAACAAACACTCAATTCTATGTCTTGATAAAGGCTACGGATTCTGAAATTTCTATATTAGTATATACAGTGGCAGTGGAGGTTTACGGGTCGGTGTATGACAATTAGTTACAAAGTTTGTTGCAAGATGGTAGTACCCGTTCAACATTCTGACGTATGAAGAACAAATCCTGCTGGATTTTCCAATATATTCAAACCCAAGCCAAGCTTGGAGGAAACCAGATCATGAACTTACCGGTGGCTTTTTCACGGAGTTCCTTCATACGTGTACGGATTTTCTTTCTTTCTGCAAATTTCTCAGTCCTTTGGAGCTAAAATATATTATATATACGTTCAATATTATTAAAAGTTATATATGAAGGAAACACATTAAACCTTGGTGGATGATTGCAAGTAGCAAAAGCAGAATGCTCTCAAAATCCATAAAAAGTATGACTAAGTGAACATGTCTGAAAGAAACCTTTCTAATAAGACCGCCTGTGTATTAAGACCACTTTCCTCCAGTCCAACAGGTGGTCTTATTACACCGTTTTTACTGTGTAACTAGATCCCGGATATAAAAAGATCATAATCAAATGTAGGTGCTGGGCAAGTGAGTACAGGAAATATATTCATCCTAGGATATATGCTCCAGCTTGGTTACATCATTTTCCCCTTTCGAAAGTTTAAACTTCATATATATTTCATTGTATCTTTCTACTCGAGTTTGCACTAGAACAAATAAATGACATCTGTCTCATTCGTGGCGCCAAGTGACGCATTGCTTAATCTCACAAAGGACGTAATCAGAAACAATATTTCGCCTGTTCTTTCATACAATCAGTTCAATTTTACTTCATACAAAGTTTCTGAACAAAATTCCAATATCTATTCCTAGTATATCGCATACGGCTGATATGGTTCTGCGTGTTGATAAACACAGTCCACGTGTGTGTTTACTTTAATAAGGCCGCATGACCGGAGATCCGATTGTCATCCGCAACACGCGGTGTTAAAGCCAGCGGGAACATGTATCACATTTTTTTTGGGCCAAGTCAGTCAAGGCATCTTCTATTGTGGCTCCCCGATGCACACGGCCATACGCGCTGTTTTTATGTTGACATCTGTGATCGCGCCTGGTCCATTGGTTATAACCCTCGTTTACAGGTTTCTAGGCAACACTCTGTCAGATATAGATTATTTAAAGGGAAGAAGCTATCAATCGTGTAAATACAACATTTTTTATAGGTGAATATACCCTTTTAAGAAATCCTTCCTAAATGTAAGCAAATTTTATTGATCAACATTAATAGCAAAAATGAATGGATTATTCCTAAGCGTTACCTAAACATTCCACATAATTTCCCCAAATTCCATTCATAACAATTGAGTAAATTTCTGGAACAGAACAACCGACCAAACATGGGGGGAAATGTATCTTCGCCAGTCAATGCAAAAATAAAATGAACGGAACATGCCAAAATATATAACTCAGATTCAAGAACAGGACGCGAACCAAATCATGAGTGGTATTAATGGCACATCCGTCATGTGTAGAGCATAAAACATACTCGTTTGCTAAAATGAATATAATAATATTTTTAATATAATAAAAATAATGATTAAAATAAATAATAATAATAATAACAATAATAATTATTATAATTATAATGGGTGATGTTTTCATCGTAACTGTATGAATGTAAACCTCTTAATGGTAAATATTTAGCAACTTAAATACTTTTATGGTCATCATCTGATATTAACTATTGAGCTTAATAATATATATTATGTCTTACAATTTTGTGTAGTTTCTCTTCGTCATCAATAGTGCTGTAGTCCATCGTATGTTCTGTGTAGGACCTGTAACGAGAAAACTCAAAATCAGGATCAATGGAAACACAACAGACCTTCTGATGTCCGTGTTTAGAATATCCGTACCTCATCTATCCATACCTCCCGTTTCTGTATCTCTTATATCCGTAACTTATATATCCGTACGACAGACTCTTATGTCCGTACCTCTTATAATGGTACCTTGTAATCCAAATCTCATATATCAGTTCATCAGATTCTTATGCCCAAAACCCGTGCATACGTTTAAGTGACGGGGACAACGCTTTTGCTCATAATGGAAACTTCCCCGAAGTCTTTCAGTCATACCACCGCATTACGTGTCAGCTATTAAGCGTTCCTCATTATATAGAGTTTGCCTGAAATATAATGTTTTTTGTAATATAGAGTATCCGGTTATGGGGAGGGGCCATAGTATGGAGGTACTACAGAGCTGCCCTTAATACAGAGATGCATGTAGTAAAGAGGTGTTTTTATTACTGAGGTGTCCGTATATATAGAGTTTTTTCGTAACATAGAGCTATCCGTATTATAGAGATGTCCATAATATTGAGGTGTACGTAATATAGATCTGCCCGTAATATGGTAGTCCTAGTAATATAATGATGACCGTATTATAAAGATCCCCGTAATATAGAGATATCCGTAATACGCAGGTGTTCGTATTATAGAAGTGGGAAATCAGCCCCGGATTTTGCGTCTCCCACCGTTATCCAGCCTATACTTGGCTATACTTTTTTTTCATTTCTATACTTGCCTATACTTTTTCATGCCTATACTTGCCTACACGTGCCTATACTTTTGTCTTATCTATACTTGCCTATACTTGTATTCATGCCTATACTTGCCTATACTTTTAATCTTGCCTATACTTGACTATACTTTTTTCTTGCCTATACTTGTCTATACTTTGTTCTTTCCTATTCTGGCCTTTACTTTTTTCATGCCTATACTTGCCTACACTTGCCTATACTTTTGTCTTATCTATACTTGCCTATACTGTTTTTCTTGCCTATACTTGGCTATACTTTTTTCTTGCTTATACTTTTTTCTTGCCTATACTTGGCTATACTTTTTTCTTCCCTATACTTGGCTATACTTTTTTTCTTGCCTATACTTGGCCATACTTTTTTCTTCCCTATACTTGGCTATACTTTTTTTCTTGCCTATACTTGGCCATATTTTTTCTTCCCTATACAACATGATAAGACTTATGTATAAAGTCTTCTAGCACTTTTGGCACAATTGTTTACCTTTGCCAGTGTTTGAACAACCCTCTCTCCCTCTTCCTTCTAAAACCCTCTTTTCGCCTCTTAATAGAAGCAACACGAAAGATACATATTTAGCAGGTGAAAAATAGTATGACTCTCTGCAAAATCAAAGTTAACACCAAGTAGGATTTGTGTAATCTTATATTAATTGAAAATACATTTAAAATTATTATATCAAAACCGACCAACAAACATAAAATACATGTAAAAATGTATGACCTCTTTGTATCAGCATAACAGGGAACGATATGTCTTAAAAAAAAACCTGAAGAGCACTCCTGAATTCGTATTTTCTGAGGAAGAATCTCCGGTGTAAAGGCTTCAGTTTAACCTCCTCCCTACTTCAGGTACAAAGGTACACGATTTTAAATAGATCTTTGATATGGACTTTATCTATGTCAAATAAAATTGTCGCCATTTTTTTTGGTTATATTTCAAATTATACTTCTGTTAACTGAGACATATAACACATTCTCTTCATGCATAAGGAATACCAAAAAAAAATAAACATAATTTGAGAAATCAAGAATAGTGAAATTGCAAGAATTTAAAGCAAAATAACAACTATTTTGAAGGGGTAAACTAAAACCGTCACTGGTAATTTGAAATCGATGTCAAGATACCCCCAGGGTTATCTGAAACCGATGTCAAGTTATCCCCGGGGGTAATCTGAAATTGATGTCAAGTTACCCCCGGGGGTAATCTGAAATCGATGTTAAGTTACCCCCGGGCGTTAATATTTCAAATTACGTGCGGTGTTTTATTTAAATCCGGTAATCTTAGATCAATTTCAAATAAGCCCCACCCTCATAACATAAAGCTGTGGTAACCTGACATCGTTCAACCAGGCCATTATCTCTGTCAAGCCGTTTATCTAACAACCTAAAAAATACTTGGGAGAACAAAAGAATAACCCATTGAGTCTTATATTTTCAAAATCATAGGCGGATCCAGGATTTAAGGAAAAGAAGGGTTCAACCCACGACGACTTATGACCAACCCTTAAAACGGTCCCCAGGCCAAAAAAATTGCATTAAACCCTTAAACAGCGGCTGAAAAATAGGGGTGGGGGTTCGAACTCACTTAACACACACATTTTTATACCACCCCAACCCCCCCCCCCCCCCCGCCCCCGGATTCTGTATATTCATCGACCATCTAAACCTGCGTATTAGCAACCGATACAGCAATTTTACAAAACAATTACTCATGTTTTAGTAGTATTAGTTTACCAGTTGTGTAACCAACAGAAACGCTGGCTTCGTCTTCATACAACATATTTATGTACATATGCTGGCTCGTTGGGAACATACCATGGCTGACTACAGACGCTAAACACATGTTTAATGGCAAACGTTCATCCTCCGTGCCAGCCACGAGGGGGCGTGATATTCGTCATGCTTATCAATTTACAGGTCTAACACATTGGAAATCCTAAAAAATAGCTGAACCCCGGCTGGTTAAAAAATACCTGCAATTATATAGTTTTACTTATTTATGATTCCTATAGAACAGCCAAGTCTGACCCGGGTTCACACCTTAGCTGCACTACCTCCCCCCCCCCCCCCCCCCCCACACACACACATACACACATATATATTGTTTTACTTATTTTTATGTTTAATCAATGATTTTTTATATTAAGACAAACTATTAATATTTAAATTCTACTGAGAGATTTATTACCTATCATACAGAACCTTTTCTATGTTCATATATGGTAAGTGTATAATGACTGTATATGAACTCTTGCAAGTCAGACCAGCTCATCAGATTCTGTGGAACTATATCTTTTGTATTGTATAATTAATTTGTCAATCACAGAAATACAAATGGAAGGTTCATAAATGTCGGCCCTCTGCCTCTGTCTATGTGTAAACAGTGCGCTATATTTTTCATTCCACGTATTTTCACTCGTTATATTTAACCATAATTGATTTACTTTGAGCAGGACCATTGTGCAGATCAGACAATTTGAACAAGTAACCAGACATAAAAAATATAAAAAAATAGATGAAATAATTATAGTAATATTGATAATAATAATAATAATAATAATAATAATAATAACAATAATAATGATAGCTCATTAAAATTTAAGATTATATTTTTTAATTTCCTAATGTAGTAAACATTATCGACATGTAATACCCTTTGCAGTAAAACAGGAGAATAATACTCGAGTGCTATCTGGTCCAATTGTGGGTTCTGAGCAAAGCTGGTCGTTTTTGCTTTCCCCCTGTCAGGTATGTTTATCTGTAGTAATTCCTGCACTACTACCGAGTACTGTTTCCAGATAAAAAAATGAATGAATAAACAAGAAATCAATCTGAATAGCTTTATTGATAATCCTCATAGCGTGTAACACTAGCTAACTAATAAAATGTTATCTGATTCACGGAAGCACTTTCGGCGACACTGTGGCCCGCTTATTATGACAATATTTATATGTTTTTCTGATGTTGCGTTGGCGGTTTCGCATAAAGAGAGCGTTTTTGCTTGCGTTGTTGTATTGCCACCTATGCTCCCAGGCACCTGTTTTGTCGGAATTCTTGGCCCCTGAATGTCAAGTATATCCCGGCATGCACGTGGCTTGGCAACGTCAGGTTCTTCCCGGCATGCACCTGAGCGAGTTGATCACGGTTGCTGGATGCTTGGAGTGTTGGTTTTGTAGTGATAAACGGGCTACTGGTCCACACTCGACTGTTGTTACTGAATAAAACTGCAAATGTTAGCAATTTCACCGCAGCCATAACTACACGTGTGATGCACCTGTGGAAAACACAAACTTAACCCCGGATTACGGTCTTCTCGGGTTACAAGTGTTAACGTAAGTATCTGAAACGAGGGTGCAAAAACATGTTAATAGGCTATCTACTTCTCTAAAATAGAAACTTTTCGCATCACTTGATTATCACCCCGCTCTTCCGCCCGGCACGCAGTTTCGTAAACAATTGATGTTCGCGATTTGCGAAGTTTCTCCAGTTCAAAGGGTGATATTTTAAGAACTGTTAAATTGTTCTTGATGGGCGTTAATATATCATGTATTTTTATTCGATTAACCTGCAACGGTAGAGTTAGTGTTTCCGTTCTGTTTTCGTTATTATTTTCAAAGGTCTGAGCGATATTCCTTTGGGTTAACATAAATATACCCATCACATTCTGTGTTACCCGAAATAATACAGCAGTTGTTATTTTGTTCACGAGAATTTCAAACAATAAATCCTTCGTGCCTATAATTAGTTTCATGTACACCTGTTTTTTTGCTATGAAAACTGTTATTAGTTACATATTTAGGGAAACAATTACAGAGTAGAGTAGAGGATTAAAGGACCTAGTTTTCAACAATGTAATAAATACCTACTTTATTTAAGAAACAGAATTATTTGAAAACATGAAATATCAAACAACATTTTTTCAAAACATCGGACCTGTTATGACAGTCAAGGTCATTGGTCACATGAAAAACAGCCTCAATTGACAGCTGCTGATTGGATGATGTTGTGTAAACACTCTAAAAATATAACCAGCAAAAACAGAGATTGCTATTTATGCAGAGACCCATCGTATCTACCGGTGTGAAGAGGCCAAGAGTTGAAAAACATGAATTGGGTATTTATTTATTGTTAAATTTTGAACTGCCATATTAGGTTAGCACTTCCATATGTGGTTGTCTAGGAAATAATTGGGAAATGTAAACTTTTGAGAAAATCATCTACAAAAAACAGGTGGACAGCAGATGGTTTAACGGACTATAGTACGCGTCATCGACACAAGTAAAAATGGTTTATACCACGGCATATTTTAATGTACAGTTGAAACATATTTATGCAGTTGTTAAAGAAAATGTGCAGTTCTAAATATGCATTTGTGTAGTTCTAGATGTTAAAGTTTTGTTTTAGTCGCAGACAGAAAACACCCTTGTTGTGTCTCTAAGAGTAAAAAAATTAAATTTTATTGCTCACTCGCTGCAGGGCTTCACACAATGAAATTGACTCAGGTTTTAGAGATTGAACTCTGTAATAATTTGATATAGTTTGTCATGTTCGTATTAATAATCCACTGATAAAATTTATGTTATATAGATAGTATATATATATATATATATATATATATATATATATATACATATAATTATATAATATAAAAGAGCATCTTGTATGCGAAAAAGTGTCGTTGGAAAAAAAGACTGTTATCACGAGTTATTGCAGCTATTTATTACTATCCGTATTTAACATATTAATATTGCAAAAAATTATGAGACCTTTCATATTATTTGCATATAATGAACAAGAATTTCCATTCGCTCCGTGTCTCCTTGGAGCATAATATAATTGTTTAGATTGTGGGCGTATATTAAATATGTCATAAAAATTACTGGATGTACCCTGTGAAAACTGAGATAAGTGAAATGGAATATTAGCGAAAGAATGAAAAAAATGAAAATCACGAAAACTGAACCCACTGTGAAAACTACCATGGAAACTACCAAAGTATCACTATCATATCCAGTCATTGATTCATTCGACTATGTTGATTTGAGACGATATAGTCTGAAAACAGAAGGTCTGTGACACTTGACAGAAACTAGAACAGAAGCGGGAACCAAACATTGGTAAAAGTGTCTCGATAGGCTCGTAATGATCGGCCTCGGGTATTCCATGTTCATGCATTTGCAACACTGTAATTATATCCGTTAATACCCATGCAAAACATGTATAAATTACACTTGGTCACGTTTTTATTTTAACCAAGGAATATTTAAAATTAGAATGTATTTGGTTTAAACAATCAGATTTTCAATTTGCCTGATTGATTCCTATTCCTATGTAGCAGAAAAAAACCTATGTTTAATTGAGTGGTTCAGGTAATAAATGAATAAATATAGACTGTCTGTACGTTTATTGCAGCGTTTAGATATGCATGTATGTATACACTAGTATTCGGATCAAAGTTTTTGACCAAATTAACTGTCAAAGGTGACAATTCACCTAATTTTATAAAAAAAAAAAGAATTTATATGATTTCCGGCTTCATGTGTGTATGTATTAACGATCTAATAGTAGTTTTAGTTGTGAAATGTTCTGATAAGGCCTTCGTGAAGGATATGTGAACAACATTTTTGTAAACACAGCAATGTTCACAAAAAGGAAAAAGCATGTAACCTAAGGTGATAGGTTGCATATACGCGGAGGTAGAATTAAAGGTCACTTGTTCCAAAACGCCATCCATTTATTAAGCTTTTCTGACTATGTGCGATGATATCCACGTTTTCTTTCCTATATTTTTATGAAAGCATCAATGGATTACCTTTAGTGCATAAAGATCAGATAGGTTTTGGTCCCCTTTAAAAATTACCTAGACTCGAGTAGTCTTTTAGGCTCTACCTTAAACCCTACCTGAGCCTGTGGCGGATGACAGGGCAGAAATAGGAACTTTTATATGATGAATGCCATTATTACATGGGAAAACTTTGGAAGGGTCACAGTTTATTTACTTTGAATTATCTGCATTTATGTTTTAAATCTGCCGATAATATCAAGGTACGAGTGGCTACTGATCAGCCTGATTGGCGGTAGTTTATATTGAAATGTTACATGAGAAAGATGAACAGGTTTCAGGTCCAAGTTTATATGTTTTTTGCCGTGTAAATGTTGTCTGTATACATTTAAAATATATTTTTTTAATATCCTACTTTAATTTGAGGATTTCGGAGAGGTTAAAACAAGTTATCCCATTCTAAACTATTCATATACACGTCTTTCGCCTGAACGCTGGCCTCGGAGTACTTTTGTGTCCCGAGCCCTTATTTAGCCCTCACAGGTTTATTTTTTCCCAGTTTTTTCGAATCCGCTCATGAACCTGCCATTTTGCATACACACTAAAACCCGGATGTCACAGGTCGTAATAAGGGTTACTCGTATATTTAATGTTTTCATAGATATTTCCATACATAACAGGTTTTTGTTTTGTTTTGATAGTTTTTGTATGAAATTAAAAAGTAGGTATAATGTACGCGGCTTCTCGGGAAATTCGTGTACATTGAGGACGTATAAACTAAATATTTTCATATTTTTCATTCTTGTTTATTTCATGTTTATACTAATATATACCACCGCATGCATACGATATAATATTTGAAATGTCCCATATATCATTCGCAGTTAGCAAATCTTTGAATGACAGCGAGAATGACTAGAGGGAACTGGAAAGAGCACAAACACAACACCAACCAAGTAACAAAGAAAAGTAGTTTCCTAACCGGAAGCACTGATAGGAAAGATTCACTCTCTTGGGCGCTTCTTTTGAAGGCGACCTCGTTGGCACTGTATCATTCCGTTAATTTCTTTAAAAAAAATCGCTGGATAAAGGGTAATATAATAAAATATGTGTAAATAGAAAATAAATAGGAAAAAGATCACATTTAATCCTTTTCGCATCAGGATCATTAAAGTTGCACTTCTTGAATACCATTTACTTGCATAAGGCGAAAAAATGAAAAGGTATGGTTTTCAGGCACCGTGCGTCAATTTTAACCCCCGTATAAACAATTTTCGTTTAGATTTTCAATAGAAACTTACCAATTTTGAGTTCAAGCCGCTCGGACATTTCATTCAAGAATATAAAATAATACAATTTTTAATCAGATTTCCTCTGTAATATTGTGCTTTTACCTGTTTATCAATACCATTCTGTTATTATCATGCTTTGCTCTGATTATATGACCTATTTATAAAAAAAATACAAAAAAGAAACAACAGCAAAAATCGCCCCCAGTTACTTATTTCTGAGAACGAAACCTTTTATTTTTTTTTTTGGGGGGGGGGAGAGGCGGGGGGGGGGGGCTAACCAATCCAGATTTAGGGTTAAATTCGTGTTATATTATAAAATGTAAATACATGTTATATCATTTACTTGATGAACAGGAACCCAGCCTATAGCCAAAATGTCATTTTTGCCATTTTCAAGATAGACAGGATCTAAGTCTTTGGTCTTAATGTCATTTTAGGAAGACAGGTTCTCAGTTTTTGGCCAAAATGTCATTTTCTATAGAATTAAGTTCAAAATCTTTGGCCATAATTCCATTTTTTGATAGACAGATTTTAAGTTTTTGGCAATAATGCCATTTTCTGGATAGATAGGTTTTAAGGTTTTGGCCATAATATAATTTTCTAGAAAAGTATTTAGCCATAATGCCATTTTTGGATAGAAAGGATCTACTTCTCTGGCCATAATGTCATTTTCTTGGTAGACAGGTTCTAAATCTTTTGCCATAATGTCATTTTCTGAGTAGACATTTTCATATATTTTGGCCATAATGTTATTTTCTTGATAGACAAGTTCTTAGTCTTTGGCCATAATGCCATTTTCTGGGTCGAGGTTTTTGGCCATTATATGATTTTCTGGATAGTCAAGTTCTTAGTCGTTGACCATATTGCCATTTTCTAGAGAGACAATTTCTAAGTCTTTGGCCATAATACCATTTTCTTGGTAAACAGGTTCTAAGTTTTTGGCCATTATGCCATTTTCTGGATAGATAGTTTTTTGTGGCTGTATAAGAAACCTCTGACATATCCGGGTTTTTTTGCTTGTGTCTATAGTAAGTAACCATTTATACATGTTAATACAAAGTTAACATGAAATTCATAAAATTTTAATTATGCAGTATTAGTTAAAATCCACTTACCTTACGAGGTAATAGAAATGCTATCAATTTAACATTTCATAACAGGTAAAAATATTATTTTTGCTGGAACTGAAATACTATATATTTCATCATAGTCTTGTTGAATGACATTTTATCAAAGGAGAAATCTTGTTCTGAATAAATCTATTTTTTTTTTCACTCCCTTTGGAGAGAGACAGAGGGAGAGATAGAGTGCTTCTTACTCCCCAGTAATGATGTATTGAAGATGAACTTTTGAATATAAGGCATAACAAGGAAAAATGTTTTTTTACTATACTTTTCAGCAATGCGAAAACTGCCATACAAAATATATAAGATATACTTTTATTCAGACGGCCACCGAAAAGGATTCTAGTAAATTATTCATGTTAAAACAATTAAAGATATAACACATCTGTGTGTTTACCTCTACAGGGCTGCAGATATCCAAGAATACCCCTCCCTCTCCCTACCTCTCCCTCTTTTACCCTCTCTCTCTCTCAATAAACTCAATTGACCTGGTACTTTTGAAATTCAGGAAACAATAATTGAACAACTTACAAAGCTCCGTGCGGCAGGATTCAGAAACTGCTCCTCAGTAAGTAAACTCCGTGCTAAAGTTAACCCGTCGCCACTGACGCAATATATATATGGGAGCAGCCTCCAAGCTGAAAATTGCTGTAGTCGGATGTTGAGCATCTCAAGAATGCAGCACGGATGAGGGAGGGAGGGGAAGGGGAGGCGATGCCGTCAGGGCGACATGTGTTCACGTATACCTCCTGCGCGGCGGCCAGGACACGGGGAAACCCGAATATGCGCACAGCAGGGGCGTCACGTTAAACGTACCGGAATTAATTATTATTAACTTATAGTAATAAATGGATTATATAATAGTATAATATAACATAATCATAATGTTTTTACCAATGTTACTACTACTACTACTACAACTTCTACTACTACTACTTATAATAATAATAATAATAATAATAATAATAAATCTAATAGAATAACAAACAATAGTTTTAAATAATATCTCTGAATGTGACATCACAAAACATCATCATGATTTTGTTTGTTTATTCTTGTAATATTTCCCAACTAACTGCATAGTCCTCGACTAGTGCAGCTCAGGTATTTGCGGCTTTATGCAATGTGATTTTTTAACCTCAACAAGGAAGTTAGGTTACCATCCGTGCTTGTTTGCTTGTTGTTATTGTTAATTTGTAAGATTATACAAACATAACTACGTCGAGGTCCACGGCGTTTTGTGTAGACGACTTTAAATAGACTTTTACCATAAACATACGCACTGCCATCTGCTATGATGGGTCCACTGATCAAGGCTTGCGGATTTAGATTTAATTTAGCTGCATACACCGCAGTGAGCCCGACAGGAACATTGGCGTTTATAATAAGGTAGTTTTCACTGTATCGTTTGATATAAAGCAATACATTACCTTTGTTGAACATATCTCGGCCCCGAACACTCACTGTCGGTTGTGTCTGATAGATGTCGCTAGTTACAAGGAAAAGTCTATGGATCTGGATAAAGGATGGATTATAAGGCCTCAGCGGAGGTAAGCGCTCTGCCGGGTCAAAAAATACAGAACGGTGCGACTTTGAACACCAAATATTGCAACCCCAATCCTATATGATGATCGAAGCTTTACTGGATGAATGAGGGACTAAAGGGAATACAGGACAGGGCTCAAATCCGGGAGGTCGTGAGTTAAAATCTCAGACTTAAAGCGGTGAGATTTTTCCCACCCAAGATGTGCATTCTTCAGGCTTAACGGGGAACCTTTCCCCACTTTCGTGTTATGCTCACAAACAAGTGCGCCTTTCAGGGTAACCCCAGTGTTACACATCCAGGCCCCGTAGGTGCGCTATACAGAGCCTAGTTAACATCATGTGTTCCTTCTCCGAAACCGGGATGTAATTGACTTAACCATGAACTTTACGTGAAATTAATAGCATATTTATTTTTATTAATATTCATGAGCTATATGTTCCGTGCAACCAATCAGGTTGCCGATATTAATGTAAACCGTGAGTCACCTGACAATAATAAAATCTGCATAATTTTGGGAGAGTTCTCCCAAACAGAACACGTGCAGTCTGTACCAGTACCCGTGTCGGCATGTTTTTCGGGATATTTGTCTTATACAAAGGAGACAGTATATACAGTTCTGGGCCAAAGGTTGCTGGAGCCAAATAATCCAAAGTATGGCAAGACAGTTCACAATGACTGCGATATATTCATCAGTGCAGTGATTCCAGTAGCCCTAGAAGACATCAGTCAATGCGACCATTAAGTCATCGACCTTGGGCATGGAAGACCTATGAAGCAGCGTGTTGGTGGCTTATCATAATAATAAGTTCATCAGAGCGTAGCATAAGGGCTCTGGTGGTAAGGTCAGTCTTGCATGTGTATATAGAACCTAGTTAAGCCAGTTTTAACAAGTAAAGATGAATACCTAACCTTCCCCCATCCCCCCCCCCCCCCAAAAAAAATAAATAAATAAATAAAGTACGAAGGATATGAAAAAGGGTAGGTAATTGAATTAAAGATCCATTTGCCTTACGCTCCCACAATTAAAATATCAGTCGATATTTTTCGGGCTCATGCCTTTTGGGCTCGATTCCAGTCATTTAATTTATATGTTTATATATTGTTTTATATACATGTTTGAATAATAATTTATATAACATACATCAAATATGTGTTTCCTTTGTTTAATTGACGATAACAGGACAAAACATAGTCAGAATCATCGAAAATAATTAATAGGGCCGAACTGAAAATTCAGATCTGAAGATCTGATAAGTCAACCAGTTAACTGAAATAGAGCTAGGTAAAGGCGAGAAACGTAAAAATCTTAATATTACATATTATGGATATGATAAGAGCTCATTTTTAGCAAAACTGTAGTTACAGTAATGAGACGGGCCCAATAAGCCTCTTGATATATAGATTCAAGTAAAATATAAAAAAAAATAGTTTTGCTAAACTACGCACTAGTCAAAATATGATGTCGGTTCTCCCGATATAAATTATTTTTGTTTAAAGAGAACTGGTCGTGATAGCGGATATGAGGTGGAAGGCGTATTGGTAGGGGTTGGTCGTGTGTGCGATTTTGTCTTGAATTCGGGTTTGCGTTTTCTGTGATTGGTTTCATATTCGTGGGTTTAAATTTCGTGATCTTCACTTTGAAGTATTTGGTGAGTGTTTCATGATTTCACCATAAACCAAGTATCACCACAAGTGATATCAATGAGGTTAAAGAAGAAATTATAAATCTGCATTCCAAGAAATGCAAGCCTCCGCCGTGTAGGAGTTCACTGTTGTGGGATAATCCCCAAACCCTCTTTGCATTAAACCAATATTTTCATGTTGACCAGTGCATAAGTGAGTGTATATTTCTGAATATTAATTGTCGATGTACCAACATGTATCGATTCTTCATTGGCTCATTCCCTAAATGGTCTGAAAAGTTCATGAGATTTCGCATAATATACTACGTCAGTTATGTTGTGATGAAACCATAAGAACATACGAAAGGATATGAAAGGATACTCCGAGGCTCTGGGCGCTCCACCGTGACCTGAACAGATTGGCAGGCCTGCGTGGCGCTTGGTAGGCTGGACCGTGTTGCATTAACATTTTTTTGCCCATATTCCCGAGCTTATTCGTGTTTAATTAAGTGATTGTGTATTTGTGAATATTCATTAATGACGCTCCTGGATCCGGAATCAAAATCTAATCGATTCTTCTTTGACCCTTTCCCCAAATTCCCTGAAAATGTCATTTGATTCCGTTCATGACTGTATTAATTATGTGGTGAACACAGACACACACACACACTCGAACGAGGATAATGACCTACCCTCCTGGCAGAGGGAGTGACGTTTTAACGTTATAGGTGTTATACTTGTGTTAACAGTTCATCACTGTAACAGTAAGCGTTTGTTAAAATCACGAATGTAATTTGGTCAAGGGATAATAATATTCATTAATCGATGGTGATGTTTTATAACATTATAAATTACAATTTACATGTCTATAGGTATCGATTTGTGTGTGGTATCACAGTATTCACCTTTTTTTACCAAATCTGGTGTGCAAAAACCATTGCAACCGCAACTCCTAATGTAATAATAGTATTATAACAATAGGGGTTGCAAATACAACCCTAATTGTAATAATTATAACAATGGTGCACGTTATAATAGGGGTAATGAGAAACAGCTTATTTGTACCCCTAATGTAATAATTATTACAATAGGGGACGTTATCACATTAGGGGACGTAACATAGCTGAGATGTCTCATTCACGATTATTTATTTTCACGCTATTCCGCTTTTTGAATATATTATGAATCTAATAAACTCATGAAGTAGCCACCCACAGCAGTAAATGAGTTGATCGTGTAAGTGATTTGGCTGTTTGTGCAGGATGGTAATTCGTGCGCTTTTGTTGTTTCGGTCTTTCCTGACAAATCATAAAATGACCTCCTGGGAACGAAAACAGTATTTTTTGCTTAGGGTAGTCAAAGTTTGTAGTCAAATATAACGTTCTGCTGTATCCACACACATAATTACACGTACAACATGCACACACAACATCATACACACAATATACACAGATGTAACATCTGAGTGATTGATCTCTCTTGGCAGACCTCTAGATAAGTCTTGAGAGAGAAAAAGAGAGAGAGAAAGAGAGAGAGACGGGGGGGGGGGGAAGAGCGAGAAGGAAAGAAAGCGAGCGAGCGAGATATACAAATAGACAGACAGATAGATAAATGCATCCAGAGATAGAGAGAGGGATATTTATATATATATATATATATATATATATTTATATATATATATATATATATATAGAGAGAGAGAGAGAGAGAGAGAGAGAGAGGAAGAGCGAGCGACAGAGATCTAAATAATCAGATTGGTACAGGCACAAACACAGATAAACACACACACACACACACACACACACACACATATATATATATATATATATATATATCACCATCATCATTTTATAAATAACTTGTCCATGTTCTTGATAAGCAGTCTCTAAGTTCTTCCTGGCTTTGTAGCAGGTAGGCCGGTTATAAATGTCGTAACTGTAGTTTGACTCACACAGCGAGTAAACACGGCAGAGCTGTCGGGGATGTTAACAGCTCGTAACTAGCTGTTCGCCGCGGCTGGTAGCTTGATCTACAGTCTTCCTACACTCAGATGATAGCAGATAATTCTTCTCGGCACAGGTATTGCGTGGATAACCTTGGATTGTCAGGAATACTAAACCAGAGCAACTTAATATGTAACGTTCCTTCTCCGGTGTCTGGTTTACCCACCAGGTTAACGGCATATATGTGGAGGCCGCCACGTCCATCGTGGAGAGGGTGACTCACCTAAGGTTTGGGGTTGTGGGGTCTAGGCCAGGCATACAAAAAAAACAGTCCAAGTCAGGGCCTTTTGTTGAAAATTATGAACAATCTTTATTTGACTTGAGGACATTCCTCAGTTATTTTGGCAGTTTTCATCCCTAGTTAACACTATTGTGGATAATTGCAACCCTATAATCAGCAGGGATGCAGGTCCAGGCCAAGCAAAGAAAACCATTTCCAGTTAGCGTACTGCATGGGAAAATATGTTACCGTGGTATGGACAAATATCGTTGGACTTAAAGAGAATTTACAATCCTTTTTAGAAGTTGTTATCCCTAGTTACCGCACTTGAGAGTAATTGCTATCCAAGTCATAACTGATGCAGGTCTCGGAGTTACTTGCCTTCGACTTAGTCTCGAACTAAAACGATCTTGATCTCGATTATGGTTTTGTAGGGAAACTCGATTTCGTTAAAAAGGAATAAATTACAGCTGGCGGGGATTATGTTAGGTCTCTCTCAGGAAATAATTTCTGCCCACTCGCCCCGAAAAAAAAATATTTTTTTTTTTTTACATAGAATCCCTTTTCCTTCATTTAATTTTCCTTCGCATACCAAACGGTAAAAATTGATTCCATCTTTAAGACAAAAATACCCTCAAACTTGTATAACAGAACGATTGCTGGGTGGGCAAACGTGGTCTCTATGTTTAGGTTTCGGTGTACAGGGGCGGATCCAAGAATATGGAAAAGGAGGGGTCCAACTCAGGAGGACCAATAACAACACCTGAAAAAAGGACCCCAGGTCTGAAAAAGGGGATGTCCAGTCAACAAACATTGGTCTGAAACCCTTAAAATGATCCTCTGAGCCGTTTCTTGGTCTCGGTATTGAAACTTTTGGATTCTCTGTTGGTCCTGATTTATTTAAACGATTACCGGACGATTTAATGGTGTATTAATGCGTAACGCTTTAGATCAAGGACGTGGATGACTGAATTGGCTACCCTATTACTAAGGAGCCCCCTCCCCCCCCCCCCCCCTAGGAAAGATCCTGATGTTCCTGAAAACACAGTCAATTCAGCTAGACGCAATAGGCGGCGCTAACTACAACCTCGTTTCTCTATGTACCAGTTCAGATGAGTGATTTTCTCCGTTAGGGGATCAATCACCAGATAGTAACGGTCAAAAATTCTCCCAATATAGGCCAAATAACGCCCACTTCCGTCCCATTTTTCGCCCAGTTTCCTGTCTGATATTCATATTTTAATGGTAGATAATGAGTTGGTGCCGGAAGGCCAGTCTTTGTAATACAGTAAAGGCTACATATTTATAAATTTCTCTTATTCAGCGGAAAATGTTTGATTAGTTCATTGACTGAGAACTTTTTTACAGTATATTCACTTGCCTAGTCGACGATTACTTAGGAAGTGGCTCTCATCCTTCCGGTGACCTGTAGGGAAAGCATTTTTCTATAGGAGGAACGAACAGAAAAGCGCATGCGCACAAGGGTGATTCACTTGGTTGACGTTACATTTTCAGTGCCACCTCTGTAAACGTGTAATGGTTGAACAATTCACCGAAATCATAATGGAATCCAGTTTAATAAAAACAACAAACGATCAATAGGCTTCGAGAGTTTAATCGTAACACAGGACATATTAATAAAAAAAAACGAATGCATAAAAGGAACTTAACGGTCAGTTATGTCTATTCATAATTTTACTTTACACTTATTATTTTTTTGTGGACCACGTGTTTTTTTGTTATTTGTCCAGCTGAGTTTTCCATTTCATATTCTCTTCTATCTTCGTATTTTCAGTTCTCTGGAAAAAAAAGATAGCTCCCGTTTTAGCATATAAATGAACGATTCTGATTTAAGTGTCAAGTCTGTATACGATAGGAGTGCAATGTACAGGAAAACCTCGTTTAACGACTGCCTCATTTTACCGACACCTTAAAGAATAACGACCACCTTTCCTTTTGCTCTTTTTATTAGACCTCGCTTATGTGACCACATTATCCAGGTCCCGTTGGTAGTCGTAATATCGAAGTTTCACTGTATTTGCACCTATCATGACCTATTGTTAGCAACTGTTATTTTGTGACCGAAATGCTAAGACTGTGTATTTGCAAAATTTGGGCATTTGCGTAACCATGACACACTTATCATATTTAGTACAGACATTAGTTAAGTAAGTGGGACATTGAGTAAAACGTTAACAAAATTAGTTATATGAATAATGGCCTTCATTTGGCTTGAGTTAGGAAATCTATCTTCATGCACTTGGTAATTTAAAAAATATATATTATCACCTCATCATTAAGGCGTTATTAATCTGTAATTCCATGATAATTGTTTAAATATCTCATACCCATGCATTACAATGTAATTTATCTTGATCTAAATGATAATCTTTACATTATCTCATCACCCATGCATTTTTATCATGTAATTTCTCCGATGACAGAAGAGATAACATTAGAGAGCAAATTAAGAAAAATCGATAATTAAATAAAACCCGCATGATATTTCAATACAAAAGTTATCAAAGCGGTTCTTAAGTGTTTTGATTTTTAAATGGTGGCTATAATCATCTCCCTGAAACATTTTGAAACATTTCAGAAGATTTAATTTCTTTGTCTATTTTCAGAAGGTGGCACCGACCCTTGAACACACCACTCATTTAGCATTTATATTGGGCTGGTAAACCTAACGTGAGCCCTGATAAAATGATACGGGGAAGTGTATTGCAAGTCCATCCATCCAGGAATATAAATCAACACATGGAATACATGTAAACCCACAACTAAAACTGAAAGTCCGTCTCCACGGAAAAGAATCATATCCTGTATCGCCTAGGGCTCCAGTTACACGTGCAAGCAATACTTGCGTGCATGCAGTCAGATATTGGACAACTTGCATTGGGATTTTTAATATCCTGAGTTTAAACGGAATTGTACTCACATATGGTAGGTGTTGTTTGAAAGTATCGTAAAAAGCTTTGCCTGGTTTATGCTACTAAAGAATGACAACATGGCTCTGATTAGCCAGACATACTGATTTATCTCATTGGCCAAAGCTTTGGTGCTTCTTGCACATGTAAGAGGTGACCTCCATTGAGTCATTTTGTTTGTTTGTCAACAGTATATTCCTGACGGGCAATTACAGAGCACTTGCCGTCTGATGGAGTGACCAAGCTGGAGAGGATTCTTCGCGCATGCCAAACGGGACTTCCATGATTAAATTAAAATTGGCGTCAAAAAGTAGAACCACTGGGAGACAGCGGAGCACCACCGTGTGTCTGTGTAGGAGGCTACGGCTAAGCATTCAAGCGGAGTAACATGTGGTGGAGACTGAATGCATAAAAATTCATTCTCAATAGAGAGAAGGTATCCGGTATAATGAAAACTTCATAAGACACAGTTGGTCTTGATTCTACCCGGATGGTGAAGGGAGATCTGCTGTGCTAGTATGTAAACTGTTTGTACTGTATTTTACTTTCGGAGTACAACATTAATAATTACATGCACTGAATTTTACTCGCGGATATTAAAACATTGAATTTGGACCAGCTTATGTGATCTCGGCGTAGTATATAGGACTCAGACCCATGAGTTCGTGAGCACAAGTCTACTGTAAAGCCCTGAGATTTTTCACGGTCGGACCCCAACGAGGGTTGGCGCTCTAGAGACTCGATGGGAAAGCTATGCTCTACGACGGTGTTCCGCATACAAACGAGTGCGCCTTTCTGGGGTTTCTGGGTGGTATGACCCAGCAATGGGAAGATTACACACCCGAGGCCCCCAGGTGCAGTAGTCAATAGGCCTGAATAACACTAGGATATAAAATGAGGGGAAGCGTGTGCTATTGCTCTGGCAAGGTGCCTGAGACTGAAATGGCATTCTGGCAAAGTAAATACATCAGCAGGCATTAAATATGGAAGCAGTTTCGTAAAACACAGCAAAACACACAGGCAAGATGTAATCGTGACATAGTCGCCAGCCCTGTCCAGCAGACAGCTGTAAATGATACAAAATTAATTCTCATCTCTGGTCAAACGGGCTGGAATTGACGAGACTAGATCAGGTACGGCTTTTTTAATGCCACAATCTGCATTTCTCTCCGGAACGATAGGTGGCAGCGTAAAAATCATGTACTTTAAATTTCGCTTCTTCTTGTTTTTCTGCCGATGTCGCGAGGTATAAGGAGACTTCTGGTCTAGGCAGTGACAGCAGTAAACAAGACTTGTCTAACTAAAACAAATGACCGAGTTAATTGAATTTCTGTTTAGTCCCGCTTATACTCGCTTTACAGTAAATGTTGCCAGATTTGCAGTTGAGTTATTAAGCATGGAAAATGAACGAGTTATTAGAATTCCGTAAAATCTCACACAAACTCCTTTTCACGCCAAACTTGACGAGATTTGATGAGGCCTACAACCATTATATGAAAATGTGTCGACTGAAAACTCGTCAATTGCTATCATTAGCAGGAAAGTATACCTCTTTAGCCTAAAAAACTTACCGAGTTGTATCGTATTTGCCAAATCTCGCATTTCCTCGTTTGACGCCAGACCCGACAAGATTTCACGCGACTTGCAACCATGTGAATGTTACAAAATGCCAAATGTTATACTATCCAGAAAACCAGACCTCTCTGGCATCGAAAGTAAACGCATTATAACTATTTTATATAATCTAGCATATTCTCGTTTAACGCCAAACTTGAAGCGAATTGACAAGATTTACAACTGTGTCTTTATGAACACCTGTCAATTGCTACTCTATGCAGGAAACTAGATCCTCTAGCATCAAAAGTGACCGAGATAGAAAAATGTGTCCCGGTACTTTGATTTTTTAATAGCTTTACACAAAAAGCACTTAAGCATTATTACCTTTTATAGAGACATCAGAAAGAAAGGTTTCAGATTATCATTTCAAACGCAGCCATTAAAGTTCTGATATTGTTAATAGTAATTAAGATATCACACAAAAATGGTATTAAATATATTTCAAGCTGCAGCGCCCCCTGGTGGACATAGCAATGCATGGAGTTTTCGCCAATTTTTATGACTCTGCCTTCAGGCATTTCTGAGCAGAACGATGGACAGACAGACAGACAGACACGACGAAAAGACTAAAGTCGCCAATTAAAAATTTCTTCAGGCATTTCTGAGCAGAACGATGGACAGACAAACAGACAGACAGACAGACACGACGAAAAGACTAAAGTCGCCAATTAAAAATGCCTGCAAGCATATCTGGGCAAATCAATTGACAGACATACAGACAGAAAGACAGACAGACAAAGCGAACAGACTAAAGCCGCCAATTAAAAATTTCTTCAGGCATTTCTGAGAAGATAGCTGGACAGACGAACAGACAGACAGACAGACGCGACGAAGTGACTGTAGTCGCCAGGCATTTCTGAGAAGATCGATGGACAGACAGACACAACGAAAAGACCAAAGTCCCCAATTATAAGAAAAACCTGAATTACTTGAACAACATTTCCCGTTGAGCCAGCTAGAGTAGCGGCACTTATTGTTTGAGCCGCCATTCCAGCATCTCCTCCAAAATGGCAGACATTCCTCGTTAGAAGGGCACCCCGGGCCTTCAGGAAAATAAAAATAACTCAAACACCATTCATTAATAAGAATACAAATGTTCCAGTATGAGTCTACATTAAACTACAGTAGAGCGCTGTTTATCAGAACACCGTTTTTCCGAAATTGAAAACTTAGAACTGATAATTTAAACGTTTATCCGAAATACAAACATTTTACAATTATTCAACAATAAATTGAATAGTGATTTTCCATGGCCAATTAACACTAAGTTCGATGTATTTTACGTGAACTGACCAAATGCATTGACATCTAACGAAAAAGCTGATGAAAACGTTAATTTTAGAGTAGCTTCATGAATTAATGTCTTTCAATCTCTTGTACACTCCGATGCTTGGCTACAGGTTGGCAAGTTTTGTGAATTGTATTGAATTATTTATCCGAACAAAAAACCTGTCCTCCGTGCTTATCGGATAAATGACGCTCTACTATAGTAATAGTCTAGGCAAATTAATACAATCACCAAGCACTAGTTGCAACAGAATTTATTTTACTGCAAGACATTTCAGTGAGGTCCATTAATAGATCATACTATAGGTCTGAAAAAAATCCAAATTAGATACCGTAATTACTGAGAATTCATTTTTATTGTATTTATATATCAAAGTACACAATTTAGATAAATAAAGTGTTCAAAACTATGTTTTTATGGTCAACATGACACAACACAGTTGAAAACTGATATTTTGAATATAATTTGCTCATAATGGAAAGTATCATCCCCATTAAGGAAAATTCATATTTTCACTTTAATTATGTTTTTAAGTATCTGGTTGAAACAAGGCATATTTCCAAACCTATGGTTTTTATGGTCAATGAATATGAGAGGAACATTTACAAATGCATAATTTGACAGTTACCTTGAATATGATTTCAGGAATTTATGACTATGAAAATTAGCTGGCTACAATAGAAGATAGAGATAAGATAATGGTACCGCGTTACCTATAACGTTTACACCTTTTCACAGATGAGAATAGATAATTTTAAATGATCCGCAAACATCATTTACAGATTAAGACAATAGGCTATAAGCCGCTTTGAGAGAGACCCCCTATCCCAACGTACCCCTGATATATTTTTTTTATTGGAAAGAGATATGACAAAAGTCAGCGGCGTCCGAACAGAGAGATAGTGGTACATACTATATATATTTGAAAAGTGTCATACGGACGCTTAAATGATAAATGGATGATAAATTGAACTGGTACAAGTGCTTGAACGAAAAATCCGATGCAGTCGTAGGTAATGTTTCACTTTGGGTGGGAAAAACAAGCACAGCAAACAACACTTGTATAGAAAGGGTATTGAAGTATCTAATTCGTATATAGTTATTCTATTTTGTATTTGAAATAACTACCAGTAATGCTCAGTGACCATGAAAACACAGGTTTGCACTTTTGATTGTTTAATGGAATACATGGTTGCCAAGTTTGTGGATACTAATTTACATATTTTGCAGATTAAATTCAAATATTTCAAAATTTCAGTTGAAAGTGTGTTTTTCGTGCTTACTGACCCTGAAAACACAGCTTCGGACATTTGCTGTGTGCGAAATGGATACATATACTTTGGTGAAAAAAAAGATAAAAAAAATATCTTTCTCTAATGATTGATAATAGTTTGCATAATATGCAAAAACATCAATTTGCAAATGTGTCCGTTATGTTCACCGACCTTGAAAACTTAGGTTTGGACACTTGGACACTAACAAAAATATTTTCAGTAATGGGGGCATCGAATTTTGATTTCATGCAAAATAGACACATTTCCCCTGAAAAGATAATTTTAGACATTTACGATGGCGATCGGGGGACCTCACTGAAAGGCATTACACTGAAAATAAAAATATTGTAAATAGTGGCATGTAACCCCCTCAGTTTGTTTGATTGCCCGGACTATAATGCGTGTATTATACGGATTCATTTATAAATATACCACGGCCAACTAGATGTGATAAAAAATTTGTCAATGATTCGTGCATAATGTTTAAACATTACAGTTTGAATAAGAGCCTATTACTCAATATATGCACATTGCAATAACCTATATAGATTTTCACAATACCATATAGATATGAATTGAATTATGTTGCTGTAATCGTGGATTTTTAAAAGTTACTATGATAATTAATGAATGGGGATATTTTTGGCGAATTGTTTTTTTTTCTGACTAATGACGTATGTATCATGGAGGAATCAATGTCTCCTTATGCCGGCTGTTAAAGCCAGGGGTGGAATTCCGGGGGGGGGGGGGGGGGGGTGCGGAGTCCAATGGGTAAACGAGACTTATGATCAGGTAAAAGGCTTCTTCAGAACATCTGACGTTAAAATCTACAACATAAACGTTTACAGATTACTTAAGAACATCTGCCCGTAAAATCTACAGTTTATCCCAGAAGCGGAACCAGAGGGGGGTCCAAGGGGTTCTGAACCTTTTCAGCCGACCCTTTTCAAAGGTTTCAGGTGATTTTTTTTTTGCGACCGGAACCCGTCATTTCTTTTTCTCCAGACTAAGGGACTGCTTTTTTTTGTTGTTTTTTTTTAGATTTTGTCATCAGGCCTCATGGGTTGGAACCCTCTTTTCCCAAAATCCTGCATCCGACCCTTTAAACTTTGAGTCTTTTACTGAATATTGATGTGATATATGATATATATGAATTCAATTATACAATAATTTAAAAAAATATTGAAATATATAATCACTTACGTGTCCTGCAACATCTTCCAAACTGGCACACGCCTGTCAGCTCGCAGTTACTCCAAGGGAGATAGACACATTCTGAACCGCTGTCACATTTATTCTTGTATTCAACTGTGGAAGAAAAATACATGTTAGGTCAGATAAACAAAAGGTTGTTTTCTCAAGATATTTCAGTAGATATTTTCCATTTTGAAGCTCATTCAAATAAAAAATAAATAAAACATATAAAAACATATAAAACGTATATATATACAAAATTTGCATTTCCCATCGATTTATGCCAACAAGTGTCGGAGGAACCAATTTTTTTGCCAAATTTTTATTACAATCCACATTATTCTCATACATGACTATTGGCAAAAAAAAAAAATGAAACATGATGGATGCTGTGTAAATGTGCATATGTCCTCGTAAACATAATACATGTATATGTAGTCATTCATGTTAACAGTCAACTACGTTGAATAGGCATTTAAGTGTAATAGTCATCAACGTGTAACAGTCACTAAGTTTAATAGTCATCCAAGTTTGAAGTGTGTCAATGGAAAGTAAAGCAAGGTAAAAGTGTAGGTTAGGGTCCATGATAAATGTGGACTCGAGTCCGGACTGGTTTTATATTCGCGGGGTTAAAAGTTCGCGATTTTCAGTTTTATCGCTGTTTGGTTCCATTTTCGCAACCTCACCTTTGAAACCTACTCAAAGCATATCAATTATTTTATTAATTAATTATAACACATAACATAATGCACAAATTCGTAACGATTGGACGGGGAGCATACTTAATAACTATTAAGTATTTTCAGATTGTTTGAAAGGTTTGATGTCATTTATCATAATAACATACGTTTTCATCTTGGCTTGCCTTCGATAAGGGGCCCTCTGATTCTCGAAGGTTTTATTTAAACAATAATCTCCTTCTCGCTAATATTGCCAAGTTCAAACCCTCGCGAAAAAAGGGCAACCACGATATATTTTAAATGATCGTTTTCTCATGGTCAATACCAGAAGGTACCAGATACGATTTTGCTCCGGTCTGTTACCGTCTGCCACTACTGAACAACTTTTGTTGCATCCAGATTCAAAACAACACCCAAAACTTAAGTCGAATTTTTAACATAGTACCGTGCATGCTGGCAGGGTGAAAGGGCTGGGACAACCCTGTATTATCGCCCAAAGTGATTAGTGTTTCGCAGACATCTTCAAATATCTTTTTTTTCCGACTCAGGAAAATATCTTTAGATATACTTTTATTCTTTACACAGGCCGCGAGAAACTAAAAGTGATTAATTATAAGTTATGATTGCATATATATTTTTGTCACAGATGACCCGATTTACCCTGTACAACACTTGTAATAAGTTCTTCTGCGAGCCTAACACAAAGCATGCAAGGTACGTCATCTTTTGGATCATTTTATGCCTGAATGAGCAGAGAGGTCTTCTTTTATATAATAGTGTCCTTATTTGTAAGGCGTGTCAAATAAATTATACCTATTATTAAGTATGATAAATTACAGAAATTTTGCTATTTTAAGAATGGCACTTGGTGCACCTATGGACATCTACGATTTATATAAAACGATTTTCATGGACCATTGCTTTGACGTAGTGTCCCCGAAACTCTTATTATTATATAATGTTTCTGACTCATGGTGAAGTCCTCGGAACACAAAGGAAATCGGTCCAAGTTCACCCGGACCTCCCAGTTCAATGCGGTACCATGTTATTACGGGACCACGTTTATTGTACCACAAGTCAATGTGACTGAGCACTCCAGCCAAACACATCATCTGAGCAACTGGTTTGCGAGAAACAGTGATACATTTTATTAGCTACCAGTTAATATGTATTTTATATATATATATATGGTTCACGTGCTGTCTGATTCATGGAAGGATGTGTGTGTGTTTGTCATTTAATCACGCTTCACTGGACGATCTACAAGCCCTTTTTTCAACCCTCCACAAAGCACGCTTACTGTCCGGACTGTATAGCATGGAAATAGTATTAATTCTATCGCCATGGTTTTAGCCTCAATCCCGCTTTCATTGACGACCACATATATGTAAACAAAATATTTATCTCAAGCCTTCACTACGAATCGTACTTTAAACATCAGTTAAACGGCCCTCTTTTCACCTGATAGCCGAGGGTAGTGAATGTGTCTGCACGTTGTGACCAAGCCCCTCCGGCGGTGTCTCAGTAGTCACAGTTATGACCGTTTCTATATAGTCTTTTAACCAAGCAAGGGGTGGTGACCCGTGGATTTCGAATAGTAAATAAAGCAGGTCACCGTAATGTCCGTTATTGGACAACAACACTGTTAGCACATTTACTTTCTGAGGTTGTATTTACATCCCCAAAGCTTGGATAAACACACAAATGAAAGGAAAATACAAAATGCATACATGCTTACAAGCACTTGAAAAAACTTTGAGTTTTATGTGTTTTGTTCTTTCAAGTGAGTGCCATAAATATTATGTATTTAGAAAGCTTGATGATAACGCTTGATGGACTGAATTTGTATTAATACATTAATTAACTATTTGTGATATTAAATGTTAAACCCTGTCCACCTTAATGCCACAGCGACTAAAATATCGGCTCAGTTTTCATAATTAAACGTGGGAGGAAGGTTTTCGCGGGAGGGTGGTATATCTCTCAATATACTGTGGATTCAGAATTTTTCGTTGCGTTTTATATTTTCGTGGAATTCGTGGCTAGCTTTTATTCGGGAAACTAAAAAAACCCTAAATCATTAGAAAAATTTGTCGAGATATAACAACATATTTCCACCCATGTTACAGATAACTGAGCCGATATCTTAGTTGTTGAGCCTATACAACAAGCACCGGGTTTGCGTGAAACTCACATTAAATTCAGTGAGTATTCCAGTGAAAGTTGTAAACATAAATGAATTTCTTATAAAAAAAACAATGATCTTTGGCTTATATTCAGTTCTGTTCAAGTATTTATTTTGATCCAAAGCACAACTAGAAACGATTAATCCGTGAACTTTACAACCACACGAATAATGTTACATGTCAAAATTTAACCCACGATATTTTCTTAATCCACAGTATTTCTCAGTGTCATTTCCGTCTGGTTATATCAAATGAAGCCATATGCTATACTTAACTAAATGAATGTGGGGGTTTTAATTTAATGGGAAAGGAATACTCACGAATTTTACGAAATAAAAAACGCACGAACAATACAGGATATCGCTATTGCAGTTTGTCGTGTGGATGAAGGAGAAAGACGACTGGCTGGGGCAGCCGGAAGCCCGTTTATCCAGGCAAGCGTGTTCTATTGGACACTCATTAGCACGGGCGTAACTGACTTTCCCCACTTTGTTAGATTATATGCTATGGACTCTAATTTATTCATATGATCATTGAAAAAAATACGAGGTAACAATAATTTCGTACCAGAATGTACGACACCTTCAAGGAAACAAGTTAGCAAAACTTGGCATTTATCAATAACTGAAAGACCCTGTGTACATTTCCTTTATTTCATCCCAGTAATCCTACAAGGCAGCTGATTAAAGATCAAATGTTAATGCAAAAAGTGTCGAATGCAGTAAATTTCCCTGCCTTCAATGTTTCTGTAACATGTTTTAACAAAACATGGTAAATATAATAATTAAGTATCATAATGATCGGCAATTAAAACGCTATATCTTGGGCACACACAGCTGTGTTGAATGAATGGGCTGGTCCGGTTTGACGCTATAGGGGGCACTAGTTGTTTGCCTTCAGTATTTCAAGCAGGCGGCCGTTTACTGCTTCAACACACAAGATTGTAGGTATTAAAATTATCCCGTATTCAGAATCCACAGGGTGTTTGATTAAGGTAGTATCACTGTTTGAGAGCTCATATCTGAATTCAATCCGAAGGTGGTTCATATTCATAATAGACCCCATAAAGTATAAATTATATTACACCTGGTACTGTGATCTTTCTGTTAGTATATATATATTTTTTTCAAATTTCATTCATTTTCACATGACTTTGAAACATTAAAAAATAAATGTTTTAAAGGTACACTAATTAAAGACCCCAGTAACATTAATCCGCTTTTTATCGAACTATAGTCCGTTTCATCCCCTCATGTCCACCTGTTTTTTGCTATGAAAATTTTTATTAGGTACATTTCAAGGGAAACAATTCTAGTGTAGAGGAGAGGATTACAGAACCTAATTTTCAACTAGGTAACTAAATTCCTACCTTATGCCATATTTGAGTAACAGAATTTTCTGAAAATATGAGAAATCAGTCTACATTTTACAACATATCAGACTCATTTAGGGCGGTCAAGGTCATTGGTCACATGCAAAAACAGCCTCAACTGACAGCTGCTGATTGGATGATCTCATGTAAACACTCTAAAAAATATAACCAGCTAAAACAAAGATGGCTGCTTATGGAGGGACGCCAGTATCTGCCAGATCATGATAAAGAGACTAAAATGTTGTGAAACATGAACGGGGGATTTATTGTAAAATTCTTAACTGCCATGTTAGGTTGTCACTTCGATATGTTGTTTACTTGGAAAATATTGAAAAATATCAATTTTAAAGTAAATTATCTACAAAAAACAGGTGGACAGCAGGTGGTGAAATGGACTATAATATTGTACTACATGACAATAGCTATAGAGTTTTTCCCCTCTATGATGATTCTATCTTCCCTAAAACTGAAATTTAAATTTTCATTTAATAAACTGATAAATAAAAACTCACGATTCCTTTTCTGTAAAAAAATCAAAATGATTGTCGTTATATGTTCTCTGTGTTTTTACTCACCATTCCTGCAACATGTGCCGAGGATACATTCCCCGCTTTTGTTACATTTGGTGTTAAAGCCTCGGACGCAAGCAGAATCATCCGGGCAATTCTTTCTGGAAGGCTCGTCTTAAAAAAGGAAATTACAGTACATGATACTGTAACCAGACCGCAGGTAACAAATGAAAAATTCATGAATAGTGTATCTTGAATGTAGATAACAAAATAACATTAAAATATGTAACTCGACTACAGATAACAACATAAAATTAAAAATAGTGTAACGCGACTGTAAGTGACACAAAACATTAAAAATAGTGTATCTGGCCTGCAAATAACAAAAACAAAAAACTACTACAAATAGTTTAGCTTAACTGTAGACAAAAGCATAAGCATAAAAAGAGTGTTACTCGACTGTAGATAACATAAAACTAAAAAAGGTGTAGCTAGACTTTGCCACAGGTTAAACCAAAAGTGTTTAAATATGTAGCTATTACATCAGAAAATTATTCTTGGTTATATCAGTTTTCACATAAAGTTTTACATGATAGTAAGTCTATTATATTCCATTTTAAGTTTCTACAAGATATGTTCAGTCGTGAATAATTGTTGACTAAAAAATGTAAATTCAGGATTCCAGTTATTTTACCTTGTGTAATATAGAATATTAAACCTAAGTGCATCCTTTCTCGGAATGCAATTTGACAGAAGACTTGAATATTTTATGGTGACATAGAGAAAACAGATGTAATGAATTTTATACGAGTTTTAGGTAAAAGATATATTCAGCAGTGTAAAATACAAAACAAAAGCTGAATGTTGAAGCTTGTACACAGGTTTTATAGGATTATACAAGACTCGAGTGTTTTATAGCTGAGAAAAATAATAGAACTAAATTATTCCAAAAAAAGAATTGGGCATAATACATGGTCGAAATGCAGAGTTCGATCAAGAAGAGGATCTTTAACACATACATTCGTAGGTATTTGAGTATTTTATGTATATGTATGGGAAGTAGGGTGAGGCGGTAGGGGTTCTCTTGGTTATTGGGACTTTGCTTGAAAATAGTAATACACTATAATTACGGAAACAGAAATTATTAAAAAACAAATAACTCCAAAATATTTATGCAAACTTAAGACTATAAGTCCTTCATTGTCACTGGTAAAGATTGCCTACCCACAATGTATTTAAAGTCATCTGAAATAACCTTCAATATACTTAATATAGCAGATACATTGTATAAGCCGACATGACCGACTTTAATTTAGACATGGTGCAATATCTTGTATATATAGGAGGTTAAAATTTGAGCACCAAAATATAAGAGAACGGCTTGCAAAACAAATTCTTTAAAATCAACCCAAATGTGTTCTAAAGTTATGTAAGATCCAAATAAGTATCATTTTATTTTATTTAAGACTTGGCACCATACCTTTCCAAAGGCATTTATACTGCTGAAATCTTCAGGTATCTGTGTGATATTTTAACATTTCTTCAATTCATAATTTATACGAATTTTCAAGTTTTTTTTCTTTATGATTCGCACATAAGGTTACATGATGTAATTTTTTTTTTTTAAATCGCTGTTTTAATTGGAGCCTGCCGCCCCATGTCTGCGGAACTAATGTTTGTGCGATCACATGATAAAATGTCAAAGTGTGACGTCATACCTTTATCGCAGCATCGACCAAGGAAACAATCCCCTTTCTTCTCGCAAGTCATTCCAATTCCCCGCCGACAGGTGGTGCCGTCTGGACAATGGCCCTCTGTAACAAATAAGAACGCATTTAATGTCAGTTAGCGTTCACTCTCCATGTAAGTCGATTTCATGTCGACTCCTCACGCATCGGTCGCATTCCAAAGTGATCCATTTCAGGATAACTCCTAACGCCGCGGCCGCATTCCATGGTAGTCGATTTCATGTCTAGTCCTCAGGCAGTGGTCGAATTCCAAGGTGATCCATTTCACGTCGACTCTACACGCAGCGGTCGCGTTCAATGGTAATCGATTTCGTGAAATTTGACTTCGTCTTGTGGTTTTCTTTATTATTTTAATGATATCCAAAGTGACACCGAACGGCGTTGAACTATACCTTTAAGCTACAGTCCCACTGAAGCAGGCAGTACTACGGATAGGCAAGGATTACCACGGATCACCCCGGATACGGTCCGGGGTGGTCCGTGGTGATCCGGGGTGTGTTTTGACAAAAGTTATTCCGGCAGAGCCCCGGATTATCTCGGCAGAGCTACGTCTCACCACGGTCCGCCAGGGATGCGCTACGGATTCCTGTTTTTGTTTGCCGCGCTAGTCCGGGGTGATTCGCAGCTCTGACGGGGCACTGCCGTGGAAGTCCTGGGCTCTGCCGTGTTGGTCCGTCGCTCTGCCGGGGTAGTTTTCATTGTCCCGGACCTCCTAGGACTGTCACGGCAGTGCCCCGGACTTTCACGGCAGTGGCAAGGACACCCACGGCAAAGCCCCATCAGAGCTACGGATGAGCCTCGGATCACCCCGGATTACATTCCGGATCACCGCGAATCGCCCCTGCAGTTTATGACATCCAAAAACTGCCGGCTCGCCCTCCCCGACCGTCCCGGACCATTTCGGACTATTCCGGACCATCCCGGCAGCGCTACGACTTACACCCCAGATCACCCCGGACCTATCAGTGGCACTGCCGTAGCTCTGCCGGATCCTCTCTTGGACTTATACTTTACTCCAAAATGGTGTGAGTGAATGAGTTTTTTTTTTTACATGTTTAATCATTTCCAGGAATTATAATATCCATAAAATATACAGATACAGTGAAAACCCCGGAAAGAGACTGGTGAATTGCCAATGCAATCTCCACTGCCTGTTTTACCCTGTTCTTCGTTAAGGTAAGTAATGTAAGTAAGAACAGCAAAGTAGCAATGTAAAGTGCATGAATTTGTAACGAGAATAAAGTAAACACATTCGTTTCTTAGAAGAAGAAGCCTAAAGGAGGGTGAAGATTCATTATACGGGAATAAACTTCAGAGGGATGAAACACCAACTGAACCCACATTTTTATGCAGAAAAAAAAAATTGTGGGTTCAGTGTCTAATAGACACTCAGCTAGTGAACCGACTTTTTTTTTTACGAATTTCCAGATTTATGCCCCAATGAACCCACATTTATTTTGTGCAAAATGAACTTTCTTATGGTATTTTTGTCGAGGACGTCGCGTAACACGTTACGCAAAATAAGTCAAGAAATGACACATTTCTTACTCCATATTCCCAACTTATAGAATACTGCTACATATTACTTATATCAGTAAATACTGGAAGCATATTAGGCGTTGAACCCACATGTTTTGTGACAAAATGTTGTTTAACTTCATTTTCTACCTGATCTATGTATGCTTTTTTTATGAACCCACATTTGGTATATTTGTCAATGACGTCGCATACACATATCATGTCAAGACAAATAAGTAAATAAATGAATCTTATTTTTCCTTTATAACTTAAACAATTGATAAAATATTAATATATTATTATGGTAAGGTAAAGTGGAAGCATGTTAGGCACTGAAACGACTTTTTGAACTGAAAAATGTGAGTTTAGGTGGTGTTTTATCCCCCTGAAGTTCATCCCCGTATAATGCACGTATAACCAAAGGAGTCTTTTCAACCTATCATAACCTGCAAGTTATGGAAACGATTACCCCTGTCAACCCAAAGCAGTTTTGAAATTATCACTTTCATTTTATTTCGAGCAAATCTCTAAACCAATACGCATTACATACATATTTTTTGTAATCTTATGGATAAACATATATAAATTATATTTGACAGATAATAAAATAACACACCTGTCCTTCAAGCAGTAAACATGATGCGCGGTGCCTGAGGATTAAACCTTTCATTTATTCAGTTTGTTTTGTCTTTTAATGTTTATAATTTTTCATTAGAAAAGTTTCCTATGTATCAAAGTTAATAACTTCTTTGTGTTATAATAAGTATGTTAGTAGGTCATATAATCGAAGGAAGTCTTTGCCTCTAGTTCGGCACCAGTTGGAAAGGTCAGGGACCCCCGCCCTATACTAGTATGCTTTTTCAGTCATAATTTGTAGATGAGTCACGTGCAAAGGAGCAAGCTACATCATTGGGTCCGATTAGGGGGGAGCAAGAGGAGTCGGAGGCGAACGGGGAGCACCAACTTCCATGAATACTCTTTTTGCACTCGTCCACATGGTAAACACCAGCGGGACGCCATGTCTCGTTCACCCCCGCCCCTTTCCACTCCCGCATCGGAGACGACCGCTAGTATCATCATCATGTTTATGACTAAATTTGTTACAATCATTGTGTAAAATCAGTCAATTTGTAAATTGCTTGCATGTTTCAGTCAATTTACAACTTGCCTAATTCACTCAGGCACTGACTGAAAAATAAGTCAGTTTATTTGACACACTGACTGAAATGAAAGAAGATTTAAAATAATATTTTTATAATGTAACAAAGATTTAAATGACATTTGATTTAGTTCACATAGTTTACTCTTACAAAACAATAACATATTTTACATCATATTATTGTATTTTTTAAATACATTTGGGGCCCTGTTGAAATAAATATTCAATCATATTTAATGTAAATATTATACTCTCTCAGGGGCGCAATTCCTTTTTTATATTAGAGGCGGGTGTGATCAGGGTGTCCCTTTCCCTCGTAAAGTATTTTAAGTGAGAACAGAAGAGTATCAATGTTAAGTGCATCAATTCGTAACGAGAATAAAGTAAAGACACTCTTTTCTTGGAAGAAGAAGAAGCCTAAAGGAGGGTAAAGATTCATTATACGGAATAAACGTCAGAGGGATGAAACACCAACTGAACCCACATTTTTATGCAGAAAAAAGTTGTGGGTTCAGTGTCTAATAGACACTCAGCTAGTGAACCCACATTTTTATTTTTACGAATTCCAGATTTCTGCCTGTGAACCCATATTTGTTTGGCGCAAAGTGATCCCACTTATGGTATTTTTTTCATGTCAAGAAAAATAAGTCAAGAAATGACACTTATTTCTTACTGCATATTTACAACTTATAGAATACTGTTATATATTACTTAAATCATTATATAGTAGAAGCATATTAGGCGTTGAACCCACATGTTTTGTGACAAAATGTGAGTTCCCTTCATGTTCTACCTGATCTATGTATGTTATGAACCAGCATTAGGTATACTTGTCAATGACGTCAAGAACACATATCACGTCAAGACAAATAAGTAAATAAATGAAACATTTTTTTTCTATATAACTTAAACAATTGATAGATAAAATATGAATATATTTTTATGGTAAGGTATAGTGGAAGCATTTAAGGCATTGAAAAAAAACTGGAAACATTCTTGCTTCATAACCTAACAACATATAAAAGTGTTTCATTAAAAAATACTCGGGGTAGGAAAAGTCTCCTGAGAACCTCTTTCCCCCAACCTCACGATCTTCTGCTGGTTATTTTACAATAATACTTCGTCCTGGTTCAAATTCTCGTAATCTGCGTGCATGGATGATTTTATTTGTACTTTATCGCCTGATCATTTTTAGTTAGTTATTTAGTTATTTTGAAAGATTAAAAACTTTTCATATCTAAGGAAAATGTCAAATATTTTTGTGAAAAACTCTTTTTTATGGCCACATAACAGTAAATAATTGACAATAAAGGGATTGGTATAGGTGATATGGTATGTCCACTAAGACGCCGCTCCCCCCCCCCCCCCCGATCACCACCAAACTGCACTTATTTACTGTCTTATTGACAGTTGACTACTCAACACTACTAGCCAAGACTCAAAGAAAGTAGATGGCAAACTCATTAAAAGGAACAAATACAATCGGCAATTGTGTTTAAACCTTACCCTATATATCCCAACTAAGCTTATATAAAACGTGATTGATATTAACAATCATGTAACTGTGGTCATCCTTCACCGTTCTACATCATACATTTCACATATTATTGCATATTTTAATGTTCCCTTTAATCAAAAGCTTATATTTAACTTGATTCCTATTCTTATATTGGAAAAAAATAAGCCATATATGTAAAATAGAATATGCATATTTCACAATGTTATAATAGTCCGCATATTTCTATATTTATATACGGTATTGTTCTGGTTACTCCTCGCCAGTATGTGTATTTGTGTATCTTACTGCCTGATCAGTGTTTTTCATAGGTAGCCTAAATACGAAAAACAGACATAAAGTTTACTAAAATGTAGCTGCTAATACTATATGTCAATGTCTGTTTCGCAATAATGACATATGTGAAACAAAAGACTATTTCATATCGATTCAGTCAATTTGTCAAATAAACTGATTTATCGGTCTGAATATTTCAGTCATTCTATATAGTGCCTTGGTGAATCAGGCAATTCACAAATTCACTGATTTTACATATTGACTGTAATATATGTACGGACCATACGGAATATTACATAGTGACTGTAACATATGTCCAAGCAGCTGACAATGTCGACTGCGGAACACAGAGTCTGTGAACAGTCTGGACAGCCGCCCTTGTCTTTCCACACTTAAAACCATGAGCAGCCGACAATGCATATGGCCGTTTCTCACCAAGAACTCGGACTCTGCTCTCTCGCCATTATTGGTCCAAAATATAATCATCAGTGTTACCACTGGGGGCTTGGAGAGCTGAGCGGTAAAACGCTCGGGCTTCTCCGCTGGATACCCGGTTCGATTCCCGGTTTGGCTATGATTGTTGGTTGTAATTGTCCGTCGGTGGCTTCATCCGGGTTCTCGGCTTCCTCCACTTTTCTCACTTCTATCACTATCTTCTTTTTTCGCCTTAAAAATCTGTATACCGACTAAATCTGTCAAACTTGGTCGTTGCCGAAGGAGACAGTGCGGGGCAGATTTTCCAGTGACATGTGACTGGCCCGATCGCCACTTTCACTCATTGTAACTATTGTAACCATGAAATTAATTAAAACACACAATGCAGGTATAACCTCTAGACTATAGGGAATCAAAGGGGTGTATTGTAAAACAAGTACACTATTAACAGTGGGCCACGTTGCATTGATCATCTGAACATTTCAGAGCACAAGTAAATGAAATGAAAATACCTGTTTAACTTATAAAAAAATAAAATTATTTAAGGTCTGCAAAATCAGTTTTGTTAATGACAGACACACTATTAAAAGTGTGGGATTATAATTAGAATACACATGCAAGTGGTAAAGAGAGCTGTGTATTAGGCGAAGGGGCAGCTTATTCATATTGTTTAGTAAATTTTTAACCTATCTATCTATCTATCTATCTATCTATCTATCTATCTATCTATATATATATATATATATATATATATATATATATATATATAGTAGAGCGCTGTTTTTCCGAAAGCGTCGGGGGACAGATTTTTGTTCGTAAAAACGAACATTCGGAAATGCGGACAAGGGTCTAGCGGCTAGTTAGTACAACAGTTAATGATTAACTTATTGTCATTTTACCAGAGGAACACGGTGTTTCTTTCGATATTCGTGACGACCTGGACGTATAAAATATATTGGATTATTGCTGAGCATAACTGGCAAAGATCAGTCTAACCTGCTTTTAATCAGGCTAACCTGTCCCAAGCCGACGAACTATGCTTGCTTGAGTACAAACGAGACGTGGCTGATAACACCCAAGTGCTCTGGGATAAACTGCTCAGTCGCTTGCTAGGGGTACAGGGGGCCGAGCGTTGTGGAGCTAGCTGTAGTTTTCACACCTTTGCCCCGGCGACAACATCGGCCCAGGACTAATTAATTAGGGTCACGACTGGGCTTAACACATGACTGCAGGCCTTCTGACTCGTCATTACAATACTCATTTTAGGTTTTGACATACTAGTATATTTCGGAAATACGAATAAATTTTCGGTTCCCCATTTTAATTTTGGGAAAAACGAATTTTCGGAAATTTGGCATTCGGAAATACATCGCTCTACTATATATATATATATATATATATATATATATATATATATATATATATATATATATATATATATACAGATGTACGAATAGCCATGCTTGTTCATTATTTATAGATGGAAATGGTACACACAGAAATGTCGGTTCCCACCGTCAGTGAACTGACTTTTCTGTGTATAACATTTCCATCTATATATATATATATATATATATATATATATATATATATATATATATATATATATATATAATTCAAGATGAAATGGTAGAAAACGGTACATCATAATGCCATCACCTACATGCACGGCATATTTAAGGAATATATATGGTATATGCCTGATTTTAACAGAAGTCACACACACACACACATATATATATATATATATAACTTGTGCAATTTTTTAAGGATAAATTAGCAAGACATGTCAGGAAATACCTTGTGAGTCATGGTGTAGGAATGAATTTTATACCCCATGCCTTAATATAAAAAGGCAGTGAACACGCAAACCGGTTCAGGTAATAGTCTTAATTACTTTTGCGTATGAACAGCATTCACTGTTCGTTAGCTGATTACGTGCATTAAAAGTGATAACAATTATATACTTACCCGCTCGGCCGAAGAAGAAAAGTAACGCACAGACTGACAGCAGGAAACCCAAGGACCTCATCTTGACTTCCAGGGATCGCTTTCAAACGTTAACTAACGGTGGCAGGCTGAATGTGGTTGTCAAACTCTCTGGCTCCTCTGTTTTATTGTGTTTTGTGACGCTCCGTGATGTCCGAGTCACTGAACCATATCAACTTTAATCATTGTTCCGTGACCCCGTATGTGAATATAGAGGAGGAATTTCGCGCAGCTTGAAGGGCATAATTCGTGTGATAAACGACCATGACCGCAGGAAGTTTATCATCCAACCGGAGTTCTCGCGAAGTCACGTCAGTCTGTAACAGACCAAGGACGTGAATTATATACACTCGAAGATCAATTACTCAAACCACTTTAGTCATTTATATTTTCTATTATGAAGGGAAACGGAGGTTTCGTTGACATATGTGTTATTGCAAGAAAAATCACATACACACACCCTCCCTTTCCTCTCAGATAATCACTCACACACACACACCCACTCTCCCTCCATCCTTCACTTACTTCCTCAGCCACTCACCCACACACGCACGCGCGCACACACACACACGCACACACGCACTCATGCACTCACTCACTCACTCGAGCACTCACGCACTCACTCACGCACGCACTCACGCACTCACTCACGCCCTCACTCACACACGCACTCACACACGCACTCGCACACGTACACACGCACTCACGAACGAACGAACGAAATAATGATTCCTGGCCAAGGTTTTAACGGCTCAAATGTGCTAAACATTACTAATCAACAATAAGGACCTAGACAAAAGCCACCTAGACAGTTAAGTAGTAAAGCGCTCGGCCTTCTCCACTGGCGACCCGGGTTCGATTCCCGGAGTGGCTATGAGAGTGGGTTGTAGTTGCCCGTCCAAGGTCGGTGGTTTTCTCCGGGTCGTCCGGTTTCCTCCACCATTACCGGCTACCGAGTGGAGACTGCCCTGTATTAGGTATTATAACTAGTTGTACAATCCATGTAAAATTAATAAAGTGTATATTTAATCAACAATAAAAATAAGGAAACAAAACATTTGAAACGCCAAATCCATAGAAACGTATTTGCCTTTGAGCTTCGTAAGATAAAGAAACTAAACGTACCTGGTATAATTGTTTATCAAATAATACTCCTACATCGTATGTCAAAGTTAAGTTTTGACTTGTCTGCTACATTTTCTCTTATAAATATAAAATAATAAGCTTTCTATGACCAAATACGAAACGGACATAGGCACTAGGTGGGGTTCAAGGCTTTTGACAATTCTTAAGTGAGTCACATACACTTCGCACGATCCCCTGGTCCAGGGACCGGATGTCGAGTGTATTGATCTCAGGAGGGAAAGTATACAATACTCAGATGGGTGATTCACGCGAATACCAAGAATACGCCTCCAGCGCTAGAAAAACTCCGAGGAAGGAGGAGACGCAGACGGTTATTATTCATAACAAACATGTTCCATCAGTGTTTACCAACCGGACGTATGGCTCTATTAAGTTGAAACCACATTACAACCACGTCATGCTATGATGGTTTGGGACGTGACTTTTAATAAATGGCAGAAGTCTATAAGACGTCTATGTTCACGCGGCATACATGAAATGCCGGATATGAATATGTCCTAGGTGTGTTTTTGTGGCTTGCAGTTATATAATGTGCTCCCATTGATGACATCTCATAAAGCTTTTATAATAGTGTAATACAAAGAATTGACACCAACGTCAATGTAAACCTTGACTCGTAACTGTTAAACATTATGAGCTTCAGAAGCGGATCCAAGGGGGGGGGGGGGGGGGGGGGTCCGGACCCTATTTCATCAGAAACATTTTTTTAAGGGCTTCAGACAAAATTTTGCCGCCTGGACCCCCCTCCCCTTTTTTCAGACCTGAGGACTTTTTTCAGGGTTTTCATTTGTCCTCCTGGGTTGGACCCCCCCCCTTTTCCTAAATCCTGGATCCGCCCCTGAGCTGTGTCTTGGTAAACTCATGCTTAGAAATGTCCCACTGTCAATTGGTACACTGGAGTGGAAGTGTTTACATTTATAAAGGAATGTCTGATTATGACTCTCAGTTTTTTGTGTTTGGCGGCGTCACTATGTGTCTGTGTCTCTGTATGCTGGTGTATTTTCTACAGTAAAACCTCGCCTAACAACCATCTCAGTTTAGCGACCTCCTCAAAATAACGACCACTTGTTGACGATCCCAATTAATGTTTGCTCTCTATACAAGAACTTTTGAAGACAACTTGAAAAATGCAATAACTTCATCGAGTCCCATTCGTAGTGCTAATTGTGAGGATTTACTGTTGTGTCTCTACATTTGTCCCTCAGATTTCGCTGCCTGAGCGAGACCAAGACCGGGATCGGGACAAAGACTTATGAAAAAAAGGTCGAGACCAACAAAATGCCGGTCTCCGTTCCTTGATCCCTGCAGATTAGCATAGTTATGTTGGGTCACGTGGTCACCTGAACATGCACTGCGCATGCTCGCACAGATGGAGTAATTCATAATGCGTAAGTCCCTATTCGACTCTTGAGCAGACTATAATACTGTCCCTACCATAATTCTGTTGGTTTTTCAAAATATAAATCTATTTAAATTAATAAAGTAACTTTTGGGTCCGACTTCTAGCTTCCATAAGTACAGATAAGGAATGCATATGACGGATAACTTTTATTATAAAATGGAAGGTCTAATTATATCCGTCTGCCGATACCGTCTACGGTACTAATGCCTAAGAAGAAGTGTTAGATACAGCCTAAAGCTTCTACAGGTACATTAAAACATTCATTTTACCATTATAAGTAAGACAACTTGTGTTATATATTTAAAACAAGTTATCTGTTATCAAATTGAGAATGGAATCTGCAGAAAACTAATCGACGGCGGAATTAAATAGAAGACCGTTATGCATATAACAGGCATCATGATCTGGAAATTTACAGATTCTGCGAAGCAAAAAGCCGAGCAGAAAAGTATGTTCCTCCAAAACCGGTCTTTTCTCTCTAACGCTAAAAGATGCAAATACTTTCGTCACGACCTAGATGTACTCTGATATTTAAGGTTGACGGTTATATATCTATGTACTTTCCACCAGCACATGCCGTGTGTGAGAGATATTTCGGTAACATCCTATGCAGATAATGCCAGATATAGTTTTTATGTTTCACTACATTCAAGCAAGTCTCCCAATGTTTATCTTTGTGTAAGACACAGGAAAACACTGGCAACAATATGTAAGTAATTTAAAATTTGCTTCATATGTTTAAATGTATTATTTGTATAAATTCATCGTTCGTAGTCTAAGATAAAATAACTTTCCTCTGTTACACTAAAAGAAAGCAAATAGTTTCGTCAAGCCCTGGAGATACACTGACATTTAAGGGGGACGTGATATATATGTCTCTGTACTTTTTACCAGCCTTGCCGTGTTCGAGAGATACATCGTTATAACTCAGCAAATAGGTAAATACAGGAGCATACAGATATTTTCGTGAGTGCCATGTGGTCTTTTCATAAGTACGTCTCCTTTTCATGTGTGCTGCGTAGTCTGTTTATGAGAGTCATAGAGTGCCACGTGGGAACATATATTTTTGTTATTTCTCCCCTTTTTTATAGCCTATTCATCACATTTAACAGCTGGATGGTTCGATGCTTGTAGTTAAACGTAAGTGCAGTTAACCATCGTTTATTACCCTCTCGCAACGAAGTTCCGGGAGGGGATAAAGTAAAGCCAAATGTTCGTGCGTGCGTGCGTGCGTCCGGAATTGGCTTGCGGACCGATCTTAAACCATACCAAAACCTTTCATCTTAGTTCACCATTGTAGTTTGTAATGGTTCTGTGAAGGAGGAAACAGTTTAATGTGCCTGTTTACCATTATAAAACTGCATGACCAGAGACCTGATATTTAGCATGCGTGACAGCTCGCATACAGGAAGAAGAAAAATGAAAAAAAAAGAAACTTAGAAGAAACACCGGTTTAAGATTTAGAAATAGACTCATGATTTGTGATGTTGTTTGATACTACCACCAGGTGGCGTACGCACTTTATTTTTAGCGTCACTGATTGCTTCCAGCGCAAGCTTATTTCCATTCATGTACAGTATAGCACCAAAACCGGTTTTACATCGAAATATTAGCATATACCGTAATATACACCATAGGACACACTTCACTGTGAGTCAATAACTGAATTTTATATCGGGGTAAGTGTTTTACCTATCACTCCTTTTGCTATGAACATAAAATGATCGTTTCTTGATATAATAATTATACGAAGTATGAAGGAACGTAGCCGTGGATACACGACTTGTTGGCCTACTTGACGTTGATGGTAGACTCTCTAATGCCTGAGGGGAAAATGACGCTATTAGGTTCATCCAACCTCCGCACGGGGGCAAGATTTATTGTGGCCTTCAGTGTTTCAGTGACCTTGACTGACACTGACCTAGATTGCTTGGTCAACCAATGTATACAAACATAGCCGAACACATGGACCCGGACGTCACCTCAGAATCACGCCCATTTACCAAACACCTGCTTTAGCCGGGTGGCACATGGTATTGTTTATATACATTTACACCACGTCACCGATATCGCGCCGCAATGTAGTTTCACGAAAAAATACAATGATATTCTTTATAACCGTAATGTTTGGAATTAATGTTCAAATGCAGGCTCTATATTTGATCCATTGAATTAATTATTGTCATTTTCAAATCCCAGGCGAAATAACTCCATTTCTGCGTAAAAGCGTGCTGTTCGAATGAATGTGTGCAGGAGATCTAATCTTGACATTCATAGACAGATCTCATGTGTGGAGAATGAAAGAACATCCACTCAGAGGTTCAGGGGTTTCCCACCGAGAGCGCTCCAGAAGTGGACGAACTCCTCGTACTGAAGGACGCCATCTTTATTGACGTCATGTAACTCCATCAGCCGCCAGATGTCGCTGTCAGAGAAATCCAGGCCTTTGAGGACGCTGCAGGCTTCAGAAAACGTCACCACTTTATCATTGTCCTTGTCGAATTTCGTGAAGATCTTCAGAAGTTCATCTTTCCTGAAAAAACAAAAAAAAACATTACAAATTACAGTGAAACGTAAGTTTCGCTGGTTTATTTGATACCAAAAACTCAGCAATACATTTTCTCGCAATTATTTTTCCCTCCATACGATCCATGTCATCATAATCATTATCATCATAACCACCACGTTCCAGCACATTATAACATCAACATCAGTCACTGTCTTCTTCCTCTTCTTCATTATCATCATCATCATTATCATTATAATCAACTTTATCATAATCGTCATTATTATCATCATTATTATCATCACCATTATCAGTATAAATATCATCACCACTATCAACACCATCATCATCAATATGACACAGATCATTATAACATCACTCTCAGTTACTGTCATCACAATCATTATCATCAACATCATTTATCAGCATTATTCATCAAGCAGCACATTATAACATCCCACCACCACTCAACTACTCACTGCCGTCATTATGTCATCAGTGTCATGATCATTATTATCATCATCATTTTCATCATAATCAACATTATAAGCAGTGTCCGTGTACACGTCGTCATTCTTAAATACATTTGGTGTGCATTATGCTGTGTAGCAATGCTTTGTAAGTTGCCAGACGTTTATAACTGTTATGATCCCGCCTCCACACAAACGCTCATCAAAACCAAATAGTCTAACGCAAGGTAAGTCAGATACAGGTGTAAACATTTCCTCCACCTGGTAAAGAATCCTGGTACAGATTGACTAAAAATCTATTGTATTTTCCTTGGGTGTTACAAAACTAAATTTAAGTTCTTTAAAATCTAGTGATGAGATTTCAGAATAACTTCTTATATTAATCTGCATTCTACAGAAGCAAGCCTCGGCCATGCTCAACCCCTGCTTTGGGATGCCCCTGAAACCACATTTTCTTTTATTCACTCTTTCGGTCCATTTTCGCACGTGCTTTCGTGCATAAGTAATTGTAAATTTGTTAATATTCCTTGATGACGTTCCTGAATACGGATCATGTGCCGTTTCCACACCAAAATCTAATCATTTCTTCATTGGACAATTTAAAATGCCCTAAAATTTTAATGAGATTTCGTTCAGAATTGCGTGAGCTATGTTGTGAACAAAACAACACACACACGGGTTGAGGCAACAAACAAACAAAAATTAACCAATCAACCAGATGCACACGAACAAAAAAGCATGATACGTCAAGTTGAAGGAATAATTATTGTTTTAGAACACGTACTTTTCTTGCACTCTCCAGTAAAACCACACAAACTCTTCATAGTTCAGCCTGCCGTCGCCGTTCCTGTCATAAACCTTGATCAAGTGTTTGGTTTTGTCTTTGGAGAACCCCAGTTCCCCGTGCAGGACTTGGTGCGCCTCCTGGTGGCTGATATAGCCATCACCATCCCGGTCGAATTCTCGGAACTTTTTCTTGATTTCGTCCATTTGATACTGAGGTGTAAATATGCATTTTTTTAGATTTTTTTTATAGAGAAAAGACTCCAACTTTAGTTATTAATAACACAAAAGTTCTATAATCTTAGAATTAAAACAACTTATTTATATATAATAATCAATTTGCCTTGCCTGACTGAAACACTTTGGCTGAAACTGCCACCTGGCGAGTATATTAATAACTATTTATATATTTCATGACGGAGTTTATAGTTTTACCAAGCTAACATAGTGCAAGTCTGTTACTGCTGTAATCGTTTGATCATTAAATAACAGGAAATCGGTTGCAAGGAAACCAAAACAATCTCGCAACGATTAGCAAAATTAAAAAAAAAGAAAGTACATTAATTGAATCTTGGTCAAATCATCCATTAAAAAGGCTCAATCACCTATCTAATCTTAATAAAGGTAATCCCTTGAAGCTTTTTATTGAAATAGGCCAGAAAACGTGGATATCATCGCACGCAGGCTGTTTTGTTTGTTTATATCAACGTGTTTATAATATGTATGGCCAACTAAAATAATCAAAACAAATTCAAGAAGGGCATCTGGCAGCAAACGAGATAAGCCAGAGCTTCGCAAATGCGTTTTGCAATAAGTGACCTTTCTACCTCCTCATATATGAAATCTACCTCCGTAGGGTACATGCTTTTCCCGTTCATCAACATTGCTATGTTTGCGAAAATTTTGTTGATAAACAAGATCATACATCCTTCACGAAGGTGTTTTTAAAACTTTCCGCAACCAAAATTACCCTTAGATTATTAATATATACACAGAGGAAGCCAGAAATTACATACAATCTTTATCAAAAGGTAAGTGAATGGGCATCTTTAACGACTTGCTGAATTATTATTTCCATTAACATTTGTCGTCTTGGTTGACTTGATATCATTTTGGTTTGTTCTGCTATATTTTGTATATTTTGTGTATCTCCTATATTTTTTTCTTTACAAGACGTCTTTTGTCACTATTCTCTGTGATACACTAACTGTAAACATTGCAATTTGTAGGTGGAAATTTTTGTCTTTTTTTCAATTTTCAACGTCGTTTATGTCGTTTTGGAGGAAGCATTTTTTTATCATCGACATTATGATTTGTGACGTCTTGTTAACCGACAGCATATTGCTGCATGCCATTTTGTTAAAGAGGCGTATTCCGATATCAGATGTCTGCTAACTAAAGATAATCTCTTGAAACTTTCTTTATATAAATAGGCAGGAAAACGCAAATCCCGTCACACAGATTCTCGCTTTGTTTATATAAAATGCGCGGTCCGCATAGGAAGTTTTTTATTCAGCAAGGAAAGTTTTTGGCAAGACACACGAAATGGCGTTTTGCACCTTATGACCTTTCACCTCCGCACATATGCAACCAACCTCCACAAAAGTGAACATAATTTTTATTTTTCAAGATTGATGCATTACTGTGTTTACTTTCAGCTTGTACACAAACAAGCTATTACATCTATCACAGAGTTGAAATACTGCTTATTGTTCTTAATCGAATTACAATCAGTGCATTGATATGTAAGCAGACTATAAGCTATGAATCATATATATATTTGACAAGATAGGGTAGGTAATCAGCTGGCTTCAGGGAACAAAAGTTGTTATTGTATATTTGCCCTAGGGTCACAGATCAGGAAATTATAATTCGCATTATCATGTTGGTATCAAATGATACTTTAAGATACTGGTCCTCTCAGTTTTATTTCTCAAATTGGAAACTTTGTCTATAGACATAATTTTGACGTATATAAAAATTAATAACAAAATTTGAATGTGAAATTAAAACGTACCTATACCAACTACTCTTGTCTGCTTGTGAGTACGCACGCTAGTTGAGAGACCCACTGCTGGTCGTACCAATATTCCACTCTGGCGCAGCAACAACATGTAAGTGGGCACTAACGGTATTGGCAGTCAGAGATGTTGACGATACCAGGCTCGTTCAGGTGTGACAATACAAACACTCTCGTGTCATCACCAGGCTGCAGTTTGCCCCTGATCACTTGTGCAGTCCATTAAACTGTTGAATCTATGTGAGCAAACATTCCAGGTGACATGGGATATCCGCAAGCTCTATCGGGACGCACCAATTAAATATGTTAGCTGAAGGAACGCAACAACTAAAGCTGCTACCTGTAGGGTCCCAAACACTTAATCTGCTACCTATCGGAAGCAAACACTGAATTTGCTACCTATAGGAACACTAAAACCTAAATTTGCGATAACTAGGGGTCAAAAAGCTCAATCTGCTTTCTACTGAGACGCAAACTAAATCTGCTACTTATATGGACGCAGAAACTACATTTTTTACCTATAGGGACTAGAAAACTAAATTTATTACATATCTTGACTCAAAAATAAAATCTGCTATCTATAAGGATGCATGAACAAAATCTGGTTTTATAGATAATTCTCAAGAAAACGTTGTCACGGTATAAAATTTAGGTTACACATGTAAAACCTGAAATATTCATCTTGAAACAATTCCCGTTAAGCGATTTTTTACGAGAAAATAGCCGTATTTCTTTGTTTCTTATTTAACTAAGGTCAAAATTTGGACCTTGAATATTGAATATATCATAAAAAGTGTCAATATACTTCAAAGACTGAACTGGAATCGAAAGGTTACTGAGATATGTCCAGTTGTAAGAGTGTAAGGGAAGCAGGACGTATCGAAGGATTGAAAGAGAGGAGGGGGCCAAAATATATGGCGAAAGCAATTAATGTATATATATATGTGTGTGTGTGTGTGTGTGTGTGTCATATATATCACAATAATTCTACGCAATATAACAATGTTTTAGCTCCAGTGAGAAATACCAGTTGTATAAGATGAATAAATTATAATGCAATGTAGAATATCAACAACCTTACATGCATTAATTACTACCACTGCGATGCGTACATGTTTCTTAGCCACCTCAGCCCTTTTTATCAGATTTTATGTAGCTCACGTTTCCTGGATGACTCACAACAAACTCTGATATTACCCCTAAGAATCGGTCTCATTGTCTCTGTGCACTGACATCAGAGCAAGAACAGTGATTTTCTCATTCCCAAATAATATGGGATGTTAAAATGTGATGTAAAAAGGATTCCCTTTTCTTTAGAAAATTTTATATTGATATAAGGTACAAATCTGCGGATACCAGTGAAAGGAATTTCATGATTGTGTTTCAGAAAATTTTGCCATAATTGGACCAAGTGTAATTCCGGAATGACGGGAATACCCGGTGCACCCTTCAAGCGGGTAACCCCCCCCCCCGGCTACGCGCCTGATGGTAAGAATTTGGAAAAAAAATATAACTTGAGCATCTGATTTACAGTCGGTGCTTTACTTATATAGGGCACGGCTTGATGGTACCACCAAAGGCATTAAATTATTTACTACTTTTTTTATAAAAAAAAAAAAAAAAACTATTACATCTGCCTATCTATCTGTTCCTCTGTTTTCAGGTTCATCAGCGTACTGATCTTAATTCCTGTCTGCGGGTCTCTCTGTCCACGATGCGTCTTACTGTGAATAACCATAATTTACCTAAGCTAAAACAGGTCGTAAATCCACAAATCTGCGTTCTGTGGTATCCAAGTTTCCGCCATGTGTTTGCTTTAATTTATTCTGCCCATATTTGCAGGTTCTTTCGTACTTTTGGCAATATTTATTGATGATATTCCTGAATCCGGATGACGTTCCGTATCTACACCAAAGTCTACTCGGTTCTTCATTGGCCCGTTACCGAAATGCTCTGAACATTTCATGATATTTCGTTTATGCATTCGTGAGTAATATTGTAAACAAACATACCAACGCGCGCGCACACAAACGGGGATGAAAGCATACCCTCCTGGCGGAGGCAAGAAAAGAACCAAGTCAATATATACAAAACAACAATTAAAAGGGTGCTGTCACCAGTTTACAGCATGTCTTTATTTACATGAACTCTCGTTCTCTCGATGGACCATGACTGACCATACACTCAGCACATCGTACAAGGAATAAATCTGACTCGCAAAGGGCATTAGACTATAAATCAATACACTGTAAAGATGGCCGTTTTGGAACCATTTCATTGATGCTGCGACATGTTTCACATGAACACTTGTTTAAAATGAAGACATGTTGGAAACCTGTGAGAGAACATGTTTGCAACATGTATCACGGTTTTTCAGGGGGACAAAAAACACTGAAACAGCAAATCATGTTTGATTCATGTTTAAAACATGAGTTTGAATCACTTGACGTGTTTGATAAACGTGTAAAACATGTCTCCAGATAGAACTCATGAATTTATACAGTTTTATCACCACTCGCGCATGACTTAATTTTATGTGAAATAAGTTTCATGTAGTGTTAGGATGGTTACAATAGTGATGACCGTTTATGTGACACATCTGAAACGTGTCTAAATTAAAAATGACACGTGTTTACCACCTGAATCATGTTTAGGTAATTAACTGTAATTTTCGCGGCACAATATACATCTCACGGGCGTGATATTTTGCGTCGTTATGTCATTATTTACATGAAATCTCATTGTGTCCGTGGACCATGACTGACCATTTACTCAACACATAGTATACAAGTAATAAATCCGACTCACAAAGGGCATCAGACTATAAATCAATAGAATCATAAACGGTCTTGTTTACCCATGGATTTGCAAGGTCAGTCTGACCCATACGTAATTTTACACAGTAATTGTAACCTGATTGTACGTTTTGGACATTGAAGATTTCGGACCAAAGCGATTTGTCGCAAGCATACACTTTCACCCGACAAGAAGTTGTTAAGTCGTGACTCGATAATACGACACTAATATGTAATGCCCCCATTTATGTCGGACTAGTTTATGGTGCCCGTTTAATCTTTTACACTTGAAATCCATTTTATTTTCATCCATTATATGACAGATGGCGCTGATATATAATGAAACTTGCTAAATTATGTTTATATCAATAGAAAACACAGCAACAGACACGTGACAGGTGAACAGTTTGTTGGCAATAGCCATGAGAATAATATGCCTAATGATAATTTGTGAATTGATAAGCAATATATAAGGCAACAGATAAGTGTATCCTTACAAACACATGTTTGTTGATGGTCCTGGAACCCCGTGGTGGGCCGGAGGCTCTGATTTAGGTCAGAAACAATCGTAGTAAGCGACAGGTGGCGTTACGATAGTCCCTTCGAAATATAATTTGATACATCTCTTGATCAAAGGAGAATTTAAAAAAATAAACCACTTAAGGACCCACTTTGCATCATTCACTTTCCATCAGTTTAAGACCCAGAAAACGAGATTAACCAAAGCCCTGTGCGACCACCCCAAAAATATATATATATATATATATATATATATATATATATATATATATATATATATCTGATATACATGTATTATAGATAGTTAGGCTGTCGTAATTTCACGTCCATAAGTTCAAACACCAGGTGGCTAGGATGTGTGGAGAGGTTGATGATTCATTATTCATATTTGCCATAAGAAACCTTATACTTATTTAATATTATTAAGACCTTGGTTCACTACCGGCGCGTCACTATAAAAGTGTGCAAGCTTAATTAGTGGTCAAAACAGCCGACCGGAAGCCGTTTTCCATCGGCCGTGTACCGACTTTTCTGTGTATTTTGGTTCAATCTCAATATACAATGAACCAGTTTGGCTATTCATTCATCTCTCTATATAATATATGCCTCACACCATAAGAGGCCACTAGTTCTCCCTGCTGCATGCGAAGTCGCTGTGCCGACACATGTATTGGGTAGTACTCTAGCGATACGTCACTTCGCTGGTTCCAATAAAGGTGTGCAAATACACAAGGGGTTGGGATTTTGTCGTAGCTTAGTGGATAGGCAGCCGACCGGAAATCGGAAGACCAAGAGTTCGTTTCCTATTGGCAGTGAACCGACTTTTCTGTGTATGCTAGTTCCATCTCTATATACAATGAACCAGCATGGTTATTCATTCATCTAACCTTAGTTTACTTGCACTTGTTGGTGACATTATGCTTTGTACGGTACTAATTGATGGGTAGCTCGACGCCGCCGTGTATCAGAAAAATGTTACAAACACCTTCACGACATTAAATATAAATGCTCTTAGTTCTCAATAAGGGCGTATATATATATGTGTGTGTGTGTGTGTGTGTGTACGGTAAAATACGTAGTGTCCCTCCAAGAATCACGTAATAGCTCTAAATGTTTATCACCTTTTAAAGTCCGTTTAAACAAGCTTATATCTAAGGTAGTTGGATTTTTTGTTGTTGTTGTAATCTATACTTAAACGTTTATCGTTATTTGCACTGATTGGTAGTATAGTATAACTTCACGTGACTCTGTAATGTCAGGCGGTTTATGGGAAAGGCACCGGCTGGTGGCATTATCAGTGACATCTCTCATGTAAAACACATATACCGGGCTCCTAGACCTGCGTTAGTATTGTCACCCAACACCGACACCATGGCGAAGGCATATTTTATAACGCTCTGCTTTCTGGCAGCTATTTCAGGTATGTGTGTTTAATATAGGATTTACAGAATTTAGAAACAAAAAACTGTGAATCTGCATTCATTTAAATGCAAGCCAGCGTCTCTCACTTATTCTAAGCTTATTCACCATTTTTGCTGCTTCATTCGTGTTTAAGTGAATGTAGATTTGTTTTTATTCCTTATTGACGTTGCTGGATTCGGATCATGTGCCGGTATCACACAAAAATCTAATGGATTCTACATTTGCCAATTCCCCAAAAGACCTGGAAATTTCATAAGATTCCATTCATTGTTGCGTGTGTCATGTTGTGAATACACAAACCAACACACGAACACGTGAACGGGGTGAACACATACTTCCTGATAGAGGCAAAATTGGAGGGGTTGAGTTTCTAAAGTGTGATTTTAATTATATGCATTGCAAAGGTTCTGTAAGCGTCCTTTTTAATACCCCTGTCTGTATATGTGAACCATGGAATCTGTAAATGTGACAGAACCAGGCAATTTCACATATTTTAGGTATATCAAGGGGGGGGGGGGGGAGCAGTCTACAAGCCAACCCTTAAAAATCATTGACACCTACAGTTTTATATATAAATCATTTTAAAGAAATGGCATTTCTTGTTCACATATATGCTTGTTTATATATCATATATAGGTTAACATTTTGAACATTAGTTTCTGCACTAACCTCAACAGCAATTGTATTTATAACGTCCTATATTTATATCAGGGCTCGAGGCTGGAATGCGAAGTCGGGATCTTCAGTTTACGCACTGGGGGGTAAGTATGTTATTACAGATACACCAATTAAGTATCGATATAACGGCATATCACGATGTGGCGATTTGCATATTGCGAATCACAATATCGTTTTTCAATTTCAAAATAATTTTGTCAAACGTGACTCAAACTGATTAATTGTGGTAAAAAGTCTCTGTTACAATCCAGAAAATTTGGACCCGTTCGGTCCCGTTGCAGAGGAAAGGTATATTGCTGCGTATTGTGTGACTATATCCATAAGGTAGCAAATACCCAGACGTGTAAGGTAGCGACGTCTGGTGGTCGATACAGAACCAATTTATAAGGTCTTTGTGGTAATGGGCCAAGGTGAAGGTCAGCAATGCCAAGCGTTGTGATCTTGTGCGACAAACCTGCGATGTGATTATATCGCATAAAATTCAACTGTGTGCAAGTGGAAGAGCCAAATTGGTGTGCAATCTGTAAGTTAGGGCATATGACGGACGCTGATAGCAAAACCGGCCCACTGCCATGTCCCGTTTCTGAGGGTTTAGTTGGACAAACAGACAGGCCAATTTAAGTAGTATACAGATAGACAGATAGATAGATAAATATGGATATGTAAATGGATAAGGATCAGGGAAAATCTGAAAGTAAAAGCTTGCAAATCGACAGACTCGCCACCGGTCATTTAGAAAGATATGATGAGCGGTCCCGCCAAGGAAACTTGAATGTCTGCTCGATGTCTTATTGGCACTTAATATACTGTTACAATGCAAAAAACACTTACTCCTCTTGAATTGATACAATAATAAAAAATCGCACAAGGTATCGCAATATGCTTATAAATATCGCAATATACAGCAATACCTAAACTGAATAAGGTACCATCCCTACAGTCAACCCAAAGCAATCAGAGGTTGACATTATTTTTCAGTCATACATGATAGTCATAAATTATTTAGCAAATGACGACCATTAATATATGATTCGACTGTAGCGTCGTTTCACGACAGATTTGGCACGACATCGCTGGTATGGTCAGACATTAAAATCAGCGACTATCAGAGGCGCAAAAAAAAAGAGGGTATATATACCCTCACCTCCTAGCAAGGGGCGGTGATTAATATAATCCTTCTCCTGCTATTAAAAGAATGAGATTAACATATTGAAAATAAAAATTATTTATATATTAGTTTGAATGATAAACTTCTCCTTTTCTGAGTTTACTATAAAATATCATATATCTTAACCAGGATTAGCATTTATCTTTTCTGAAAACATTAACCTTATTTTTTCAAACAAATTCCTAGCTATAATATATTAGAAATGAGCACACAGACATTATATATATATATATATATATATATAATTTTGGAATTGTGTAAAATTTAATCTAATTAAATTAAATTTAAAAGTTGTCCTTCCCTCGAGTGCAAATCACCCCCCCCCCCCTCCCACCCCAAGATAAATTGACGCCATTTAAAGATTCAAGAGACTAGGGCAGTAAGTGGGGCGTCTTGTTAATTGTATTATCTAAAATGATAAGAATGAAATAAATAAATCTTATCTTTAGAAGTAAAGTTCAAATCAGTGCCAGTGACATCATAGGTCTACATCAAAAACGCTAACCTGAACACAGCAAACGAACTCTACGCGTAGTGCGCATGCGCATTCTCGTGTTAAAGAGGTTATAAACTCACTCAGGTCACCGCCATTGTTCCGTAACCAACACGAGGTTTCTTTACAAGATGAGGAAATTTGAACCAAATGAGTAGTCTAGATTTTATTGTTTTTTTTCCCTTTCCGAATAGGTCCATGGTCTATTGTCTGTTGCTGTCTGTTGATTGAGGATAAAGGTATCTATATGATAAGAATGATATGTTTATTATTAAGCATTTGGATTTCGGGTTTTATATGAACGGGGTCATAACCTATCATTGAGACATTAGAGCGAATCTTAGATTCTTTAACGAGATTACACCATTAAGCCATTGAGGCACCGGCGTGGTTCGTACCAGGGACCTCCAAGTGCGAAGTCCAACGCCTTAACCATTAGGCAACGTCCTATACCCCTAGCCTTGATTATTCATTTAAAGACATACCAAATTGAAACAAAAAAATATATTCATAAAGAATTTTTCGTGGTAAACTTTCGTCCTCAACTTTCATCCGTTGATGGCACATGCGAGATGAAGGGTTTGAAACGTATTTTAGATATTAAAGGTCCATATAAAAATAAATCAACATTTTTTTATTTATCATTTTCATGCAATTAATAATACCAAAAACACAATATATTGCATATCTTTGCATTATTTAACAGTGTCTTTAATTTGTGAGATCACATCGTCCACGAGTATTGGAGACCTGCCTGAGGTATTCGGCGCCGGTCAGCGACTATTATGAGACCCGCTTTGATCTTAGAGTAGTTCAACCAGAAAACGCGCGTCCCCTTTTGGCGCGACTGATGAGTGTCCCAAACCGATCTCAAGCGTCTCTGACGTATACTTCCGCGTTCCTGAAAGTCATATATATATATATATATTTATATATATATATATATATATATATATATATATATATATATATATATATATATATATATATATATATATATACAGGAGAACCTCTTCTGACAGGCACTTCTGTACTAGGGGCACCTCTTATTTATGGCCACTCATGGGCAGTGCCTTGAAAATTTACTAGCTATAACCACATATTTATTTTCTTAATTGCGGGCAGCTCAGTGCTCTGCATTACGGGCAGTTGTCTAGGAACAGAATCACCAAACACCTCTCTATTGCGTGCATAGAGACAGGCATGCCTGGCGCTTACGCCGATAACTCCGAGGTTATTTTGATCTTTAGCGTCCAACAGATCAATCTTCTGAAGACGTGCAGTGAGCGTGACCTTCAAAAATTAATATCCTCAATGGCTTCCCTTACTTGCCGTGAGGGGTACTGGGGTGAGCGTTTAGGGAATCAGGTTTGAAAATTATTGACAAACTCTTTGGCAACGTTTGTTTTTTTTAATCTTATTTAGTCTCTCTGCAGTGCCTACGACAGGGCCGACGGTCCGCCTATTTCAATACAGCTTTTAATACATTTTGGACGGGGACAATATAACCAAATCTCACAACAACAGAGGGGATCGAACTCGGGTCGCCAGCGGAGAGAACGGAGCGTTTTACCCCTCGACTGCCCAGATCCCTGTAGCATTGTATATATAGCCATACTCGCAACAATATGTTCATAATTGACCAATGCATAGGCCTATATACGTATATGGAATATTTTTAGCCAACGATGAATGGTTTTGATTGTATTTCTTTTCCGGTTTCCAAGAAGTCGCCACGTGACCTGATTGGATGCCCAGACGGAAGTACTTGTAACAGTACCAACTCCTGTTGTGAACTGTCATCATCTCCAGGCCGTTACGGGTGTTGCAGTTTTACTGACGTAAGATATTTATGTATCCTACTATAGTTTTGGGCGGGTTCCAAAAATGCGTTATTCTGGTCTAAACGTTGCTAACTCGCTTTCTCCACAGAAAGAGTCTTACCTTTGTCAATTATCCGAGAATCTTGTCGAACCCTGACAGGTTTATTTCTCCCAGTTTCTCGAACTCGCTCATGGGAGCAGCCATTTAGCGCACACTGTATCACTAGTTGTTAATAAAATGAATAATATGTCAATTCACTATGTAAAGTGTTTGTTTAGTGTTCTTAAAATAACACGCAAGATAAGTTGATAAACGTCCACATTGTAACACAGATGCCTTTACAACCGCACTCGTGACATCTGTTGGCGACGACTTGCACTAGCTAGTCAGGTTCGTTATTTCAACAAAATTTACATTAATAGAAAAACTATCCTTTAATGAGGGTGTGGCAGATGGAAAGTTTCTGTTTCCCATGTAAAGGCCAAAGTAAACTATTTTTATTTTAATGAAAATCTTGATCATGTTTTAATATGTATTTTGATTTCCGGAAAATATTAGAGAAAATCGGTTGACGGTATAGAAATTTTTTTTTAGCGTTAGCGTATTTCCCTTACTAAGTATAGCCAACCCCAAGAAGCGAATCTTTATTGAGGTGGTAACTTTCAAAATTTATATGTAGGCTTCTCTCTCTCTCTCTCATATATATATATATATATATATATATATATATATATATATATATATATATATATATATATATATATATATATATATATATGACTGTTTGTGGTCCTAGGCCGTGTGTTGCACCAACAAGGACGCCTGCTGCGCCAAAGACTTCCCGACGTGCTGTCCACCCGGTCATCCTCACTGCTGCAGAGGTGATGCTTACTGCTGTCCCAACTCCGGATGCTGTCAAAATGGATTACAGTGTTGTGGACAATACTGCTGCGGAACTGTAAGTTCAAAGGTCACGCAAGTGTGAGGCATGTGATCCATAAGTTCAAAGTTCATCTTGGCCTAAATCACGTGATCCATGAGTTCAAAGTTCACGTCAGATTTAGTCACGTGATCCGTTAGTTAGTTCAATGTTCATGTCAGACGGAGTAACGTGATCCGTAAGTTCAATGTTCATGTCAGACATAGTCACGTGATCCGCAAGTTCAAAGTTCAAGTTAGACTGAGTCACATGGTTCATAAGATGAAGATCAGGTCAAAGCTACTGCAGACTTAGACGTAGCGATCGCATTGGATTTAGACCCCTCGGTTCGACCCGATTTCTAATTGATACCCCGGTCTCGATCAGTAATTTTATCGTGTCCACACAATCCGAGTAAAAGTCCAAGTCGGAGTCCTCTGGGTTGAAGTCCAAGTCCACTTTCTTCGAGTCCGAGCTATTTGGAACCCTGTTCCAACTCCGAGCTCAGCACAAATCTTCCCGTTAAAAGAAATTTAGAATAAGGATATTTGAGACTATCACGCAAATTTTATGTTATTTTACAAGTGCCACCACTTGAATGGTAAATTACGATCAGACCATGATACAGAGCTTTGTATTTAAATCTTATATGTCGTATAATTCTATTAGTAATTTACCCAGAACTTTGTATTTAAATCTTATATGTTGTTTAATTCTATTAGGAATTTACCCAGAACTTTGTATTTAAATCTTATATGTTGTATAATTCTATTTGTAATTTTCCCATGTGTAAAATCATTATATATAGTATATAACAAAGATTTTTTTTTTCTACTGGACTCGAGATGGACAGGGCCTGACTCTTCAGGTCCTTAACCAAAAGTCCTGTCTGATTCCAGGACCTTCGAGTCCAAGTCCTGTTCTGTAAAAGGTGGTCTGGACATGAGTCCATGTACGGATTCGAATCATACGTCACTGGTCTCGATTAACTCATGATTCTCCCTGGTCCATTCACGATTTCGGCTTGTCGGTTCCATTTATGATTCAAGCTTATCGATTCCATTCATGATTTACACCTCTTGAATAAAATGGAAGCTTTGCGATGCCTGCAGATATTTTACGACAGTGTAGGGGTCGCAGGGCATATTTTCGGAAAATTCAGAGGGTGATATCTGTTAAAGCTAATTGAGAATTTTTCGTTTTGTTCTACCTCCTGTCGGGGGGGGGGGGGGGAGGGTACATTTTTTTTTTTTGCCTTTGTTTGTTGGTTGGTTTAGGAAATGGTTATGAGGGACTATTTAAGGATTATAAAAGAATATTATAAAATAATTTGGATAACAACCAGAAAAAGAATTAATAAATTCTGAAGAAAATCTGGGTAAACGTCTGGATCCTGGAATTTTTAAAAGATCTTTTCCACTGCGACATAGGGCAACTTGTTTGTCATGGTTTGGGGCGAGAACGTCGTCATTCACAAATATTAGGCTTGAGCCTATCAGAATGGTGTAATAGTTTCAACCTAATTGAAGCCGACTTCGTTAAGGCGAGGAGAGTTGAATTGTGATACAACCATTACACATATTTTTCTTTTATATATATATATATATATATATATATATATATATATATATATATATAATTTCCTACAAAATCAAGTCATCTTGATAAAATAATTCCTTCAAACCCAGATCTACGAATAATAACAAGACGCAGAACATAGTCCCGAAAAGGGGACATGGTTCGGGATGTCTAGCGTCAGATTCGGGACTATAGCACAGACGGAGCTGCCTCGGCGGAGGTCTGCGCTCATAGAGTACGTTTCTTTTTACTCGTGTATTTGCATCTCCATTTATTTCAGGACACGGTATGCTGTAATGGCCAATGCTGTACCGGTGCTGTGTGCTGTCCTAGTGGTGGATGTTGTGCGTCTCTCTGCTGTGGGAGCGGGTAGGAACTCATTACTGGTCGCACATACAATTACCGAACAGTCACTTCAAATGTTAAAGGGGAGCCGATAGAACGCATACCTCCGCCAACAGCGGATCGACATTGTTAGCTGTAGCAGACTTAACACATCTCACGAACACCTAACCAAACCTGATTTCTAGAAACTTTCTTATCAATGAAATCTTTAAAAATATGTGGAAAAAAGGTAACCCTACAAAATACACGTAGCAAGACCGAATAATGCATGATAAGTTTTGCAACATTTCTAGAAATAATATTCATAGAAATAGAAATGGTGTTACGTGGTAATGGGAAATCATCGTATAGAGTGCCTGCCGATTGTGTGTAAGCGTACAATTCACTTGAAATATAGGTCCGAATTTTGTTTTACTGGTTTTATCAGAGAAGATAGTAACACGGCTTTGGCATCAAGACACTTGGGTGCATTATAATTTCCGATTATAATCTGTTTTTTTTTTACCTAAATTCAGTTCTATTTGATCCTGTTATTTTGTCAGTTTTTTGGGCAAGGAATAGATACAGAGATGCAGTCGAGCTAAGACCATCTGAGCGAGGGCAAGTCTGAGTCTAGGCCACTATAGTCAGAGTCCAAGTCATAGTCCTTGAGGTTTGAGTACAAATCCACCTTCTCCGCGTCCAAGTAATTTGGATCTCGAGTACAAGTCCGGGTCCAGGACCCTCGAGTCCAAGTCCGGACTCCTACTTCACTAATTAGTTACATTCATTTTCGTACAATTTTGTTCCGAAATAAAGGTAAAATCCAAATGTCCTAATTAATAGGTCTACCCTGAGAATTCTAGACCTTTTCTACGAGCATGCGCACTGCATGCGTAACTGTCGTCTGCTGGTTTCCGGTCCTTTGAGCCAGCACTGCGGTGGTTTTTTTTAATGCTAGCAAGTTAATTCAACAGGCACAGACAGGAACCCCATCTGGAATAATAAGACTGGATCCTTTTACTTTCGTTATTTCAGATACAGGAAGTAGTCTGTTTTTCGTTGAAATAAAGGACCCCGACTGTTAGTTTCAATTGTTGCCAATAGATTTCACTAGAATGTACAACAAATAAAAATAAAGCCATACAACATATTCTCTAGGAATGAAAACATGGTGAGAACGGACGATTTTTTTTTTAACTTTTCGAGACACAATTCATGAAAAATTGCCATCTTGCCTTAAAAATACATAAATATGTTCCAGCTCTTGGAATGATGAATATGATCAACACAATGTTAAGTCCATTATCCACACCTAAGAATTATTTTAGGAAAAGTGTGCCATAGCACAAACTAGCAACATTGGCAAAGACCTAGCTTGTCTTCATTTGCATAAAGAATCGACTCACGAAAAATGGGTGTGGCGAATCCTAAGAACAAATAATTATTTATTGTATGGCTTTCAGGAATTTTTTTGCATTTTTTTCAATGTGAGACGTGTTGCTAGCTGTATAGAAGTTTGAGTACGTGCATATAAATGGATGAAGGGGAAACGTTAATTAAAGACAATTAAGACCAGTTTACTAATGTCTGAATGTAATAAACTAGATTAACATATATTAATGTCTACATGACGAGTTTCAAAATGTCGACCTACACCAGTACTTGATTCCGGATTTCGGTCTTGAGTACAGTGGAGGGCCATTCATCCGAACAGCTCAAGGATCAAAGTATTTGATCGGATTAACGATCGTTCCGTTATAAGTTTTTGCAAAAGATTGCACCAGAAATATCCGTGATTGCCAACACGCCAAGGGATACCGGACGAAATCCGGTATTGACAGACACATATTCGTTAAGCTAGTCTAAACTACACGTTAGCAAAAATATGTATATTAAGTTTCAATCAATATAAATACATTAAAATCGTGGAAGTCAGCATTATTTCGCTTCTGTCTCTGTACATTAGTTTGAAATAAGAAGATCTTTCCAAACACTTTTTTTTTTCTTTCTTCAGATTACAGATAAACGGGGCTTTACAACTTCCGGATTAACGGTTTTCAGATAAATGAGATTGTAGGGTATTTGATTACAGTTACTCGGTCTCGAATACTCGAATGCTCCTATCAGCCCTAACCGATACTTTCCATTATGTGTAAGATTGTGTCAAACATATATTAAAACAAAATAATGGAGTTTCACCCTTCCGCCAGCAGTCGTTACTACTTCAGACAAACTAGAGCTCTACCAATAAGGCAGTGAGGAACGGCCGGACTCCTTGTCTCAACTGTCAAACTGTCAAAAAAAATTATTACACTTCAAGGAAACACCTTCTGTTTACATTTCACATGCCTTTGCTAGAAAAATATTCCTTATTCCCATGAAGTTCTTAACCCATAAAAAACTGTATTTATGTAATGTTGGCTTGGAACAAGTTTGTCCACACTATTAAACGGACTACTTTCCCATTTCCATTGTGGGTGTTTGATCTTGACGCCCCACAAGCCATAACCAGCATAGTCGTATTCCTGTAAGTCCGAATCTGCGCAGAGGCGACCTCGGTTTCTTGACCTTTTTATGAATATTTATATGACCTCTGGATTTAGGTGCTGCCCCGTAGATTACCAGGTGTGTTGTACCACCCACTGCTGTCGAACCGGAACCACTTGCTGTGGGGGAGGCTGCTGTCCTAATGGCTACAGATGTAATTCGGCTCAGACGGGATGCATCTTGGGACAGGAAGTGACGTCAGTCCAACTCTTTCTTGATCTTGTGACCGAGGTAAAGAACACTGGTTTATAAAGCTTATTTGTGATAAAACCTTAATATTTCAGGAATCATATAAATGGTAAATGCCCTTCAAGATCCCGGTATAATCTAAGCTATATTGTTAAGTAACCTAATAACAACAGATCAAGTAAATGTGACGAGCACAAATTTTGTTACGATAATTAAAATAAAATCGGATTCCGCAACACTGGGCAGCCTGAAATGTTTTGGGGAATGAATAAAGAGGTCAGTAGTTTTTTTGTTAACAAACAATTATAATTTATTTCTAGAACAATCCTAACATTACAATACACTAAATCAGCACAATAACACAGTATAACAACAATAAAAATGTACAGTACCAGTGTGTCCGGTTCCTAGACTTTGATTTCTGGATACCACCACTGTCTAAGCTCAACAAGAGTCCTTTAACACACATATTCCAGAAAGAACAGTTCATGTAAATTTTCTCAGAGAATAGTCCAATTTAATCGCGAAAACAATCTGTTGTATTCCAAGAGTGAAGCTCTGGTTATAATTCCAAAGGCAAACTGAAGACAATCCGTATAAAATCTGTAACAAAGTCCAAAGAATATCTATAAGTTCTGCAATTATCGGAAACTGATAAGAGAGTCACACTTTTCCGTGTCCGCTGGTATTTTTCTCTGTGCCGGCTCGAACACAGTCCCTATTTATAGCTTTATGGAAGCCCAGAAACTTTCATATTTACGAACATTCCAAAGAACACAACAATACATGTGCGCCCAAAGCGCCTGAACAGACCCGAACCGTCTAGAACACTAAGAACGCTGTGTCTCCACGTTTCACACTTCACACGCAAGCCAGAGCTCAACTCGCGTGTCTCCCATAGCAACGAACAGGCCTAGCGCCTAACACGAATCAGAATGCCTACGCATTATAATCAGATAAATGTAACAATATATATATAGATATATACGTGTGCGTTTTATATATATATATATATATATATATATATATATATATATATATATATATATATATATATAACATTACGTGACATTATATTATCTTTTATTTCATAATATTGTGTTGTGTTACAAACATATTATTTTACATTATATTATACATGTATTATATTATATTTTATTATATTATGTTACATTATATTATATTATATTATATTATATTATATTATATTATATTATATTATGTTATATTATATTATATTATATTATATTATATTATATTATATTATATCATATTATATTATATTATATTATATATGTATATCAAGCTGGAAGCGAAGAACGAGAATGATCTCACTGCGAGGCGAAAAGATGAGTAGCAGACTGAAGGTACTCACAATGAGAAGTTGTGAAGAAACTGACTGGAAATAATGAGCAGTACCAAATAAAATTCAGCCTATCACATGATACTGGTATCTCTTATTATCAGCAGTTTATTCTTTTGGTAAACATGACCGGTTGCAATGTAAGGAACACGTGCCAATAAGGCCGCACAAATAAGGCCAAGCTCCCTTTTTCGTGGATTATTAGTTTTTTAATCGAGGACCAGGACCTCCGTAATGAGGAGCGTTTGGTTCTGGCCTCAATTCTTTGAAAGATAGATTTAAAATATGAAAGAAATTCGAATCAATTCTAAATTTTCTGTTGAATAAATTCAAAATTAAAAAAAAAAAACTGAAGTGAAAGATTTTATTTTCCTACAAAGCTTTGCGAACTTAATTTTTTTTCTTTACATTTCCCTGAAAAAATAGCCTACCACGAGAGCAAACTTTAAGGGGGCCTATATTGATATCTGAAGTCTATTAACTACAGATAAGCCCTCTAACCGTTTGAAATGACAGGGCAGAAACGCCGATGCCACTTCACACAGACTAATTGTTTATTTATATCCAAGTGTTAACACCATGGGGGGGGGACCCTAAAATGACCAAAACAGATTTAGCAAGGACATCTGGCGGCAAATAAGACAAACCAGAGTTTTGTGATGGGGGTTTTGAGACCATTGACCTTTCAACTTCCAAACATATGCAAATAACTATCTTAGGTTACATTGCTTTTCTGTTTTTTTTTTTAATATTCTCCTATTTATATGTGATTTATATGTGTACAGGGTAATTAAAAAAATCAAATAAGACAGAAAAATATATGGCTTTAGCTTTTAATGATGTCTTGGAGAATGTCAAAGTCAGATCGACAGAACCTAATGTCGAATAATCTGAGTTCAGATAAACGAGGCTCTACAGATATAGTCAAATGTCAGTCATATTAAAATCATCCTGTTTAAAGATATCATATATAATTGTTTCTTATAATATACGTTTATCACATCAACTTCATAATGTTTTTAAGTCACATAATATGGTAATATGCTGTGGCGGCTCCAGGAAGGGGGGGGGGGGGGGCTACAGGGGGTCCGGACCCCTTCCTTTTTAGCCTTAACAATCTTTTTCTCAGGACTTTAAACAACTTTTTTTCCGGCCTGGACCCCACACATTTTGGAACAAGGCCTTTTTTTTTAGGTTTTCTTATCTATCGACCTTTGTTTGACCCTCGTCTTTCCCAAATCCTGGATCCTTTTTTTCTGTGTGTGCTCTTTTTTCCGTCCATTTCATTTTAACCTTAACAACCTATCAGTGAGTTCATTTTATACATTTTCATATACATCTCGATCACCTTCAGAGTCCATCACCATATAATCATTTTTAGCATGGTAGAGAGTTTCTTCCTTAAGTTCCTTTAACTTTTGATGTAATGGAGCAGACCTTCTGCCCTGCGACTGTGACTTGTTTAGACGACCGCGGTTTGGTGTCGTAAAGGCATTACGACTCATTTCTGGTGTCGTAAAGGCATCGTCGTTGCAGCCGTATCTCGGAAGAGATCTATACGGGTTTCCGGACCATGTACCAAAGAACGGATCGGTTCTTGGAATTTGGTAGCGTTCGTCGTTTACCGGTTCCCGAGTCTTCATATCTAAGTGTTCCATGGAAAACCCCTTACGGTTCTCAATATTTAGTGGCAATGTCATACAGCGCTGACTGGGCAAGGTTGAAAAGCGTGCTAACTCCGTATCCTCGTGGACTTGTCCTGTGCACTGCATGGGGTTTGGCGCCAGATTGTCAACCGTCACAGGCCTTTTCAATGAAACAAAAAAAAATCAATTAAGTTTCACCGGAGTAACTGACAGTTGCGTACGCAATACATCACTTAAAAACAATATGTCTGTCCGTGCATGTTATTGTATTGCCATGAATAATGCTGACATTATTTTGTTAAAGATACCGAGTCGTCCGCTCGGTGAACGAATCCCTGTCTTTTTATTTTATGCACTAATTTTATGTTATGTTAATAATTATAAGAGCAGTTACTATTGTATTATGACAGAAAAACGGAGTATGAAAGGAAATTCGAAATACTGTGTTATTTCCTCAGTCAGGAGGATATGCATCCATCCCCGTTCAGTTCATGTGTGTGTGAGTGGGTGTGTGTGGGTGGGACTGTGTGTGTGTTTGCTTACAACATAACTTATGAAATTATGAACGATATCTCTTTAAATATCCTGGGCATCCCGGGGATGGGCCAATGAAGGGCCGTTTAGGTTTAATTTGGTGTGGGTCTGGCATGTGATTCGGACTCAAGGACGGCATCAAGAAATATTCACAAATGCAGAATCACTTACGAAGGACTGAAACTAGGGATATGCGCCGAATAAGTGAATCGGACTGACTAAAGATGTTTTTTCTATACCGAGCAGCTACAGGTTGCTCCACTCAAGACTACAGCCGTGCGCGCTCTTTAAGCGTAATTTTGAATGAGTCCATAGACGTGATGCCACCAAGCTAGGCAGGCAGCCGCGAAGGGTCGCCACCGTTTTACCCGCAACGATAACCGTGGAAAGCTACAGCACCCACACCTACAAAGCCCCGAGTGGGCCACGCACCGACACCAGCCCCAGCACAATACGCCCAGCCAATCCAGAGTGCAGAACTCGATCTCGTACGTTAAAGTGCGATCATTGTTTTCTTCATAAGCCTAAATAACTGAATGTAGACACGTTTTGGAAGCATTCCACAAAAAGTGCCCCTCCCCCCATGGCGGAGGCTTGCATTCCTTAGAATGCAGACTTTTAGTCATGTTAGTTAAATACTGACTTAGATGATAAGAAAACTTACCCCTTGGTAGTATGTGTTTTCCTGCAGCACCGTACACACATGACGTTAACAGCACACAAAACTGTTAAAGTCAGAACCACGCCTCCACCGGCAAACCCCAGCAGAGCCAGATCAAGGATCCGCGAACCACCTTCTTTATCTGTGTATTATATATATATCATATACAGAAAAACCTGGTTTAACGGACACCCCTGTTTAAAGAACACCTCAAAATAACGACCACTTGTCCAAGGTCCCAATTCTCTTTTTTTATCTCAAAATAAGAATTATCCTAGACGACCACCTCGGAAATGTGACCACTCTATCGCGGTCCCATTGGTGGTCGTTATACTGAGGTTTTACTGTATTTGTATATTTATATATCTACATGTTAAGATATTAAGTCCTCGTCCACATGCCTACTGCCACGTCACCTACCGACAAATTATGTAAAATTTAGAAAAAAATAATGCTTCATATTAAATCTATCTGCCTTTGTAGATGTTTCATTCAACCATGTTTTACCACGCCTCAGTACAAGTAAATATGAAAAAAAAAATCAACTGCAATACTATGGCCTAAAGTAAAGGCAAAGGAGGAGGTTTATAATTTGTCAGTTTCATCTGACTCTGCAATTTGCATTCCTGGTCTTTTAGGTCTGTTCATTCTTGTCGTTTTCTTGGCCCAATGGGGAACATGCACCCCAAGCCGTCATAAAAGGAGCTGATTCGTTCTACATTTACCAGTTGCCCATGACCAGTACCCATTGCGAGAGGGGACCCTTATGGTTAAGGCTTTGGCTGGGGACGCGCACCCACGGTCTTAGGGCCATGAGGCCAGCGCCCTAACCACTACACAACCACGCTCCACAAGGGATTCCATGTTTTTTTTTTGCTTTATTGGAGAGTGGGGTTAATCCTATTTCCGATTGCTAGCGTCAATCTTCCGCCACTCTTATCTACCGCAAGTTTGTTCTATTTGTGTTTTTAGTGTGTCTTTGACAGGAAATCACGAATTATTAAATCTAAATCAAGCTAACCATCCATGCTTGAATTAATGAATGTAGATTTGCAAAGATAAACCCTTATTATGGAACATTTGTGAATTTTTTAAAACATATAAGTATTTAAAATGTACGGAAATAACTTTTAACCAGAAAGAATATTCAAACATGGATAAAACATTTTATTTGCCTTCTTTAGAGAAAAAAAGGGGAGTCATGACCATTCAATGACCAGTTACATATTTTAATGTGGTAGTTTGTCTTTTGATTCCTGTTTTCTTATGTTCGTTTTTTTTTTCTTATATATCTATGTTGTATTTTTGTTGCTGTAAAATAAAAAAATAAAAATAAGTCAAAATCATCTTTAAATAGCACGTTATTAAATGCTTATTATGCGAAAAGTTTGTCAGATTTGGAACTAGAGACCTCCAATGCAGATAAAATCCTCTTCTCCTTCACAGTGTGCCGGTTTCAGTGTCCAAGAACTTGAAGTGACGGTCAAGGTCGCACAGTTGCTATCGCCTCCATCTTGAAGCTCATCCAGTGCTCTTCCCCACAGTAGTGGTTTCCATTCTGAAGAAAAACAATATGTTTTCTTAAAGCTAGTTACCCGCCCTGCTAAATGTATTCTCCTCAATAGAGGCCATATACGACACGAAAACTAGATGTAGAACCATAATTTCGATATGTGACTGCCGATACCCGAGACTTAGCGTGTACGCAAAATGGTAATCCCAATGAGTTTCAATGAGAAACTGGAAGAACTGAACCCGTCAGATTTCTAAAAGAGCGCGGAGATGCGACACTAAAGTTGTCCGGGGACAGCGTCCAGGTGAGAATCTCTCTGCGGACAGGGTTTGTTGGCAAAGTTTAGAACGGAATAATGCTTTATTTGGACCACATCCAAATCCACAAAATAAAGTTACTGATAAAATACCTGTCCCTAAAGTTGCTGTTTACTCGACGACACTTAAATCATTATGCTTTCAATTGTAAAATAATGAGGGGCCATTTGGTAAAACATCCATTATGTAATCCAACATTAATCTGCACTGATAAAACAGCAGCTGCATTCACTTAAGGCGTGGCATAAAGTGGTAAAGGCAATAAATTTAGAAATATATTCCCGATCCCAGAGTCGATTCCCATTTCCCCGACTGTTTTTTTTTTTAAAATGATGAAATCCAAATCAAAGGTATATTCGTCTTAAGTGCATGTAAGGAACTCTTTTTTTTAAGCTTTGAACATAAAACAAAATCTAAAACATAGTTTAAGACCACTGTACCTTTCTTTTCATATTGATACTGTCGTTCGTCAAGACATAAAAAGTTGTTTTTAAGGGTCTGTTAGGAATCCATATAGTTCCAAGTGCGGTTCGCTCTGGAGCCCTTTTGCAGTGTCAAGGTTTATTCTAATACAAAAGCGTTAAGTAGGATGCAACCTAAATGATAATTTTAGGAAAGGTGTAAATCCCAAGGGATTCTCAGCGATTCCGTTTAACGTCTTAAATTCAGCCACTCATCTGCCTTACCGGCAAATGTATACGACTTCTCACTTTCACCATGTATATATCAATGAATTGCAGGAAGTCCATTATAAGTAAAGTTCTTACAAAGACTTTGTGACGGATGCATGAGCTTGTTTATTCCAAGGTGGACAAACAGAAAAACTTTGTAACCTAATCTGACTGGTTGCATATGTACAGAAATTGAAAGGTCTCCAGTTGCAAAATGCGATGTTGGGTCGTCTTACTTGGCGCCAGATGTCCATGTTGAATCAGTTGAATGAGATTAGATTATATGGTCGTGACCCCCACATGTTATAAACACGTCGATATAATCAAAACAAACAGCTTGTGTGCCATAGGACCGGCGTTTCCTGGTTTTTCTTATCAAAGTTTAAAAGATTTATTTTTAATTTAGTTAATAGACGTCAGATATCGAAAATGGCCCCTTCAAAAATCAAAAGGACTTCCTTATAACTCCTAGCCCAGAGCATATACAAACCGTAATCAAATACCATTCTTACAGCAGAGGGGTATACTTTCATCCAAATACATAGGGACTACACGTCATTTAAACACCAGAACGTCAATAAAAAACCTGTGATCATTAGGCATGATAACATAGAATTATTTAATGTTCATTACGTGCATGTGATGGACTTTTAATCTCGGTTGGCCCCGTCTACGGGTTTAAACCTAGGTGTATAGGTTTAGAACGCAGCTAAAAGTCCAATCTTATAAAACCAACCAACTCAAAATCGATAATAATAATTGAATGTAAGCATTTTCCTGTGATCCTGAAAGTGTTTCCATTTTTTTAAATAATTTTATGTTATGTCAATTTCAATGTTATGTGTGGAACAGTTAAAGCCCATTCCTAGCCCTGTCATATAAAACAAAATCAAAATCGGTCAGGAAATAAACTAGACGTTTGGACGGAGGCTAGAAAGACGGAATGTCCGCCATAGACACGGACGATCACCTTAAGCCGCATCCCCACGGCATTAACTCATCTAACCTGTGACTGGATGAGTAAAAAGGAACAATAATCTCGGTCACATACCATTGCCAAGGAAACTAAACTTCCATCCGCCTTTGACGAGTCCTATCCAGAAATCTCCTTGTTCGGAGATGTTGAAATTTTCAATGTTGACGTCACGTGGTAGCAGCTCTCCCCCGCTCTGCTCGCAGACGGTCAAACTCGTGTACCATGTGGATTTGGTCGGTATGATTTTTATACACGTTCTGTGGTTAGTTACCATATGACAAGATGGCGGACTGCAGCCTTGACAGTCTGGAATAAAATCGACAAGTGTGAGAGATACAAATGACATTATGTTTTCTTCCGTTTAAAAAAAATATTGACACATTGCAATATATGTTCTGCCATTTGAACAATGGTTCATATATTAGACTATAGTTTCTGCTTTTTGAAAATGGTTAATAAGAGCTGAAAGACATTACAACACGTTTGGTCGTCATCTTATACATCTTTAAAGATAGACAAGTGTCATAAAGAGATCATTACGGAGAGAGACCTTTCTTAATTAGTTCTGGCAATTCTTTGTTAGGTATATAATTATATGGAAACCTCAAACCCTCTAAACTTATTTTTTTAATAATTAGTTTAAATTTCAATTATCTACAATGATTATTTAATGATTAATGATTAATGATTTAATGATTACAAATTCAATTTTCTGTCTGAAATATGCTGCCATCTATAATAGTGTAATAAAGACGATAAAAAATTAGGATTTTGTATTCATTTTATTAAATATCGCGTTGTCCTTAACTATGGGACTATAGCAACAAATCGGAAAATATTTATTTTTATTTCTTCCAGGCGCAATTCTTAGTGTTTTTTTTCGATTCTCTGGTTGTATGGTCGGTTTATTGGTTATTTGGTTACAGTTTTTCTGCAAGCATCTTTAGTTAAAACGTTGTCAACGGATTTTGATAAAATCTGATGGCAATTATAAGGAAGTAATAATCTTTTACATTATGGGGGTAATCTTGACCACAGAAATGTAATGGCTGTTTCAAGGAAGAAACAATTCATTTCATTATTGGAGTAATCGTGACCACAAAAATGATGGCTATATTATTAGAAAGAAACAGTCTATTTCATTATGGTGGTAATCTTGACCACAGAAATGTGATGGTTAATTTAAAGAAGAAACACTCTATGACATTATGGGGGTAATTTTTTATCACCAAAAAAAAAGTATTTTTTTTCATCCTAAGATATAAAGAGTAGAAAAAAATAACCATTCTCTGGTTACAATGAGCGGCCTTTGTGCTTTTGAGACCAGAGACAAACTTATATATAAACTTCTTAGTCTAACAGAGAAAAAAATATGCAGTTGTTGTTTGTCTAAGGGCGTGTTTTGGCGCTCTGACCAAAGTTTGGTTGCACGGTTGATTACGACCAAATGCGTTTTGGCGCTCCGGTTCATGGCTTTGGTTGAACCAGTGGTCGGACCAAGCTGAACCGAGAATGGCTGTTGGTTCTGCACAGACAGAGGATGGTTTAATAAGGCCCTCATACAAAATCAGAGTCCCGGGCCTATACATCTGTAGACGTGGCCCCGGAACAAGCATAAGTATAATAAGACATTGAGTAAAAACGGGTTGAAACCCAGTCGCTTTAGGATCATTTTGCCTTGAAAAACACAGAACCACAACAAGCTGAATAGGGACATTCTGATAAACCATCTCATTGTGGGTCTTAAAATCTGTTTACCAACTTTATTTTCTTAAAAACACCCGCATGTTTTTAAGAAAAGCGGCAAATGTTAACACTTGATTTCGTCATTTCAGAGACGCCATTTCTTTCTTGACCACGTAAATTTTTGATAGAGTGAAAAGATATGCATCCCGTGATTTCAATCACTTTGTCAACTTAATGACTACATTAACATTTAAACATTTCAGGCATTTTTATATGTACTAAGTATATCACGTAAAGCCCTGTATCAATTACGTCTGCGGTCAAGTGATAAAGCCAAAGAGAGTCATTCACCTGTATACTGACAGATGATACCAAGTGCAGAACTACTGCAGCGTGTGGCGTAAATGTCTCGATTATAACGGACCCTCAACGAGCTGCACTGTTTCTCTTCTGACCCCCCAGGGGGTGCTGCCTTGCTTGCTACAATGCAGGAGTACTATAATCATGACATTCTGTGGATAGATTCTAATTCACGGGCCTAAATTTCGCGATTTTTACTTTTCAGCAATTCGCGAGGATTTCATTTTTGCGATTAAATGGAACACACAAAAAAACTATACAAAATAGTGCCATTATTATATTCATAAGTCATATTAAATAATATCTGTGCAAAATCCATAGAGTTAGACAGGGACCGATGGAACATCGAAAGGGAGGAAATTATTTTTATGACAGAAAATTTGAGAGATGACTTATAATGTAGTAAAAATGTAAATACACAATATTTAATCCATTATTTATAATTTTCATCTTTCACCCTTTAACCTGAAGGTTTTATTTTCGCGTTTACTCTCCTTTCGGGAATATCACGAATTTGAACTTTACTTTATCAAAACATTACATTTATTATACAGTAAAGGCGAATTCTAGAGTCAAGTTTCCAACTTTGTTAGGACTGTACATTTTTGCTATAAGTCCAATGATGGAATTGTGGGTAAAAATATTATGTTTAAATTAGGTATGTTCGAAATATCAAGATCTAATGAGTTATATATTATACTTAGGAAAACCATTAAGAGATTATACAATATACCTGTTCCGTCTAACCATATCCACGTCATGTCACTCTTTTTCTCTATTTCTGTCCATGTTTCTGACAGACCGCTTTTTCGTAAATTCTTAACAACCTTTTCTGCAGACGTTAGGTTGGTGATAACCGGAAGTGTCTTGTTCTGGTCCAGACAAAATTGTCTGGCTTCCAATTTATTCTGTCGCTCTTTACTGACAGCTGAGAGAGAGAGAAAATATAAGGCATCCTTAATTGTTGATCAATTATTTTACAAATAAAGTACTCATTGCCGTGGTGGTCATGTTATTAAAGTTGTTCGTAGAACGGAGTTTACAGTTATTGATAAATAAATAATGGCATTTGTTATGTGTTTAAAGTCTCTACATAACAAGTTTATGGCATGATTGTTGTCAAGCCATCCAATGAATCAAAAAAAAAAAAAAAAATAATAATAATAATAATAATAATTATAATAATAACATAATAATAATAATAATAAAAGTAGGAATAATAAATACTACTGGTGTGCCGATTAATCGATTTCTTTTATAATCGATTAAATCGATTGCACTTTTGCATAATCGATCATAACCAGTGATGTAAGCACATCCACAGAAGTTTCATTATTCCGATGAAATATTCTAATATTAACAGAAATGTAAGTAAGATGGGAAAATAAATAAGTATCAACAATCCGTTCATTATCTTGACCTTCCAGCGTGATTTAAGATTGAATTAACTGGGTAAATATTTAGGTATAATTCCATAGACAGCTGATTTTACGGCGGTGATATAGGTGGAACATAAAATAATCGATTATTTATCAATCGTCGGTCTCCTTAATCTATTTATTATCGAATATGATTTTCCAACCTCTTCCTACCATTAATAAAAAAATATTATATAATAATAATAATAATAATAATAATAATAATAATAATAATAATAATAATAATAATAATAATAATTATAATAATAATAATAATAATAATAATAATAATAATAATAATAATAATAATAATAATAATAATAATAATAAAAATGATAATAACAATAACAATAATAATAGTAATAAAAACAATAATAGAAATAACAATAATAATACAATTATTATAATAATAATAACAATAATCAGAATTATATTTATAATAATAAAAATTATTACAATAATCAAGTATCATCATTACAATGATACTTATAACAATGACAAAAATGATGGTTATTATGATGATAATACTTAATATAATTATATTAATTATAATTTTAAAAAATTCGATAAGTATTTTATTAACAGACTAAAATTCGATAAGTATTATATTAACAGACTATCTTTGATTTTTGCATTCGCGTTAACTTTATATTGACACCTGTCAAATTTTAAAATATGAGCAAAACATTTTTAACAGCTATTGGGCAAACAAGTCATCAAACCTGTAACTGCATAGTTTGGCGTCGTTGAATTCGAGGTAACTTTCCAGATTATATTTAAAGCACACAATAGAAAAAACATCCTCGAAGATGGATCCATGCTTCAAATGTAACATAACCTGGGCTTAAATATATATATATATATATATATATATATATATATATATATATATATATATATATATATATATATGGAAAGATATATATACCTACAAAAACAACAAATATGTCCGTTTCGATCACTGTATTTGGTTTTCGGGATCATTAACGGTACACTGTCATGGAATGAAGCAAACATACAAGAAAACTTGGCTGACCTAGCAAACATGACATTTGTGTAACCATCTGGCCTAGTAACATCAGTAAACACGACTCTTGATACTATGGTTACAGGAACACAGTTTACTCACAATCGTCAAACATTTATTATAAAAAAAAGTTCACGTTCGTAAGGACAATTATATCGACGCGTGTATTTACTGTAACAATAGACTTGTTTATGTACAGTAGTCAGGGGCGTCAACACGGGGGTGGGGGGGGGGGGTGGGTGGGGGCAGCAAGGTATACCCCCCCCCACACACACACAGTTTTTAATAATCTAGTGATCAATGTAACCATACCATTTATTGAGAGAGCAAAATGGAATTAGATTAATGGTTAGAATAATGGACATTGGATTGACTTCTCCATTTCTGCGTTTACTATAAAATAGTATATCTGAGTCTGGTTCAGAATCAATTCTTTCTGAAATCATAATAACTTATGTTTTAAGGACATGTGTGAAATGAGATACACGGACAATATATATATATATATATATATATATATATATATATATATATATATAAATAAAAATATATATATATGTATATTTATATATATACTAGTATGTATGTATAAATCAATCTGATGAAATACTACAATAAACAACTGAGTGTTCTATGGTATCACACCAGAGCTTTATAATTATACAAATAGAGAAATCAAATTTTTTCAGACATTTTTACGACTACAGTAGTCTGACAAAGTATAATCCAACTATTTTTATAATATATTATATATATATATATTATATATATACATGTATATATATATATATATATATTTGAAAAAAAAACTGTGATATTTCATTGCCAAAAAATATATATAATAATTTGTCCATCCTCCGGCTAAGATTATTCCCTCCAACCCCCAATCTACCCTTGAAATTGACCCCACTGAAAGTAACACAGCTTTTGTGTCATTTGGCTCCATTTTCGTGAAGAGGGCGCGTAGAGTTCATATCACAATTAAAATCAAAGTTTTAGTTATATGTTTCTTATAACATAAAGCAGACAGTAATACTGAGATACAAGCAAACACCGGTGTAACCATAACCTCCGCTGAAGGCGAAAACAAATCGAAAGTAAACATCACATCTAGCATTGAATTTAGGGGTAGGAGAGAAAATGAAAATGTGATTAACATGGTCATACTAATTGCATGAATATATTCACGATAGCATATAATGGTTTAATTTACACCTCCATAAACCTGGTATCCAAAATGTATTTCATATGAACTAGTATATTGTCAGAAAAAAATTGTTATTGCAGCCTATAAATGGAAACAAAATAGTGATATACAATTTGAGTTCAAGATGTCATCGAATTATCCATATATATTCCAATCAACCACTGTGTAAATATTCCTGTAATAATATCATATGGTTTCCGGGAATAAAAAAAAACATGTTTTCTTTATTCGAGGTAGGCGAATAATTTAACACAGCTAATATATGCTCTAAATTACAGCAAAGAGGTCCTAATTAACCTACTTGATTACAATTATATAAATACATTGATTAATGAATTCCTTGAAATCTATAGACTAAGTCATGTATTGTTTAATAACGCGTGTGCCTACATGTCACAGAGCCCTATTAATATTCATCAAAAAGGTCACAAGGGTCACATGGTCTCACAATCAATGATATGGCATGCTGTGATTGGCGTTGGGTCACTAGCTACCCTTAGACTGGTACCCCCGCTCTATTATGCCCTTCAGCCAATCTATGATTAATAGAGAACCATAATAGAGCGGGGGTACCAGTCTATAGCTTCCCTATCTTTTATTTCATCCATTTCCCCCCATGATATGAGATTCGATAGGCAGCATTCATCTAGTGGAATACAAATTTTGATTTGAGTTTTTTTATGTGGAAGGGTCTATTTCGAGCTAAAACATTTGAAGAAGAAAAATGGGAAGGGTGATGCAAAACCTATTTTTTTTTAATTCTAACACTGAAAAGGAAAAAACGTTTAACATCAAGATTTAATACTTACCTTGTCTAAACTGTAGTATGTTAATGAATAATAAAAATAGTAACACATTATCTGATAAATATTTACCATTGCCTGTAGGGGTTTATATTTATCTATGAAGTAATGTCCATGGTTTTAAACATGTATTTATATAACAGATTTAACCTACAGCATTCCTAACAATAATTCCCTACTAACGAGGAAAACAATAAATACTACTTCACTTTCGGTTCCGGTTGTGGTACTACTGGAACTTTACCGGCCACTTTGTGTTAATTGCCGAGTTATGCATGGGTATAGCAGTTAAGGGAGGATCCGCGGGGGAGAAGGGGGGGGGGGGGGGGGTCTGCGGACGCTTTTATTAATTAGAAAAAATATAGGAAATAGAAAATTAAACAATTAATACCGAAAATCAGCGCCATTATTACCCAAGCATGCTACATTACAACTTAAATTTGAAAAAAGTCCCCCCCCCCCCGCTGTAACCTCCAATATCCGCCCACATCATATATCGCATTAGATTGTACCAGTATTATTGTTTGGATCGTAAGATCTGTTTAGCGTTTCAATTACCGCTTCAAAATTGATGTATATATATATATATATATATATATATTTATATATATATGCTTCAATACGGCTGTACAACACAATACATATTTGGGAAAATAAACAGTGTGACCCGGTTATTATGGCGGTGTTTTCTGCAGCTGAGTGACAATTAGTGGTTTTATAATAATAAAGATCCAACAAATGTATATAGTCATTTATCTAATGATAAATTACTTAGACGCATACGGTTATGAAATATATACGACCAGGCGGGGGCTTCCTTTGTCGCATTATAATTCAGCCATTATAGATCAGGATAAAGCATGTATATTCTGATATTTCTTTTGATATTCTGCCATACAGGAGTATCCGGCAAGGATATCAAACCACATGGAGAAGCTTACAAGTTTCACTCAGGTAAGTAGGCACACATTATAAACATATTCATTGTCGATTTGATCTTATTGTTATTGACCACGCCAGCTAGGAGGCCCAACATAAAAAAGGAAATTGTATGATTGGCCTTAGGCCGAAAAAAAGGTATGGTTCTCAGGCACCGCCCGCATCAATTTTAAACCCCCGCATCAAAAATTTTTATTTTGATTTTCAATAGAAACTTACCAATTTTGTGCTGCAACCGCTCGGACATTTCTTTCAAGGAGATAAAACCATACAATTTCCTTTTTTATGTTGGGCTTTTACTTGTTTAGCAAAATAAATCTGTTATTATCATGCTTTTCCCTAATCATTTGTCATTTTTATCGAAACATACCGAATAATTAAAAATAAAAAAAAAAACGCCCGCCCGCATTGATTTCTGAAAAAAAGTGCCTGAGAACCATACCTTTTTTTTATTTTGGCCTTAATTGTAATATATCTAAAATGTGATTAAGTATATATATTTGAAATGTGTCATACATAGACTATAAAGGTATATATAAATATGCATATGTGTATGAGAGAGAGAGAGAGAGAGAGAGAGAGAGAGAGAGAGAGAGAGAGAGAGAGAGAGAGAGAGAGAGTGAGTCATCCCCCTCCCCTGGAAAAGTTCTACATTGACGCCACTGCCCTTCCGAGTGTGGGTTTGTTCATAACATCACTCACGAACTCATGAACGGAACTTCACGGGAATGGGCCCTTGAAATATCGATTAGATTTTGGTGTGGACCTGGCCCAGGATCCCGATTCAGGAACATGATAAAGGCATATTCACAAATGTAGAGTGACTTATGCACGAATGAACCTTTGAAATATGGACCGAATAAATGAATGCAAACATATGTACGAGGCTTACCTTCCTTAACATGCAGATTTCTATTTTTTTCAGATTTCCAATGCATGGAATTCCATTAATGTTTATTGATTCTGAAAATTTCAATTTACGAAATCACACAAATTGTTAAGAATAACAACTTTGCCGTTTGTCCGTGCGTTTGTATGTGCTTACATATTTCGTCCTTCGAGTTCTTCCTGGTCTCTAACTCTAACTCTTAAGAGTTTAAAATAAAGAAAAAACTTTAGAACTTTCAAAAAGACCCATATTTTAAATCAAACCAAAAGCAGTTTTAAACTCATTAAAAGCCTCATAAAGTATACATTATTTTAAACACGGTAAAGTGTTCTTTCTGATGCTTTACATATTTTTTAACTTTCCATTTATTTTATAATATTTGTGATGAACATATAATACGTATTCCGATGGTAATATAATAAACTGTATAAACATTTTACTGTTTACTTAAGCTAAAAGACTAAGAAAATAAATGTTTTACATATCGTTTATGTGTTGCACGTTTTCTGAGTTTATTTTTATTAATTCGATTTTTCAACACTAATGGGAAATATGTCACATATCATATACGTTTTATATGATCAACTATAAGGCTAGTGCAGAGCTGATATTAAAGCTGAAAGAATAAGAGACAATATGACAATAATAATTATTGCTATATTTTCCCCACTGGTCTGTATGTATTGAGGTGTCATATAAAAAACATGGAGCGTTAGACTGCCGCCGAGGCGAGCATTTACCAATGTTAGGAATCGGTTTTAAAAACATATTCTATGACTGATAGATAAAAAAAACGACTGATGATCGATTATTAATCGACTATTTCACGTACCATCGACATAACCTTAAAATGTGCTGCGTAGAATAATACCTAAAATATTGTCTGGGAAATTCAGGCTAGCTTTTATATCACGCTGAGGAATCTAGGTAATGGCCGAACTGTTGACACGTATTCATTGCACAAAATTAATCTAAGTTTTAATGCTGTTGGTTTTATGGTGCCCCAATTTTCTTTTATCTCTGGCAAAATAAGCATATTTTGATGGAATTATATGATTATTTGGAGATGCATACATATTCGTTTGTGATTGATTATGCAAATGTAATCGATTTAATCGATAATGAAAGCAAACGACAAATCATCGATATAATCGATTAACTGGCAAACAACTGGCATTCACAGAATTATAGTTTTGTAGATAGGATCACATATAGGAAGCGTTAAGTAATTTTATTTTGTCCATATTCATATGCAAACATATATATGATACAAATAGCATATATATATATATATATATATATATATATATATATATAATATATATATACATATTTGATACAAATATAAAAAAATGCATGTATACACAGATTTCATACATACATATATATATATATATATATATATATATATATATATATATATATATATTACTATAAGACATAATCATTATACACTTTAATTATAAGAAACAGTAAAATAATTACATGTCGTTTCATTGAATTCCCCTGAGTAACTGAATATGTATAAATATTCTGAAACTTAACAGTAAATTTTTAAATCTATGTGCATTAAATTAGTCATCAGCTTATTAAGCCATACACAACATTCAATTTAATATTGTGCCATATATATAGTAATACAGTAATAAAAGTACCATTTATACATACAGTAAGTATTCTATGCACTTGATTTAATTTATCAAGTGATAAAATGAAAATGCATCAATGTTTAATTAAGATGTGCCATAACAGTAATGTTCTTTGGTGTAAACAGTGTTTTTATTGATGTACATTGGTGAGGATTGGAAAACAGGACGTATTCCTATTTTAATTCCTATATTCATTAAATAATGAAGTTATAATTATAATAATAATATATATTTTAAATATCACAACCATTATAATGTATTCATTAAATTTAACATAATATTAAATTATTATTTGTATACTAAAAAGACATGTCAGTACAGTTGAGTTAACAGTCGATCAGAGTAAATTATCAGATACATTTTAGTTTCTTATCATGAACATGAACATGGAAATCAATACATCAATTTAATTCAATTTTCAGGAAGAAGTAACTACACAGAAGCTGTTTTGGAGTGTCTCAGACATAAACTGGTTCTGCCTAATTTTATTAACCAACGATCTGAGAATAACTTAATTAAGAGAATGGCGGAGGAGAACGTTACTGTGACGTGGATGGCCTCGGGAGACAAAGGACTCGGGGGTAGGCTAATTCTCTCCAGCTACGAGCCCAATCGCAGCGACGTTTTTCTTGCAGATATATTCGCGCCTAATCAGTGTGCACGGTGTTCATTCCTTGCCCGTATCAAACCCTTAGTGTTTTATTCTGGACAGGCATTTCAATTTTCAAAATCCTGCCTTTCTAAATCATATTTGTTGAAAACCAAGAAGTCGCAAGTCAGATGTCGGAAGGGTATACCGCTAATCTAAGTTGAATAACAAGTTAAATTAAAACGACCATATGTCGCCAACCACAATGTTCGCATAATCAATGTATTATTGTCTTATTTGCTAAGGGGTGATCTATAGCTTGAGATAAAATAATTTTGCCTTAATTGCTGTTTGATAGAGTATTAATGGGATGGTCTTGGTAACTGTGTGGTCGAGTAAATGGGACGGAGGGATTTTACTTTATTCAACTGTCCTGTGTAAAGTATTTTGTTTCCCAGTGATCCTACGTTTACAAAACATTCTTTTCAACCGGTAAAATCAAAACATTCAGGATGTAGTTAATTGAAGTATCCAAATTCGTTAAATAACACGATTTCTGTTTGCCCCTGAAAAAGTTTGAAAATATCCTTGGCACACGACCAAACAATGTGCCGGTAAGCCAGTACAAATACTGTATGTATGCAATACTGAATGTAGGCATGTAGCGCTATAATTGAAATGAACGTGTCTTTAAAGTATTGTGCCCGTATGTTTGGAAGTACTATATCAAATAACAATACCTAAGACTCCTAAAGGTTTGTGTTAAGGGTTTACACACACACAAACTTGTATATATATATATATATATATATATATATATATATATATACATATATCTATATTATTTAATTTATATGTGACATAATGTTCAATAAATATCAGCAGAAAAAAACATATATATATATATATATATATATATATATATTTATATATATATCATAAAATAAAAATTATAAATATCATGCGAGAGAGATTATGTTATTATGGATTCTTTATAAAAAAAAAAGTACGATCAAATGGGAGATGTGATGTAACTGATGTATTAAAGGTGCGGTTGATTTGCAAAGCCAGAAGTCATATAACAACCAGGACAAATGTGACGTCATGAACCTAACGAGAACTAAAAATAGAATTCATCAAGCGGAGTGCAACACTTTTATCAACTTTATTTGTCTTGCAGGTTAGTACACTTGTATTTCCCTTTTTGCTAAAAGGAAGTACTGCTAATAAGCGAAATTCCTTGGTATATTTCGTTTGCACTTGTTTTGCACTTATAAAATTTTTTTTTGTATATTTTACTATATTTGATTTAAATTTAAGCCATATTGTTAAGCGTTTTTATTCAAAACTGTTACAACAATGCCAATCAACTCTCCATGTACTTTGTGAATCACCCAATCATCAAATTGGCATGCAGCAATTATCTGTGCAACGGTCATGTATTATTCCTTCATGAAGCCATTTAAAAAAAACCTGAATCAAATCTGAGATATCACTTTTTCAATCTTTGGCAACATTCAATTAAACAGCAAACTAAATTACCAAAATCCATCATACCTACTGCTGTCGACCTGTTTTTTTTTTATATAATATTCATAAACATTTATACTTTTCAAAAATTGACTGGAAAACTACACATTGAGATGACAACCGAATATTACAGTTAAGATTTTACAATTAATTTATGTTTATGTTTATGTTTATGTTTATGTTTAGTCTATTTGCAATGATCTGGCAGATATGATCTGTCCCTGCATGAGTAGACATCTTTGTTTAAGCTGATTATGTTTTAGAGTGTTCACATGGCATCATCCAATCAGCAGCTGTCAGTTGAGGCTGTTTTTGCATGTGACCTATAACCTTGACAGCAATAAGTTGGTCTGGTATTTTGTAAAATGTAGACTGATTTCGCATATTTTCAAATAATTATGTTTCTTAAATAAGATGTAAGGTATGTATTTATTTACCTTGTTGAATATAAGCCCTTTAATCATGTATTCAACACTATAATTGTTTCCCTTGAAATGGATCTAATGACCATTTTCATAGCACAAAACCGGTGGACATGAAGGGATGAAACGGACTGTACTCATGAATACTCATGGACATCTTCCAATCTCGACAATAGTGGCTATCGAGTCCCAAGGGGTTAATTAGGTTAATTGTGTTGATCTCCATAAATCATCTAGACTAGTTCCTCTCCTGATAGTTTTTCCTTTGTATGTGTGCGTGATATTTGTTTATTTTATATAATATGGTCAGGCACAAAACACAACATTCCGAAAGGCTACCCAGTATTATAATGTAAGCTGTCATGAGTGTTTCTGTGTGTATGCATTTGTTGCAGGCAGTATCACCATTTGATTTATATGGTCTGATAGTCGAATGTTGGAGGAGAAATAAAATCTGGTCTAGTTTAGTAACTCCGCCCCTTTGACCTAATAATGCTAATGAGATCCAAACGGTCCTATACATAGAAAGCTTTCCATACCTATGGTTGCGAGCTTTTTATAAGACAATAGTGACGTCACAAAGGCCGGTCGCTTATGACCTCGCATTCATCGATGTCCTCAGCTGGAATTTCTATATCTCTGTTCTCGAGTGATGAATTTATCGCAATTATTCTATAACATTTCATGACTATTTGTCACATACGAAACCAGAACAAGGTAAGACATTATTATTCACTTGCAGTCAACGGAATAGCTTAAAAACATGCGGACAGGGTTACTGGTACAGACTACACATGTTCTGTTTGGGAGAGTCGCCCAAATTATGCAAATTTTGCAAGGTGATTGAATATTTACCTTGCAAATGATTGGTTGCTCACAATTGCTTTGCTCGTGATTATCCATTGAATGAATATATGCGATTAAGGTCACATCGAGTTCAGGGTTAGGTCAATTGTTCATGCATCTATAGATAACAAGTATTTTCCCTTCTACATGTAGACCGAACGTTGCCCCCTTGGTACCTTTGGCCTGGCGTCCTCGGTAGCTTCGGAGGACTTGCGGTCCTACTGGTATCCGTGGGCTGCATCATTTTCTGGCGATTGAGGAGAACAAAGTCAGGGTCAGTAGTACAATGAGGAATACATGTACCTATTCATCATGCTTATCTTTATCACGAGTTATCCAGGGGGACGGTGATATTATATATATATATATATATATATATATATATATATATATATATATATATATATACAGTCAAGCCCGCTTATTGTCATGTCGGTGGTACATGCAGAAATTATGATAAGTCAGGGTCAGTAGTACAATGAGGAATACATGTACCTATTCATCATGCTTATCTTTATCACGAGTTATCCAGGGGGACGGTGATATTATATATATATATATATATATATATATATATATATATATATATATATATACAGTCAAGCCCGCTTATTGTCATGTCGGTGGTACATGCAGAAATTATGATAATAACCGGGATGTGACATTATGCGGGCTTCAACATCGATGTCCTTTTTAGTCATAGAAGAAGCGTTTTGACTCAAATGATATTAAATAAATCGTCAATAAAAAAGAAAAAGTTCATGATTTTTTTATATATACGGCATATCAAATTACGTTTATGCACACCTGACAATTTTTTTACTGTAAGTTTTGTGTCGCATGCCGCAATAACTGACAAAAATACGACTTTCCAACAGAAAAAGGCGTGGCGTCGGGGTCGCGAGGTTATACGTCCGGAAATATGCGGCACAGTTAAAACGTTATGATGGCAAAATATTTTACTAGATAATTCTTTCCCCAACAATTGCGCCTTATTTTCCGGATATCTTATGAATGACTCAAACTTTCATCAACGTCTTTATGATAGGTCTGTTCGGGGAGCGGGCATCGTCATGCCCTTGTCAACTTTCTGAAGTTTCCCCGCGATTGCGGTTTTGGACTGAGTATCTCCTCCAGTGCTTAACTAAACCTCCAGCTTTCCGTGGACCACTAAAGGGGATTTCCACTCGTAAGCAAGATTGAGAGCTCGTGCTTCATATCATCTCGGCGAAACATCACTGAGGTGTAAACCGCGGCCTTTCAAGGGCAGGAGTTCATTATGTATGATATGTGATCGCAAACATCGTCCTTGTTATCGTACGAAGAAACGCAATGATCTGGATTACCTTGTTATCTTAAGATGTTAATTAGCTAAGTGACAGGGAATGGCCCGCACTTGCCTGACGCAAACAGGTGGGAGATGCGATCGTTTGATACAGCTGACCGATTACAGGCGCTTGGCCTCGTTGATCACCGTCTCGGCGTTGGATGTGATATTAACTGCGAACTGGTATCACTGCCAAGGGTTCCAAGCATGACAATAAACGGGATTATGACAATATTCCATGATATTAAAAAGTCAGATTTACCATTGTTTATATAGGAAATGGTTTGGGATTTCAGAATTATGTGACAATAAACGGGATTTTCTATTAACCGATATGACACAAAGTGGGCTCGTCTGTATATATATATATATTTATATATATATATATATATATATATATATATATATATATATATATCACCCTTCCGGTTTGTGCTACACAGGAACATATAAATGATTGTTCAGAGTAATGTGCGTCAAGATTAATCAAACCAAAAGCATAAAAGTTCAGTTCTACGAGCAAGAACCAAGGCCCTCATACCATTAAATGGCTCTGGTCTTGGACCTGAATCACAAGCTATCTATTTGACAATGGTTATTAATAAGAGAAAATACGTGTTATTGCAGTTCCTATACACAATAAAATGGATTGTTCAATATGCCCCAACCCTCCAAAAATCTCATTAGATTTTGTTCAGCACTATGTGGGTAAAATAAACCTTGTAAACTGTATAACAGCAGCAGGTATGATTTGCATTTATTTTAATCTAGCGTCGGTATTTGAATCTAAAGACCATTAAAGATGACCTTCTATAATAGAGCTGCGCTAATTCTGTCTTGTAAATACAAACGCGTGGGTAGGGCGACACCTGGTGGTTAGCCAAAGCATTCACTATGTGTATATATATACTTTGTGTTTTAATATGTTGTACTTTCATTTTCCTACAGCAAAGTGGATTATGATGACATTGTACTGAGGAGTAAGCAACAGCGACGCTCGGCAGAGGGCGCAGACGGTGGTTCCGGCGTGTATACCGTAAACCGGAGTCAGAATGCCGCTAACGATACAAATCTGGATATTGTGTCCCTGACCTTGACCGGTAGTACCACAGACACCTCCAGGGGAATCACAATAGCATGTGACCCTGACTATGATAGTCTAGACAAGGACGAAATTTCAACAAGTTGGAGCTCGAGCGACAAATACACCGGGGCCAGGTCAAGAAACATGGCGCCTAATATGACGTCGTCGACCATTAGTTCGGGAAGACAACCGTTCCAGACTCCCCGAGTTCAAGGACATTCCCAGGGTGCAGTACTGGCCAGAGTTTCAAGCATGTCAAATGATGCAAAGAAGTACGACGAGTTGCCCCCGAAGCAAGGGAGGAAGCACTCTATGGCTGCACGACGTGAGCGCCCCCTGCCGTCCATTCCTAGAACCAACAGGAAGTTAGGCACCAGGAGCCATTCTGATTTAGACCAAAGTATATATGAAAATGTTGGTGATGGAAGACAAGAGGAACCGGAAGTGGAGCCTCCACCACGACCTCCGCGTCAAAGGAGACAATTGGCACGTGGTCCGAGTTTCAGACAGAGTTTTGTCGCCAAAGTAAACACGCTGTGGGACTTCCTACAGCAGTATTGATCATAACCGCCATGTTGATTTCCAGATAAATATTGTATAATCCACCTTAAATGTTAAATACAGTACAATCTCTGTAATCCGAACAGATAATATATTCTGGTAAATTTGGTTAGGACATACGAGTTTATCAGTCGAGCCCTGCAGGGATTATAGTACCTTCATGCATGTAGTATGTGGACTATAATTGATTATTATAACTTATTTTGGTATAATTTATATTACTCGTATTTACTTTGGAAGCCGTCTGCTTAGCTTCGTACGTGTCGGATCCAGTCCAAATCCAGAAAAATATTCAACGGGCCGTATCACACTGGCGTAGTGATAATCCATTCGTGAAGTTATGTCAGATGCCTCAGGGTGTATAAGAAAAAAAAAATTAAGAACCACTTCTTTGCTGATACTTTGAGACCAAAATACTGCATTTCCGAGCGATGGCTTTACAGGAGTTACATGAAAATGGTTAGATGCCACCACCACCAATTATAAAATAGATTAATAACTAAAAAGGTAAATTTCTTATTTTTACTGCGTTCCAGTCATTAATCTCTGAACAAACAGTTTCTCTGACAATTCGATAGTTGGCATTATATATATATATATATATATATATATATATATATATATATATATATATACGTATAATAGATAGACAAAATGCGTATACCTGTGTCTATCCAGGGGTCATGCAAACAATTAAGAGAGCAACAATGAACGCACAATATAATGATGTGTGAAGTATCATTTGAAACTAATAAATATAAAATCAAGTCTATCTGGAGCTCGTTTGAATGAGTGTAGTATGGTAGGGAGAGAACGTCAGCTGTATAAATTCATGTATTGCCATCAAAATGGATTAGGATTGCTCATGAACATACATGTGGCATCATCCTAGGGGTATAAATAGGGGCTACCGCGGAGGCTCCGAGCTCATTGGGATTATAAAGTATACTTGACATCCCATGCTGATGTTCTTTTTTCCGTGGTCATGGAAATAAAAAGAGGCATTTCCTTACGCGAAATGCATAACCTAATCATAAATAACAATTTTTTCTAAAAATCAGGTCAACAAATGCATTTCAGCTTGTTTCTGACCAACGAGGTTCCATCTTTCAAGGCTTATGTACCACTGTATGTTCGCACTGGAAAAAAAAAGATTACTTAGGCCAAAATAAAAAAAAAGGTATGGTTCTCAGGCACTTTTTTTCAGAAATCAGTGCGGACGGGCGCTTTTTTTATTTTAAATTGTTTGGTATTTTTCGACAAAAATGTCAAATGACAAGGGAAAAGCATAAAAATAACAGTTTTATTTTGCTAAATAAGTAAAAGCACTACAAAACAAAGGAAATTGTATAGTTTATCTTCTTGAAAGAAATGTCGGAACTGCAGCAGCTCAAAGTTGGAAACTTTTCATTGAAAATAAAAATAAAAATTTTGATGCGGGGGTTTGAAATTGATGCGGGCGGTGCCTGAGAACCATACCTTTAATTTTTTTTTTGGCCTTATCAAAAGTTGATATATATTTGTCTGATGTGTTTATAGTTGTATTTACTGGTGCACCTTTGCTGCTATTACAGCCATTTCAATACTAAATAAAAGAATAATACACTGCTCCTAATAAATTAACTAGAAATAAGCTATAAACATCATAAATCGGGTTGTGGCTATATTTTTATGTAATTTGTTTAAAAATGCTGTAACTATCTTCAAGAAAGACAACTGAAGGACTGCAGTTATGTGCGCATGATTGGTAATTCCGCGCATCATTAAATTTTGCACAACAGTTTGCACACCTGAACACAATGACCCTCGACGTGTTAACGCATGACACTGCATTAAGATGCACGCGCACTATAACCACGTCCTCAGGGGCTCAATGCGACGTCTGGCTTTCCACCATGTTTATACTGGGCAAGACAGATATAGTCCTTGTAACAACATTAGATTTTATGTAACTTATGCGCATAATATCACAAGATATTCCAAGACATCCCACTGGGTGCTCCTTTGTAACGGAATAGTAAGAGATGTAGACAGAACGTAACGCCAAGTGGTTTTATAGGGTTTCATAGGGAGATAAATACAAAGAGCTTTAGTGACGTACTGCCACGACAGTCACAATGAGAATCAATGATTTACAACAAGTAATGCGAAATACACAAATACAGATATGGAGCCATATGCATAGTTATGCTTACACATATTTTATTTGAAATTACTGATATGTACTAATAAGAGGAACTATTTGTACTCCAGACCAATGCGGAGACATACACAAAGAGAAATTCCTAATTTGAAACTAAGAAAACTAACGGTACATGTCAAGTTCTATTTATTTGTGTATTTTATATCATTATTGTATCATTGGGTGATTAGAAATCGTGTCATTATATGATCATATGGATTAGAGTAACAATTGGATCAGGTAAGCGCCATATTTAAACGACTCAATGGTTTGGTTTGGTTTGGACAGCCGACGATAGGCAGTGACAACTATATGGGCATGCACCCTTCTATCCCCTCGGTCCTACCGCCAGAAATTCATGCGTCCAATCGGACCAAGCGTCCAAAAGAGATTTCGAGCATCACAAACGCTTACCCCCATGTTACTAAAAGCATATATACATAAACATAATTACTGCCCTGGTTATTGACCATAAATGGTTTTATTGATTTAACCAGTGATTATACATATAAATTTGTGCATTAATTATGTGCTCAGTGTACACATCTGAAGTGACGTGTAGATACTTCATGAGACCAAATGTGTTCCGGTGTGTTTGTGGCTGAAACAGAGATAACCCGTCACATTCACAATTACAGCAACCTTTAGGATATTAGAAAAGTGTTTTTTTTTCAGAGGTTATAGCTTGGTCTGTCACAAGTTTTAGTTGATTAATAAGGGATTTACTAAACTGTAGAAGTTGCAGCAATTATTACTAATCTTGATTACTTATAGTCACTTTGATTTGAACAAATTATATACCGAGGCCAAAGTTTCTATACTATATTAAACAAATGCTAATCAATCAATGTCAAGATAGTGGTTATATAATTACTTTATTTATTTACTATTTACAGGCTAGACTGGGAACATTAATTGAATGGTTATCAATACAACTGTTTTCATTTTAAGGTTTTTTTTTCATTTTTTCTCTCAGGATGACGCACGAATGCACTTGTTTTGAAGGATCACGCACGCTAACACATCTTTGTAAGACTACGCACGTTGGCATCTGTTTTCGAAATCACGCAAATCTGCATCTGTTTTCAGGGTTACGTACACCTGAATATGATTTAGAGGGGCAGGACATCTGTTTACACGCACGTCCTGGTCTTCTTTATCAACAGAGCCATGCATCTTTCCTTCTGTTTCACACTGATGATAATTTTCATGTGGTTTATTTACTGTACCGCTTCACGTACCAGAAGACAATCTATCTCCGGCCATCCAGGTAAATACAAGACTTTATATTTTAATTGACTCCATTTTTTATTGGTGCACAAATTTGTTTGTCATTCTCCTTATTATTACATTTCTACCATTTTTTGTCCTATTTCATTAATACTTTCTAAGGATGTACCTGATGATGGGCTAATTAAATTCGTACAGTTTGAGTGACCTTGACCTTTATTATAGGTCACAGGGGTCACAATGTGCAATTTTTTTCAGATTTTAATTGTTGATTTTTTTTTCTTATTTATAAGTTGTACCAACAAACAGATGAAACCCATAGTATAATATTCAATTTACAACATAGCTTGTTTACCGCTTTAAATTCAATTATGCGAAATCATATGAAATATGTGACTCAGCACTTTTCAGTTAGGCTACTTTCCGGATAAATCATTTGACCTAATACTGAAGCGTTTGCACACACGTGCAATGGAGGATTGCAGTGCCAAGTTTGGTAGCGATATCTTTAATAGTTAATAATAAGTAAAATACGAAAATACGACCTCCACTCTAGATGGGACGACCTAATTTCATTTGTTTTACAGACATTTTGTTCTTCTCAAGCTATTAGAGGTCGATAACAGATCGGTCGGAGAATCCAGGTTGAGGGGGCGGGGGGGGGGGGGGGGGGGGAAGGTAGAGATCCGTGACTGTCGCAAGTTAATATTGACACTAATTCGTTGTTCCGCAACTCCTTTATGATCAAACCCGGGAAATTAGCGCTTTTATCCTAAATATTCCTTAACGATGCCAAGTGTGTCCTAAGGGTACCACGACCAATAATGAGAAAAAAATATTCCAGACGAACCCCACCCGAGTAGCACACTTGCGCGATTGCAAGAATGTTATGGAATAACATTGAGACGTCATTTTAACAGTACAAATAAAATTAGCAACAGTTATTGTTTAAGTACTGATAGGTAGTTGTTGTGAGACTACAGTAGAATTAAGTGATGGGAGAAGTAGTTTAAAAAAAGGCGGAAGGGCTAGCAATGGTGGTATTTGTAGTGTTGGTAATACTAGTAGTGGTAGAAGTAGAAACTGTAATGTTAGTAATGTTAGTAGTAGTAGTGCTGCGGTAGTAAACGTAATCGTAGCAGTAGTGGGGATAGTTGTGGCGGTATCAGTGCAGTCATTGTCGTCGTCGTTGTAGTGCTAGTAGTAGTTGAACTGGCAGTTATAGCAGTAAAAGTGATGATTGTAACGGTATTAGTTGTGCTGCAGTAATAATAATAATGATAATAGTAGTAGTAGTAGTAGTAGTAGTAGTAGTAGTAGTGGTAGAAGTGGTGATAATGGTGATTGTAGTAGCAGTACGTGTAGGTAGCAATAATGTTAGCAGTGGTAGCAATGACTATAAGATATAACAGTGATAATCATAAATGATGTACATGCTATATGGTTGCTTCATTTTCCTTGGATGAATATTCATACTTTGTTTAATATATTGATGAAAACTGGTGAAAACAGAATGAATCCTGAGATTTGAATATAAATTAAATCTGAATTGAGTCACCATAATACACTGAGACCACACTGAAAATCCACGAATGTAAATATAATACAGGAATGCGACGTTAAATGTTCATTTCCTTTGGGTTTTGGATCACCGACACAATGGTTCTCCATCCTGCCGACAGGTGTCGCTGTAGTCAAGCAAAGCCGTAAAATTCGGCGAAGTCCTGGTCTTTTCCATAGGCTCATACATTACAGAACTGTACTCTCGAGTCTACGACTGGTTATGGAATGGACGTGAATAAATCCTTTCCCTTCAAAGCATTCGAGCTTCTGAACACAACAGTGGCTTAGGTATAAATGCAGTGAAGAGGGTTATGTGTCGTAAACATATGATGAGTTTTTATTTTATTATTATTGTTATTATTATTTTTGTGGTAAGGACTTCATGGAATAAGTTATAAGTTATAAACACTCGTATACGATATGATATCAGAAGGTACTTCCTTGAACTGTGACACTTTTTTTTTTTACTTTTGAGATTGACCATTGAGACTTAGCAAAGTAGTCCTAGCCGTCCCACAGTAACGAACTGCAAGAGGTTCATTTTAAGTGAAAACAAACCTCTACCTGAAGGGTGACACAAGTTCATTGGTTATAGCGCTAGCGGCACCAAGCGTCTGTTTGAGGCACTAACCCAGTCCGTCCTCGAGTAACACCTGAACTTCTAAGTTGGTTTAGACAAAAAAAATAAGGTTTGATTCTCAGGCACTTTTTTTCTGAAATCAATAAGGGCGGGCAGTTTTTTTATTTAGGCCTTCTTTTTTGTATGTTTCGATAAAAATGGCAAATGATAAGGGAAAAGCATGATAATAACAGATTTATTTTGGTAAACAAGTAAAAGCACTACATAAAAAAGGAAAAAAAATTCAAAATTGTATGATTTAATCTTCCTAAAAGAAATGTCGGAGCGGCTGGAGCTCATATTTGGTAAGTTTTTGTTTATAATCAATATATATATATATATATATATATATATATATTTAAATTTAAATTTTAAAATTGGGGATTGAATTTGACGTAGGCGGTGCCTGAGAACAATACCTTTTATTTTATGATTTTAATTTTGCCTTACATCGTTTTTTTATTGTTCAGCCGAGAAGTTAAAAAGGAGATACGAAGCCCAGGAGATATGTCGGAACCAAGGCATGGATCTACCAGCTTTGTCGGACCACAGATCCGCCAAACTTGCTTTAAAGAAACTACAAGAGCTTGGAATATCACAGACATGGACCGCGCTGGAAAGGACCCAAGACGCCAAATGGCGATGGCTGGATAGTACAGGTGCGGCGGATGGTCAGCTGTAAAACTACAATAATTTAGAATGATGGAAATTAAGCTTATACCAATGCTTATGTGTCTTAAATTTCTCTCGTTTTTATTATTACTTAGCATAAAAAAAATGAAAAAAAAATTTAAAATTTCATTTATGGTCAGTGATGGTTCTAACATTGTTGATTTAATTTCCGACTTAATTCGCACGTACTTATACATCAATTACCATGCATATGCAAACATTTTGATTAAAAATATCAGGACAACCGCTGCATACCTCGTTTCAATAGATGCTTTCCAAAAGATGCGAAATGCGCTTGATAATTTTGTTATTACCCAGTCGGCAAATGTCAAGTGTGCTTTTTGTATTGTGTTCCACAAGTGGATGCACATTGAAATTTGGTGATCATTCACTTAAGCTTAAATATTATCACATATTTTGACACTAGTACTGATGAGGGAGCAAAGGTCAAATATCGGAATTGAAACTACATAACAATACATAACATTCATATGTTCCAACCCTCTATTACCTCTGTGACTTCATGGCCTCTGCTGTTTGTTAACAGCCTCAATTCTTCAGTTACATTTTTTTTTTATTTATGACCCGCAAAAAATCAACCAGCAGCTTTAAAGTTTAGTTTTTTAAGCATGTGACCAGCGACCTTGGCCTCCAGTAGTGTTGTTTAGATATTATAAACATATAAGTTATGTTTTATATGATATGATATATAAATCTATATGTTTTATATGATATTCTATATCTATAGAACGTTTTCTCATGTTGATTTTAATAAATTATTCAAATATTTTACAAGTTATGGTTTTAGTTTAATTCTAGTTAAATAGACCTATGCCTCATTCAGTTTACTTTCTGGATCTTGTCTGTGAGTTTAAGGAAAGATTAACACATTTCAATAGGCGCCCAACTGTGAAACAATCAAGTGGAGCTGTTAATGAAGAACGATGGCGCAAATAATTCAACCGATTTTTTTAGGCCTCTATAATTAATTCCACCTTTTAATGTAAGTTAAAAAGTTATCACTGTTATCATTATGAGTAAGTGAAGGGGACATTTGATACCTTAATGTAGACTAGCTGGTGTTGTTACTTGTGACAAAAGCTTTAGGGAGTACAGCCCCCTTCTTCAGGTGTAAATGAAGCCTGGTAGTAGTTTCCCGGTGGGTGTTACTGGCTCAATGGTCTTGTAATTCCTATTGTTCTTGTAGTCCATGTGTCGTTGGGATCAGAGGATTACTTCTTTGTGTCTGAGCAGAACTTCCTTATCTTGTACGGGTCAATAAGGGTACATTGTGCTTATATTACAGAATGTGCAAGTGTAAACATTAAGAAAAGTAAAATATGTACAAGCATTTTGAATCTAGTGGCCTAATTTTTATAATGGGTGAGGAACCCACCGTCCCTGTTTAGTCCTTCCTGAATGCAGTTGAATTTTTCAATGAATTTCAGCTCCCAAATTCTTCTAAAGTGGGTGTCTTTAAGACTCATATTTTCATGTCGGAGGCTGTGTGTCCATCCTTTGAAAATGGTTTCCGAGTGGTGCATGGGTGTTCTTAGAGTTTATAGTTTGTCTGTGGCCATTTGTTATCATTAATACCATTGCGCTCCTTGTCCACTGCACTCATCTCAATTTTCTTGTCGTGTCACCGCTGCTTTGTGTAGCAGGTTTTTCTGGGTAACACCGTTCGTGGCACAGGGCCGAGAATTAGACAAACGAGATTCGGCCGGTGTCCTTGTGTAATCAGACCAAAGAGAACGGGTGTCGCATGTTTTAAATTTGGAGCAGGATGCATGATGCGATACCACGCTTCCTTTGGTGTGATTACGATTCATTCCTCTGTGCGCACCCTGGTGTTCTTATCCAGGCAATCTAACTACAAAAAGCAGCGGTTACAAAGGAGTTGTGGGACGACTGCAGTGCATTACTGCTACATTAGAAGCAAATATTCAAACTTATTAATATCCCTTTAGTTGAATAGTGCATGTTGTTTATAGCAGAAGCGTTCGAATACGGATTTATCTGGCTTTGATACTGTTATCCACGCGAGGTCATGTAAATAAAAATCAAGGTTTTTTTGTAGCACAACCGCGAGCTCCAGCTGGTGCCTCGGACATAAAACGATGCAGCATACTCAGAATTCGAGCTGGCCGAGATATATACGCCAGAGGATGTGATAAAACTGTCTCCGGAATTATTTGTCTTTCACAAGGTGAATTTTTCTTTTGGTGTCTTGCTATAAAGGCGACCAAGAGGTATTAGAATGCAAACGCTTCGTCGCCGTTCATTGTAATGAAAGATATCTTTATGTAATGTAAGTCTTTTATATACCAACTTGTGTACAGAAAGCAATTTCAGGAAGCATGTGTGTTTAAGAGGCAGAGATTTTGCCGAAGATTGAATTATTATTAAGTATTCTAAACGGTTGTTGGGACTGTTTTATAAGTGTAAGCACATTGCTATATAGTCTGTTTTAAATTGCTTGCTGTCATATTGTGTGCCATAATCTTTATTGAAGAAACAAGCGCCTTTATGGCTCACTGTAAAACTGGTATTAAAGGATAACTTTTAATGGGCCCTGGTTCACAACTAATTCAATAACTTAAATATTCAACAAAATATGTATGAACATACGTTCCAGAAGCAGATCCGGGTTGGGGGGGGTCTTTTTTTTAGCTTTGTCATTAGTCCTCCTGGGTTGGACCCCCTTTTCCAAAATTCTGGATCCGTTTTCAGTGAAACGTCATAAATATTTGTTGATATTACGTTGTCACAACTGAAGCTAAACAAAATACTTCAATAGATGTTGCCAGCATACACAGGATTGGATTATTTTCCAATTGTTGACAGATAATATACAATATCTTTTATTATAGGTACAGCTGTTATAATTGATAATGTCAAACTTTGACTTTCGACTTTACATGGGTACAAAAGCATAACTCTACGGTATAAGGAGTATTTACCTGAGTTTATGCGGCATCTTATTCACGAAAGTTTAATTTTCGCGATAATTTCATTCTCGCATGTATCATGAATTTGAAAACCTCGCGAAGAAAAAGCCAACCAGTGGTGTTGTGGTTTGACTTTTGTCGAATTAAAATAAACATAATTATATTTAAAAGTAATGTCGCGATTTTTGGTTTGTAAGAAACAGGAAAAGCGAGCATTTATTCAATGTTGCTAAATCAAACTTTTATGAGTGTCTGTCAACCATTTACCGTTTGCTTTTAAGATTTATACTTAATATTCTATATAGTCTATATATGAATAAAGAAGAGTATTATCTTTGTGTCCACTTTGAACATATTTTCTTACAAAAAAGGCATGTTCAATAACTGATGGGTTTTTACTGTTGGATAATTTGAAATGTTACCGTGGCAGTTATATAGGGTATCAAATTAAGCTTAGCTTAAAGCTTCATTATATATTATATATATATATAATAACATTTATATAAAATATTATGAAATAGTGTATGTAAGTTTCTATATGAAATCACTCAAATTCAACATTGAAAGCGGGAAATTGTGAAAATTGTATATGGCGAATATGAATGCTACGACATAAATGTTTGCTGATATTTCAGACTGCAAAGACTGTAGTAATTGTTATCCGGTCCCCGCCCACGCTGCCTGTCTGAAACTCATGCACCAGAAAACAACATGGTACAGGTCGGTCCGCGTCTGCCAGGACCAGGGGGACCAGCTTTTAGGAAATAATATAAACATAGAAACACTTAATATCTCAGCTGCCGAACAGAAAGATTACTGGATCGGTCTGGTGAAGGGAGGATGGGTTATCAATTCTGCATACAAAGGTAACGAGTCTCATATCAGAGATCCATATGAATACTGAGGAGCAAAAAGCTGATGTAGGTTGTGTGTGTCTGTGTGTGTGTGTCTAACTATTTAACCTGATAAAGTGATAAACCTTATTCTTGGGCAACATACAAGTATTTCGATACCACCAAAAAAACGTTTGTAACATGGTCATTATTTAAGCGGATACTGGTTGGTTGCATGGGCAATAGATACTAGTTTTCTGCAGACCTAAGCTACGGTCACAAAAATGTGTACGAAGGATGGGTTCGTACGATTCTCCCAGTTCCTATGAAACCTAGAGTTCGCAGGTAACTTTTAGAGATGGGGAAAAAGCAACTTGAGGTATTCATAGGAAAATAAGATCATTTTTGTTCTTCCTAAGGGTGCCTCGGGATCTTCCTACGGCATACTTACAGCCAGCTTACGACAATATTTAATTTAAGATTCTGTAATGGTGTTCTGACCCCAAATAATCTACGAACATCTTACGTAGTTCTTACGGTATTCATAAGATATTCTAACGGCTGACGTATGACGTTGGTGTTTTCATGAGGCGTTCATAGGAAATCTTGGAAAAGACCATCGACCTGGCCACGAACTTACGAACGGTCTACGAACGCTGATTCAAGATATGGTCCAAAAACCGTTCACAGGGCGTTCACAGGTGTTCGTAAGGTAAACGTGACAGTGGCTTAGGAAACCCGTTGTCTCCAAATAGGAATATTGCTACTCTTGTAAAGGGACATTCCATATGTAGGATCTTTGTAGTTGAATATAAACTTAAGTGTTTTCTTTGTTGACTGTTTCATAAAATAGTTATATCAATGCCATGTTAACAAACCAATATTTTTAAACTGTCACAGAAACAAGTTTTATGGGTTGAACTGTGCATCTGTGTTGGTAATCCATCTTGATGTTACTGGTTGTTGCAGCGCGTGGGTTTCTGAAGTGGGGAAGAGCTCTGAAAGATCTTGGGGAAAGCAGCGGAAAGAACTGTGCATTAATGACAAAAACCGCAGACTCCTGGAAGCTGCAGCCGGCAAGCTGTACATCTAATTCTACATTTATGTGTGTCAGTGGTAGGTATAGAGGTGTGCTTTCATTCCGGGTCGTGTGTGTGCGTTTGTGTGTACGCGTCTGCTAATCCTGTTCAGGCGCACGAAAATATCTTATGTGACATAGTCTTTGCCTTCAACGGCGAACTTCCTATTGTTGACTACTACGCCGATGAGGAGGGTGTTAAAACTAATCTCCAAAGTACGAGAGTCCCAAAAATTGTATTTTCGATGTATGTTTGTTAACGCACAATCTCCAAAAACGTGTGCTATTGTAGCCATGACAACTCGACTCAGTAGGCAATGGTAATTAGATTGGTTAGTCTACTTGAGTCGTGATATAAGCAATATCGAGGAATGCATTGCAGTTGTCTTCCATTATATGCGTTCGTATTGTGGTAAACAACCTCTAATCTCAATATAATGCTACGACTGATGAATTAACACAAGAAAATACATTGGAACTCACAACACAAACTGAAGCTCCGTCTCTATGGTAACGAGTCATTTTCTGTATCGCGTGCAAGTTGGCTTCGAATTTATACACAGATTTCTATAAGTCTGAACCTCGGCTTTTATAATACAGAGAAGCGTGACCGGCCTTGGCATATGAATCCGTTGTTCCTGGGTTTGACGGTAGGGGGCATTGTCGCACTCGAGGCTGTTTTCTTTGTTGTCATATTTGTATGCGTCTGCCGATGGAAGAAAAAAAGGTAACTGACTAAATGTGCAAATTATTTCTAATTACTTATTCTTTTTAGCTTTGAGTGTACCGTATATATCGGTTCATATATACAGATTTTATAAAGCTATTTCTTTATATGCATATATATATATATATATATATATATATATATATATATATATATATATATATAACTTCACTTGATTGACTTTGTAGGGCAAGTAGAACAAACGCCGGCTCAGGCCAGTACTTAGAGCCGGTAGGGGGCGCTGTTGATCATGGACGCCGTTTTGACAGTGAGGTACCACACTCAGCGACCCTTCCTTCCTCTTTTATCGATTCCCCCAGCTGTAACCTGGGTGCTCATAGTGCTAGTCAACCAAATATTCTCTCAAGGTATGATCTCACGCTCGAAACCGACGACAACAGCGCGCATGCGCAATCTAGTGGTACATGGGCTGGCGTGGGCTCGGCAAGGTATCATGCCGACGATTCTCAGTTGACCTTGCCCACGCGAATGCCAGGTGCAAGTGCACCCTATACATCTCCGACGAATCCTATTCTTCTCCCAGTCCCAAAAAATATTAGAAATACCGATAGTCCACCAGCAGGTGTCCATGAACGTCCAGTGGCAGCAAAAAGGTTCGCTAGGGCTAATGAAGACGGGGTGTACGAAAACGTCATGATGCCGTCAACATATGGCGGAGAATCCAGGATCCTCAAACCCGTAGCGCCTCCGCGCCAACCACGACCGCCACGCCGTCCTTCACGAGAGAAAGGAACGCACCACCGCACTAGCGTCAGACAAAGTTTTGTTGACAAAGTCCATGTGGTCTGGAATTTTATACAAGGTTATTAACAGATAATACCTAGTGAAAACTCAATATTACGAACACCAACGGGACCTTAGTAAAGGGGTCGCATTTTTATAAGTAGGCTTCTAAGAGAGGTCTGACATAAGGAGCAACAACGAATTAGGACCATGAAAAAGTGGTCATTATTCTGAAATTGTCGCTTAACCGTGGTGACAGTGAGACGAGGTTTTAGCTGTACAGCTATTAAAGCGAGGGCTCTTTGTTTTGCATAGAGAAAGGTTCACTGAATAATCGTATTGTGGTCGAGTCATATTCAACCAGAGAAAAACTCTTTGTTTGGACCGATCAATTTTGTCTAAAGCAAATTTTGTGTCGCTTTCCGTGAGAAGATACGAGTGACCCAGCGAGCTTACAAAATATATACAAAAAAAACCGCATGGACCAAGTAAATAAATTCTAACTGTTAGAACATTTACTGGAACAACCAGTATGGGGAAATTCATCCATTACTGCAAAATGTTGGTCACTACAACGTGACAGACGTTAACAGATTTAGTGCACAGTTCCCTGTGAATATGTTAAAGGGTGAATATTAAGATTAACCAGAATAAACTCTAATTAGGCAAAATTGAAGTGCATGAAAAGCAGTATTTGACTAAGTTGAGCTGAGAAAACAATCTTAGGGTAATGCCAACCCATCTCACATAAATATATATATATATATATATATATATATACTATAGTATACATTATTATGGTAGATGAAAAATTAAGTTAATAATTCTAAATAATCCTGAAACTCATAAAGACTATAGTGCTGTTAATCTTAGAGGTCCGTGGCAAACTCCCTCGAAAGGTTACTTTCCCTCAAACCTAATCTAACATAATTTTTGCATAATTATCTATTGATATTGGACGTTTTCGTTGTCCAGTCAACCACTTTATGAGGATAGGTTGCGCTTTTTACAAAATAAAAATTTCTTTAATGTAATAAGGGGAGCGTCCATGGAACAAGTCATCATTAAAGAAATCATGTTTATATTTCTTGGAATAAATTTGCTCTGACTATTTGAAGAAATACTGAACAGCATTAAGTCTAAAATTTACACCATAAACACTTGACCTGAAAATTCGTCTAGTTACAATTTGCAGCGGCTATAATCTATAGAAGGAAAACAGAGTAGCAACTATATAGTGTACACTTTTGTACTAATTTGTAATTGCTTATTTTTAATTATTGTATTGTGTATTATTTGGTATATTTTATACTTCACTCATTATTTGTGGGAACAAAGCTGGGACTCGATCCATACGCCTTTGGGTATTAATTGGGTCAGTGTCCCGTCTCCCTATGGATACAACGGTCCCGAGAGTACCTGCATATAGATATAGTAACTGGTGTGATATATGTGAAACAATTTCCCTTGGCGTTTGGACAGGACGTTCAGTTTATGAAAATAATCTAATATTCGGTTAACTGCTGTACCCTTAAGGTTTATCACCGACGTGATCTTGGTAGAATTGTATTCTGCTCATGAGCCTATATGTACACCAGGTGTGTAGGACTCGAGTCCGAATATGGACTCTGAGACCGGACTCGAGTTCACTATTTTAGGGACTCGGAATTGAACTCGAAGGTCTTGGAACCTGATCTGCTCAGGTTTGGCGTTAAGGACTCGAGAAGTCAGGTGGAGTCCATCCCGAATCCCGGAGGAAAAAGTTCTGTCACATGCTATGAAGACTTACAACCAACATACTATAAGGCCTTTAGAAAAGACTATATTTGCGAAGCTGTAGTTCGGCACCAGGGGCTAAACAGAAGTAAAACATAAAGTAAAATATCATGTGTAATTTAACATTGAATACATATAATTTCAAATTTTTATTAAATTTGTTTATTTTCAAACGGATTTTTAAATGGACTTGGACTTGGTTCCAAGTAACTCGTAGACTTGGACTCGAACCTCGAGGACACAGACTTGGACTCGTGGAGCCTGAACTCGGACTTGCTCTCACACTCGTATGTACCTCGTATGTAAAACATGTCTGTATATTAATAAATTTGAACATCCTATAGTTCTAATGTTTATACCATTTACGCCCTCCTCAGTATCAGGCTGAAAGCTGTAGTCTGTCATTCATAACAAGAGCCCCAGGGGTCGCACATTCACTCTGTGCACAACTGTGCATGATAATAATGAGTAACAATAAAAATAAATGCAGAGAAACTGCAAAAAAAAACAAAAAAACAGTAAGCTGTAGTCCAGAGAAGTAAGAGCTACCTATAGCTTAAATGTGCTTTCCATGCAGAAAAAAAATAAACATACGATTTTAGCTCACAGGAAACAGGTCAATATTAGTGCACCACCTGTAGTTTAAGCACTCATCTAAGTCTTATGATCAATATGTACTAATGGGCAATACAACAGAAGCAATCACGGAAATCAAACACTGCAGTGAGGAAAGAAGTGGAAAAGTAAGTCAACTAAGGTGGCATTACATAAAGCTTACACGAGTCACAATATCAATATGCCCTAAAAATCTGGTGCTCATAGCCCCATCAATTCCTATGATATTTAGTAGCAGACAATACATATACATTTGGAATCGTCAACATTTGTGATCAGGTAAATTCAAAAGTTCTGAAATGAAAAAGCATTTTAAAGTAATTTAACTCAATTCACACTCATTCAGCTAGTATTATTATTAAAAAAAAAAGAATTAAAATGGACGATGGCTTTCGCTCAATAACTCGGAAAATATAGGTCACATTTCCCTACTTTTAATTTTCGAGAAAGGACCTATTTGGGTAAGTTATCATGTGAAATTTAAATTTCCTTTGACTTCTGCCTTCTTAACGATTTTTGGCTTTTGAAATGTTCGTTCTGTAATATAATTCCCAGTAGCCGTGACAAACACGACTCAGTTAGGGCCCCCTACTGAGTCGTGACACAAGCCAAATTTAGAACCGCCCTGCAAGTCCACGCCACGCTTTATAACCGTATCTCCGCATACAGTCAGCAGGCAGACCGCAGCCAGAAATCTCCCGTACATGCAGAACAATATACGAATATATTGGGTTATAACGGAATAGTTCACATACATGGTAGGTGTCGTTGGAGAGATAAGAAACTTATAAAAAGGTCATGTGAGTTTATTTGAAGTGACACGATTCTTGTAAGCAATGAGGCGTTGTCAAAAATGACGAAAATATTTGCATCCTCATGGGGCCTTATAATGCGATCCTCAGTTAGATGTCCAGGCACTCCGGCACGCCAGTAATCTGGCCATAATTTCAGAGGTCCGATCTGGCGCTAAATTCCCAGTTGCCTACTTTTTGTGTTCAACAGAGATCCTACCTGGTCCAGCTTATGACGTTTAAAGTTCCTATGTGTTTCGGTTACGATTTGTTCCCTGTTAGCAGACTGATGGGTAGATTCTGGAGAACTTAGGTCATAATAAACTATTTTTCCTCTTTAGAAGTTTTAAGGAGAACTTATAAGATAGAGAGGATTATACAACATGATTTGGAAAAAGGCACAGAAGAACTGAGAAATTTGATACTCTATATAGCAAATAAAACATACATTAAAACTGTAAAGCCTAGTGTATCAGTAAATGACCAACCACTATGGTGGAATCAGGAGTGTACAGAATTAAAGAGGAGAAAATACAATGCATTAAATGAATATAGACAAACAAATAATATGACAGACCTTGAAAATTATAAACAGTTAAAATCAGAATTTAAAATCTTGTGTAAAAAGTTAAAGAAGGAAAAAGCAAATTCAACTGTAACTGAATTAATGGCATGCAACTCTACAAATGAAATTTTCAGAAAGATTAAATCTGTAAAAAGGACACAGATTAAAAATAATATTTCTGGGGAGGAGTGGTTAATCTATTTTGAAAAACTATTGAATGATAATATGAACCCTGTAAATCCAGGATTTAAGAATCATATAAATAATTATCAGTTTAATGAAGATGTCTCCAATATAAATATGGACGATGAAATGAATTTTTATATAAGCAAAGAAGAATTAGTAAAACAGTTAAAACTTATGCAAAATGGCAAGACACCTGGACCAGATGGTATATATATCAGTAGAACTTTTGAAAGACAATAACTTCTGGTCATTTCCCAACTGAATGGTCCAAAGCAATTTTGTTCCCATTACACAAGAAGGGCTCTTCTTTAGACCTAAATAATTATAGAGGTATCTCACTTTTAAATACTATAGGTAAATTATTTACTAAAGTTCTTAACGAGAGATTAATTACATGGGCAGATAAACACAATAAATTCATAGAAGAGCAAGCTGGATATAGAAGAAATTATAGCACAATTGATAATATGTATACCCTCATGGCACTTGTTGAAATATACTTATCAAGGAAAAAAGGACGATTTTATGCAATTTTATAGATGACTTATTATTCTATATACTTCATAAATATGGCATTAGAGGAAAAAATATTTAATATCCTCAAGTCAATGTACTCGAAATTACAGTCTTGTGTCTCAATAAATGAAGGAATAACTAGTTATTTTAAATGCAATGTTGGCACAAGACAAGGATGTATGATCAGTCCTTTACTTTTTACTTTTTTCATGAACGAATTTTATTTTACTTTACATTCTGAGGAAGACAGTATAAATATAGGTCCAGAATCATCTTATCTTTCAATGCTGATGTTTGCTGATGATGTGGTCTGCTTTGCAGACACAGCAGGCAGATTACAATCCAAGATTAATAAATTAGAAGTATTTTGTAATAATTATGGAATGAAAGTCAATGTCGAAAAAACTAAAATAGTTGTGTTTAGAAATGGGGGAACTTTGAGAAAATATGAAAAATGGTTTTATAAAGGTAAACGCTTAGAAGTTGTCAATAATTATAAATACCTGGGAGGCACATTTACAAGTTTACTAAATTGGTCCAAAATGAAGCAGAATCTAATTTGTCAAGCAAACAAAGCTTTAATAATAATCAAACAATTTATCTCAAAATACAAGCAACTGTCTATTTGTAAATCCTTCTTTCTTTTTGATAGGATGGTCCTTCCAATTCTGTGCTATGGTAGTGAACTATGGGGTTTTGAAACATGTGACAATATTGAAAGTGTACATACCAAGTTCTGTAAATATATTCTCCAGGTTAATATGAATACACCAGTTGCTGCAGTACTAGGAGAATGTGGGCGGTTGCCCTTGAAGATTCATTATATAATAAGAGCTATAACTTATTGGACTAAATTGATAAATATGACAAATAATAGATTACCAAAGCAATTGTATAATAAATTATATCGCTTAGATGAAGCAGGAAAACAGAACTGGGTAACTAATATAAAGAAAATATTATTTTCGCAAGGATTTGGCTATGTTTGGATTGAACAAGATGTAAGGGATGTTAAATTATTTATCTCAGTATTGAAACAGAGATTAAATGATTCTTTATTGCAGGATTAGACGAGTAGTATATCTAAAAATCGTCGATTAAACACATACTCAACTTTTAAATTAACTTTAAGCACTGAAAAATATTTAACAGTTCTACAGAATGTTAACTATAGGGAAAGTCTTTCAAGACTAAGATGTTCATCACATAATTTAGAAGTAGAAAAAGGAAGGCATAGTAGTACTCCATGGGATGAAAGGTTTTGTAAATATTGTTTAAGATATGGGGAAGCTGTTGTGGAAGATGAGCATCATTTTATCATGAAATGCCCATTGTATACAGACTTGAGAATCAGGTATATTGATGATTTAAGTACATTTACATCTCTGATGGCAGATAATAATGCCCATACAATAAAACAATTAGCAACCTATGTACACTATGCCTTTATTAGGAGAGCTGATGAATTGAAAGCTATCATCTAAGTAATCTATTTATTTCACTCACTTATTCATCTGCCAATTAAGAAATAGATAAACTGTTTTCCATATATGCATTGTACTACTGCTTGTTTTATATGTTCACTTATTTATTATTATTATTATTATAATTGGTATTATTATTGTTATTATTCATGACCTCTAAATGAAGTGAAACATGTGATTACAAAATTTCTGCTTGTGTTTAGATATTGCAAACATGGGTTTTTTATAGTTACATTTTCATACAAGATTGTGTTTTAATGCATGTTTTGTTAGTTCATGTTATGCAGTTACATTTTGTTATTATTGAATTTTTATGATTCTTAACACATGCTCTTTGTGGAACCATGGGCCTGAGGCCTTTTATTTCAGAATACATTTCTATTCATTCATTCATTCAAACTATTTTTCCTCTAAGAGAACATATCAGGACCCATCAGCATATAAGCCTCAACATCAAGAGCCTTAATTACGCCTAAGGTTTGTGCCTAGTTAACGGACGACCGGATGTGCGGGCGGACAAAGTTTGGTCAATATAGCTCGAATGACGGTCAGTTAGCTGAGCTAAAAAATGCAGATGAGGCCACCAGTCTTCAGCAAACTGAGAATACTAATAATGATTAATGAACGAAAAAGTGATATGACTGCTGTAATTTGACGTTTATAAAATAAATGCTTGAAAAATATAAAACTGGAAATAAGACGTAAACACTTGAAAAAAATAAAATAAAATACTGGCGGCGCAAACAGCCTTCACAAAAGAAACTGTCCATGATCAATATGTACTACAAGAACCATGGCAATCAATGCGATAGTTATTGAGAAAATGGGGCTTTTGTGCCATTTTTTCTGGTGGGGGGGGGGGGTACAAATCTGCCTTATAACTCGGTGGATTTACGTCCCAGGGACCTAATTTCAGGAGTCATAGGAAATTATTTTAGGACCTCCCTGGATTTTAAGTTAGAAGATTCTAGGTCCTTCGGTTTCGATTTGTGCCCTGTGAACGGACGAACTGACCGACAGACGAAAGGAGGACAAGGAGTGATCGATATATCTCAGACTTTCAATCAGCTTAGATAAAACGGGTCGTTATACATCCTAATGTGGACCAACATCGTCTATGATTCCAATATTTCCATATGTTTTCGGCGAATTTTAATAACACAGTGTTGAAGGGATGCCCAAAGAGTACTACTTTCGGAGGCGAATCCAACAAGCCCTTTTTTAATATGAGGATAATTTAAGGCATTGGCGGAGGTATGTACGCTCTGTGATTGCTTTCTTTCTATTATTATTGGTCTTTATGCTTATATAGACTTTTACTAAACAAAACCTCAAATCATGTATAATATTAATTCTAACCCCATAAACTGTGGCACTGTCTAGTTCAGCCATTTGGGCAAGCGCGATTTTAAATCTTAAATTAATAATAAAAAAAAGTTCATAACTTTCTTTGAAATATTAGTATAGTGCATGGAATATGGTATATATTCAGGTATAAGTTATCTGTGTAAATAATATGTAAAGTTTTGTTATGTTTACAAACTCAAAATGTCAGGTTCCCCTTTCCTCATTCATGTAATAATACTTGATGAATGCGTGAAATTAAAAAAAAAAAAAAAAACAAAAAACAAAAAAAAAAGGAAAATGTATTGATAGTATATGACGTGGTATTGGACTGTAAAAGTAAACCCATTTTATCGCAATAGAGTAATAATTTGCTGCCATCTGGCGGAGAATAGGAAAACAAATATGCACCCAAGCCATTGTTTATGAGTGATATCATGGAGGTATAATTAGAGCTCTAATTATACCTCCATGGTGATATGGGTGATAAGTGATATATTGTAAAGATATATTGTAATAGGTATATTGAGTTTCTATTAATGGTACAAACAAGGTCTTAAATAATACGTTTAGGAGATAACGTCAGATAAATTACAAATATGTAAGTCAATTGCATATTCAGGGTTATTTAATGTAATATATAAATATATATATATATATATATATATATATATATATATATATATATATATGTATATATATATGCCCCATTTAAAGAGGATTTTTCAATATTGAAGCTTGGCTTTTCAAACCCCGCCGTTAGCTTGACATTCTAGCCACATTTTTTTCTTCAGTGTTAAATATATATATATATATATATATATATATATATATATATATATATATAATATATTGTGTGTATATATATGAATATATATTCATACTTTACTGCAAGCATTGGAACCTACTTAGGATGATATGAATATATATATATATATATATATATATATATATATATATATATTTATATATATATATACTTTCTGATAAATAATACGATATGATATAATTTAATATAATATAATGTATCAAAATATATTTGAAATTTTATAAAAACAAATTGGGTGTCGAAATACGGACATTTAAAAGAATCAGGTAAACTGATAAAAATATTATTAAAGAAAGATCACGTATTCTTACAAGGGATTATGTCCCTAGTGCACGTTGTGAAAATAAAAAAAAAAAAACATCGAGCACAGATATGAAATCCCCAATGCAAAACCAAAATCCCTTAGGCCAAAACAAATTAAAGGTATGGTTCTCAGGCACAGCCCGCATCAATTTTAAACCCCCGCATCAAAAATTTTTATTTTGATTTTCAATAAAATCTTTCTAATTTTGAGCTGCTGCAGCTCCGACATTTCTTTCAAGAAGATAAAACTAACAGTTTCTTTTGTTTTGGAGTGCGTTTACTAATTTAGTAAAATAAAACTGTAATGTTCATACTTTTCCCTTATCATTTGACATTTTTGTCGAAACAAACCAAAAAATTTAAAATAAAAAAAAAAGCGCCCACCCGCATTGATTTCTGAAAACAAAAGTGCCTGAGAACCATACCTTTTTTTTATTTAAGCCTTATACTTTACGTCGAAGGTTCGTCAACACAATATTTCAAGCTTGAAACCTTCGATGATGTGTTTTTTCCCTTACACCGGAAATTGCCAACAGGTCGTTTATCGCCCAACCCAAAATGTCAAATTAGTCCGGGCTGGCTGTCATCGCATCTACATAGGGGCTGTGAGTATGTAATATACTGTTATTATAGTTAACGTTATCTCTGACAATTTACTTGACATATAATACAGTCACTGGACCATTGATTCATGCCTGTTCACGGACCAGGGATGTTTTTTTTTTCGTCCTCCCCTTTTGAGGAGTCGTGATGTCAGTGTTGACGGGAAGTAAATTCATACAAATTAAGGTACGAATATAGAATACCTCAGGCACCTGAACCGGCCAACATAACTGGCCCACCCTGTCTATTGCAAGAGATGTATGTATTTAGTAACACATACCGTCACTAATAACTGTCTATTTGTCCATTCCTCCTAAGTTTTCTATAGGCAGTATACACTAATACAGCCTCGGATATACAGCACAATATATCATATAGGGGCCCGAATGTACAATCAGTACCTACATGGGGCCATCGTCAAGACACAACTAATGTAGGAAGAACTGTTCCACAGATAACATATAATGTCAGCACATCTTAAGAAATCCTAATGGTGTACTTACTTGCAATATTATTTACTCTACATTATCTGATTTAAACTCAAATATCCCTTCATCAGCTAACGATAGGGAGCTCCCAGTAGAATCCGCCATGTTTCAATATGCAGGGTTTATTACGGTAACCCAGTTCTCACCTACCGTAAAGTATAGGAGTCAAACATGGGGGCTCCCTTGGGGTTTACACCCTAAACATTCTCAAACACATCACGTGTTAATTATACCATTCCTACCATTGATAAAATACGTTTACACCCTAAACATTCTCAAACACATCAAGTATTAATTATACAATTCCTACCATTTATAAAATACTTCAGAGGGGGTGTGGGGGTCTCCCCCCAATTAATTATCTTCTGTCTTTAGCGGTTATAAAATATCATATTGAAGTATAATGTACATCGGTCTTTTTAGAAAAGTGCTTACCTCTTTTTATATACCACCCTTATCTTCTCCTTCGACCAATCTTTACGGAACGGAACATATCAACATATATCTATGTTTTACTGGCAGAATTGACAAGTGCTGGTGCCGCACTTGCCATTGTATATTTTGCTGGCTGCATCTAGGAAATTCTTGAAAATATTGCGTCCACTGTATTTAAGTTTCCATATGTGAACGGCGAGGTATCCTGGCAAATGGTTTGATTTTACACCAAATCGGGGCATATGTGCCTCATGTTTAGCTTTCTGCCACTGTCCCTCTATGGTGTTTGTATGTACTCCTGTGACAGGATCTTTAAAATTCTTAGAATGATTAACTGTCCCATGTTGATATCCTAAATCCGACAAACAATCATAGCTCTTCCAACAATCTGAAAAGATGATGGATCCCACCTCGATGTGTTTCTGAATGATCGGGATCAAAGTCTCTTTACTCCTGTCTGGTACTACCACCTTAAACATTTTGGTTTTATCATCCCTTTCCCTTCCGCCAAAAACCCACCCACCTTTAACACTGTGACCCCGATTGTACTTTCGCTTAGCAAACTTTGCTTCGTCTATTTGAACGATCACATCCAGTCCTCCTATCTTATTACCATTCTCTGTTTCTCGTATCAGTGTTTCTTCACAAATTTCCCTACAGAAACAGCTCCAGTCCACTACAGTTTTGTTGCTACATTCTAGTTCATGGGTTATATGCAGCTGAGATGATCCCATGCACCATAAGTATGTCATCTCTGTTATCTCCTCCAAAGTCATATTTGACAAAGCAAACCAACTACCATGTCTGATTGACAACTTTATATCATGCGTTGGGTTTCTTTTCTGGCAACGCCATCTGACCAGATCACTTGTTTGAGCACTTGTTGCTGACACTAATTTCATTTCTGATTTACATTTATGACAAGTACGATTCTGTTTGATAATATTATTTTCCATTAACCAATGGATTGTCCCTTCTTTATTTTTTAATATGTCTCTTGTCAGTTTTTTCCACGTGATATCTACATCACTGGTCGTTGTTTCTTTTCTGTTGTAGCTACCCGACGCAAACGTCGTCATTTTTCCACTGCTAACTTCATCCTTTGTATTACAACATTTGTGTGTGGCACCATCATTACAACATAGTGTTACTTGAATAGATGAATCTTTATTTTTTGGGTCTGTCATATTACTTATAGAGGGATCTGTAGATCTAGAATCACATCTTGTAGTGTGACTAACCTCGCCTGACAACTGCTCAGTCTGCGTATTTCCAACTCCCGATGGAGCCTCCTTCCGATGAACTTTAACCTTCTTTTTTCTGATTGATGATTCCACTTTACTTCCATTTTTCTGCTTTAAGGTCTCCATATTTTTTTTTCAACTGCTTCTAGCCCTCTCTTTGGACACAGTAGAACTCGAACGGAAGGTCTGTGGCGACTCAAAAGGACTGTCGTCCGACCACACCGTGCGGTTGCTAATGACGCTAATGGTTGTCAAACTTCTATTCATTACGGTTTTATTTTAATTAGCGCCATCAGGTGGCGCGCTTACTTTACTTTGACCCAGGTTTAAATATCCCCAAAATCCGACGACCTTCACATCGTCTTGTATGGTGTAATGGCATTAGTGTTCGACTACCGACCCGTGCTGCGCAGGATCGAATCCCGCTGAGATCATCTGATGATATTTCATGTGTTCATTATGTTATATATGTACTAACCAAATATATATAATAATCAACATCTCTTCAATTGTCAGGTTATCATAAGACGCCATCAGAGAATAAGGAAGACAAGACAACATAGGGATGTGCAGACTTATTATTATATATATATTCCATATATTAAAAAAAATATATATAATATGAAACCCCCCCCCCCCAAAAAAAAAAAAAAAAACTACACCCAATTTTTTTCTCTATCCCCATCAAATATATCGCCTTCTTTAGTATGTAGGCTATTCCGAAAGGTATCCATTCATATATACCAATGTAGGTACTGATTCTACATTTGCTCCCATATAGGTTTGTCAGTTATCGTCAATCAGGTTTTACTTCACGTATGTACTTTAAAAGACACCATGTCAGAATAAATAATATAATGAATCGTCTCTAATGCGTGGAAAGGTGGAAGTTTGGAAGCAAATATAGATTTAAAAAAAAAATGCTGATATTTTACACTAAGTTTTCTGAGAGCATGTTCAGAAAAGGTCTGACATTCTTGAAAATAAAAATATAAGTTCTTTTCTCCTTCCCTCATCTTTACCTAATATCATACATGATATTAATTTATTTGATTATATAATATGAGAATATAAGTAACTATTAATATTTTATTATTTAAAATCTGAAATTTTGATATTAGATAATTAAATCCTGTTATGTACAAAATTTAAAAACAAGATTGTTTAATACCAAATTTATTATGAAATTGATTTAAATAATATTTTATTTGTTTTGTCAAATTGATGTAAATTTTAAATCACTCTCCATATTCCTAAATTATCCTATACTTGTTTTGCTGCAATGAAGAAGGGCATGCCTGAAGAATAAAAGCCATGCATGCTACCAATATTGTCAAGTTTACCACCTCTCTGTTCACTCTCAAGATATATGTGATGGAATAAAACATGGCATCACATCCAAATGAACATATACACCCGAGAAGATGGGGTACTTTTGTCTCCAGTTTGGATCTGTCCAGAATCTTGACGTAAACAGTATTTTTGTTGGATATATTTATAAGGATTGGGAAACAGGACACAGCCCTACATAAATTCCTCTCCTGATACATATATAAAGGTATCAGCTTTGATACTAAATAATAATATGCAATAATGAATAATTCCTCTGGAGACAATTTTTAGTTACACTGAAAATCTTTATTTGTTGACTATGAAAACGAAGATTAAATCTAAATGGAAGTATGTACTGTAAATAAATTTATGTGAAATATATATGAAAATAATATAAATGACAGACACAGTATAAGAAAATTGTGTAGGTAACTGGATGATATAGTTGCTTTTAATATTATTTAAACGTGATTGGAGTGCTAGTTTATAGCACTCGTGGCTGCGCAAGGTCTAGAATCCTCCCATCAGTTTAAGTTCATGTAATAGTAATAGTAAAAGTAATAGATACCCCAGTAATAGTAATAGTAATAGTAATAGTAATAGAAGATAAAATGTGGTAATAGTAATAGTAAAAGTAATATCAGAAATTGAAAGTAATAGTAATAGTAATAGTAATAGAACAACTGTAATAGACCCCATGTCTGAATTATACATAAGGATTTAATCTTTAAAAATCTGAAATTTCAAAGGAATTGATTGAAAAGAGTAGCTTTTATTCAAGTTTTCATACACTGTGTCAAGTGTTGTTTACATCTAGCCCACCTAGTAACACAGCCTTCACTTGCATTATGTAACCCACCCCAGGCAGCTTGCCTTGGCCCAGCTTGGCCACTACCAGCAGGCTTCCACTCTGCCCTGCACTGCCCCCCCCCCCCCCCCCCCCCCGATGGTGCATTAACTAGATGAATGTTATAATTTTCTGTATTTTCTTTTATTCTTGGCTATGCTACATTTTAGATTTTGAATTGTACCACCAGGGTTACAATGATCAAAGTGCACATTTAATTGTGTCCACAAAGTGGTGTATTGCTATGAAAATGTGGATGTTTATCAGATAAAATAAATTCTTACTTCAGAAGAGTAAAAACTTCACCAGATGTGAAATTGACTATTAATTCCAGTAATAAATTATAGCCGAGATAGTAATTAGCACAATGATTTTGTTTGTCCCTCATTCAACCAACAGTGTGTATATTTTATTTGAAAAGATGTTTTTTTTTTTATCAAATTTACTGAATCTTTTATTTTATTTCAGTGAATAAAATTAAGCATGTACTAAAACCTCTAATGTGCAAAACTTTTAAATAGTGATTCAAGGAATAATCTTGTAGATGCCATGTTGTAGTATTATTTTCTTTCAATTTCAGTTTAAACATTTGTGATTTAAAAATAATAAAATATATGTGTATGCATAATATAACCCAATATGAGCTACACTCTGGATAAATAATGATTGCAACTTAGAATTCTAATATTTTAACTTATATTTCAGTTTTTTTAGCTCAGCTGACTGTAAGTCATCTTGAGCTATAGGCGTGGTCCATTGTCCATCCGTCCCTCCGTCGTGCCGTCTGTCTGTCCGTAGATGTGGCACGTTTTGAAACCGTAAGACCTAGGAATCCAAAATTCGGCATAATGTTAGATGTCCCCAAGTTCTCCTACCAAGCCGAAAACTGGGTCTTTGCAACTTCGTTTTTTTTTTAGAAATTAAGGAAAAACCTCAATTTTTTATCAAAAACCTATTTTTACAATTCAGGACTGCCATATATCAAAACCACTCATCTGTTTTTCCTCATATTTACCATAATTATTCCTCTATATAGTTCCTATGTACATGCCAGAAATTATGTCTGTATTGTATAAATTTAAAAAGTTATGGGCCCAAACATAATGCATTGTGTAAAAAATCAGGAAAGATATTTGATCACTTAACACAAAATATGTTAAAGCTATAAACTTTTTTTCCAGTAATATAACTTTAATTAATCAAAATTAAATTGTATACCCAAAATTAGATCAAAATCTTTTAAATTTTTTAAAATATTAACAAAAATAAAAAATTGGTACCTTAAATTTTGCCCAACTTTGACTATGGCACGTTTTTTTCCTGTAAATACTGTGGATTTAATTTTCACAGCATGTTTTTTTAGCATTTTGTCTGTAAACACCAAAAATTTGAAACCAGTTGATCAAAAACTATAGATTTTATTCAAGTTTTCAAGCACCATGTAACATATTGTTTACATCAAGCTAGTGTCATGCAGTTTGCAAGTGCTCAGCTCCCCAGCTTCAGCTCTCAGTTCCTAAAATTTGGCATACAATTAGATGTCTCAAAAATCCCCTACCATGCCAAGAATTTGGTCACTAGGACTTAATACCTTCGAGATAGTAATGAAAAACTTCATTTTTCCATTAAAAACCCATTGTTACACTTCAAGACTGCCTAATATCAAAACAACTTATATATATAATATACATATTTTTCTATACATTCTCTATGCACATGCCAGAAATGATGTCAGTATTGCGTAATTGTTTTAAGTTATGGGCCCAAACATAATGCACTTTGTAAATAATCAAGAAATATATTTACTCCCTTAACAAGAGGATTGATGAAGTTAGAGATTTTTTGTCATGGATTTAACATTATTTGATCAGTATTCAATTGTATACTGAAAATTAGTTCTGAATTTTTCAAATTTTACAAGTTATTAGCAAAAATATAAAATTGATACCTTAAATTTTGCCTAACTTTGACCATGGTATGTTTGTTTTCTGTAAGCACTGTTGATATAATTTTCATATCATGCAGAAATAAGGATTTCAGCTTGTTAATTTTGAAAGTTGAAAGAAATTGGCCAAAAACTGTAGCTTTCATTATAGTTTTTATGATACCATGTCAGCCCCTAGGCCCTATCAAATCCCTCTTCAGTCACTTGTTTGTCCTTAAGTTAACCTCTCAGGCCAATTATGCACGCTTGAGGCAGGGCATATAGTTACTGGCCATAGCTTATGGCTGGCCTCAGTTGTCCAACCCAACTCATCTATTAGTTGTTTAGACCAACAGCATAACAATAAACAATAAATAAATTAATTGACAAATAAATAAATCCATTACAATAAATAAATTTTTATAGGTCTATAATAACAACTTTTAAAAAATCAATAGACAAGGAATTTGATAGTTGATGAGTAACAGGGAATTACCTTGCAATTACTGATGTTTTAATGATTTTCTATGGATGGATGAAAATGTATTCCAAATAACACCATTGAGACATCAATGGTATTTTTCTTTTCAATTTTAATAATAAAAAAAACAAATCAAATTATATTGTTGTATACTATTAGGGATTATGTGAAGGAAATTAATGATAGTCAGATGCAGTTGATAATATTAATCTAAATTTCCAGGTCTTTTCCAAGTGTTTGCACTTGTTAATTTATATTTATTTCAAAATTATAAAAAAAAAATTTAATGTGTCAACATTTTAAAATTTTACTCAGACAAGTACTGAATAAAGATATCAATATGTTTCACTAATGACATTAAGACATGTGGCTGTAACAGCTGTCACAAGTCTATGTAAATAATCATATTACTGGTTCCTATATTTCAGTTAATAAAATTTAACTTGCTCATCTCTAGTTTTCTCCTTGTAAAATTTATAGGGTGTTCTTGTCCTTGGGTTATTTTTTACACATATAATGGTTTCATAGCTTAGATTACTTCAAATTTGTTTTTCTGATACATTTTTTTTAATAAAAAAATTTGAGTATGATAAAAATCAGATCTTAGACAAGTTCTCATGATTTCTGTAATGTTTATAATTGTCATAAGAATCTTGCTATGTCTAGTGTGTAGATTGATGTGAAGGTAGTCCAAAGTGAATATATTTTTTAATATAAATAAAATTCATTAAACCAGGTACTTATGTTCATTATTTAAATTTGTGATATTTGTTATTCTGGATTCTCAAGAACTTTTGTTTGGCTGAAACTGAATAAATACCAGACATGATGAAGTACTTTGCAAATGTATTTGAATGCAAATATGAATATGTACTCCATAATTTCATGCATAAGGATTGGAATACAGGTAATAATGAAAGTATTTGAATACAAATGCATTCATGAATATATTCTATAATATTATTTTAATAATCATTTATTTTCATAATATTATTAAAAAATCTTTGATGAAAAAAAAAACAGATGATACTTTTATCATATTTAATTTAAAATTATATTTGACACAATATTTGTTATTAATTTTTAGCTCAGCTGACTTTTAGTCATGCTGTGCTATAGCGATGGGTCTTTGCTCGTCGTCCTTCCGTCTGTCCGTCTGGCCAGCCGTCCGGCCGTTAGCAGGGCACAAATTGTAACTGTAATGGCTAGATTCATGAACCCTATGCAGTCTTAGAGGTTCTAAAAACATCTCCTTGCAGATCTGAAATAAGGTCACTGTGACCTATATTCAAACAAACCTTTTGATATTTAGGTCTTATGGTCAAAGGTCAATGTCACAGGACCAGCTTCTTGAAAAAAGTTGTGGATGCATTTCAAGTCGGACTTTTTATCCCAAACCTTCCATCTTCTAAGTATGGATCATCAATCAAGAGGGGAAGAACATTATTTATTGTTCGGTCTCAAGGTTAGATGTGAAAGTCGCAGGACCCACTTCTTAGAAAACCATTTTGGACGAACTTTGAGCTAAACCTTTCATCCCAAACCTTCCATCTGTCACATGCAGCCCACCTGCCAACAGGGGAAAAACCATAATTATTTTGAGGTCAAGGTCAGAGGTCAAGGTCACAGGACCAACTTCTTTGAAATGCATCACAGGTCAAGTGGTAAGATTGATGCATCAGTGTTATTAATAAATCAACCAACATCTACCTTGCAACTGATTAGTATATACAGATCACAATCTAAACAGACAGACCTTCTTTCAAATCTTGAAGAGCTTTTAACATTTGTGGACGCTTGTGTATTGGATAATCTCTCACATTTTCTTCAGTGTCAGCAGCTTATGACGGAAAACACAAATGATCATGGAAGTATTATTGATCTTGTGTTTTCAAACTTCCCTAATACATCAACTTCTGCAACAGAGAGTTCCTGGTCTGATCACAAAATCCTGTTTACTGTTGTTCCTAAAAATGTTTTCCAGTTTCACTCAGTTAATTGATATAAGGCCTTCACTTAAGTAGTAATCTAACAGTTCACATATAATGTTATAGTTATGCAATTATTATTATGCTTGCCCTTTGATACCATAGCAGGACAGGTGTTGGGGAAGGCTTTAAATACAGGTCATGCTTGTCAGCTGAGCGTCATGACCCATGAGTCACTTGTTAATAAATAGTTAAACTTTTCAAATAATTCTGCTGAAATGTAGGTAAAGTTTTATGGCCAAGTCAAAACCTGTGTGATAATAGCACACCATTTACACCTGTAAATAATATAAATGACATCAATCCTTTTCCCTGTCTCAAAGGGTATTATCAAAATCTTACATAACTTGAGTTAAACACTGTCAACTCATAATAGAGCTTATATTACCACACAAAACCAGCCTTTGCCTACCTCCTCTTCAAAATCATATTTTGTGATTATATATAACAGCTGAGCGCCGTGACCCATGGTTCCCTTGTTTCCACAATCAATCACAAACGATAATGTTTGCACATTCTTATGGTAACACAAAAAATTGTAACCCTTTTCACAATTGACTTATTTGGGTAAATTTTCAGTTATTTTTTGCTATTGACATAAATTAGCCTTGAAATTTTCAGGTCATCATGGATGCAACTTAATTATTATATTTTTATCTAAGTTGTACTGGTGTGTATTTTGGAGCAATTTAATTGGATAAACATAAGCCAGTCGTTGATTGTGGTAGTGCTATCTTAATTTTACGACAATATTATGAACTTTTTAGTCAAATTTCAGCTCTTGCTTGTTTTTAATACACATTAAGCTTTGATGTGTTTAATCCATCACTGATGTAGCTATATTTTATTAAAAAAATTTAAATTTTATATTTTCAGATTAGGTGTAACTGTGTGTAATTTTGAGCAGAGGAGGGTAACAAGAACATCAAAAATGAGCACAACATCTTCACACTGAGACCTCAAAGAATTCACAACCCTGTTGATACGATATGTGAAGAAAGGGTAAGGGATCGCATGACATTATCTCCTCTGTTTTGCTTGTGAGACAGAAACATCGTTCATCATCAGAAAAACTTCATTTCGTCAACAAATTTTGGTTGATACAGGCTATCAACAAATTGTCAGCACAGCGGTACTGAACTGATTTTTCAGTCAATGAAATTAAAATAGGCTTTATTCTCATCGTATGAAGTACCATGTGCTGCCCCCTACTGATGGTTCCTTGTACCAGTCAGTAAACAATGAATTACACAGCTGCATCAAATTTTGCGATGCACTTAAATTTTGTGGAAGACTTGTCTAACGTATCTCACGTTCATTCACCTCAAGCTCTTGGTAAATTGCGACCTCATTTGTTCGAAAAACTTTCATCTGCAGCAAGTATGGAAAATTCAGCATTGGCCAATACATCAGGCTCTGTACAGCTTGGAAAAGGTTTGCCAAGTGCTTCTAATGGTAATATTAGACCGGGCCTTGGGAAAGAACGTATGTTTTCACGAGAGAAACAGTTTGGCCTAGCCAGTGTCAACTCTCCCCCGGTGACGACTAATTCAACAGGGCCTCTTGAGTTTGATAAACCGTCATCAAGTGCTTCGCTAATGAGTCATGTGATGCCTCCTGAAAAAAGTTGTTTGCTCCCTCTGGATAAGCAAAGCTCCCTGACCACCCTTAGTGATGTAGCCACATCCAATTCTGCCGGGCAGTTGCCGTTAGACAAAGCAATACCTAATGTACCCGTTCCCATGCATGGAAAATTGCGATTATACCCCTACGACAAACAAAACACATCTGGTATGGGATCTTCGAGCCCTACTGATTGCTCCCTTAAGTTGGCACTAGACAGAGATACACCGAGGTCTGCCGTTTCCTACCCATTTCAAATACAAAATGGACAGATAATATACCCGTGTGACATTTGCGACAAACATTACACATCCATGAACGGCCTGGCATACCATAAGCAAGTGCACGCAGGGCTGAAACCTTACATGTGTGATGAATGCCCAAAAACGTTCACCAGTAAAGGGAATCTAACCACACATAAACGGAAACACACAGGAGAGCGCCCGTACACATGCCCCATCTGCGAGAAGAGTTTCACGCAGTCATGCAGTTTGATTGCTCACCGGAGAAAACACACCGGCGAGAAACCGTATGTGTGTTGCTTTTGTGAGAAAAGTTTTTCTTACTTGAGTGGTTTACAGACCCACAGACTTCGTCAGCATACACTAGAGAAGTGCGACTGCAAGAAATGTACAAAGTTGATATATACACAGCGCGATATCATCTCAGAAGGGAATAAACACAAGAAGAGTAAACATGACCTACTGTACTTAGAAGACCCAGATCTATCAAAATGAGGGGAAACTCAGTGGAAAACTGTGGTAAGAGTAACTGTCACACTAACAGTAGTGTTGGAGAATTTTCTAATCTTTACGTTTTAATTTTTTTTCACTTTCATCTAATGATTATGTGGCTTTTTGAAAATGAGTAGCAACAAAGTAACATCAGTTGGAAGATCATTCACAAAAGTTGGCAGAGATATCTTGAAAGACCAAGAGGTAGATCCCAAAAGTACGGAGAAAAATTGCAAAATCCTGGAGGTGAACCACAAAAGTATGGAGGTAAATTACAAATGGCGTTAAATGAATCACGAAAGATGTGTCAGAGTCATTTTGAGATGAAGAAAGACTCCTTGCAGTTATGTAAAACAGTTTAGAGGTAAGTTGCAAAAATATTGTGAAGATTATAATTTGCCTCCCAGAAATAATTCAACGACTAAACAGGTGGAAGACTTGCCAAGATGCCCATTGGTCATGATAGACTCAAAGAAGGACTGTATAATGTCTGGGTGTGCCAGTATCTAGAGATTCTCAAACCTGCTTTCAGAGGCTAAGTACCAATATTCAGCAGTAGATGGCGCTCTTTTGTCATGTCTTTGATTTGTGTTATGAGTGGTGGTTTTATGTACTGTTATTAGGTGTTATAATAATGCCTTTGCTTTGCAACTGTGTTAAACTGACAAGAGCCTTTATATGTTAATTTTATTACGTAGCATATAGATATTTGTATATTGTGAGGTATACAATAATTAACACTCTGGATTATATCATATAGGGAGATATGTAGGTATTTTCAGTTTTGGAGACAGTCTTACTCCTCTTGCACAGAGTGCACAAACAAATATAACATTACAAGTTTAGTTATTTTCATATAAGGAAGGCTCTTTTATTAGTCCTACTAAGCTGAGATGCATTGCTGTCCTGCAAGCTCAATATTAATAACAAACAGGCAGTGGAACCAACCAAGTGACTTGTATAAATACCCTGTATGCATCAAGCAAAACAAAATCAGTTGCTATTAATAGAGCAGTGTTTTTGTGATTGCAGATCAGAATAAAGAATATAACCTGTTACATTCAAGTACATTTGGTTGAACTTATACAGTAGGTGATGAGTTTTGACTAAGTATTGCTTACTTTTTATCCCTTAGCCTTATAGGTTGAAGGGCTATTGTTGTCACCCAAGCTGTCTGTCTATCCGGCATCCATTAACATTTACCTAGTGAGCAGGATATCTCTTAAAAGATTCACCCAACTAGGAATTTTATTTCTTCAGTGTAGACGTATATTAACAATATCTTGGTCAAGTTCGAAGATGGGTGACCTTGACATATTTTGCACGTTTCAGAGCAAATTATGGAAAAAACTTAGAAGCTTATTTCTCAGGAACCACTGGGTGGAAGTTTTGAATCTGGTGTCCATACAATGGGAGTTTCTCCAATATAACCTGTAGATTATCCGTCACTATTTCAAAATATAACAAAATTCTGGTTCTCATTCCCTTGTGTAGCGTAAAAAGGCGCATATAAGTCGAGAAATTTATCCCCCATAAATTCCACGAAAGTTTTGGGGAAAACATTTGGAGGTTCCAGCCACCTGCCATTTCTGAGTGTCAGACGATCTTCATTCCTGCAAAATAATAAAAAACCAGAGTAGTTTGAAAAAGATTTTACCTGATATTACCCCGAAAATTTACCCTCCACTTATATGCGAGGTTGAGTTATAGGTGACTTTTAATGGTATGTATGGCTTTGAGTAGGGGTGTAACAAGGGTTGTAACAATATTGGTGAACTCTCGCTGTATGGATGTGGCAGGGCTGAATTTAATTGAGTAAAATTAAATCAGGCTTATGGGAAAATAAAAGATCTTTGGTTCATGCCATTAAGAAACCATTAAAAAAAATGTGTTCTAAGTAACTGATAATATAAAAGATTGACAGTTTTCAAGCATACTTTATTAAATTGGTTGCATTTTCCTGATAGCTGTGATCAAATATGGTTATGAGTTTAGTTTGTACATGCAAAAAAAAAGTCATCTTATCTGGAGAAATCTTTCATTTCTATCAGAAACACACACAAGAGATGGAAAAAAATAGGAAACAAATATTAAAATGAGAAGGTTAAGCATAAATATTCATAAGGTTTATTACACAATTGTTATGACGGATTTAAATATGTTCATAAGGTTTAATTGCACAAGAGCATATAAATATTCATGAGGTTGATGTAAATGAATAATGATTAATGAATATTTAAGGCTGCTGTACATAAAACTATTGATGCCTTTATAAATAGGAGGTATATGTTAATGAATGTCATGGGTCATATTTTAAAATGAGGTAAAGTGCATGATTCTCATTATTTATGAATATGCCTGAGTTAGAGGTGAATAAATGTCATAATTTTTTAATGAATATTCATGATCCACATGCATGGAGAATCAGATTCAGCAACATACAAAGTATTTAATCGGAAAACATCATGCAGGAGCGGGGGTTATTTTCAAAATAAAACAAGTTGACTTGTATAAAAAATTAATAAACTATAGTGGATTCAAATTTCAGCTATTTGGAATGACATGGATTGTGGTCTTTGCTCATATTCAAGTGTACTGTGGTAAAAGCAGCTGAGAAAAGCAGTATTTGATATTTCATTTCATATAAGCAGTGGTTTCTCATATATATATATATATATATTTAAAAAATTACTGTACACTTATAAATGCAAAGCATTACCATGGAGGTGATATAAATTTTGTCAAATTTTCGAGCAGGGCTCTAGTTTAATAGATCCATGGATTCCTGGATCCTGTACAGAGCTTAAGTTTGGTTTTGATTGGTATTATAATGATGATGATGATGTATTTTAATTTTTCACGAATGTATGCATACTGTGGTTGGTTTCATATTCATGGGGTTGAAATTTTGTGATTTCCCCTTTTCAGTAATTGATGAGGTTTCCATTTTCGCTATCTCATCATATTAAAAAAATTTACACAAACTGTTATTATATATAACGAATGAATTAACTCAAATAATATGTGGACTTAACAGAATATTGCACAAGTTGAAATAAAAATAGGCAGAGTTCTCAGGCACTTTTTTTCCAAAAATCGGTGCACAAGGGCAATTTTTTTACCTTTTTTTGTATGTTTCGATAAAAATGTCATATGAACAGGGAAAAGCATGATAATACCAGAATTGTTTTGCTTATCAGGTAAAAGCACTGCATAACAAAGGAAATATTATCAAAATTGTGTTATTTTATCTTCTTGAAAGAAATGTCTGAACGGCTGGAGCTCAAAATTTGTAAGTTTCTATTGAAAATCAAAATCAAAATTGTTGGTGCAGGGGGTTTAAATTGATGCATGTGGTGCCTGAGAATCTTACCTTATTTTTTTTTTGGTCTTTCAATGTTATGCCTTTCAGCTTGCTTTCTACCGTGGGACCTCTCATTCATAAAAATTTTATTTTTGTGATAATTCCACTTTCAAAAATATTTTGAATTTGAAACCATTGCAATAACAATACAACCACAGTACTCCTGTGGATGGAGACGCATCTTGAAGGTGACAGAGATTACAGTTATGGTAAAAGGTGTGTGACATAGATAAACACATTGTGAGATATGTTCAAATGACAAATATCCAAAATATCTCATATGTTAACATTTTTTTCATCATTACTTTATTTAGTGAGAATTTTCAAGTTGCACATGTATATTTATTGGTAGGTTAAACGGAAAAGCATGGCTTGTTAAAACATTTTTTTGTGTATATGGTACATAAATTATTGGAAGTCTGCTTTGTAAGTGATATTTTATGTAATGGTTTTGTATAATGTTTATATCATCACACTTACCTACATTTGCATCATCTGTACTATTTGACGTGGCTTGGCGCTTATTCTTTCATGTTTCAGGGATGCACTTGTTCATGCTATTCTGTAAAATATAAAAGGATAAGTAATATTACTTTTGCATAATGGCACATTCACATATATGTAAATATAAATGAATTAATAATGAAATAATTTTGTTTGCCATAAGGATTTATTCAAATGATGGCTAAGTTGAATTTATTGTGAAGAAAGATAGGATTAAGAATTTAAGATGCTTCAGCTAAGTATATAAAGATATACTTTTTGTATGACATGCAAGGTGAAGGGAACCTGGGTTGCCATGGAAACCGTAAGCAGACATGGTAATTTGTAAAAACAGCAAACCCTGCTCTCTCCCATACACAATAAAATGTCATAACGTGTGCCAGGGAAGGTCGCGGAATCAAGGTCTGTATATAGGTCGTCATGTCACAGACTTGTTAATATGAAGATGGGCCTAATATGCTATATACATGAACCTTACCTTCTGAAACATATACATATACACACATACACACAGAAAGTAATCAATACCTGTGGTAGTATTTATTCAGAGAGTTTTATAGGTTCTCAAGCTCATTATGAATGTCATTCACGATTTGAACGGAATAGTGCCTTATGGGTAACACCAGTCTGAGTAGGTGTATGGTTGGTATAATTAAAATTAAACTGTGGTTGGTATAATTAAAATTAAACTGTATATGGTAGTTGAGATATGACTGTGGTACAAACTTCATGGCTTATGTAGTTATTTATGTATGGTTTAGCTCAGTCCATTTGAGTGAAGGTTAGATAATAAATCTTATAGGCTAAGTACATATGAATGACAGGCTTTATACACTTATATGTTAAATCTACACAGTAATACCTCAAAATTACGACCACCAACAGAACCATGATAAACTGGTTCATTTTCAAGGTGGTCTTATAAACGAGGTCTTATTTAAGTAGCAAAACAGAATTGGAACCTTGATCAAGTGGTCATTAATTTGAGGTGGTCACTTAACAGAGGTGGTCATTAGAGGTTTTGCTATATATATATAAAGTATATATAGAAAGACCTAACTATATATATATATATTTCAGGGATTTGGTATTTTTCAGTTCCTTATAAAACAGTTTCATAATCCATAATGGATCTGCCATATTATTATTAAGCAGTTAGTAGTGGCCAAGCAGAATAGAAGAAGACACTATTTGCTTTTTCTGTATGTTTGTGGAATGGTGTGTTTATAGGTGGTAATTTTTTATTAAGTTTTCTATTCTTGTACATACAGTGGTTCAAGATTATGGTTCCATCTTTTCCAGAGGATCTTTGGCACCTATTCATATAATGACCATTGCCATAAACATGTTAGGACGTCAAATGTTGGTGTGACATCGCATTGGTTTCATCATGATGTCAGACCTTTAGTTAGACATTGCATTTGTGATACGACATGACAGTGGTTGTATGGCATCACAATGTTTGGGTATGACACAACAGTTAAGTATGACACTACAATGGTGGAAAGATGTCACAGGTGTATTATGACATCACAGTAGGGTCTAACTTTACAGTGGTATAACGTCATAGTTAGGTGTCACACACAGTTTGGTATGACAGAATGAGAGTATGATCTCTGTGTGTAGGGGGGGGGGTACGATTGAGTGCCTGGTTGACATCACAGTAGTTAAATGACGTCACAATGATGAGTAGATAACACAATGGTGATACAACATGAAATGATATTCTAATTGCACATGGTGTAATATCACAATTGTATTATGTCATCACAATGGTATGCAGATGTTCTAGTGGGAATATGGATGAGTCTAGAACATTTTAATTTGGTCTGTAAAATTAGTGAAAAAATGAATACTGTTGTTATATAAATTATTGCTCTGTGGTGATATGATGTGATGTTTATGATAATGATATTGATATATATTGGCACACTGCATATACACACCTGTCGAGTTTGTTGTTACTTTTAAAATCTATGTGATTATGCCTTCAATTGTCATGCTGCACTCTTTGTCCAAACTTTTGCAAATGCCCTGTTGAAAAGGCGAATAAAGCTGTTAAATAAATGGTTCTGATTGAGTGATTATCTTCAAAAGTATATACATGTGTGTATAACTTATAATTTAAGTGTACTTACTACAGTTATGTATAACTTTATTCTGGACTTGGACTTGATCGAGTCCACTTTTTTTATTGACGTAGATCATGGACTCGGACTCGGGGGGGGGGGGGGGGGGGGGGGGTAATGACTCAAAAAAATTAGGCCGAGTCCAACTTGAATCCTGTAGAAAACAAGCAAATTTGTAGAATTAATGTCCCCCACTGTGGGATCTTGTTGTCTTTCATGCTTGATAAGCAACCTAAATTATGACAAGTGGAGAAAATCTTCAGGGCACATGAAAACTTAAACAGATCCACTATGACATGTGGAGACATCTGCAGGCAAACATAAAAACTAAAACACATTGTAAAAAAGGACTTAAACCACTGTGACATGTGGCGACATCTACAGGCGAACATAAAAACTTAAACACATTGAAAAATTCGACCAAAATTTGATAGTTTTTTTTTTTGAGCTGGAGATAATAATTTTTAGCTCAGCTGACTGTAAGTCATCTGAGCTATAGCGATCACTCTTTGTCCGTCGTCTGTCTGTCTGTCCTTCTGTTCGTCTGTCCGTCTGTCTGTCTGTTAACCAAGCACAAATCATAACCACTGGACCTAGAATCTTGTAACTTGAGATTCTGAGAGGTCCATAAAAATCTGCAGGCGAACATAAAAACTTAAACACATTGAAAAAATCGACCAAAATTTGATAGTATTTTTTTTGAGCTGGAGATAATAATTTTTAGCTCAGCTGACTGTAAGTCATCTGAGCTATAGCGATCACTCTTTGTCCGTCGTCTGTCTGTCTGTCCTTCTGTTCGTCTGTCTGTCTGTCTGTCTGTTAACCAAGCACAAATCATAACCACTGGACCTAGAATCTTGTAACTTGAGATTCTGAGAGGTCCATAAAAAATCTCCTTGGAAACCAGAAATGAGGTCTCTGTTACCCATATTCTTCGAGCTATGGGGCCCCAAAGTACACCCCAGAATAGACAAAAATTTCATACAAAAACTTCAATATCTCATTAACTACATCCCTGATGGTCATGATTTTTGGCACACATATTGATCATGAGATGTTCCATCAGTTCATGCAGACTGGTGGCGCCACCTGTATTTTTCGATTTTTTTACGAATAGTTTTCTCTATTTTTGAAATCTCTAAAAATGTGAACATCTGTTAACAGGGCACAAATCATATAGACTGGACCTAGAATCTTCATTCTTGACACAGTGAGAGACCTATGAAAAGTCTCCATGGAAACCTGAAATTAGGTCTCTGTTTCCCATATGTTTTGAGCTATGGGGCCCCAAAATACCCCCGAAAAAAGACAGAAATTTCATACAAAAACTTCAATATCTCATTAACTACATCACTGATGGTCATGGTTTTTGGCATACATATTGATCATGGAGTGATTCATCAGTTTCTGCAGACTGGTGGCGCCACCTGTATTTTTCAATTCTTTACGAATTGTTTTCCCTATTTTTGAGACCTTTAAAAATGTGAACATCTGTTAACAGGGCACAAATCTTAAAGACTGGACCTTCAATCTTCATAGTTGACACCTTGATAGACCTAAGAAAAGTCTCCATGGAAACCTGAAATTAGGTCTCTGTTACCCATATCCTTCGAGCTGTGGGGCTCCAAATTACCCCCCAGAATAATGAAAAATTTGATAAAAACAAACTGTAACATCTCAATAATTACAATACTGATGGTCTTGATTTGCAGCATACATATTGATCATGAGATGTTCCAACAGTTCCTGCAGACTGGTGGCACCACCTGTATTTTTCGATTTTTTATGAATATTTTTCTCTAATTTTGAGACCTTTAAAAATGTGAACATCTGTTAAAAGGGCACAAATCGTATGGGCTGGACCTAGAATCTTCATTCTTGACACAGAGAGAGACCTATGAAAAGTCCCCATGGAAACCTGAAATAAGGTCTCTGTTTCCCATATCTTTTGAGCTGTGGGGCTCCAAATAACCCCCCCCCCCCAGAATAATGAAAAATTTGATAAAAACAAACTGCAACATCTCAATAACTACAACACTGATGGTCATGATTTTCGACATACATATTGATCAAGAGTTGATTCATCAGATTCTGCAGACTGGTGGCCCATTGTGTATTTTTTGTTTACTTACAAATAGTTTTCTCTATTTTTGAGACCTTTAAAAATGTGAACATCTGTTAAAAGGGCCCAAATCATAACAACTTGACCTAGAATCTTCATTCTTGACACTTTGAGAGACCTAAGAAAAGTCTCCATGGAAACCTGAAATTAGGTCCCTGTTACCCATATCCTTTAAGCTGTATGGCTCCAAAATACCCCCCCCCCCCCCCATAATAATGAAAAATTTGATACAAAAACTGCAGTATCTCAATAACTACAACAATGATGGTCATGATTTTTGGAATACATATTGATCATGAGGTGTTCCATCAGTTTCTGCAGACTGGGTGTGCACCTCTTATTTTTTTTCAAATTTTTACTAATTTTTTCTCTATTTTTGAGACCTTTAAAGATTAGGTTATCTGTCAACAGGGAACAAATCATAACAACTGGACCTAGAATCTTCATTCTTGTCCTGCAAGGAGGCCCATGAAAAGTGTCTGTGGAAACCTGAAATTAGGTCTCTGTTTCCCATATCCTTCAAGCTATAGGACTCCGAAGTATCCCTCAGAATAAAGGACAATTTGATACAAAAGCTGAAGTATCTAAACAACTAATGCAGAGATCACCATGATTCTTTGCATGGATATTGTTTATGGAGTGTTTAATCAGTTTCTGGAGACTGGTGGTGCCACCTATATTTTATTCAATTTTTCGAATTTTTTCCTCTATTTTTGAGACCTTTAAGGATGCTGCCATCTGTTAACGTGACACAAATTGTAACAACTGGACCTAGAATCTTCATTCTTGTCATGCAAAGAGGCCCATGAAAAGTGTCTTTGGAAACCTGAAATTAGGTCTCTGTTACCTGTATCCTTTAAGCAATAGGACTCCGAAGTATCCCTCAGAATAATGGAAAATTTGATACAAAAGCTGAAGTATCTAAACAACTAATGCAGAGATCACCATGATTCTTTGCATGCATATTGACCATTAAGTCTTTTTATTAGTTTCTGCAGACTTGTGGCGCCACCTGTATTTTTTACTCATTTTTTTCTCTTTTTTTTGAGATATATAAATACAGACACAATCTTGGCCTGTTTGTTAATCTGTTTGATGCTTCAGTTGAATGGGTATATACTACCATTCAGATTATAAAATTTCCTTTTGCGAATCTCTTACCATTCAGCTGAGTGTCATGACCCATGGGTCACTTGTTTAAGATAGACATCTAAAAACGCATCCCAACCAAGGTATCCATGAGTGCAATCACTGACCCAAATTTGAATGAAATCGGATAATATTTAGGAAAGTTTACGCACAGAAACAAAACCTGAAGGACAGACAGAAAGGCAGACAGACAGAGAGAGAGACAGACAAACCCAAACAAATGTATCCCCGTTCCATGAAAGCGGGGGACAAAAATACTCTGTTACATATTATAAAGCTCAGCATCAAGAGCTATTATACTATGATAATTACATTTTTAATTGCTTTTTAAGCACTTATATGTATTAGACTCTGACTTTGACTCCAGTTCTGAATGACTCGGACATAAATAAGGTGGACTTGGACTCAAACCATAATAACTTGGACTTGTCTCAGACTTGTACTTTGATTTGGATTGTGTGGACTACATTCTGTGGAATCTCAGGCAGAACCACATGGGCAAGGTTTTTTTTTTGTTTTTTTTTTAGCTCAGCTGAGTATAAGTCATCTGAGCTATAGTCATGGTCCTTTGTATGTCATCTGTTATGGGCCCATACAGAATTGCTGAAGCTAGAGACTTTTTTTCAGGGATATACCATTATTTAATCAAGATTCAATTGTATACCCAAATTAGTTCTGAATTTTAAAATTTTATAAGTTATTAGAATAAATATAAAATCAGTACCTTAAATTTTGCTAAGATTTGACCATTTTACCTAGAACTGCTGTAGATTTAATTTTCATGAGCATTTGATCTGTTAACATCTGAAATTTGACTTGATTTCATTCATGTTTTCAAGCACCATGTCAAGTATTGTTTACATCAAGCTAGTGTTATGCTCAGCTCCCCAGCTTCCCGGGCCAGCTCTTGGCTCCCAGAATTTGGCATACAGGTAGATGTACTCAGAATCCCCTGCCATTCCAAAAATGTGGTCACTAGGACTTATTTCTTTTGAGATATTAAGGAAAAACTTCATTTTCCAATAAAAACCCATTGTTACACTTCAAGGCTGCCTAATATCAAAACACTGATCTGTCTTTGATCATATATACATATTCTTCTTCACTTCCGCCATGCACAAGCCAGAAATGATGTCAGTATTGCATAATTGTATCCGCCAAAACAGAGTTTTGCGGATACTATGTTTTCAGCTGGTCGCCGCCGCCGCCGCCGCCGCCGCCGCCGCCGCCGCCGCCGCCGCCGCCGCCGCCGCCGCCGCCGCCGCCGCCGCGTAGGTGTCCGGAGAACTCCTCCGTAACCGCTGGGCGGAATTTTCCGAAACCCGGGATTATGTTCGGGTCACATGTGAACTGCTGCGCCCCGATTTTGTTTTGACCTCTGACCTTTCCTCTGCGCTCTGCGTCCGTTTGTGCGTCTGTTTCCACACATAAACCCACATATCTCGGGAACCGTTTGACCGATCAGGAAAATTTTTTTGCACAAATGTAGCCCTCGGAGAGCTTTATAACATACACCAAAAATGGTGGCGCCACCTGCAACCATGTTTGCACAGTGTCCATCTGTTCGTCTGCCTTGGGTTAAAATCACTCATATCTCTGCAGTGACTTGACTAATTCACCTGAAATTCGGCATGCGCAAACATCCTGGATAGCTTTTCTGATTTTATGACAGGTGGCGCCACCTACATTCACGTTGACGCTGCAGACATCCAAGCTCATATCTCGGGAACCGTTTGACCGATCAGGAAAATTCTTTTGCACAAATGTAGCCCTTGGAGAGCTTTATAACATACACCAAAAATGGTGGCGCCACCTGCAACCATGTTTGCACAGTGTCCATCTGTTCGTCTGCCTTGGGAAAAAATCACTCATATCTCTGCAGTGACTTGACTAATTCACCTGAAATTTGGCATGCGTATACATCCTGGATAGCTTATCTGATTTTATGACAGGTGGCGCCACCTACATTCACGTTTACGCTGCAGACATCCAAGCTCATATCTCGGGAACCGTTTGACCGATCAGGAAAATTCTTTTGCACAAATGTAGCCCTTGGAGAGCTTTATAACATACACCAAAAATGGTGCCGCTACCTGCAACCATGTTTGTACAGTGTCCATCTGTTTGTCTGCCTTGGGTTAAAATCACTCATATCTCTGCAGTGACTTGACTAATTCACCTGAAATTTGGCATGCGTATACATCCTGGATAGCTTTTCTGATTTTATGACAGGTGGCGCCACCTACATTCATGTTTACGCTGCAGACATCCAAGCTCATATCTCAGGAACCGTTTGATTGATCAGGAAAATTTTTTTGCACAAATGTAGCCCTTGGAGAGCTTTATAACATACACAAAAAATGGTGGCGCCACCTGCAACCATGTTTGCACAGTGTCCAGCTGTTCGTCTGCCTTGGGTTAAAATCACTCATATCTCTGCAGTGGTTTGACTAATTCACCTGAAATTCTGCATGCTTATACATCCTGGATAGCTTTTCTGATTTTATGACAGGTGGTGCCACCTACAATCAAGTTTACGCTGCAGACATCCAAGCTCATATCTAGGGAACCGTTTGACCAATTGGGCCAAAATTTTGCATGTGTATAGTTCTCACAAAGCTCTTTATCATACGCTAAACTGGTGGCGCCACCTGCAACCCTTTTTTGCACAGCGTCCATCTGTTTGTCTGCCAAGGGCAAAAATCACTCATATACAATATAGTGGTTTGACTTATCTGCCTTAAATTTTGCATATGTATACAACTTGGACGGCTTTCTGGATTTTTTGGTAGGTAGCGCAACCTACATACACAATTTGGCTGCAGACATCCATGCTGATATGCAACACTTCACCCGTTCCACTCTGATTTAGGCGGATACAAGTAGTCGCTTGTCGACTACCCGTATTCTAGTTTTTTTATGTTATGGGTCCGAACATAATTCACGTTGTAAATAAATCAAAAAATATATTTACTCCCTTAACATGTGAATAGCTGAAGCTAGAGATTTTTTTTTGTAAGGGATATAACATTATTCAATCAAGATTCTAATGTATACCCAAAATAGTTTAGAATTTTTAAAATTTTAGTTTTAAAGTTATTAGCATAAATGTAAAATCAGTACTTTAAATTATGCCCAACTTTGCCCATTGCACATTTGTTTCCTGTAAGTACTGCTGATATATTTTTCATATCATGCACACATAATGATTTCAGTTTGTTAGTTTATATTTATTGCAAAATTAAAAAAAAAATGTTTATAATGTTTCACTTATGACATTAAGATTTGTGGCTGTATCAGCTGTCACAAGACTATGTAAATAATCAAAATTTATATGACTGGTTCCTTTATTTCAGTTAATAACATCAAACTTGCCTTTAAAATCTTTACTTTGCTCCTAGGACAATTTATAGGATGTCTTATCCTTGAGTTATTTTTCCCACATAATGGTTTCATTGCTTAGATTACTTGTATTTTATTCTGATACATTTTTTTTAAATAAAAAATATTTGAATATGATAAGAAAATCAGATCTTAGGCAAGTTCTCAATATAATTTCTGTAATGTTAATAATTGTCATAAGAATCTTGCTAGGTCAAATGTGTAGATTTATGTGAAATTAAAGCCATAAAACCAGGTACTTATCAGCATTATTTAAATTTATGAAATTTGTATATTCTGGATTCCCTACAACTTTTGACTATTGAAAGGAATAGATCAAAAAGTGTAGATTTATTTTTCAAACACCATGTCAGATTGTTTACATCAAGCCAACCCAACACAGTGGTCTGCAGTTAGTGCCTGACCCTCACATAGCCAGTTGTTATATAACTTGCGTCAGTCAAGACAGCTTGGTCCCTTTGCTCAGATTAGCTAGGATCGACAGGCTCTCCTTCTCTAAATGGAGGGATTACATAAATGAGCTAAATGTTATATTTTTGATGTTAAATTCTTTTTTTCTAGACTTTTGCTACAATTTGGAATTTGTTTTGTATGACAAGGGATACAGTGCGTGCACATCTATCAATTTTATATGTTGCAAAAAGTCAGATTGTGCATGTTGAGAGGAAAGAGTTAAAAACTGTTTGCTTTCTTTTGTTATATGTTAAATTCTGTATTAAAGCTGCCCATTCACCTAGTTTTTGGAAAATAATTAATTTCATTTCTGGTTTCCTCTGTGTGTGTGTATATATATATATATATATATATATATATATATATATATATATATATATATATATATATATATATATATATATTATAAATAGACCAGAAAACTTGGACAATACCACAAACAGGCTGCTTGTTTTGTTTATATTAACTGTTTAAAATAATAAAAACAAATTCAACAAGGGCATCTGGCAGCAAATCAAATAAGCCAGAGCTTTGCGAAAGGTGTTTTGCAACAATTGACCTTTCTGCCCTTGCATAAATGCAATCTACCACCTTAGGTTACACTTTTTTACCTATTGTCAACATTACTATGTTAACAAACATGTTGTAGATAAACAAGTTCATACATCCTGCTGGAGGCGTTATAAGAACTTTTCAGAACCAAAATTACCTTGAGACTATCAATATATACATGGAGGAAGTTAGAAATCACATGCATTTTTTAATGGTAAGTGAATGTGCACCTTTAACAAATGCTAATATATATAAACAATGACAAAGAAAATAAGAATATTTACATTTAACACATTTACATTGTTTACATGTGGGTTCAGTACCTAATAAGCCTTTACTAAACCCTAATACAAATAGTTTTTAGCTCGGCTGACTTAAAGTCATCTGAGCTATGGCGATCACCCTTTGTCTGGCGTCAGTCCGTCTGGCCGTCCGGCTGTCCGTTAATAGGGCACAAATCATAACCAGTGGACCTGGAATCTTCTTACTTCCAGGGAGGTCCATGAAAAATCTCCTTAGAAACCTGAAATTAGGTCTCTGTTACCCGTATTCTCCGAGCTATAGGTCTCCGAAGTACCCCCCAGAATAATAAAAAAATTTGATACAAAACCTTCAATATCTGAATAACTACTGCCTTGATCACCATGATTCTTTGCATGAATATTGATTATGGATTGTTCTGACAGTTCCTGCAAACTCGTGGTGACACCTGTATTTTTCTAATTTTACAATTTTTTTTCTCTATTTTTGATACCTTCAAAGTAGCTGTCATCTGTTAACAGGGCACAAATCGTAACTGCTGGGACCTGGAATCTTCTAACTTAAATCAAGAAAGGTCCATGAAAAGTCTCTGTGTAAACATGAAATTAGGTCTCTGTTACCCATATCCTCCTCGCTAAGTACCCCCCAGAATAATTAAGAATGTGATACAAAAATTCTGCGTTAGCTTCAAGAGAACTCCTCCGAGACCCTTGGACTGATCTTTCCGAAACCTAGCATGGTTGTTCCTTCACCTATGTTGTTGTGCCTTACAAAGACAGATGGTACCACCGGCAATCTTTTCTGTGCAGTATGAATCTTGGTGTCTTTTAGATAACAGCTAATATCTCATCAGTGGCTCAATGTATTGTGCTGAAAGTTTGCATTTCCATAGATCTCCTAATTGCGACTGGTGGCGCCACCTACAATACTTTTTGCATAGTGTTCATCTGTGCATTTGCCATCTGTTCGTCTTAGTGGTTCTTCAATGTATTAGGTTGAAATTGTGCATGTTAATGGATCCTCAACACATACAGCTCATAAACAAGACTGGTGGCGCCATCTGCAGTCATTTTCGCGTGGCATTCATCACTATATTTGCAATTTTTAAGCAAATGCACAGATGAACACTATGCAAAAAGTATTGTAGGTGGCGCCACCAGTCGCAGTTAGGAGATCTATGGAAATGCAAACTTTCAGCACAATACATTGAGCCACTGATGAGATATTAGCTGTTATCTAAAAGACACCAAGATTCATACTGCACAGAAAAGATTGCCGGTGAAAATTGCTCATATCTCAGGAATGGCTCAAGATATTGGTCTGAAATTTGGCATGTGCATCCATCTTGGAAAGTTTTCTGGTAAACCAGACAGATGGCGCCACCCGGTTTTGTAGAATAAATAAATGCCCTTTCCTCAGGAGTGACTTGCCTTGTTTGCTTGAAATAGCCCAAATTCATAGATCGTAGACCACTCCATCTTGTACTCAAGACTGTTGCAGCCACCTGCAATCATTTTTCTGTGGCATCCATACGTACATATGCTTTGGGTGAAAATTGCTCATATCTCAGGAGTGGTTCAAGTTATTGGTCTGAAATTTGGCATGTCCATCAATCTTGGAAAATTTTCTCGTAAACCAGACAGATGGCACCACCTACCTTCCTGTTTCTGTAGAAAAAAAAATAAGTTTCTTTTCTTAGAAATGGTGTGCCGTATTGGCCTGAAATTGTGCATGTCCATAGATCTTGGCCTGCTCCATCTTGTACTTAAGACTGGTGGCGCCACATCTGCAATCGTTTTCCTGTGGCGTCCATACGTACCTGTGCTGTTGGGGAAAATTGCTTATATCTCAGGAATGGTTCAAGATATTGGTCTGAAATTTTCATGTCAATCCGTCTTGGAGAGTTTTCTCGTAAACCAGACATTTCTAAGGACTCTTCATAAAAATTCATGATTTTTTGGCACTCTGGCAGTCATATTTCTCATTGTTCAACATTCCTTGAATTCAGCTGAGCGTCATGGCCCATGGGCCACTAGTTTACCATTGCTGACGGTTATATGGGGTAATTAAGCGTCATTTCTTGACCTCCTTTGCGTGATATGTGGACACGTGCTCGCGACACGATTAACAAATGTACCAAACTGTAGGTTCATCATGAACATATTAAAAAAATAAATCAGTGTATTTGTATAATGTATCTTATAATATTTAATCTAAAAAAGTGATGCTCACTGTCTGATAGGCTTCTCCTATATAATGATGTTAATAATACCAATTTTATTCTATAATTTAGATAAATGCAATTAAAGATAAGCGATACTTCTTTGCAACAATTCCAATACTGGAATCACTTTGCACAAACTAAATGTGGATTCACAGAGAGAAATGTTGAAGTAAAAAAAAAAAAAAAAAAATATGGGATCACCTCCAAATGTTATTCCTGAATAATGCGAAGAATAAAGAGTTAAAAGGGCTATGTCTGGACGGATATTCGACGTAATAATGTGGAAAAAAAATGCAATAAAAGTTCATGCTTTATTTCGTTAAAGCGTCCGAATTTTCGTCACGAATACCGTTTCATTCCCATTTCTGAAGACGATAGTTACATTTAAAGTCTTCTGGCGTTCCCAGTATTTGTTCACCTGGACCAAAATACCCCCCCAGAATAATGGAAAATTTGATACAAAGGCTCAAGTATCTGAACAACTATTGCATTGATAACCATGATTCTTTGCATGGATATTGATCATGGAGTGATTCATCAGTTTTTGCAGACAGGTGGCGCCACCTGTATTTTATTAGATTTTTTATATTTTTTTTTCTCTATTTTGAGACCTTAAAAGATGCGGTCATATGTTAACAGTGCACAAATCGTAACCACTGGACCTAGAATCTTCTATCATGACATGCAGGGAGGCCCATTAAAAGTCTCTTTGGAAACCTGGAATTAGGACTCTGTTACCCATAACCTTTGAGCTATAGGGCTTTAAAGTACACCCAAGAACAACTAAAAATTTGATACAAAAGCTCTTGTGTCTCAACAAATAGTTCATTGATTGCCATTATTCTTTGCATGCATATTCATCATGGAGTGTTTCATCAATTCCTGCTGACTGGTGGCGCCACTTGTATTTTTTTCGATTTTTTTAATGATTTTTCTTCTATTTTTGAGACCTTAAAAGATGTGGTCATCTGTTAACAGGGCACAAATTTTAACCACAGGACCTAGAATCTTCTATCTTGACATGCTGGGAGACCAATAAAAATATCTCCGTGGACACCTGAAATTAGGTCTCTGTTTCCCATATCCTCTGAGCTATGGGGCTCAGTAAACCCCAAAGAATAACTTAAAATTTGAAACAAAAGCTCTAGTAGCTCAACAAATCGTGCATTGATTGCCATGATTCTTTGCATGCATTTTTATCATGGAGTGTTTCATCAGTTCTTGCGGAATGGTGGCGTCACCTTGATTTTTTTCAAATTTTTATGCATTTTCTCTCTATTTTTGAGACCTTAAAAGATGCGGCCGTCTGTTATCAGGGCAGGGAGGTCAACGAAAAATATCCTTGGAAACCTGAAATTAGGTCTCTGTTGCCCATATTCTCTGAGCTATGGGGCTTATAAGCACCCCTAGCATAATTGAAAATTTGATACCAAAGCAGAGCAAAAATTATAACCATTGGACCTAGAATTTTCTAACCTAAAATCCAGGGAGGTTCATGAAAAGTCTCCTTCGAAACATGAAATTAGGTCTCTGTTACCCATATCTTTGAACAATGGGGCTTATAAGGTACACCCCAATATATTTGAAAATTTGAAACCAAAGTAGAGCACAAATGATAACCATTGGACAATGAATGTTCTCACTTGACATCCAGAGAATTCCTCAAAAGTTCTCCCCTCAAAACCTGAAATTGGGTCACTGTGACCTATATTCTCAGAGATTTGAGGTATGTTTGAGCATCCCAGAAGTAATGGAAAATTCACACAAACTGCCAGGTTCCACAGGAAAGGCTGGTTGGATTGTCATCAAATTTTGTAAGCTAATGGGTCTTGACAAACTTAAGCTAATATGCATGAATGATAATGCCACCTTTTTTATCTTGTAAACTTTATTTATTTTACATGGATTGTACAACTAGTTATAATAACCAATACGAGGCACTCTCTTTATGCCTCGGTTGTTGGCTCTCGGTTTTCGGTAAGGGTGGAGGAAACCGGAGGACCCGGAGAAAACCACCGACCTTGGACGGGCCACTATAAACCATTCTCATAGCCATATCCGGGAATCGAACCCGAGTCGACAGCGGAGAAGGGCGAGCATTTACCACTCAGCTGTCTAGGTCCCTATTAGTTTCCTGTGCAAGGACATATTGTCAGCATGTCAGTCGGCTGAGCGTCATGACCCATGGGTCACTTCTTGAAGAGTGTTGTCAGACAAATAAACTTATTTTGGTGGACTAGTCGCGCTATAATGGTTATGTATGGGACTCAAAGGCTACATTTTACACAGTAATATTTCTACGTTATTCTATTTTAACTATTAAATATATCTCCCTATTTTTTGACTAATGAAATCCCTATTTTCATACTTTTTAGCGTCGTTTCAAAATCTAAGCCAAGTACCCATGCTTCTATGGAATCCCTTTTTTGGGGGACAATTTAAAAAAGCAAATCTGTCAGAGGAATCTGTCCAATTTAGCGCCATATTTCCGTATGAGGCTTACTCATATGCTGTTAATAGAAGATCACTCAAGAGAACAACAATCTCTCTGGCCACAATTGCTTTGATCGTAATTTTACAAACTGTGCTCAGTGTACGGAGACGGGAGTACGTTACATGTGTACTTCACACCATCGATCGCCTGTGCTTAGGCTTAGATAGTGCGACACTGATGGGAACATTTTTTCTCGGTTGACCTGTATCTGAGAATACAATTTGTTAACGTTCATTCCGTGGTACAAATTGTAGAACACAATAGCGAAGTCTCGATTAATCCTGGGTTTCTGATTGGCAGGTTTCGACGACATCACGTGTGACCGGTACTGTATCTGCTGCCTTTCCTCTTGTTCAACATGTTATAAACATCGAGAAGTATCTCCAATGTGTAGGAGACGTGTCTGATTTCCCGCACGATGTACTCAGCCGGTACCACGGGTTGAGAGGGCATATGAGACAAAACGATTGTTTTTTTTCCATAAATATTGTACATCATCAGAGGCACGTACATGACAGTTTTTTTTCGAGCTAACCTGACTGAAATAATTTCCATATTGTACGAATAATATTCATAATGATAATAAAATAATAATAATAATAATACTAATAATAATAATAATAATAATAATAATAATAGTCATAAAGCACATTAGCTACCGCAGCTTAAACGGACATATGCATCTGACCTCTGGGTATAGTCCACTATAAAAAAAAACCCGTGTGGGACATGATCAGTACGATAATACGATAGTGTGCGTAGTGTGTGTTCAGTCCAATGTCTCTTGTGCACCTTACTTGAAAGATGTTTTGAACAAGAATTCAAGAATTCATTTTGCACACATCCTGTCCTTCCATCAAATGATAAATTAATCCTTCCCCTGTCATCTAATCACATAAAGGTTGATATTCAGAGAACACCATAACCTCTCTTTCTGGGTTAGGTTAATATATTTTTATTTAGAATGGGTTTGGCAAAACGCTTTTCCACGACTTTGACCAGATATTATCATGTTCAAAGGTTGTTGGAAACTATTATTTATTTCTTTGGCACTGTTCTTAAAATTTGGCAACAACCGACAACAGGTATTTTTGTATAGGTCACACTGCCCCTGAATGTGTTCATACGCACGGTCGAGATAAAACTGATTCACGCCACTTGCAGTTGCATTTGCACACACTGGTTTCATATATATATATATATATATATATATATATAGGTCTTCCTACTCGGAATGTATGTATTCAGATCAATTTTGACCATGCGGGAGACTATTTTATGAGACACTAAGAAAACTAGGACCACCTAAAAAGATGTATAACATATACATCTCAATACTTAAAAAGATATGTTGTCTCTGCAAAAATCCCATCATATTTGTTACAGTCTTATAAAAACATTATGTACATGACATGGAAATATTATGGCTTATTTTTAACCCTAATGGTATTTGCCCATAATATACCAGCCCAAATCACTAGGCAATATATATATATATATATATATATATATATATATATATATATATATATATATATATATATATATATATGTATTGTATAAACTATTAAATAAAATGATCTTGGTCACCGCAATAAATACCCAATCATTCCTGCTCTATAGCACCTGAGATGCCAAGATATTGAAACACTTCTTTGTCTTCCAGGTTATTCACAGCAAGACCTCCTGATCCTGGTTTACTGGCTTTTATTCCTTACCTGTGGGTGCAGTAAAAGGTTGGGGGCAACAGAGGTTAACACGATTTTGAAGGGTTGTGTATGTAAACCGTCTGGTAAGACATTCCATTTGAAATAAATGAAAATGCTTGTCTGCCCTGCTCATACCGCACCAGTTTGTTGTTTTAGCATTTAAAACCCACGGTTGACAGCCGTGCTGGCTTCAGTGTATGTCAAAGTGTTCATCTTTCATATCACGTTCCTCCACCAAATGCTTGTTTACTCTTTTTAAAGCTGTCTTTTCGCCTCCGATCTTCACTCACAAACAATAGGATTAACTGTACAGTGCCATCATACCCGAGCCAACTTTAAACAAATCTGGGTTTGCAACAAGATAAAATTTTCTTTGGCAACATAGGCGTGGAAAAAGGTCTGTTTAAAAGGCTGGTTTTCAGTGATTGTAACAGCGGCTCCATGAACAGTGTCGAAAGTCGTTTTCAATTCCGCTCCTCAGACCAGGTAGCAACGGGTACCATTGCAACAATACTTAGTGCCATATGTCAATGTTCTTTTTCGACTGAGAGAGAAATACTTGAAAATCAGGGCCAAAGTCAGACGTTCCAGGAAAAGGCAGCGAGTCTGTGTCCATCTCACTCAGTTGTTGGTCCAAGTATTTTATCAGACAGTCAAAAATAACTGCAGCATGCTTAGTTTGGCAATACAATACCCAGGTTGTTTTGGGTTTGTCATGACATATTTTAATGACGCTTTTCCATCTACACAAGATCACCCACGATTTTGGATCGGCGGAACCTTGGATCATTGTACGTTTGCACTACCTGCCCACGATTGGAATACTTCTTCCTGCAGTGGTTGGGTTAATTCATCAAGCTAGACACGTAAGCTGAATTTGCAGTCAGCCTATGCCTGGCCGCTGAAGCCGCTTTTGTCGGGTCAACGCTTACTTTACGCCTTCCTCTCCCACGTCATGAACGAACTTCCGCAAAAAGGGCGCTGGCATAAATCCCAAGGCCTGGTACACGCGTGTTACCTCTACGCCCTTGTTAATGAAATAGCGCAAATACGGTGTCATCAACAAAACATGGCACACCGCCAACCCGCCCGTCAAACAACTTCGTAATAAACATAATTTGTTTTTTTTTAATGTAGTCTTACATTGTCTTTCCCAATTTAGAAACGGGTACTTTGTTTTTACAAAAGATCGACACATTTCCATAAGAGTATTCCTTCAACGCGTCCTGGACATGTGCGTCTACCCAGAGAGCCCCAAGAAATCGCCGTTTTTTCGTCCAGGTAAACCGACGTTTCACTCACTAGCAAGAGAGCGACAGTAAACTCTGGACAAACTTCAAAAGTATTGTATAGAAGCTTATTCACATTCCAAGTACTCTAAAACAGTATGCTCAGTCATGTATTCAATAAATGTTGTCCGTGATTTTGTTCCTGAAATATTTTTTCTCTCGTGTGCCACGCTCCTTGTTAAGATTACAGTCGTGACCGTGCCACTTGCAATAATCGACCTCAATAATCTCCCCTGTCTTGAGCGCAGTAACCATCTACTACGAATGGTCCCGCGTTGGCACGATTTCCTCTGTTGATACGGGACCAAACAGGCCGTTTTTCTGGCCTTAGGAGTACATCGCGCTCAAAGTGGGTTTCCGTGTTGAAGTTTTTTAAAGCGACGTTCATTGTGTCTGTCGTTGGTGTCTGTCTCAGAATCCGACGTTAAGTGTCCAGTTCCCACCACATAATGTTCCTGGTCCAGTGAATCGCGGATCCTGTGGGTAGGTTATGTAAGAAGGCGTATGAATACATGGATTTGGTATCCAAACCCAAAATTCCTTTACACTTATGTCCACCCGCACCATGTACAATCGTTTCTCCTCTCCATCTGGTGGCGAGTTAAGATTAATAAGCCCCTCCAATCAGGTTTCCTTCAATAAGCGATTCCAGGTGGGTTATACATTAGAGGTGAGACCAAAACCCAAGAACACGTGGGTATTCTGTACCGTTGCTAATCATCTTTTGACGCGCAATGCCAGGCAGACTGGAATTGTATTTAAAAACGTCAATAATGTAGTTGTCATGATACTATTTTAGCCACTGTTTGATGGCGCTTACAAAAAACGCCATGTCCTAATGTTTGTAACATTGTAAATAGGCCTGAAATGTTTCCATGTAGATGTCACATGGAATGTGTGTGTCCACAAAGGTTATAATCGTAAAATCCTGTTGCCCGTTGCCCCCAGTGTCGGCTTCTCTGATGGATGTGTAATAAACCTCCTTTAGAAGCAGTTCTGTCGCGTCAATCTTGTCAACCGAGTCAAAACGCTCATAGGGAAAAAGAATGTTTTCTCCTCGACTCCTTCAGCCTTTCAAAAATTTAATGAGTTTGGTGGACAGGGCACAGTATTTGTGCACGTCGAGAAAGCACGGCTTGCAAACCACACGAAAAAAACTTTAGCTAGAATGTTGTTTAATGACATTTACATCCGCCCTGTATTCATAGAACAGCTGTGTAAGAGGATACTGTCAAATGACATTCAAATCATACTTAAGCGAGTTGAAGCCTAACCCCGGCACCTCGTCTAGGTATACATTGAAGTTTTTCCTCAGCCTGTAAAGCTCCTTTAACCACTAGGCCTTTCACTGGAGGTCTCTAGCATCATCCTCGTCCCTTCCAAGCTTTTTTTAGATGTTCTCGTAATCTTGTTCAGCTTCCACAATGCGCGGCTTCGGCTGTTCTAGTAAATAGTCCATACGATGTCGCTTAGTAATGGCATTAATGCGCTGTCGCTTGAACACGTACATTTAAGACATACTTACGAGAAGCTCTGGCTGTCGCTTACAAAGAATCATGGTCGTGGGTATAAATGAGACACCAATGGAGACCAAAACGGGACCGGAAGTCGACCGACACACAGTCCTACTGATTGGTTTAAGCTGAAGGTCATGTTAGAGCACACATCCAAGTCAAATGCAGTAAACACTCTAAAATAGTTGTACTCAGAAAAACTCCGCCCACACACAATGCACGTATATCGTTTATAGTACGTGTCTATTTTGGTGATATAGAACAGACCGAGTTATACGGTCTTCCTTGTCGTCTATCGCCTTGTCGCTGTACAAATCTAAATAAAGACCCTTGTCATAAAGGTCTTGAACTTTGTAAGCGTAGTAGCCTTCTTCCCCTTTCTAGTCCAAGGATTGAACATTTATCTCGGCATCATAGAACTTTCCAGGTCAGGCAGGTCGTTAACAGAAATACCCTTAAATTCACTGTGAGCTCTACTCATTTGGTTGTGGAGGTATGGAATTTGAACGCATTGACTGATGTTGGGAAGCAAAGCTTCCACTGCGTCCTCAACCCGTATGTCCCACAAGAATGCAACTCCTTATATCTCAGTTTCTAAATTTCCTTTGAGTGTTTTTTTTAATGCAAGACTACGAAAGACAACAGAGTTGGATATTGTAATGGTTTCCATTTTCAGCACTGATATCGCTTCTCTGCCTACAGGGGAGAAGACCTGTTGATTTTGAGGTCAAAGGTCATGTTCACAGCACCCTCTTCTTGCGTGAAGTCATTTTCAGGCAAACTTTTCAATCTATACTTTCCATCTGTCATATATGGCTTACCTACCAATAGGGGAAGAAGCCTATTGATATTGAGTTCAAAAGGTCAAAGGTCAAGGTCACAATATTGTTCTAAATGCTTGTGAACATATTTCAAGTGAAACTGTTCAACCCAAACCTTTAGTCTTTCAAATATGCCACATCTATGCATCACTGAATGTGATTCAAACTTCATATTTATGGGTCTTTATGCATGAAGAAATAACTAATTGATTTTGAGGTCAGCTGGTCAGGAGGTAAAAGGTTACAGGTCTAAATTATTCACTCATTGATTGCCAAGTAATTACACCCGGACAGATGTAAGTGGTTAGTAGTTACCCATCATTTAGAAAGAATCCAGTTGATATGTGGGCATAAGGCCAAGGTCATAGGTCAGGAATGTTTACAATAACTTATTTTGTAGACCATCTCTATTTTCTTGTACATATAACCATTGCACTCCAACTGGTACGTCTCACCGTGTGGCTGTAATTGTGAGTGATGCTGGTGACATATGACTCTATTTTGTATCAGCCTGTTAAGTGATAAGGCTGAGTGATAAATACCTCGTTACTGCATAACAAAAACACTGTTGCCGGAATGCTTCAGCCAGGCATTAAGACTGTGAGAGTATAGTATTAAGGTTTAGCTACTGATTTATAAGATGATGGGAACATTTTGCAGTTTATTTTATGGAATCATAGCAATAAACTTAGTTTCCTAGATATCTGAATATTTTTATATAAATCACCAGATATAAAAGCAAATGTTTGTTCTCATAATATGTGGATGTGTACCTGGATTTAGGATGGCTTTTTTAGCTCAGCTGACTATAAGTCATCTGAGCTATAGTCGTGGTCCTTTGTCCGTCGTCCGTCCGTCCGGCCGTCCGTCCGTTAACAGGGCACGTTTTAAAACCGTTGGACCTACGAATCCAAAATTCTGCATACCCTTAGATGTCCCCAAAATCTCCTACCATACCGAAAATTGGGTCATTAGAACTTCGTTCCTTCGAGATATTAAGGAAAAACCTCCCTTTTCCATAAAAAAGCAATTGTTACACTTCAAGTCTGCCTAATATCAAAACCACTGATCTGTTTTTAATCATATTTAGTATTCATATTCTTCCATACATTTTCTGTGCACATACCAAAAATTAAGTCGGTATTGGGTATTATTTTGAAGTTATAGGCCCAAATATAATGCAATTTTTTAAAAATCAGGAAATTTGCTCACTTAACATGAGAATTGCTGAAGCTGAAGACCTTTTTTTCAGGAATATAACTTTATTTAATCAAGATTCAATTGTTTGCCCAAAATTAGATCTGAATTTTGCAAATTTTTTCAAGTTATTAGCATAAATAAAAAATTAATACCTTAAATTTTGTCCAACTTTGGCAGTGGCACGTTTTTTCCCTGTAAGCACTGTTGATTTAATTTACACAGCTTATATACATAAGGATTTAATCTCTTAAAATCTGAAATTTCAAAGAAATTGTTTGAAAAGAGTAGCTTTTATTCAAGTTTTCATACACCATGTCAAGTGTTGATTATATCTGGCCCACCTAGTAGTACAGCCTTCACTTGCATTATATAACCCACCCCAGGCGGCTTGCCTACACTACTAGCAGGCTTCTCCTCTGCCCTGCACTCAAACCCCCCCCCCCCCCCCCGCTGGTGCATAAACTAGATGAATGTTATAATTTTCTGTATTTTATTTTATTCTTGGACATGCTACATTTTAGATTTTGTATTGTACCACCAGGGTTACAATGATTAAAGTGCACATTTAATTGTGTCCACAAAGTGATGTATTGCTATGAAAGTGTGGATGTTCATCAGATAAGTAATGCTTTACTTCAGAAGAGTAAAACTTCACCAGGTGTGACATTGACTATTAATTCCAGTTATTAATTATAGCTGAGATTGTAATTAGCATAATGATATTGTTTGTCCCTCATTCAACCAACAGTGTGTATACTTTATTTGAAAAGATGTTTTTATTTTATCAAATTTACTGTATCTTTTATTTTATTTCGGTGAATAAAATAAAGCTTGTCCTGAAAACTCCAATGTGCAAAACTTTTTAATAGGAATTCAAGGAATAATTTTGTAGATGCCATGTTGTGGCATTATTTTCTTTTACATTCAGTTTAAAAATTTGATTTAAAAATAATAAAATATATGTGTATGCATAATATGACCCAATGTGAGCTACAATCTGGATATATAATGATTGCAACTTAGAATTCTAATATTTTAACTTATATTTTCACTGTTATATTACAAATTTATAACACTTGTAAATAAAAAAACATGAATCAGATAAAAACTATTAATGAAAAAAGTGGATATGCTAAAAAAATAGGCTAATATATAAACTTAAATGCATTATTGAAAGTGAAATGAAGGTATTAGTCTATTCTGTCCACTTGCCTGTCCATCTGTAAATTTTTCATATGCATCACAGTATCTCAAAACTTTTACTGTTTTTCTTCATGACAGTCTTGTCAGAGTATTAGTTTGCAATCATATATTGAGAACTTTACTATAACTAAGTAGGAGGGCCCTTTCCTCTTAGATTCTCATATGCTTATATAAATATAAAACATTACAATAGAATATTTTTCATATTTTGCATTTGCAAAAATTTCAAACTTTTGTCGTGACCAATGGGTCCTTTGTTTATATTCTGGATTCTCAACATCATTGTTTGGCTAAAACTGAATAAATACCAGACATGGTGCAAATACTTTGCAAATGTATATGAATATGAATATGAATATGAATATGTACTCCATTATAAAATTTCTTGCATAAGAATGGGAATTCAGGTAAAAATGAAAGTATTTGAATACCAGTGCAAATACTTTCAAAATGTATTCATGAATGCATATATTCTATAATATTATTTTAATAATTAGTTCAGTTAGATTTTATTAAAAAAATCATATGATTGTCTTATTATTTTTAATAAAAATTATATTGGCACAATATTTGTTATTAAATTTTAATAAATAGTTAAACTCTTTTATTATATGTGCTGCTTATAAGTTATATGGCCAAGTCAAAATCTGTGTGACAATAGCACTCCATTTGTTAATAAAACAAATGAAATCAATCCTCTTCCCTGTCTCCAAAAATACTATCAAAATCATACATAAGCTAAACACCAACAACTCATAATAAAGCTTATATTTATTACCACACAAAACCAGCATATGCCTGTTTCCCAAATCATATTTTTTATCCTATATAACAGCTGAGCGCCGTGACCCATGGGTCCCTTGTTTTTATTACAAGACTTTTAGTCATGCTTTCTGCATTTCTTTTCTTTCAGGTTTTGCAGTTTACCTACCCTGCTGATCCCATTGAAAAGCAGAGTGATAATAAAAAATATTGGACTTACACTTTTTACATTTGCATATCTATTAATCTAATATGAGGGCCTGAAAATGCCTTCTGAATTGTTTTGGACATTCGTTACTGTAACATCCTTTGGAAAATTTGCTGCAAGTTTGGTCTCTTATTGGAGGATGTGTGATATCAAATGTCAGACTTGACAGAAATCCATTATGTCTGCCAGTTTGCCACCTCAGAAATCATTTTGTCAGTGCAGTTTCAGTGATTTTTAGCTCAGCTCACTTTAAGTCAAGCTGTGCTATATAGCGATGGGTCTTTGTCCGTCCTCCTTCCGTCTGTCCGTCCGGCCTGCCGTCCGGCCGTTAGCAGGGCACAAATTGTGAGGCTAGATACATGAACCCTATGCAGTCTTAGAGGTTCCAAAAAGATCTCCTTGCAGATCTGAAATAAGGTCACTATGACCTATATTTTTTTAATTACGGGGTGTGTTTGCACCTCCCAGAAAAAAGTAATCTAACAGTTCACATATAATGTTATAGTTATGCAGTTATTGTTATGCTTGCCCTTTGATACCATAGCAGGACAGGTGTTGGGGAAGGTTTTAAATACAGGTCACGCTTGTCAGCTGAGGGTCATGACCCATGGGTCACTTGTTGTCTTTATTCATGGTAGGCATACGCGTTTTTAGTCCGGTAGTTTCGTGGTAACGTCACACAGCAGAGATGTCCCGGAGGGTATTTTGTTGCAAACACATAGCACCGTAAGTTAGTTGGGGTTACCGGTTCCATCTGGAAATCATCCCTGACAGAAGAATAGAAGTCTGTATTAGTTTTTTTGTCAATCAGTGTTTCAAGGTCCCACATGATAGGGCATTTTTTCACCAGATGTATTTGTTAACGTTACTCCTGACGTGCCGTGTTTCGCACGGAAGTAGCGATATTCCCCTGTCTTCCCCTGTCTAGAATTGGACCAACCCAGACCTCTAGCTTAAAAGAAATGCCGAGTTGTCAAACATATAATTCAGATTTTTCCTGACCAACTCTCATGTCCTCAGCGTGAAAGGCAAAATTATAATAACGTACTGGCCAATCCGCGGAACAGATCAGGTTTTCACTACTACCATGCTAATGGAAATAAGAGTTTAAGTCACGCGACCATGAGGCTTTGTGTTATACAACTAATTGTTGGAGATAGTGGTAGAAGTGTATGTGTGAGCATAACTAGACGGGAGTTATACTTGGAAGACGACTTGGCCATGGCATCAAGACCTTTTCCCCTACCAAAAACCACGTAAACGTAAGGTCTCTACAATATGCATAATATTAAAGTGTAATAATGTTTTAAATATATTTTATATCAGAATTTTATCAGAAACATATGAAATCATATGTATACAGGTATATATATACAGGTGTATATATATTGAACTAAACAAGATAACGCCAGGTATTGTGTTTTTGAATCAAGAACTGTTTTAACGGCTATAGCAAATGTTTCCCGCACGGTTTCACGATTCATTTCTGTTTTGTTGCTGGTCACCTTTCACGAGAGTTCGATTTCTGATCTATTCTTCATGTCTTTTTCCCCCAACTTTTTTATCGTCACACTGTAATCCTCTTTCTTCGAGTGGAAATACTCTTATTTTCTGGCTGCATTTACAACTGTCGCCGTTAGGACATCCATTGCATTCACCTACAACCACCTCTCGCGGCTTCTTCTGCAAACTGGCAAAACATAGAAAAAATGTAAATAAAATGATTTATAATACAACAGAAACAATTAAATATAATAAATAAATAAATAAATAATTACTCACTTTAGCAACACGATGTTTGGGATGAGTCCACCATCTTCTGACGAGTCAATACAAACACTGTTTTTCAAATGAACAAAAAATCCGCTTTTTAAAAAACGTTGCAAGAACTATATATTTATATATATATATATAAACATATATATACATATATATATATATATATATATATATATATATATATATATATATATATATATGGAATCCCACTGGCAGTGAACCATTTTTCTGTGTATACCCTTTCCATCTATAAAAAAAATGAACCCGCATTGCTATTCATACATATATATATATATATATATATATATATATATATATATATATATATATATATAGATATATAAAGGGGCATGGATTTTACAATTTACTTGTTACTTTATTATTATTATTATTTTAATCATTATATTATTACACAACTCCCCTGCACAGGCATGGTCTCTCGACTTCCTAGAACGCTGTCTGCTGGCGCATTCGTCGATCACCATGAGTTGACAAATCAACCACAAAAAGACTGTTAGGTGAGGTTTTGAACATGCAATATATTTTTTTTTATAATTTGTGTTACCACTCTTACCTGTGTAAACCTGATGTCGGAAAATTAATGACGCTTCATCATCCTGTTGTTTGAACTATCGTTTCCATTCTGTCACAATAAAATAAAGGAAATTATTATAAAATATATTTATAAAACTGTTGGACAGACAATAAAACTGAAAAATAAAGTAAAATCAAAACATAAATGCCAAACTTACCTGTAAGTTTAAGGTATTATTAAGTTAATATTTTCCCCAGGACCATCTGCCGACGGGTAAACTTGACCGATTTTTACATCCGACATAAAATACATCAAAAGAAACCGTTGGGTAAAGTCTGTTTATTAACAAGTTGGACAGGCAGTGTAAAATAGGAGAACTTTATTTCCACAAAACATACCTGTAAGTTCAAGTTTGTGATACGCTTAAGCACCCAAGCACCATCTGGCGGAAGCTTACCTCAACCGTTTTCCGACACAGCCTACATACACTACATCAAAGGAAACCTTTGCATACAGTTTGTTTATTTAAAACATTGGCATGCAGTTAAACAAACGAGATCATAAATTGACACACTCAGCCCCGCGATCATGATTTTAGTATATAAGGGATATCAATCAAGACGTCACTCTCTTGTTGACCCAACCTGTTATCTATGATTATACCGTTAGGCTTTAATGGATAAGACAGTGGTGTTGCCGGCCTTGTATCTATTGCTGGTTTAACAAGAGAGGTCAACATGACTGGTGAAAGAATACTGGCTCGGAATTGTCCTCGCTAGTCTCCACTTAATAGCTGTCACTTTAAACGATCCGTTGAATTTGGGTCGCAGTTAGGTCAGTAAATAGTGTTTTCCTGACGTCCCTCTTCTCTTAAACCCGTTTTTGCCTGTTGCAGGTGGTGAGTCCCTTTCATGAAAAGACCTGCCTATGGAGACACGTGGATGTGCTGACGACATCCTGTTTATCAATGTCCTGGTTGATAGCTGATAAGTGATGGCTGCGCAACAGGATCTTTTTTATTAATTTTTCTCGGGGCCATGGTGTTGATGGGATGTGCAACACCAGACTTGGAGATGACACTTCCAGGTTCCAGGTAAAAAAAAAAAAAAACTTCCTCTCATCTATACATTGTTATACTTATCTGATTACTGTTATTAATATCCAACAAAATTTAAAGTTAACACACACACGCGCGCACGCATTAGTCTACTTTTTTCAAAGATTACAAATGTATGAATAACAAGGTACAAATGTTATGGCACGTATATACTCGTTTTATCATTCCTACTCATTTAAACTGTACGTAAATGCGATTGTTCAAAAATGAAAGACGACTTGTTAAATATTTCAACAGATGTAATACTACAGTTTTTTTTTTTTTGCTTGGGTCTAATTAAACTTAACGTATTACCCTACTTCTTCTAAGCGTCACTAACGTAAAAGTTAAAGGTACAAATGTTTTGATACCATCAGTTCTTTATTAATTTATTTTTAATTCCGATCGTTAAAACTATCAGATGTAAAGGCTATTTAATATATATATATATATATATATATATATATATATATATATATATATATATATATATGCATAACCATTCCTTAAATCTGAAGGTTCTGTTGAAAGTTAGTTTTCAGGAACACCGCAACATATAATCCCCAACGGCAGCTCCCAGTGCATCTCCTCCTTGCTTTCATCTTGTTTAGCTGTTCATAGATGCGGCCTGTACACATTCTCTCTGATATGACGGCTACAGCTGCTCTGTAAAGTAAATCTTCTTTTACAAACTGTATATTGATGTTCCACTTTCCCATCGCGGGAAACTGCAATGCGTTTTACCGAATACATCGCGGAGCTTTAGAAACGCTGAAAGCACAGTCGTCTTCTAAGTAAGTGACTAGCACATTGTAACCACGTGTACTCGCGCGCTTTCTTTCACTAAACGTACCCCGAATACAGAAATGCGATTTGGCGTGAAATTATGATACAAAGCGGCCTTTGGTTAGACGAGAGCTGATTGCACAACTCTGACATTGATTGGAGGAAAGCAGGTGGTAGGGTAACCGAGGCGTTATGTATCCTCACACCGATACACAAATGCACGTTCATGCATGCACACATCGAATCAAAAGACCAGTTGATACTTTAAAGTATTTGTTTACTTACTTTGCCATATTTAATTAGAAATACACTAAAAGCATACGATTGTAATCCGACATTGCAGGACCATCGATCATTCAAAGAAAAGGTAAAAGTCACTTGCATTAATACCCACACTTGACCCAAGAGATAATAACCTAAGACATCTAACGAAAAGGTTTGCATCGTTAAATAACTATATACGTATATGCACTAAGCAGCATTAGCTTAAGTTGAAGACGTTGAAGAATTGGATAGATTACCCTGCAAGGTTTGTTTTTGGAGTAGAGATTGGGGACTGATTGGGGACGTATACAAAAGGGAATTTACTCGTATGTTTACCTGTTTTGACTGGTTGCTGCAAATATGCAACTATGAAAAAATAATAAAATAAATGCACAAAATGTAAATGTTCTTTAAATACTTATTCCAAGCTTAGGTACAGTGTTAAAGCATTTCCCGGGATTTATATTAATTCACTAAAATCAAATAAGAATTAAAGAAATTGCAAATAATTCTTATCGTATCGTACAATTAAATACATAAGCACCTGCAATACACATTAACCTAAATGCATGCATTATCATGGGTGCTGTTTCTAATGTAAATATGTTTTGTTATCACTTTAACTCTGAATATTAATAGTCACGACCACATACAGATCTGATGCATATGAGGCGATGAGGTATCTGTGGTGTTTACTTCCAAACACTGACAACTGGAACATATTTTCCAGGTTGTATGAGGGAAGGTGGATTAACTATGTTAAACAGTAGGGCAGCATTACATTGGCTTGACTGGTGTATAATTGTTGCGACTGTCGTCATATCTGTGACTGCTGGGATGTATTATGCTGTCACCGGCCAAAGACAGAAGACAACAAGGGACTACCTTGCTGGAGGCGGAGACCTTAAAGTAAGACATTTATAGTGTCTATATGGTTACAAACTGCTTGATATACTTCCACGTGGTGACTTTTCTGTATACCACAGATTCACATAAATGCTCTGGTAATCAACCCCTTAAGTACTTGGTTGTCTAAATAATAAATAAAGAAACATTACTTACAGTAGCGTAATGTGTGTATGGTTTTGGGATTCCACCCTCGTTACTGTGAGAAATTATTTCTTTTAAAAAAGTACTCTGTTGTGAAGTTGTGTATTTAAATCTCTAGATCCACAAATGGTCAGTGATTGTTTTGTCAAACAAGGAAAATAGGGGAAAAATATAACAACCAATTTAAAAGGAATATAAACAAAGACCATAATTCTCCCGATCCAAGTTATGTCGAAAAATTTGCTACATGTGCGTTTAGCTTCGTCTCATATGAGCCGCATTTTCTCTGCTCCTGCTTTCTTTTATAATAAAAACATAAGCAATAGTAAGAATCAGTCCCATTTGAACCCTTTCTTAACTATACCTTCGTTAAAAGATGATAAACTACTAAATTTAATTTTATTTTAATATATAAAATGAAATTTGAAAAAAAAAATCAACACAATATATCGTTCAAGTCTTGATTTGTGATAACGCAGATAATGGTAATTGAAAACTTGTACAGCTGTTGAAAAAAAATGACCAGGCCAACCTGAGTTGTAGCCCCCAATGTCTGATCTCAGAAAAAATGCGGTCGTTGTATTGACTGTGTTGTGTTAGTATGAAAACAAGATAAGCATTAAAGCACATCATCGCTTTGCGATGATGTCTTATAACTGCAGATTGTATCTCGTTCTGGTCTGATGTATTACACTGTCTGACTAGCAATAATACTGCATGGAATAAACCAATCTTTATTGGAAAGGCCATTAGGAAATTTGAAACTAGTGCAAATGTAATATAATTACAATAATAGTATATCATAATACTTTCACTTCAACGACACTAACACCAAATATACCTCATACCTAAAAAGGCGGTCGAAACCCCTTTACTGTTTATCTATCTAAGTACAGTTCATATATTAAATGTTTAAAATACATCAACAGCCAATACATATATGACTACGAATTCATTTTAAGACTTGAAACATAATTATTCCCTGCTATAAAGGGAATAGCTTATATCTCCTTAAGGAGTTATCCCTGTGAGTAAAGATATGTCATGTTACACCAGGTTGTACCTGGATAAAGACTGGAAGCATGAAGGCCTGTCCCTCAAGCGGCGTTTTTTTCCTTTGTATTAGCTGTACAATGCCGCGCTTCACAGGGTCATGTCAAGTGTCATGCAAGTCAGATTGCGAATTTTCAAATAAGGCAAAGATATGGTCTGTTCTCATTAGCATACTAACTCCACCTCCCTGGAAACCGCGAAAACACAGATTTAAAGTTTGACCTTCTGAGATTCTGAGCGTGAGACACAAATAAAGGGACACTCGTTACCTTTGACCTGGAGCCGGGTCACGTGGAACAAATCAATAATAGCCTAATTGAATATGACATAAACCCCACGGCTTGCATTACCTTTAATTAAACGGGTTATAGCAAATACTGAAGTAAGCAGAAGTTATATTTCAATGTTGTAATCCCTTTTTCTTTTCATGAAAGGTAGAGCTCTATAATTGAATGTGCACAATTAAAATGACCAGACAAAATATTGCTTCAAAAATAGTGTTCACTAATATAATTACTTTATCTCAGATTAACTCGCTTATAACAATATCATGCATAAAAACATAGTTGCGAAGATGTGATGTTTGATAAGCGGGTTATATTATGCTAATTAGAGCGCGGTATCCTTACTACAGACCCCCTTCAATGTATCAATTTATCTAAACATGTTTTTCAACATGTACAAATAACATATGCTGCATATGCCAACCATACAGCGGACATTCACGTGTGCACACATTGATGATAATGACATTACGTTGGTGACTTAATTGTTGCTTGATAACCAGTTAAATAAGTATAAACGTGTTATCTCTTCCAACGCTATATTACATTATTAATGGACATCCATAGGCGATCCTTATATAAAAAAAAAGTCTTTTCACCACCATTCAGTCACGCTTTATCATACAAGCCATTCATAGTATTGCCCGTTGTACATTTTATGGGAGAGGAGCGAGATATCAAGTGCAAGTTTTAATTTTCCATCATTATATTGACCTATCCTGTAGGTTATCCCGGTGTCCATCTCCATGTTCGTATCATTCATATCCGGTACTTACATCATGGGGTACACGGCCGAGGTGTACACTCATGGGGCACAGATATACTTGATGATATTTGGTGACTGTCTGGGGTATATCACCTCGACTCTTGTCTTCGTTCCGATTTTTTACCCACTTCGGTTAATCAGTGCTTACGAGGTAAGAATGTACGTTTTCTGCTTGTATTGGATTTTTTAGGTTGATAATTAATTTACTTCTGCATCACAAAGCCTTTTTGCGTCCACTAAGAGAATAACGAAAACGCGTGGACGTAAAAACTTTTTACTAGACAAATATTTATAAATGGTCACGTGTATTCCAACAGAGAGAGTGATATTGAAGGTAAATCAGAGCATTCTCATTGCAATAGGAATGAATTTACTTTTTTTTATCAGACCGAATCTATAATCATTGAATGTTAAACTTATATTAAATCTAAAACATATACCATGTCTAAAACACATCCGCACTAATTTTAAATTATATCACAGTTCGTAAGAAGTGCAAATTTTACATCAAACAAGGACTTGTTTCTGTCTCTCTATCTTGCTGTTTTTTTTTATTTATATTCTGTGTTAAAGCTAGGAGTATATATATATATATATATATATATATATATATATATATATAATAATATTATATGATTAGAATTCGAGGACAATTGCTTAAAGCGATAAGTAAAGCTTAGTTATCACGGCGGTGATTACTCAACTGTCTGGTTCAATTGAGGCACGGTCATGGACTACTACCAGGAGCTAAAGCAAGAAAAATTCAGGAACGGGCGCCCGGAAAATACTTCAAGCGTCAGAAACGCTAACCCCCGCGTTCCAGAAAGCCTCATACACACACACAAACTCGAATGTATATTCTTATAAAGAAAAATGTACTCAAAATAAAGATATCTTTCTTTAATATTGTCCATTTTATAATTACTTGCTTATATAATTCTGCTTTTATCCTCGGGAGTATTAATTCCAGTATATACAAATGAGATTCCATTCTCCTATGCTACAATTTCTGTGCGTTGTGACAATAATTCTGAATCAGGTAAGATGGCTATAAAATACTTCAATTTATGGGAATAATATTAAGATTGGTTATTACACCCGAGCATACAGGCCATGGATCATGAACATACGAGAAAATTAGAATACTCTTAAAAGAGAGGTTATCATAAGCTGTTTGTGTTGGCGGGAAGATGCGTTATGTTTCTATATTTTCAGTTACTAGAAATAATATGAATATATTTTGCGAGCTGTGGCATGTAACATTAAGATGAAATATTGTGTCTGCGGTCAGTGTGCCTGGAATCTCAAGAGAAATGTTTTTCTTTGTAAAGTATTTATAAATTAATATGGACGGTAAGCATACAAACAGTGAGGCTGCCGTAAATAATAGTTGCATTAGATAAAAGAAGGAAACGTGAGATCTTCATTTAACTAGATTGTCACTGTGGTTATAAATTAATTACCTGGAACTAGTAGTGTTGTGCATTATTTGTTCCCGCACAGTAACTTCTCCTTTCTTAATTGTCATTCGTTAAAATTATGTCAATCTAGACGCATTGTTATTGGATATTCATTGTATTTTCATAAGTGATTATAGTAAGTGTAAACATTTTCAACTTTAAAATAAAGCTTAATTTTTGTATGACAACAGTCATGCAGTTTATGTGTACTTTCTATGCACTTTCCTTATTTTCCAGATTTTTCTCATGGGTTTGGATCTGTTTGCTGCCGGTACTGCCGTTGAAGGAGGTAACTGACATTTGTTTAATGTCATTTGAATAAAACAGGAGAAGTAACGATCCTATGATAACTCTTAGTAGTGCATCGTTTCATGTCAGAATTTTACAACCATTAACCAGGGTTAAGTCTACCTTTTCCGACATATTGAATATTTTTCAGCTTTGTTATTGAATCAGGAATGAGAAGCAGATATATTAGGCGAACACATTTTTTAGTTGGAATAAGGTGTATCTTTGTAGTATATATACACAGCGACAGCTGAGTATATTTTCATACACACCTTTATCTAGAAGTTATTGTTTTGTTAAACTTTCCTATACTGATTTCTTTCGCTTTCTGGCATCTATTTACGACGTTTTGAATGTAGGAAGTCGTGTCATATTACTTTTTACTGGAAGTCGTAATGTATAATTTTTGCATCATTTCTTACAGTTCATCTACTTATATCATGTTCGCATCATGATAGGTAACATGCGTTTCTGTACAGTTTAGGCTTATGTAAATAACAGGTGAAATACATTCTTGAAGACAAACCCAGCACAAACCTAATGAAGGCATGAGTAATATGTAAAGACATTTGTTGATGATATTAATCACATGAAAATAATTTACATTAAATATCGTATATAAACATACATTTAGTTACAGGAATCCCCGTTTGGAGCAGCCTTCTGATTAGTGCAATCATTACGACTCTTTACACTACTTTGGTAAGACTTTTTGTACAATGTTTAAAACTATATTATAATTATTAAAATCTGTTCGCAAATTCTAAACATGGGCTATAATTCTAATAAATACACAGCTGGACTCTTGTACAACTTTAAAGTCTCCTCATTATATTATTGGCCTGTTATGTTTATCAACATTTCTATGATTAAGGTAAAACTACTGTCAACGATTCTGCTGAGGAGGTAACAATATGGTAACCACAAGTGGCTTTGGGTCAATCAAAGAGACTATCCCGTCGATAATAACTACTCAATTATAATTCTCCATCAGTTTCCGAAGAATACTCAATCAGACAATTCCCCTTATTGTCCTAGGAAATTACACCGATGATTTATCCTCAGGAATTTGATTTTAACAAATACATGAGTATGCCGACAGGTCTTGGCTAAATAAAATTTAATGAACATTTTGTACATATTGTTTTCAAATTTTATTTAAACCAAGGCTTGTATAAATAATCTGATGGTTGGGAAATAAAATAGGTCATCACGGATGTAGATTGTCATATGCAAAAGCACACAACACGAAGGTCCCTATAAGTATCTTACACTGCCTTGTATATCACTGATAACACTTTTGAACATAAAAGATAATAGTGCTGTCACATATTTTGACTGAATCTTCACATAATCAACATAATGCATTATAACTTTAAGAAAATAAACACATTATAATGTAAATGCAAATAGGTAAATTTTCCTGCAATTCAACGTATTTTTAGACTCTCAATTGTAGCGTGTTTACAACATTTACAAACATTATAACATCTGAAAAACCTATATTTTATGGTAGGGTATCCGTGTAATGTATAGTTTATACCGGGGTGGGATAATTTAACGGACTGCAATTGTCAGAAGTAATTTAACCTATGAATAATTGCCTGATTTAATTGCATGGGAGAGGCAATTATCTTGGTGGCTACGAATCCGGCTTTGGGGGTAAATATCTGATGGTTCTCACCCAAAGCTATACCATTAAACAATAATGGGAATTGTTCCACTTAACATATAATTCAGTCATACGATTCAAGAAATGTCTGAGACCAAAGAATAATAACATTGATTTCGACGTAAGACTATTTAGCTTATAGATTTATTCAAAAGCAAATACCTTAACTGTAACTGCTACATAAAAGATCAATATCATATCGACATAATTCTAAGAGAACACACTCTTAAACTCCCAAGATTTACTTAACAATCAATTAAAAGTGTATCCCCAACTATATTTTTAATTTGCTTCTCTATATAACAGGGTGGAATCAAGGCCATTGTATGGGCTGACACGATTCAAGGGATCATAATGCTTTGTGGCGTCATCACAGTTCTGATTGTTGTGAGTATAAACTTAATTACACGTGATATTCTTTTTCTGCAGATATAAGGCCTTTTGTCAAGGAATCATCGTGTTGTTTGGCCCAACATTTGTTGCTGATTCTCATATACAGCCATGGGTGTATGAATATGTGTAGAATAAAGGCAAGTATAATGTATTGTTAGTGATGTCTATTATTTTTGTTAATTTATTCATATCAGCTTTTTGGGTTATATACTACATGGCCTACCTTTTCTCATATAGCATAACCTGTTTGGAAAGTCACGAAATTAAATAAAAATTAAAAAAAATAGATGTTAGGGACAAATTCTCCTTCAGGATGATTCGCTCTGTCATGTAGGTCTACAAACACGTCACTTTTTAACAGTTCTCCTCCCATAGCAATCCGTTCGGTACTAGCAATCAGCAGAACTGCTTTAATGAAATAAATGTAACGACGGGCTAGAATCCTTTGAATTTTGTTTTGTATGACGACCTACATTAGTTACAAAGGATTATTTGTTGTTCCTGGTGTATATTTGCTGAAAGACAAACTGAGGGAAAGTGTAATATCTCTTGGCACCAGGAGTTATAAATTGCATGTTTATCAGATTAATCACAATAACATTCATAAGATTTTTCCATAAAACTTGGCCAAGAGTGAATAAATTATAATTCCATGCACGAAATGTGCCTTGGTTAGGGTAAATCGATAAGACCAGCTTTGTTGGTCATGCGGACTGAAAGCAGGGAGGTCGTGAGTTCAAATCTTAGCCGATAGGCGGAGAGATTTGTCCCGGTCGCTCCAACACAGGGTGGGTGCTCGGCAGGCTTAATGGGGAAACTGTGCCCAGCAGCCGTGTATCACTCACTTGCGAGTGTGCCTTTGGGCGTCTCGGTGTAATGACCCACAAATGGGGATGATTGCCAACCCAGGACCAACAGATGCGATAGACGACGGGCTTGGGTTACACCTGGATACAAAGTGCTAACTTCTTGTCAAGAAGTCCTAAACCGAAAAGGAAACTCTAAAGATGTGCATACCCATGTAAAGTATTATCGCATTTCAAACAGTACATCGCTCAGAATTATCCATTATATGCCCGTAGTGCTCCTTATGCAACTTAAGTTATAGGTAAAATGAATATCCTGCTGTTATCTTAGCCGAAGTGAAAGCGATGGAAATAGGAGGTGTGAATTGATTTTCACCTCATTTAATATTCAAGTCAATTAGATCTTAAAAGCAAAATGGCACGTGTTATATTTTAATTTCCCGTGTATTCTTTTAAAAGGGTGCCGTACAGGCCGGTGGTCTTCAAATAATCTGGCAGATAGCTAGGGAAAATGGACGCCTCAACTTCTTTGAGTAAGTTAATGAAAATCTTTTCTTGGAAACCAAACGTGAATATTATATATATATATATATAAAGCTATGCTGATTCGTTCAAAATAGATAGAAATGGTAAACACAGAAAAGAAGGTTCACTAACGATGGGAACCTAACTAACGAATTTCCCTGTGACTCTTGTATTTGTACACTTTAAATGGAACCAGCGACGTGAAGTCCCGGTAGTCACGTTATAGTCTCATCGCTATATGTGTCGAACGGCGACTTTGCATGCAGCAGGGACAACTAATGGCCTTATATGGTGTGCGGCATATATATATATATATATATATATATATATATATATATACATATATATATATATATATATATATGTGTATATATATATGACTAGCCATGCGTCATTATGTCTCGACGGAAATGGTATACACAGTAAAGTCGGTTCACTGACGATGGGAATCATCCTCCAAAATCTTGGGTTTTCCGGTCTGATGCCTTTACCACCTAGTCACGCCAGATTTGCTTCCCCTCTGTGTATTATATAAATATATATATATATATATATATATATATATATATATATATATATATATGTATGTATACTGTGGTTGCCTTTTTGTAAGCGAGGGTTTTAATTCCGCGATTTTCGCGAATGGGAAATAATCGCGAAAATTCAACCCTCGGGAATAATCGGCCAATTGAAAATGTCCTTCTTATTTAGTGTAATCAATACTTGTATGGTAATAGTTTAGAACAGAGAGAATTGTTTTTAAATAAATTACATCCTTGCAGGTATAGGGAAATGTAAGCCTTAAATTTGAACTAAACCACCTATGCTGTGTGTGCGGGCCCATCATTATATAAGAAAATGTCACACTCATGATTTATTCTCATCTTATAATACACACAGGTATATTGCTTTGCCAAAGATTTGATATAGGTTCTTGTGAGATCGCGAAAATGAAACCCTCGCAAAACATTAAAAATGGAAAAATCGCGAAATTTCAGCCTCGCGAATATGAAGCCAACCACAGTATATATAGCTAGAAAGATAGATACGATAGCTGATCATAAACAGTGAAATAGTCAGACAATAGATTATTTTTATCTTTGCATTATGAGATCGATTGAAAACTACGAAAAATATTCATACAAACCATCCTATTGTGAACATATATTAATCGTGCTAATATCACAGCTTACAGTATAAATATTTCATATAACAGTGTGATAAATAATATTTTCTGTCAGTTTCTATTTAAAACATTTAATAAACATTAAATGTGATGATTTAACGGAATTGTAATTTGAAGGTTAATCGTTATTTTCTAGGTTTGAAAGATAGACACCAGAAGTTCAGGTACAATGTGTATACGTCACAACAATTAAAATATTAAAACTTATTTCATAGTTCCTACGTCAGGATATTCTGTTACAACAGAGTACTCTCCATGTATGGGACAGGTTGAGATAATAAAGACGAAAGCCAAATAGACACATTTTATTGAAGAAATTAGAATAAGTTAAGCCCGAAGATGATAAAAATGTTCTTAAAATCCATACATTTTGAACTATCCCTATGCCGTATACAAAATTGTAAAAAAAATCAAGAGTATTTCTTAATAGAATATAATTTTTAATAGTCCACATCACTGTTACATATTAATTTTAAACTACTTGGACAGGACTACTCATTGAAAATCGTGCCATCGTCATTTGCATGATGCTTGAACAAGTTGGTTTTCCAATGTATCAAAAAAATCTGTATTGTCATTGTTCAATCACATCAATGTACTTTATTCCTTATTTGAGGCAAACAAAAGCGGGATAATTATAAGTGTTATTTTTTTGTTATAGCTTTGACTTTGACCCTACAAAACGTTTGACGTTTTGGCCTATGGTTATTGGTCGGGTATTCTATATGATGTCCGCTGTTGGAACAAGTCAAGCCTATGTCCAACGGTACTGCGGCCTGCCTTCAGCAAGAAAAGCTACGGTGTGCGTGGATATATTATTCTGAGTATTCCTCAAAGAGAATAAACCTCCGTTATGATCATTCTTACATTCCAACTCATATATATATATATATATATATATATATATATATATATATATATATATATACATGGCTGTCGTCGTTTTCTCGTTAAATAAATTTTAGCAAAATTTCATCATTTCATAGTGTATGATGTTCTGGCATTTATTACGTAAAGCTGCTTAAGCAATACACATTAAATTCCGCCTTTTTAGCCCCGCTACCTAGCAAACTCCAGACGTATGTATTTCATATACTTAGAATGTTCATTTTAAAGTGCGCGACGTGTGACATTGAAACGGTAAATTGTGTTCTGTCTACAATAAAGACTGTTCATTTCTGTCACATGTTTTTGCTTTTACTATATGCATATTTACTGTTTCATCAACTAGGTGATCCGAGATTTGCGTTCGGAGACAGTTTTTTCTATGGTGATGGAAACTAATCATGACTCTGTTGTAGGTCTGTTATGCTTTGCGGTCTATATATAGTCGTCTACGGTACAGTGGTTTGTCTTTTCGGCCTATCAATATATGGCTACAACAGACAAGAAGGATGTGATCCTCTAAAGGCTTCACCCATAAACAATTCAAATCAGGCAGGTTATGCTTTCTTCCATCTTATCTTTGCCAACCTTTTATAAGCCTTTGATAACCAGCTATGATATCTAAAGGATAAAACAAACTGGAAATAAGCATCTACCATCAGGTTTTATATGCTGATTGTCATAATGTCCCATAGTTAATGTACAATACTTTGTATATCATAAAAACTCTTTATTTCATCGAAATACCAGAATGCAGTTTCACCCCAATTGAAAGGTCATTTTGAAGTGCCTACTTTATTAACACAGACGTGTGAAATGAATGTCATGGTTTAAAGCATTGTTGTTTTTTTTTCACAGGCATTGTTTACCCAACGGATCAGTCGTATTTTGACTTGATATAATATACAACTAACCGGGTGTTCACATTTAATCTCTATGTTACTAATATTGTCGGATATGTGATGATGATATATTTAAGGATTCGTCTGATTCTTCAAACATAATCAGTCTCATGTTATATTTCAGTTGTTGCCGTATTTCGTGGTGAACACCTTGAGATTCCCAGGTCTACCTGGTTTATTCTTAGCTGCCCTTTTAAGTGGCGCTTTCAGGTAAGTAATATATCGCCATAGGCTTCAAAAGGAACTTTTTCTTGCTAGGCATCTCACCTTTGACAAATTTCGGGGAATACCGTTGTTCACAGAGTTCAGAAGATAACGCTGGGTTGGTAGTTTTTAATGTCGGTAATATATCCTTTATCATCATATTTAATAAATGTATCAATAATCTACAATTTTATAAGTTTAGTAAAACCTAAAATCATTACATTCATGATGAAGCTGGTTAAGTAATATTTATTTTTGCTAACACAAAGATCTTAAAAAGATGTATTTCATAGACAAATATGCACTTTTGTGTATTGCATGAGTGGTCTTGGCTATAATTCACATGAGATTTTTTTTTTCGACAAACGACAAAAGGGTGCTATGTCGGAAAGAAATATAATTTTTAATTTTCAAGTTATTGATTTAATTTCCGTGGAGTTAAATTTATCGTCAAACAAAACAAATTATTATTGTAATTAGTGAAGGTTATCTTTTTTTGTCATGCAAAGTAAGATTATTTTAAAACGACATAGGGTTCTATGTCAGATAGAAATATCATTTATTTTCAGGTTATTGATTTAATTTCCGTGAGGTTAAATTAATATAGTCAATCAAAATTCAAATTATTATTGTAATTAGTAAAGGTTAACATTTTCTCTCTATCCTCGTATGGATGTGCAGCTCCGTCTCTTCAACTTTAAGCGCCCTCGCCGCTATTACCTGGAAAGAAACGCTAGAGGCACGTTTCACAAGAAAGTCCGAGGAGTTTAAAACGGTCATTCTGAAAAAAATGGGTACTGTAATATATCTGAGTGATTAAATAAACTTTATATATATATATATATTAATATATATATATAATATATATATATATATATTAATATATATATATATATATATATGTATATGTATAACCCTAGAGAAAAACAACACTGTTAATTCACAACAGTCTGTTTCACGGGGTGCGAACCGATCTTCAGGTGAATGTGGTTAGAATGAAGCTAACGGCGTGGTTTGAAAAATATATAAATATTAACTTCGGAATTATGACCATCGACAAGACCTGGATTAAATGGTCATATTTCAGAGGTGGTCTTCTAAGTGAGGCTTGGCTAGTTAAGGGTCTCACAACCATCCTTCCAACCCTTTGTTGAATGCTCTGTAACGGGCATGCTGCTATTCAATATAATTAGGAATTACTGGTTTTGTAACAAACTCTTAACTTTATATGAGTAAAAAGTAGAAAATTATAATATATATAAATATATAAAAGAGAGAGTGAGGAGTGTGTAATTTTACCCATGTATATATATATATATATATATATATATATATATATATGTTTGTGCCTATATATATGCGTACATCAATGCTTCTTTTAACCAGGCCGCCTGCTATAATATTCTGGCTGTACCGCGTGTCGTTTATGTGGACCCCAGTGGTTGCAACATTCACTTTCATCATTGTCACTGCTGAAAGGTAATTCCATGGGAATATTTTACCGGACAGACCAAGTATCTGGCCTAGACACCATTGTTGCTACTTTTACGTCATAATGGTTGCCCTAGTGACATACGTGGAGATTGGCTGTAGTCACAAAAATGACTATAGTCACCTCAGTGCTACAAACGCAAAGTCTGTGTGGTGAAGAGAATACTATAATTATTGATCATGGCAGATAATTCTATCACATATTACTAAGTATTGTAACAGCAAATCATAGTTTAACCATATAAACAGAAAAGAAAATCTGCGGGAAGTTTCTGTTAACTTTGGATAATGTTCACAGAGGGAGATGGTCTGGCTGCATGTGTTAAGGAAGAGATATATTTGTAGTTAGATATACCCGTTGTCTACTTATTCTTATAGTGATTTTTCCCCAAGGTTGCAATGACTCATCACATGTCAGTGAGGAATTCTTACATCCTGTTACTAAATATATATGCTGTCTGAGGCCACGTGATGAAGATGTGGAAACCAAACGGGATTTCGAAGTTTTCAGTTATTACTCCATTCATTAAAAGTTTCCACTTTTTATTAATGTTATTTAAAAAAAAAGATATTTTTTTTCTAAACTAATTCACGTGGATAATGTCTAGTTCTGACGAAACGATTCCCTATTGATGAGTATTCTTGTTACATTATAAAGTCACTGATATTTCCCAAATTAACTATAGAACAGTGGAACATGGGTTAGCAAAATATTTTAAAAAGCAGTCTGAAAATGTATGGCAGAAAAAAATGTTCATGTTATTTATCAATATGTAACGTATATTTCTACGTCTATATATAGTCGAAATTACAAGGAATGATCAAGAAAATTATATTTATGAAAGCACATGTAACATTTGTTTAATGTTAAATCCTTTAACTTGATATAAAGTGTAATTCAATTTATATATACTAATTTATTTATGGTCAGGACACGGAGCCAGATGAAGAATTAGAACGTCTAAATGTCCGTGGAAAAAGACAACAAGATGGCACTACCTAATGGTTTGAAATGGGACAAATAAATAATTAAAACATTATAATATACATGTATATATATATATATATATCATCAAACTATTTGCAAATAGTTAATGTACATTCAGCTCCTTTGAATTTTCTGTAAAGTTGCTCGAATGATTTCGACAATTTAGGAGAGAATTAACTCACGCAGTACGTGTACACTGGAAAGGAATCCAGGCAATTATGCCCCTCCACAGAACTGGGCGGTAAATGCCGGGATTTCATAATATTGATGTGTACAAAATTATGTAATATTTATATAATATTAAATTTCATAATATGAATTTTCATATGATCAGGAAGGAGCAATATTTTCTCATTTTAAACCTATATTTTATTACATAATTTAATTCGTAAATGCATAATCCATGATATTACAATATGATTTTCCTTAATGCAATGAAAATAATGGAACGGCTAAAAGAAAAAAAACAGTCCTAGCTTATTCAAGAAATAAACTAATTCGTGTATTAATCATGATTTCTATAAAATAAATGTGTATTAGAGACATATATATCTATATATTTTACAGAGAAGATATACAAATGCCCTAAAGTTTTTGAAAATTGTCCCTATAATTCAACAAAATCTTCTTACTTTTGTTTTAGTTGGCTTTGTATTGTTCAATTTTCATATATGTTCCACCTTTGAAATGAAAATATTCAAATATGTAATTTCCTTACTTATTTTATAAGACTATAAATACTGCTTTCCTAATATTTTAACATTAATCACATCCGGATAATTTGTAACAATATTTCCTATTATTACTCTTTTTTTCATTCAACTGCATACAGTTTTGGACCGAGTTTTTATCCAAACTTCTAATTGCTCCCCAAATGATTTATTTATTTTACATATATACATCATATGTTTCAATTTCCATACCGTCTGTGCAAAAAGATCCATAATCCTCCTGTTTTATAACACACCTAAAAAGCCATTCATTATGGTAGAGATCTAGTCCATATTTTGTACAGCAATGCTTGAAGTTTTTTTTTGTCTTTATTAGCTTGTTTAGATACTTAAAAAAATAATGACCACTGGTTCTCTTCAATGTCATACACTTTGGAATAAAATGCTTTACCCCATTGATTTACTGAGACCGTTTTCTGTATAATTTAATCATATATAAACTTAGAGGTTATTGTACCCATTTTTTTTTTCAAAATTACACCAATTATACCTTCTTCGCTACTGCCATTTATTTTTTTTATTCCAAATTATGAAAATTTGCCCATTCTTCAGCTATAATGCCTCTCAAAATTGAAATACATGTACTTTTCAACGCACAGTTCAAATGGAATAATGCCACATTCATTATTATAAAGGTCTGAAACATATTTCAAACCTATATTATACAAAATGTTGTTGTACATTATATTCCCTCTTATCAGGATATTTTATTGTTCCAAACAATGTCTGGATCTTTAATTTCACGATTTCTAACACTAACATTATGCCTTCGTTTCTTCTGACAAGTGTTTTTTTCAGAGTGATAACATTTTACAAGTAGTGCCAAACCAAAACCGTAGAATATACATAAATTGCCTAATTAGCCTCACAAAATCTGCTTTTGCCCGATATATAACTTTTATACCAAACAAATTTCTGTGCATCAATCATACATTGGACAATAAGTATATTTTGACCGAGGTCTTTTTTAACTTAAATTCAAAATATCTCTTCTAATCCTACCGTTTGTGCTATCTTTTCAGATTTATATATTTAAAAAAAAATATTTATTTCTTTGAAATTCCATCATGGAACATCTATAACCGATAGTACATACATTATTTCCTTGTTCAGACGCAGGGCCTTAAATCGTGGCCTGTCAAATTTGGTCACCAGGGCAAAACAATGACTCAGAAATATAAGCACCGGCCTTTAATTGGCACTAGTATTGCTCAGAGGCGTATTGTCAGAGAAGTTTCCATGTTTGCTGCCAGATGTCTTTTCCCATTACATGTATTCTAATTGATGCATTTGCCGCTCAAATAGACCGGTGATTGTTTTATGAATTTCCGTTTGTATTTGTGTTCATAATATGTTTAATTCTTCTATAATTTTCCTAGCTACGTGTCAGCCTGTTTGTTTCCATAAGAGACATAAAATACTACCGATTCATCCATTATTATTAAAGCCGATCACCGATGCTAGTAAACAGTTCACAAATACGTCAACACGGAGAAGGCTCATACTATCACTGCTGTCATGCCAAGTAAGAATAGTACTGCTTGACATAAGGGATGCAACGTGGTACGGAAAAAGTCTGTCTCACAGATGGTTGTACAGATCTGTATTTTTGGTACATATTTCTTGAGTAGCATGAATGCACAAACTAATGGTGTCAAGCGGAACAAGTTGTAGCTTCTGTCAAGCCAATTGCTTTCATTTATCTTTTAATCACTTTTAATGTTTCAAATACACGCTTCCGTGATAAGTTATAACAGTATTAAGTATGTTGACAACTAAACCTAACATTTAGTGGAATACTCCCGGCAGTAAATGTTGCATACCAGTATATACCAAGCCGGAAACGTTTGACTACGCTGTGTCAAGCTAAATCAGCGAAAATCGGGAGGGAAGAGCCAAGAAAACGAATAACGATATGCCGTTATACGAAGCGATCCCCCATATTTCGATGGAACCAAAATAACCAGCTGTTCATGTTGCACAGTTAATGGGATAGCCACTCCATGTTCAGTATATTTAAGGTCAGACACGCTTGAACGCTATGTTAAGCTAATTCAGTTAAAAGACGGTAGGGAAGTGTCATGAAAACGAATAACACTGTCCCGTTATGCCTACCAACCCCCCGCTTTTTGACGGATTAAATGTTACCAGTTGAACGTGGTGCACTGTTAAAGGAGCAGCCACCCCGTGTTTAAGGGGATGTCATCAACTGCACGTGGTGTAACATGAAACACATTGTACCTGTTTTTGAGAGGCCCACGCGGACAGATTATTGAGGTTAACTGTAAAATAGTAAGTTATGATATCCCAATTTTTTATAATGATGCGTGATTGTGAAGATTGCGCGTGTCCCACATCCCTCTGGCATCTATAGGTATTTCGTTAATACAGTCCTTGTACCGGTGATATTTTCAATTGCACCCCGAACTAGCGACAGTTGGGTTTATAGTTTTGACGTGTCCTTTTGTAGTTTGTCTGACGAGCGTTTTAATGTTTGTTTTTAATAAACAACTGCCTAAAATAGAAGCCTGCCATGTGTAGACGCCGGATCATATCAGTGTCGTAAAAATATAAACGCCGAGGCCCTGATCAAGAAAATATGGTACTGAAATCTTGAGTAACCCAAATTTTTGGCCAAAAGTATTCTACCAATTAAAGTGAGGTTCCTTGATTTTCATACGGCTAAATTGTTTTTTACATCTTTTTTTTTAGTTTTCTTCAATCATTTTATCCTTGTTATGATTAAAGGTAATACCCTTTTTCTTTAAATAGAAGTGCATATAACAATGTTTTATAAAATTCTGGAGTTAAGCCATTGTTACTGGGTGATTTATTTATATTTTAAGGCTGTTTCCAAGTCTCCCAAAATGAGGGTACCTTCATATTAACGTTTTTGTTCACTCGTAAGTCCTGGATTATTACCTCAGTTGTGGCTCTGTTGCAAAACACAGAGCCACAGGTCGCTGCCCTGATTGATTTCGCGGACAGAAACGCTAGATAAATGAAGGCAGGGCCCTGTGGCTCTGTTGTAAATACAGAGCCACAGGGCTCTGTCTACTGGGTCTAATTTGCTCTACATCTTCTTATGTTTATTTATAACATTTTTTTAACCAAATTTATTTATCCCAGATAATATTTCTTTGTTTTTCCTTTTTCTCGTAGTCATTTTTAGAATTTTAATAGTTTAACTGCCAGGATTTCTCTTTTTAAAATTTACAAAATATTGTGTACTTTCTTCTCCCTGTTCTCTCCAGCGAATTTGGTCCGACTATAACCCCTTCTGTTCTTTTTGATACAATGGATCAACATTTTCCTTAATTGTAAAATATTCATCTGGTATTTCGTTATTATGATCGATATTATCCAGTTTATTGCATAACTCCTTACACACTGTATCTTGTTTATGCTTTTTTCTGTTTACTGTGTTGATAATATTTAATTAGTTCCCACTTTGTTGTATGGCTCTTAATATTTTGAAGATTTTTTTTCATATATATTTCTTTTAATTTTCTCTCTCAGTGTTAAACCTGATTTTCTTCATGTTTTTACTCTATTGTTCTACCAGATTAAATTTGTTTACAAAATGATTAAGTTTGCTCTTTACTCTATCTGCACTATTAACCCTCCAACCAACTTTGTCAATGGCATCAAGAACAGTGTTAAAATTACTCCCCATCATGACAGGAAAACTTTCACTTACATGATAGGTTTTTTATAATTATTATATATTAATTTTAAAATCTTATTTCCGTTCAATTTGATAAGGGAAATACAAGTTACACAAAATAAAACCATAATCACAAATATTTAAATCCAATATCAATAATCTGCCTATATCATCTGTATGTACATCTCTTATTTGGTAATCAAAACCTTATCGGAATAACATGGTCACACCTCTGCTTTGATTGGGACCATGAATACATACGATTTCCCAACACCATTCATTTTGCTATATAGTTCCAAAGACGTGAAGCTATATGTTTCTTGCAGGAGAACACCACCACCTATGAGCTTTCTCAGCCACGTAAAAGCTGCTCTTCGTTTCAGATAGTCAGTAACACCTCTAACATTTAAAGTTAGAATAGTTAATCAGGAAAAGCAACGTTTGTTTGATCCTGTAGGTTATATTAATATGTTTTATGTATTTTAATGGATCAGTTTCAGTTTAGAGTATATAATCAGTCTAAGAGGGTATTCTACTATAATCCTGTAATTTTGGAACGTTCAGGCTAACATTGTTGATACTTCATATTTGACGTATGTACGTTATGCACAGCGTATTGTGTTTCCGATGTATAGGAGGTATCCCATTAATTAACGTGCTCAAGTTTTCATGTCAGTAGTGCTTTGAAAACCAGCAGACTTTGTATAGTAGTCCTCTATAACATTTATAAATATTGAAGGGATGCGACACAAAGTACCCATGGGACAGCATCCAGACGGGAATAAAAAAAAGACCTCACTATCGCAAAATTCTTTGTGTAATATTTTATTATTAAATTAGTAGCCTATATATATATGTATATTTTCAAATTTTTTATAAAAAGTGTACTTATTCATAGTGCGGGTCCGGACGTGCGTTCGCCCGTGCTAAGCAACATTTAAGACCAAAGTATTGTAGAGAACACTATTATCCATGCATTAAAAAAAACAGAAACTCCTACTCTAATATGCACACGAAAAAAAATGTCCAAGATGCAAGGTTTATATACAAATATATATTAAAGGCATGAAGGCCTGTAAACCTGAGTTTAAGCAAATAATATTAATGATTATCGAAATTGTCGCGTTCAGTAGGTTTATACAGGACTGTTTGTTTATGACGTTAGTGTTCAAATCCACTTCAGGCCGGACATGGAAAGGCGGCGTTTATGGTTGACGTCACACTGTTGACGGCGGCCTCCTCGTTCACTCTCTGAAAGATGTAACCCTTGAACGTGCTCATCATGAAAATGAGGAACTCGTCACCTGTAAAAATATCGAAAAAATCTACATATTTAAAGAAGCAAGAAATGCTCAAGAGTGCATAGGAATGTGCCTATCGTATGCTCTATGACCTTTTGACCTTACAAGTTGTCAACACAAAAATATGTGTGCACCTGACAGGTTTAAACGGTTTTATTCGAGTGGTCAAATTCTCGATGCCCTCCCGGCAGCAGTAAACGTTTGGTCTTTAACTAGGACCATACGTGCTCCAGTAGCCATGCAAAACGAAATGACGTGAGTCATTTTATTTACTTATTTATTTTGTTCAACTGCTTGTTCTTTATTATGACCTCGAAGGCAGAGATAGCACTATGCTACCTGATGATAAGTCGGGGCGCATGACTACTTGAACTTATAATAACATACAGAATTTCCCAAAAACGAAACCCCAGAAGTACGAAGACTTTTCTCATTCCCAATGGTGGTCACAATTCGGGTTTCCACTGTAAGAGTCAAGTTTTAAAATTCCCAAAAACCAAAAACTTAGTATATGTGTGTGTAAAACCATACGAAACAGTATGTCATGGTGTATCAGTGGTTTTACCTGCTTTGGCGTTCGATAATGTAGTATCATCTTCCCCACAGCGCCCAGGAATGTATTCGGAGATGTCTAAAATTCCGGAGACGGAGCTCTGAGTTTTCAGGGAGCAGCTGACCTGTCATCCAAAGAATATATATATATATATATATATGTATATATATATATATATATATGCATAAATATTACTTTAAGTACACTGATCTTTAAAAAAAATAATCTGGAACCCTCTCAATTAGGTCAAAAGAATAAAGCACAAAACCTTTCAACTCTAGCCCGCTAATATGATGTGACGTGTGCCAGAGATACTATCATAGGATTTGGTACATCCTAGTTCCTGAAATGTGACCCCCCCACACACACACACACAAATATATAAAGCATGGATGAGAACACAGCCATCTGCAGGACAGAGCTCCCACACACTGACGCATGTCCCTTGGAAAATGCCAGACAGACGGCAGCCACAAGGAGAGACTTATTTTAATAGTTTTAACATACAGGGCAAGGGTAATTGCTGGATCGGAGCAAATGATGTTTCTCCTTGAAAATGTGGGACCCACTGAAGCCACATGATGAGACAGTCGAACATATTTCTGCATTCTAAGGAAAGCAGGTCTCCGCCATGTAGGCCTAAGAGGGGAGGAGTCTCTATCGTGGGATGCTCTGAAAACCATGTTTGCATTAATTTATTATGCCGATGTTCCCAGGCAGTTTCATACGTGAGGGACTACGTTTGTAAATACTTCTTGTTGACGTTCCTGATGTACTTTACCTCCACCAAAATCAAAATATTTGTCATTTGCTCATAAGAAAACGCCTTGAAAAATTCATGAGATTTTGCATGAAAGTTACGCTTTTAGAAGACACAAAGACACAAACACACCAGAGTCGGATAAAGAGAGGGGTCCAGGGTGCCCCCCTCTTTTTCAGCCGCTGGAACCTATAGTTTATGGATTTAAGATTAATCTTTTCAGTCTAGAACCCTCCCCCCTTCGGACTAGGGGATATTTTTTAGGTTTTAACGTTAGGCCTTCCACGTTAGATCCCTCATTATATTTAATCCTGGATCCGCTCCTGCACACGTTCACACCCACACGCATGACCTCCTACCGAAGGCAACCTCAAAAGAGATAACTGATGCCTACCTGAAACTGATGCTTGACCCAGGTAAAAACTGGACCCAATGCCACACGCTGTGACTGCTTGACGTATGTCGCTCTGATGACGTCAGTTGCTGACGCCGCTCGGGTCTCAATAGACTGGGACTGCCATGATGTAGGTTTGTCACAGAAAAGCCGTATACTCGCAGCCACGCCGACAAGCGTCAACAGTACCAACGGGCTCCTCATCGTAACTATAAATATATTGTTATGATTTTTATTTTTATTAATCGTAGTAGTAGTAAAAGTATTCATTTATTACCATTGAAAATAGCCGTAGTAGTGTTAATAGTATTTGTAATAATGATTATAATAACTATAATAATAATAATAATAATAATTATTATTATTATTATTATTATTATTAGTAGTAGTAGTAGTAGTAGTATTAGTAGTAGTATTTTTATTATTTTCATTTTTATTATTATAGTAATGTTTTTTAAATATTTTTTATTATTATTAATATTATTAATATTGTTGTTGTACTTTAGTACATTTCATTCTCAATATAAGTATTTCTTTTATATCAATGTCAGATTCACTTATTATTGGTAACAGGGGCCTTTTGCACCAAGGATGTTTTCGAAAAGTACATTTGACAAAACCCTCTGACTATATATAACAAAGAAACACTAATCCGAACTTCGATCCTAGCTTTACCTCCTTCAAATAAATCGCCCTCTTCAGTATGAAAACTATATTCCTTAAATATATATATATATATATATATATATATATATATATATATATATATATATATATATATATATATATATCAATAAATATATATATATATATATATATAGAGAGAGAGAGAGAGAGAGAGAGAGAGAGATATATAACAGGATAAAGACGCCTTAGTGTTGACTATCTGTTTAATTCAACCACGAGCTTTCGAAGCTTCTTCATCAGGTTTAAAGTGGAAAGGACACCTGATGAAGAAGCTATAAGCTTCGAAAGCTCGTGGTTGAATTACACAGTTAGTCAACACTAAAGCATCATGTTATCTATACACTAAGAGACTAACATGGCTACACGCATTCTATATATATATATATATATAGTTTTTATTATGTTCTATTAATTAAAATCATATATTATAGTGAAACTTCAGAAATCTGATGGGAGTAATCTAACCAACAGTTTTTACAATATTAGCGCTTGGGAAAAAATCAATGTAAAAGGCTCCTGTAATCGCGCGCTTGTTACATGTGTCACATGAGTGTGTGTTACTGTGTATCTGTCTGTGTGCGATCAAACATTACAACAGACAACATTCATAGGATACTGCTGCTTGTATCTTAATTTTGTCACTTATTTTTATCTGCCATATAAATTCTCCTTCATTTCATAAATCCTACACTTCATAACGTCCGTCCGTATACACTCATAACCTCTTCGAGACAGTACGTAAGTGATCCTACATTCGCGTTCTATTGTGGTTCCAAAATTTAAGCCAATCATTAATTATATCAATAAACGTATAACACTTGCATTTATTAACCAGTACTGTACTTACCATGGGTTCTGGGAAGGCTTGTTGTCACCGTGTCAAAATGTAAACCCCGAAAAAGCCCCGTCCGAAAACCAGGGTACATCCGACGAATCGTCACGGACCAGCAGACACAGGAAATGTGACAATCCCCCAATGGCATTTATAGTGAACACATGAGGCCAGCATGCTCTGGACAGGGCGGGCATTGAATTTAACTAAATCCCTCTCTCTCTTTGTGCCACTTATTGAGGTTCCATTGCCAACCGCGAGTCCTTGGGCATGCACTTCTAGACTGGTACCCCGCTCTATGGTGGCACCGCTGTTCAAGGCTGAGGGCCACAATAGATCAGGGTACCAGTCTAATTCACTTCGTGTTTTGATTTGTATCGGTCTTCGTACCACAGTGCGCAGACTTGTATTCACAAGAGTATGACTATGCTGTTTAGGGTTTATTGGCGTCACAATCTGACCCCCACAATGCATCGCGGCTCCTGTATACATCTGGGGCGCAGGTAAAAATCTAGTGAAAATGGGTAAAGTGGTCCGTTCAAATATGTTGGACTGAGTTTAATTAATTGTTTCAAGGCATATTACATAAAGATGGGCGTTTTCTTGGGAAGGACGTCGTTGGACAAGTAATTTCGAGCATAAGGATGTTAAATGTAAACAGAAGATTTAGTTTTGTTCAACAGGTGAGCATTATTTTTTTGTTTTCACGATATAGGCCTATTCACGTATGTAATAGGTGAAAATAAGTATCATTGGTTGTGATATATGATAACGTACAAATGACGAACTTTTGATAACTTTGAGTTTTAGATACCATTCGTATCAACTGTTCGTATCATCCGGTTTCATATTTCATTTTTATCATTGTACAACCTTCCTCGTATAAAGTCAGATTTCGATTGTATTAACTTTGTATATCGTTTATTATTAAAAAAAAGTTATGCATATGTGACCCGTGTGGTTCCGGTCCTGCGGAGCACGGACCAATCCCACCAACAATAAGGACGATGAGTGATCGGACATAGTTTATTTGGTTCCTGAAAACCACAAGTGATGGTTAAGGCTACCTAACATGGTGCCATATGGAGCTGAACTCAAGCTAAATGAATGACAATTTACATGTAACATACAAATATATTTTGATATAATACTATAAATACGTTTACAATTCGTGGTTTACTTTGATACAGAGAGATGGTGAGCATCTTGTACATAAATCCCTACCCTTTCAAGTACCTAAGTTGCTTATACAACCTTATCATATATATATGTGTGTGTAGGTGTGTAACAGGCTCATGTGTATACTCATAGTGTAACTGATGCTCAATACGGGGCATCCAATTAATAATCAAAATGTTAAGTTCATTTTAGTGCTTATAGTGTGCGATAGGGGGCACCACTAGTTGTCGATTAGCCGTTTGCATATATTTTCCTTATAGGGTTAAGTTTAACTATTTAATATGCACACGTCACACTACACCTGACATTTGACTCTGCCGCCAAAATGACTTTGTTTCCGCATTGTGAATATCACATTATATATAATTTCATTGTAATAGAAAAGAGATTCCATTCAGAAAATTCGTAATGGCAACACGCCATAAACATTGTCTACTTTATTCGCAGTAAACCGGTCCACCTATTTGAGCTTTTGCTTGTTTGTTGATGGAAGAAAGAGGACACTTCCCCTTTTCTGATGAATGCAGTCGAAGGATTGTTATATATATATATATATATATATATATATATATATATATATACCCTTCTTTATATGTTTTATATAGTGCAATTTAACGTTTGAACACTGAATATGCAGTAACCATGCATCAGGTTGTTATATGTCTCTCTCCGAGAAAACTCGTACTCGCGTAGTAATATATTAACCTGGAAATAGTGCGGGTTCCTCCCTGCTTGTGGAAATATCACAATAAAAGTATTGTTGCAAATAATATTCGGTTTTAAACCAACACTTAAACATATTAACAGATACAAACAAAATAAACTAATTTATCCATAAAATAATGTTTCTGACTCAAAACTCATTCAAATAATGTAGCTTGTCGCGCCGTTGTTGTATGCCTACACAAAAAAGGTTCTAAAAACGTTCATTTTTACCCTGACCGATGAAGCGGACACACGTAGTGGGGCGGCGTTAACCAAAATTTTGGTGAGTATCCTTTATATTATATTGCGATACCCTCGGATTAGAAATATGAATACATATTATGATTTTGCTATGTACTACAAGATTCATTTAAACCAGAGGTTACCCAATTAGGCTTATTCTCAGTTTAGAATACCACGTGATACAAGCGCCGCCCCGCTTTGCCCCGGGGGACAAGAAGATTAGTGCCAGCTGATTTAAGTAAACACTACGCCTGGCAGTATAACACCATGGCAATCAGTCTGAATAGCATTAGGTTTTAATAATATTTAATATGGCAGAAAAAATACTTAAATCATTCATGATATCATATATATCAAAACCGATGAAATCGATTTAATTATCTCTTTCCGGGCTCTCTCCCGAGAAGCAGTTGGAAGCCGGGGGGGGGGGGTTGGAAGCGGGAATGAAAGGTTAACATACCAAGCCCTTCTCAAAAGGGGTTTAGGTAAAAATAAAAAAAGGTTTGGTTCTAGGGCACTTTTTTTCAGAAATCAGTGGGGGCGGGCGATTTGATTATATTTGTTTCATGTTTACTTTTTAGTATGTTTAGAAAAAACAGTCAAATGATCAGGGAAAAGCATGATAATAAGGCTAATTTAATAAGGCTAGTTTCATTGCAGGCCCCTGCTTTGATTCGTTATCTATCAGAGGACTGACGTCGAACAAACCTGATGTGGCTTACGTCAAGACGCTGGACATAAAAGCAGACCGAACTCTCTCGCTAGGGAAGCTTGCTTTGCTAGCGAATTGGTTGGTACGCCCTACTTGTGGCCCACCGTTATGGGTTCGAATCACGGATCGGCCCAGTGTTTTCCCCTAAAAAATTTGTCTTCGTAACAACATATATATATATATATATATATATATATATATATATATATATGTGTGTGTGTGTGTGTGTGTGTGTGTTTTGGATGTAATCTTCCTCATATTATTTCCTCTCTTTCTCTCTTAAAATGTGTGTGTTTCAAGGTACATCTCTCCCAAAGAAAGGTACATCTCTCTCTCTCTCTCTCTCTCTCTCTCTCTCTCTCTCTCTCTCTCTCTCTCTCTCTCGTGAATTAGGGGAGTGTGCTTTTAATGTATCCCTCAAAGATAAGTCTCTCCCTCCCTCTCATTATACATTCGTGCTTCTATGTGCGTCGCAATTCATTCTCTGTCACACTGATGAATAAAATTATTATTGTGCCAGTCTCTCTCTCTATCGCTCTTTTTCCCTCTCTCTCTTGTTCTCTCTGTCTCTCTGTTTCTCTCTCTCTGCCTCTCTGTCTGTCTCTCTCTCTCTGTCTCTCTCTCTGTCTCTCTCCTTCCCCATCCAATCTACATCCTATTCGTTTTGATTTCAGATGTTTACAATCAATTGATTTTTTTCAGTAATTATTAATGGGATGTCATCAAAGAACTAACGAATTTCAGAGATTACTAACAGTCCGTTTAGGAAACTGTTTAAATGTGTTACCAAAAAGTTTCGCCAGGGTTCATTTTTTTCGCGATCTAACCACGGATCTATTATAATAGCTTACACGGAGTATATATGTCCATTATTGTATGAATTAATTTTATTGATTAATCAAGCCCCAAGTAGAACGAGTGGACATTATTATTTATTTTATGGGAGATACTTTGACAGATTCATATCATTTATCAAACAATCTTTGATTTACGGATAACATACACGATATGTTATCATTTATAATGCCAATCATTGGCTAACCGACTTGTGCTCGACAATGAGGCCTCATATTCCTGGAGTTTTATTTAGCAACAATTTATAATTAATTAATGATTTAATAATTTAGCAGGTTTTAACAGTGTGTTATGATTCCTAATAACAATACGTTATTTTACAGGACTTTAGCAAAAACGAAAACATTATATTATTACATTGAAACCTCGCTTAACAATCATATCAAAAGAACGACCACTTTTCACGGTCCCAATCTGTATTTGCTCTCTATATCAAACCTCACTTAGACGACCACCTGCAAATAGCGATCTTTTTATCTAGGTCCCATTGTTGGTCACAATTTCGAGGTTTTACTGTAAAATCAACAAGAAGAAAACATGGTCCAGTTTACTGACAAATATTCGACTGGGCTTAACACTGCAGTTACAAGCCACTACAAGAGAATAACACAATGGTACTAGGGATTTCGCTTATTGATTTTAATGTGGCGACATTATGATTAATTATTCCTGAATGGTACCAGCACCCAATTAGCAACCATTGACAAATATACTCAAGGTATACCATTCGGTCTATACCAATTTGGGAAAATGGAGCATTTTGTCAGACGTTTAATTGCCATACTATTATAATAAATCATCTGTATCCAGGACAGCCGAGGGACCAAAGAAATTTTCCATTACAGCAAACAGGTTTCTTTTTTTTTTTTTTTGTTTATATTCTTCTTTTGTTTTGAGGTAACAACCTAAATTTTGTTAATGCTTGCTTAACGAAGCATGTATCTGCAGATTTCCATTCCGGTTTCGGACCACATGTTGGGAAGTAACGCGCACTTCCGCTCACTTCATATCCTGGTGTTAACCAGGCCCAGTGACTACTGCGGTGTGTAATTGATCCAAATGTTTGGTTTGGGACCCAGGAAAGGCGCACTTGTTTTTAATTGACACACGATCCGTTGGGTATGGCCCTCCCGTTGAGCCTGCAAAACGCTTACCCAGGGTGGCGCCCGATCCTCAAAAATATCCATCGCCTCTGCTGAGACTCAAACTCGCAATCAGGGCTTTTAGCCCTGTGCACTGTCCATAGACCACAGGAGGGTATATAGCAGGGTTTATACTAAACAGATTATCCGAAGCTCAGCAGAGAAGAACAATTCTATTACGGTCCGACCAAATATACGACTTCAAGTTATTTTTGCTACAGACTTGGACGAAATCTAAAATAAAAACCCATTTAAAACATAATAAATAGGAAAGCACTCCGCATACATCCACTACAGACAGGTGGTATCCGGTGACATACGTCATTAAATAAAATAATTTGATACAAATGACCTTTGTCAATCCTTCCACACATGTTAATAGAAACTCGTTAAGAACGATCGGAGATTTTATGTTATGAAAAACTAATGAAGACGTTTAGTGTTTGTCGTTTTCTGCAATCTCTCTCTCTCAATATATATATATATATATATATATATATATATATATATATATATATATATATTGGCATAATATTTGTTGGCACCTCTTACTCTGCATTGGGCAGATATCGAGGAACGGAGTTTTAAATCACATCTGTAATGCGGGAAAAGCGACAGGCATGTCTACGGCAAACGCGGATAACTCCGCGATTCTTCGATCTTTAGCGGTGTCCCAATCGAACGTTTGGAGCTCGTGCAATGTGCGTCGCCAGCAGACGTCCGTAGTGGCTTCCCTGACATGCCGCGAGGGGGTATAGGTGTGAACATTGGCCTTCATTTTTTAGATCTTAATTAGTTTTTATGTAGTGCCTACGACATGGCCGGCTGTCCATCTGATGGCTCAGCATAGCTTATGTTGGCTTCTTAATGGTTTCTTCTGGTCGAAGAAAACTTAAATATCACATACTTGTGAAAAATGTATTCTGTGAAACGGAAATTTATCGCTCCTGTTGTGCTTTCATTATGCATAAGACACAATGGAGCTATTTAAGTCAGTACCAAAAAGTACGGTATTCTTTTTTTTTTCTTACATAACTTTCTTGGATTTTACCAGTAGATTATAGCTGGATATATATATATATATATATATATATATATATATATATATGTATATATATATATATATATAAAACAAATATATTGATAAATTTAGTAATAATTCATAATTAAATATTTATCATTCAAATAATTATGATAATAAACATATATGTATAAACACATATATTTATAATATATATACATATTTATAGTGGATAGTAGCCTCAGGGATTGCACTAGAAGCCCATCTCACAACGAATGTATGCAAGAATAACTGCTGAATTAAAATACAAATGTCGTTCCCAGTGTTATTTTTACAATTAAGATTATAAATTAATATAATTAATTCATGTCCCCTAACATACGGGTATATAATGACTTAAATACATATTCACATAATTAATCACGCATCCTCGTACTATTATTGATATTTCCACTGCGGTATACTCAAAATTAGAAAACGTATTTAAGCTGGCAGATGTATACGACATTTCTTATTCAACTGGTCGTACTCGGGAAGGACCACCATGTTTGTCCTACTGATTTTACCGCTTCTATTTGCTGTGACGAGCCCGCTGCACGCAGGTAAAAACAAAACGCTATAGTTATGTTACATTCCTGTGGTGGTCACGCTGCATTCGTTCTTTGACTTATAACACTTAACCACTGCCTGGTACAGCATTTTTCTCAAAGTTACTTTTGTTTTGCGCATTTGTAAATTCTGATTCGGCTCACTTAAGTTCTATTGTGGCGTAGAACACTCTTTACCCGGCGTGACTCTAAAGACGACGAGCAACGTTTCATCTAAACGGTCGCGGTATACGATATAAATATATTGTTGTTAAGGTTTTGCAGTGATTGAACATATTTCCAAACATAATAACATATAAATTGCATCAGAAGCCTTTCATTGTTTCATTTTGTACATATTATTAAATTATGGTAGTTTGATTTTATTATGTAGCAACGTGCGGCAGAAACAAATTACCGAATTGGAACGGAGTAAGACGTCACGATAATGTGACCGACCCAAGCCGCTGGCCATGGATGGTGAGTCACACGCACGCATGCGCACATGTTCTTCCTTGGGCTAGAAATTTGGATTTTGCATTAAATCTCGCAGCTGGGTCGGACAAGGCCTTAAATCCACCTGCCACAGTATTTTACTGGACCCTGTATATATATATATATATATATATATATATATATATATATATATATATATATATATATATAAAAGAAAACCCCATGTTTTGAGTGAAATATTTTAAAACAGTATAATGTATTACACATATATGTACACACTTTACTGTCAGCATTGCCTATAGTCAAGATTGGTCTTTCACGTGAGCATTAACTGGATGACGCAATCGATTTTTATTATGCAAAAAATAAAGAGGTGCTTGATTTTGGTGAAAACGTTACTTGAACCAACAGGTGTAAAAATAAATATGGGTAAGGTGGATACATGGGGCCGGCGGTGATTAGATTTCAAATGCTTTTTCAGGTGTCCATATTTGACACAACAACTGGTCGACAACATTGTGGTGGGGTCGTGATAGATAAGGAATGGGTCTTGACCGCAGCCAGTTGTGTTGAAGACAGGTATGTAGACTAAAAAAAGCAAATGAAAACAGTGACCGAGTCCAGTCCGAGACCTAGTCCGAATCCAGGCTACTTGAGTATCGTCCAAGACCGAGTCCAGGCAACCTGAGTATCGTCCAAGTCCGAGTCCAGGCTACTTGAGTATACGTCCGAGTCCAGGCTACCTGAGTATACGTCCAAGTCCAGGCTACTTAAGTATAAGTCCGAGTTCAGGCTACTTGAGTAAACGTCCGAGTCCAGGTAACTCGAGTAACGTCCAAGTCCAAGTCCAGGCTACTTGAGTATACGTCCAAGTCCGAGTCCTTCAAGTTCGAGTCCAAGTCCACCTTCATCGAGTCGGAGTCATTTGGACCCCGAGTAAAAATCCGAGTCCAGTGCAAAATCCCATGATAAAAGATAGATGAAAGTTAAATTAGAGATCATTACGTATATCTTAATATTAGTTTGTTACGTTTTTTTAATCGAATGCTTGATGACATTAGTGCCCGATGTAGAGCTTAAGCTGCCTAAGCTGCCAGTTAATGGAAGATCGTATTAGGCACTACCTGAATAACAATATCACAAAATTGCTTGTACATGCACTAGCTACATCTCGACTAGACTATTGCAATGCTCTAATCTATGGGTTGCCTAATTTTCAGGTTAATAAATTACAGGGAATGGGAAATTATAATTTCTCCTGCGGAACTGCCAGTGCTTGAATCACCCCATATTCTAGGCCATAGCACCAAAAACCTCATAAAGACGCACTCGTATGTGAGTGAGATATGACTGTAGGGCATGGCCTTCCCATTAGGCCTACCGAGCGCTAACCCTGATTTATGACGGAAGCATCAAAGAGCTCTCCGATCCTTGGCCGCTATAAGCCCTGGTCTCTACTCTTGGAGCAAAGAACCCCATTTTAACGAACTTCCGTGGAGGTTCTTTCGGAATCTGCGATTCTTCAGGGTAAATGTTGGAAGCTACTACATGAACATCAAGCACTCTCAGTTTGCGTATTCCATATTTTGACAAATTTAAAAATGTTTACTTTGCAGAAAGAAAATAGCCGATTTGGAGGTGTTCACGGGAACTGTGAACTTACTTAGCAGTGAGGATACAAGGCAAATGAGGAAAATACATCGTGTGATTCTGCATGAGAACAGAGGGTAGGTATGTTAATATAGTGATATATTGTAGAAAGTTTTATAGAAATATTCAGCAAGGAAACTAAAATATTTCGATTTCGATTCTTTCTGGTGATTATAACTCCGTATTCTTAAAATATATCTTTATATTGTAATTTATATATATATATATATATATATATATATATATATATATATCTATTCCATGATAATAATTCAGCCAGGGCCGCATAATACCGCTTTAATGTATCCAAACTCTAGACATAAAAATAATCTGTAGCAGCTTAATGAATTTTGTCTGGTTGAAAAATAATTGTTTATATACGTGTTTCGTCTTTTTTTCAGACAAGGCATCGACATCGCTTTGATAAAGCTCCAAAAGCCACTGGATCTCAATGAGTATACAGAGGCAGTCTGTCTGCCTGATGGCTGGACACGACCTTCCATGTCTAAGTGTTTAATTACTGGCTGGAACAGAGTCTCTGATGAAGTCATAGGTAACCTTACTATCCAATAAATTACAGTAGCAACTCTTTTCTTCGAACAAGAACATAGTCACATGCATGACCATTCCGATATGTCCGTTGTCGAATAGGATTGATAAATACCGTAGAGCTTCGACTGTCCGACCGTGGATACAATTTGATATGTGAAGAAATGTTATATAGTCCCACCCTTTCTTCTTTCGCCGGATAATAATAGTACACAGGCAATAAAACTATAAAAAAAAAAAAAACTTAAGAATACTTTGAGTTACCAGAGCAATACAACGGGCAACTGGGTCTCAACTGTTATATGTATTATATAATATGTGTTTTGTTTTAAGCGAGAGGCTGGCCAAGAACTGAAGGGCAGCTGAAAGAGAAAAAGCTATGGACCGTAACTGCCGGGGAGTGCTTTGGCCAGTACATGGAAAATGCCTGGGATTATGAGGAAATTCTCGAAGAACAGCTGCATGAAAATAATCTGGTGTGCGTGACCGGACATGGCGATAATACAGGATGTTTCGTAAGTTCCCGTTAGAGGTCAGTAGTGTTAGGAATATTTTACAAGACATGTTGTCGGACATATATCCTGAGACTTGTCGCTCTACCATACACACGCACCTACACTCATATATGAAAAATATGTGCGAAACTACTCGGTTTTATCTGTTGTATCTTTATTTTGAAGAAAATTTTAATGCTTTTCGCTTCTCCAGTGACCTTAAATCGTGCAATGTGCCACACTCGAGAACCCGAACACCGTGAAGCAAATTTGATTAAAAAAGCTGATCTGTTTATGGAAGCATATTGCAAATCATTAGGAATATGGTGCATTTTGACATGTGCATGCCAAAGGCCCTTCAAATGATAAAATGACACAAGTCAACCGCTGAATACTTGTATACGCCATGAGAGACCGAACGTAAAGGATTTCTAATTTCTTTCTGTTCCTTCTGAATCATTGAAGCAGTTTTTGTGAATGCAACAACTTATTTCATGAAACGCTGACGTTAATTCTAGAATAAATAGTTTATACTACTAATCGCTGAGGACCATCTGACGCCATTTTACCTTTACTCTTAATTACTATACCGCATTTCTGTATTATTCATAATTCTATGATTTCAATGGACTGTGCACATGTTAAGTCACCATGGTATTACTGGCTCCTGAATACTTATAAACTTATAATGTATAATGTCCTTTGTTTACATTCTGCTAAATGTAACTTTATTTAATGGTATGTATGAATTCTACACTATTATTATAACCCCGCTAGAAATAATTATGCTTTTATCGTCGTTGGTGGGTTATTTGGATGGTTGTTTGGTTATTATGTTGAGATATCTTTTTGAATCTTTACTTACAATTCAACAATTATTTATACACAACCTTTATTAAACGATTAGGATAAACTCAAGGAACAGTCATTTATTTTTCGAGGTGATATGGGTCACCATGATATTTTAGGAGGATTTTTCCGAGGATTTTGAGTAAATTGTTGTCAATACTATTAATTTATCGCTGCCGAGAATTATTTATTGGCGTTAGATAACACCTTAGGTAAGAACTATCCTGTAATCCAGCCATATAGTTGATGAACCGGAACACTCCTTGTTTCATTGTCGAGTCCATTTCTGGTTTACAAAAACCTGGCGGAGGCACACATGTAGTCTCTTTCCACGTTTTAAAGTGAAACTTCATGAATGGTTAATTTTTACTTTATAGCAATATTTCGGAGACCCCGTTGTTTGTCAGCAGAGGAACGGCTTATGGATGGCAGTGGGTGTGACGTCACACGTGTCGGACTGTGTGCGTTTTCATCTTCCGAGCCTGTTTGTGAACTTGGGGCGGGTCCCGAATTCTCTGTCCAAGTGGATCAAGAATAAATGCCATTGCGCTGGTTTTTGAACGCTTCGCTTCTCACCATTGTTATTGAAATAAAATAAATAAAATGTGTTTAATAGCTTTGTTTTAGATGCACGCACCTATAGGTAGTAATGATTTAAGGTTCATATTGAAGGGCCAATTTTAGCGTTTCCTTGACTTTATAAAAGCTTTACCAGGTTTAAATTTCGCGATGGACTGTTAGTTAAATTTAATTATGAAATATCAACATACACGGGGCCGTTGACGGTTGAAGATAAGTCATAAAAATAGTTATTCCTCCGCCATGAAGGTATTTTGTTCTTGGTTTGGTTCGTTGGTTAGTTTATTTGCTAGCAACTTTACGATATAAGTGGTGACAGGATTTTGATGACATTTTGAAAGACTACGGTGACAGTCAAGAAACAAATCATTATGTCTAAGAGGCTATCTGGATCTCTGTATCTCTTTGTCCCCAGTTAGAAGCAATTCCATTCATAGGTATTAGGAATCGGTCATTTAATTGTTAGTGTGAATACCGGTAAGAAAAAAAAATGAAACTATACTGCGATGGCTTCGTGTGTCAAACAATTCTTTAATCAACTACAAACGCACGTGTACACAAGTGCACAAACACACCATCACGCCTAAACACACACGTATATAGATATGGTGAACTCCTCTGGTCAGAACAGTACACAGAATAAGAAATTTATCCATAGTTCCCTGGAAGATTTTTTTTTCTAAATAATCGTAAACTGACATTAAAATTAAATGTTGATTTCGTAAAAAAGTGTTTTGTCGTTTCTGCAAAGCCTTTTGCATTTTTTTTTTTTTTGCTGTGGATTGTTGAACGGCCAAGACTACTTGTCTTATTTATCTGTTTTAATGGAAGTTTATTGCAATTTAAGAAAAATAACTTTTTAGACTTGGAAATACACATACTAATTATATGTTATTTATTTTTGTAAGTCCCTATTTTTCTCGTTTAAAGGTAAAATGTGTCGACACCAACAATAATTAGAGAATACAACGTATACTTGGTAAATGTTTAATCATAAAAGGAAACAAAATTCCAAGTAGTTCGTTTTTTTTTACCTAAAATATATGTATACAATACTCTGACCAGCCACCATTTTTCAAGCTTGAAAAAAAGTTATTAGAAGGATTGCTGATATCAAAATAGAAACTTTTTTATTAAATAGAACTTCAAAGTATAAAACAAAAATAATTTACCTAAAAAATTCAGATGCCAGTTAATCGTCTCTTCTTTGTTTAAACACACAAAAATCAGAGGAACTGACTACATTTCTTAACAATCATAATGACACTGAATACATTTCGTATGGATTTTAGCAAAACTGACTACATTTCTTACAACATTTGCGACACTGACTACATTTCTTACAAGTCTTAGTGACACTGACTACATTTCTCACAAGCCTTAGTGACACCGACTACATTTCTCACAAGCCTTAGTGACACTGACTACCTTTCTCACAAGCCTTAGTGACACTGACTACCTTTCTCACAAGCCTTAGTGACACTGACTACCTTTCTCACAAATTTTAGTGACACTGACTACCTTTCTCACAAGCCTTAGTGACACTGACTTCATTTCTCACAGGCCTTAATGACACTGACTTCATTTCTCACAAGCCTTAGTGACACTGACTACCTTTCTCACAAGCCTTAGTGACACTGACTACCTTTCTCACAAGCCTTAGTGACACTGACTACCTTTCTCACAAGCCTTTGTGACACTGACTACCTTTCTCACAAGCCTTAGTGACACTGACTACATTTCTCACAAGTCTTAGTGACACTGACTTCATTTCTCACAAGACTTAGTGACACTGACTACCTTTCTCACAAGACTTAGTGACACTGACTACCTTTCTCACAAGTCTTAGTGACACTTACTACCTTTCTCACAAATCTTAGTGACACTGACTTCATTTCTCACAAGCCTTAATGACACTGACTACATTTCTCACAAGCCTTAGTGACACTGACTACATTTCTCACAAGCCTTAGTGACACTGACTACCTTTCTCACAAGTCTTAGTGACACTGACTACCTTTCTCACAAGTCTTAGTGACACTGACTACCTTTCTCACAAGCCGTAGTGACACTGACTACATTTCTCACAAGCCTTAGTGACACTGACTACATTTCTCAGAAATCTTAGTGGCACTGACTACATTTCTCACAAGTCTTAGTGACACTGACTACATTTCTCACAAGTCTTAGTGACACTGACTACCTTTCTTACAAGCCTTAGTGACACTGACTACATTTCTCACATGTCTTAGTGACACTGACTACATTTCTCACAAGCCTTAGTGACACTGACTACATTTCTCACAAGCCTTAGTGACACTGACTACATTTCTCACAAGCCTTAGTGACACTGAGGATGTAAGAGGATGTCATCATATCATACAGAAACTTATGTAAATGATGATAGAAGGAGTCTATTTTGTATTATTCAAGTTGATACCAAACATACAAACTGTTATATAGATGGTGATAGAAGGAATCTATGCTGAATATCAAGGGGTGCAAAACCTACAGAATTTTATGTAAATCATAATAGGAGTCTATTCCGTATAAAAGGGGGTACTGAAAATTTGATACCAACTGTATTTGTTTGTTTTTTTATGCTGCATTCTCGTATTTTTTTATCTATATATTTAGAATTTTCTTGATTTATGCTGTCTATCGTAGCATCAATCTTAGATTGCCAAGCAAACTGTGTTATGTGCTGTCTCAGAACACCTATGGCTAGGGCTAACATCGAGAGCTACGACACCCAAGTATCTACGTTCTAATTATGAACTTTTACCCGTGTGAATTGACCAACTACTACTTCACGTTTTTACACGTTAGGAGCAATGTTATATACCACACATCTCAAAGACCAAGCTTTAACTCAAACGTAAGCTTTAAATGTTTTAACTGATGCAACAACACTGTACATCCCCGTGTGATCTTGACTAACGCAATATCTATCCCTGCCACCGGCCTCACACAAAAAATGAACCTGTACAATGGTTCATAAACCAACCGTGTTACCCTGAATTACGCAATATCTATCACTTACACCAGCTTCACAACATAATTAACTGTAGCACATAGTCAACTGTAAATGACAGTTCAAAAACCCGCGGTGTGACCCTGATCATTGTAGTATTTATTACTACCAAATGCCTCAGACAAAACTAATTTAAAGAACAGTTCCAGTGGAAAGGCATAGACGCCTTTATGGCTTACTGCTACACCACCCTATATCGCAAATATAGATGTATGCTATGATCCAACCTGGTTTTCATTACAAATATCAGAAGGGCAAATACCAATATGGACTTAATACAAACAGCCAGCTGCCCATCAAAGACAGTTATACCATACAGTTAAGATTCAAGAACGTCCTATCTAGCCTTATGTCCACCTGTACATCAAAGGAGAACCTACCGACTCAGTATGAGACTTCCGGGTTCCGGCCAGTCACCGTTCAAGGTCACGACATACAAGACCTTCCACCCCAGCCGTGTAAGCCTCATTTCCCAAAATAACCGAATTAACATATCTAGGTATGACCTACATAAACTGCCATGGGGAAAAAGTAACGACTGGTTCAACAATGGAATTTTAATAATCAAATTAAAGTTAACAATAGTAATGATACACTGTGTGCATATATTTTGTGATGGCCATATATCATGAAGAAAAGGTGCAGCAAGATATAAATAAATATGTATAGTCTTATTTATATTGTATCCCGATATCGATATCCTTGTTATGGAACCTTGATCGGGTTTACGCAGGTAAGATAGTGATAACAAATATAATAAAAAAAATATATTGCATGTCCAAAACCTCACCCAACAGCATTTTTACTACGATCTTTTTGTGGTTGATTTGTCAGCTCACGGGAATCGACAAAAGTAAGGTGCCAGCAGACAGGGTTCTAGGGAGTCGAGAGACGATTCCTGTGCAGGTGAGTTATGTAATAATATAATTATTTATAATTAATAATAAAATAACAACAATAAAAAAACAACTTAAAAATACAGCATTTATTAATGTGTTAGTTAATTAATTAATAAGTATATTGTAATAATTCATGCCGCTATATATATATATATATATATATATATATATATATATATATATATAGTTCTTACAACGTTTATTATAAAGCGGTTTGTTTGGTTTTATTTTGTTTTTCTTTTGAAAAAAAACAGTGCTTGTATTGACCAGTCGGAGGATGGTGGATTCATCCCAGACAGCATGTTGCTAAAGGTGAGTAATTATTTTTTTTTATCTATAATTTGTTATTGTTTCTGTTGTATTATAAAACATGTTATTAACACTTTTTTTCTATATTTTGCCTATCAAATATATTCCCACCTGGAGTCGCTTATTCAACGAAACCTGGTTGGTAGGTCTTATATCTTCTTAACTTGCCACCAGATGACAGGGCATAAGTGTAAAGTGCTTCTTAGTTTGGATATCAATAGCCTGTATCCATACGCCATGTCACATAACCTACCCACAGGGTTCTCAATTTACTGGGCCCCACGAACATTATGTTCACGGAACTAGAGACTCAACGTAAGATACTGAGACAGAGACCAACGATTGAAATGAAGAACGCCACTTAATTAAAACTCTTTGACACTTCAACAGAAATATCCCGCCTTGCGCGCAATGTACTCCTTTCTAAGACCCAAAAAAACACTGCTTGGTCCCGTAAAAAAATAAGCTAAAGTGGGACCATTCTTAGTAGACTGTTACTGCGCTTAAGACAGAGGCAATTATTGAGGTCAATTATTGCAAGTGGCACGGTCACGACTGTAATCTTAACAAGGTTCTTGAAACACGCGAGTAAAAAAACATACCAGGACAAAAGCAAGGAGAATTTTTATTGACTACAGGACTTGGCATACTGTTTTAGAGTTATGGGAATGCGAATATGCATTTTTAGACAATACCTTAAATTTCGTCAGAGTTTACTGACGCTTTCTTTCCAGCGAATAGACGCGGCTTTACCTAGATTAAACCACTGGACGCGATGAAAAAGAGTGATTTTTGGGGCCAGGACGCGTTGAAGTAATACTATTTTGAAAATGTGTTATTTTTAGTAACAACAAAGTGCCCGTTTTTAAAGAGGGAAAGACAATGCAAGACTACATGAAAAAGATCAAATTATAAACCCTTCTCCGGCGCTGTTTCTTGAGCCGGTTGGCGGTGTACCAAGTCTTAATGATGGCACCGTCTTTGCGCCATTTTATTAACAAGGGCGTAGAGATAACTACGTGTACCAGGCCTTAGGATTGGTGCCATGGCCTTGTATGTACAAGTTTGTCCATGACATGGAGGAGGAGAGGCTTAAAAAAGCGATGACCCAACAAAAGCAGCTTCAGTGGCAGAGGCCGACTGCAAGTTCAGATTACGCGTCTGGTGGACGGGTGTGTGGCGGGGGGGAGGGGGGCGGGGCGGAAAGACAACTTTAAAAGGAGTAAAGGAACATTTAGTGGGCAGACGTGGAACCAAATGATGAACACTTTGGCAGAGACCAAGCCAGCACGGCTGTCAACCGAGGGTTTAAAATGCAAAACAAAAAAATGGTGAGGTATATGCAGAGCAGACAAGCACTTCCATTTCTGGATTGCAAACGGGAGGTCTTACCAGACGGTTTATAAACACAACCCCTTGAAATCGTTTCAATTTTACTGCGCCCACGTGTCAGGAAATAAAACCCAGTGAACCAAGAGCAGAAGTTCATGATGAGAATAACCTGGAAGACAACGTAGTGTTTCGAAAACTTGGCAACTCTGGAACTACGGAAAATGAAAGATTGGGTAATTTTTGCGAGGACCAAGATACTTTTGTTTTATAGTTTATACAATATATATATATATATATATATATATATATATATATATATATATATATCATGTGTAAGGAATCAAACGATTGTAAGCATCTTGTTGACACTTTGTCATCAGTGCATTGCAAAAAGCCAAGAAAGAACAATTGTATATATATATATATATATATATATATATTTATATATATATAACGTAACATGAATACACAGAAAAGTCGGTTCTCTTCCGATGGGAATCGAACCCATGACCTTACGATTGCCGGTCGCAGCAATCGTAAGGTCATGGGTTCGATTCCTATCGGCAGTGAACCGACTTTTCTGTGTATTCATGTTCCATTTCTTTGTACAACGAACTAGCATGGCTAATCATTCACCTCATATCATGCACATGTTTTGATAAAAAATTGACAAATATAATGGGATTCTTGGAGAGATAACATATCTTTTAGGTATACAGATTTATATATTATACATATTTATAAATAATTCCTACTTTTCTTAGTTTCTCATTTAATAGTCTCCCGAAGGGTATGGTCCCAAATTATCTGAATGTATAACATCCCTGCAAAACAAACATTCAGCCCCAAACCGCCCTGCCCCGCAGTTTTGAAAACCCGCCCCGCACCGCCCCGCACCTTTAAAAAATAAATCGCCCCGCCCCCGCCCCGCAAGTTTAGCTTTCAGCCCGCATCCGATCCGCAGAGCAGTTTTACAAAAAAGTCAGTCCGCATTCAACCCGCATTTTATTTTTATTTTTAAGAATTTCCACTGAACAAAATATTATTATTTACTGCACAGTAAGTGGAAATGTCAAACATACTAATCTAATACTGTCTTTGTGTTTCCTTTAAATATTTAAAGTAATTATAAATTCAACCTATTCAGATGTTTAACATAATTAAAGTTTAAACATATTTACCATGCATATGTTGCCATATACGGAAATATAAAATAAAACTCAAGCATAAAGCAACCAATTTCAATTAAGTGTGAATGCCTAATACACATACTTAAGACCAGTATGTAACACTACTGGTTACTAGCTGCACCAGCTGGAGGACAGTATTTGCTCATCTCGGTTCACACCTTTTATATGACAAAGAGATTAATCCTGTTCAGTGACGATCAGCTAATTAAAAAAATGGGGGAGGCTATGGAACTGCAGTCGGAGTCAACTCTAAGTCATGGTCTCAATTGAGCATCATGCTCTTAACCTCATTCTGTTATGCCAATGCATTCATCAAAACTAGCCAGTGCTCTTTGGCTCATCGATGATTAGCACACCTCAGTCTTTGTGAGTTATGTTTTAAAGCTATATCCAGCTATCCATAGAGCCAGATGCAGCCTATGCAGTGACTATTAAAAGATCACATGTGCAGGAAATACTCCTGGTGCTCTACCCTAAACCATGTTATGTGATACCTGCGACTGACCTAAATCATGGGCATACCGGTCTGTCTAGATGTACAACACTATTGCTAGGTACATTTGTAAAGTATTATGACCAGTGGTCCCTGCAAAGATGAACCTGTTTTTAAACTCAGGAATGTTATATTTCACAAGTGTAGTATACTAATTCCTAAAATGGAATAACCGAAGAAACATTAACAGACCTGCATTACTTAAGCAAATGTAATAATCTCCTCGCTCCATGATTTTGGCCCGCAGAAACCCGCATTAAAATGGCATGTAGGCCGCCCCGCATAACCCAGCTTTCAGCCCGCAATCGCCCTGCCCCTCAGGTAATTTTTTTGGCCCGCCCTGCCCCACACAATCGTGGAAAAGTCAGCACGAGGGGGCCCGCAGGGCTGGTAGGGGACCTCGCGGGTCATATATATATATATATATATATATATATATATATATATATATATATAAAACAAACACAACAAACGAGTGTGTTAAAAATGAATGCAAATGGTGTGTATCTGTTTTAAGTCGTTTTTAACATGGTAATATCTGGCCCGAATCAGGCAAAAAAGTTTTCCTAAAGGAAACATATATTACCCCTTACCCAGAAAAATAAGATTAAAGAGAAAGATTTATTCATCATTTTATGGAAGGATTGAATGAGAGCAAGATGAAATTTTGAAATCTCGTTCAAAACATCTTTCAAGTAGGTGCGCAAGAGACATTAGACTGGACGCACACTATCGTATTATCGTATTGAAAATGTCCCACACGGTTTTTGTTAATAGTGGACAACACGCAGAGGTCAGATGCAGATATCCGTTTATGCATACCCGTTACTGGTGTGCTTTACGACAACTGAGGTTCAAAAGGCCAACAGCTTTGCAGAATAGCATACACTTAAAAAAAGATATATGTTTAAATTATGTAAAATAAAGGCCTTTACATTGTTTAACTATTATATTTTTCCTAAGTTTTTTCAGTCCCATTATTATATGGTTGACCTCTCTGGCATTTAACTTCCTAACATATTTAACAATAAATGTATCAGAAGCTTGTTCACCGGCCTTTATGATTCATCATTTGATTTTTACCCGATAATGCGTGTTGTTATTCAACATTCACATACATACCAAAATGAAAGTAGGCATGTCGCGTTAGGTCTGAGACATAAAACAAGGCATCACATGTAATGCCTTGAAATTTATGTCAATTCATGAAATGCCTGAGTGAATCACTCATTGCGCGTCACGCCTGAATTTTTCAATCATTACGCGTAATGCCTGATTACACGGTTTACCTAACAGCAAGGGGTTCCGCTGATATGGAGACTACTACTTCAGAAAAGGTTTATTGCTATCTCTTTAGTCAAAATTAAAATGTAGTCTTAATATAATACCTTTGAAGACGAATGGGGTACTTTCTATTCACATTGTCTGTGAAAACAAAATTCGTGAATTCCAGTATAACATATAGCATATGTTTATATCTTAATGGAAAGTTACACAAGTTTGGAATATATTTGATAGTTGGGATATTGTCAAAATATTTTGGCAGGATGTCTGCATTGCAAATATTATATCACAAGATTTTTTGTAGGAAACATTATTTTAAGGATACTAGAAGAAATTAAACATAAGGAAAACACAAGCATTTTTTTCATGGTAAGGTATACATATAAAACCAAAGAACCATTTGAACTAAAAAAGACTGCTAAGTATCTAAAATATCAGAAGAAGATAGAATGTGCAGCTGAATATAAAGGGGGTTAAGTGTGAAAATGTTGAGAATTGGGCGCAAGTAAATTTAGTATTTATATTTGTTATTATTAGTTATGTGAAGTTCCTCGGGCACTGCATTGTCTTTTTAAGTTTTAACTCGGTGTGTTCTATTGGTATGATGTAAATGGTCTACTTAAAGTTTTTACTATCTGTGTATTTACTTGTTATGTATTTTCGTACATGGAATATGTTTTGCAATAAATAAATGAATATATATATATATATATATATATATATATATATAAATATCTTACATGTAGTGATTAATTTATATATATATATATATATATATATATATATATATATATATATATATATATATATACAGTTATGATCACAATTACTAAAAAAGTACATTATTACAATCAAACATAAACGAATATAATCGATTATGATTTCTTTATGATTCTCTAAAAAACAATCTTGATTATAGCCACGATTATAAACCTTAATATTGTCAAAAGGTATCCCAATAACTATATACCTTACATTAATTCAACTGTATAAAAAAAACCTTGTCAAATATTCAAATAACAATTATTCTGATCACGATATAAAAGATATGTATTCAAGAGTTTGAAGAAAGGTAAACGTAGTTTACATCACTTCATATGCTCATTGCACTTTTTTACTATAAGTCTCTCATAATGTGCATCTGTGAGGCAACACCGCGCAGGTGAACAGTTGAATTCATGTCTGTATTAGCTACATCGCCTTTTCATATTGTACATGTAAGAATAATCGTCACACAATCAAGTATGATTCCAGACAAATGGAAGATTCCGATAATATTGTATATCGAAGTTTGGATATCTCTCCTGTAGTGTACGATTCACATACCATTGTTCAGCACATTCAAATGCGATTGGGCCAAGACGAAAATCTATCTTGTTAAGGAATAGTTTCTTTGATTTTACAAATCGGTACAAGTCACCAACACCAAAGTTGCACACATTTCTGATCCAATGCCCATGACATCGAAAACTGCTGATGAACCATGTTATAAGCCGAGTACACGTCGGTTTTTCATCTGGGTCACCTGAAAATAAAACTGCGATACAACAAATCTACATTTATAGAAACCTTCACTTGATTTATCACAAATTAGAACGATACTCATTAGATTTTTCACAAATCAGCATTATAATAAATGGCATCACACAAGATGGTGCTATTATACTGGCCACACAGGTAAAAGAACATGGAATAAAGCAGGAAAAATAAAATTGGAGCTTAATCAAATTGTCATTAAGAACAAAAATTTTTAACTGAAAGTCTATGCAAATAAAATAAAACAACTGACTTAAGGTTTAAAGTACAAATCACTCTTCCTTCAGATTTTCTTTTAGTAAAATATTAGTAAATTGCAGCATTATATCTCTGTTTATAACCAGTCTCACTGATAGAGGAGGAGACAGCTTTGCATAAGCTTACGTCAACATTTGATTTAATTTAACATTTTTTTTTTTGCTTTATCAAATATTACACAAAAAAAACTGTATGCACATGCAAAATCTACATTTATAGAAACCTTCACTTGATTTATCACAAATTAGAACGATACTCATTAGATTTTTCACAAATCAGCACGATATTCTTTAAATTCAACACAATAAATAGACATGCATATTATTAAAAATGTATTTCACGTTTACTATTTTTTTTTTATCTTGGATGAAATTCAGATTAGCATTCCACCAAAATACAACAAGCGCTTTTACAAATGAAACATCGAACATATGAATGTTAATAAATAATAAAAAAAAAAATAATTCTGCATATGGGTAAATATTGTATATAACCATACCTATATAACCCCCTGGAACCCCAAGGTGTTGATTATGGTTCAAAGTTGAAAAGTAGTGTTCGTCTGGTATACGTACATCCTTCACCCATTCTAAATAACGCAGAGCGGTTTTATTAAACAACATGTACTCAACGAAGCCCCTCGAAGCAGTAATAAATGTCGATCCTTTAACTACAGTGATCCCATCCGGTGGCGGGGATTTGAGAACTCTAAGCTCCTTCCGTCCCTTCGGCCAGCGGTATTTTATCCAGTTTATCTTTCTACTGAACACACACACACACACACACACACACACATACATATATATATATATATATATATATATATATATATATATATATACAAATATACATATTAACACCATAAATGTTTGCAGTGTGTGGACCACTCTCTTCTTAATTTAATATTAATTTTGTTTATTTGACTGCATTCTCAAAGTTTCTACTCAAGGTATTTTAAAAATTAATTCCCTACGTCTACATACTGTTTGTATATTCGAATATTTAAGTTCATACTTGAAACAAACTGAAAGTTTAGGTACATCTTACAAAACATGAAAGGAGAAAGTATTTGTCATCCCTGTTCCATAGCAGTCAAAATATCTCATGCAACATCCATATATGATTTGTTGCTAATAGATGTTGGTCCTCACAAGAATGCATTCCTTAATATATTATGTGTATAAAGTTTAAGAAAACAATAGTTTTACCTGGATTCTGTTTTCCTTATCATTGCTTGCGTCATATCGATATGTGTATTAACACACACACACACACACACACACACACATATATATATATATATAGTAAAATATCAGTCTAAGGCCAAAATAAAAAAAAAGGTATGGTTCTCGAGCACGTTTTTTATGAATGTTTCCATAAAAAAATGTCAGATGATAAGGGAAAGGCATGATAAGAACAGATTTATTTTGCTAAACAAGTAAAAGTATCTTCTTCAAAGAAATGTCTGAGCGGCTGCAGCTTACAATTGGTAAGTTTCTAATGAAAATCAAAATTAAAATTTTTGATGCGGGGGTTTAAAATTGATGCAGGCAGTGCCTGAGAACCATATCTTTTATTTTTATTTGTTTGGCCTAAAATATTTTCCATCCCCAGATTATAATAAGAGTAATAATGATTATAATAATAATAATAATAATAATAATAATAATAATAATATAAGATTTCCTCACCGGCGTATTGTGCCAGCTATGTCATTTGATCCATTAAATGCCCTTAGTATCTCCACCAGCTCCAAATTGGTTTTAAATGGAAATTCCTGTCCAGTGAGATTGATGAAATATTTCCATTTTTTAAACTTCTAGAGATCCTTTATACATTGCAGCTCGGCCTCTAACACTGAGAATGTTCCCCATTGTACGTGAATAGATTGTGATGACACGAACACTTTGGAATAACATTTTGTGATTCCTTGTAAAGTGTCCTTGAATATGTTTGATGCTTTTGTATCAATATGAACACAGTAATAGTTATGAGGTCGGTAGATAGCCCGAAGTAACCTTATTACTTGTTCTATGTCTTTATACACGAAAATGCCAAAGGCGATGGGGAAGCTCCGTTCTGTTTCTGTTACCTTAAAGTTGCACTTGGTAAAATGTTTGTGGAAATTATTGCAGCTTTTAGACAATGTAAACAAAATATCCTCAAAATTATTATTTCTCTTGTACATATATTTGCTTTGACTTGCTTGTAAACCGTCTGGTTTGTTCACCTTCTTGAAAAATGCTTCACATTTCACGCCATCATAGTAATGGTATGTCGAAAGGGAGCTTCCATTGAAGTTAAAACGTTGTAGTTTTTTACACGTACTTTCTTGTTGTTCTCCCTTTCGGACCGTGAATTGGGAAAACTCAGGATGGTAATTATACATAACAATGGAAAATATAATGACGATTTGAATAACTGCAGTCAACCTGTACAACTGGTTAAGGTATCCTTGAGGTGATGACACGGAAGTCCCGGTATCGTCAAATATGCGAGCCATTGGTAACAGGCGTCAGTCTTCCGTTCTACCTAAATGAGCATATTCGGAACATACAATGAATACCATGTATTGACTAATGTATTCATACAATGAAGGACAACAATAGTCATTCAGAACGATAAATATAAGTCAATGTATGCGAAAAGCTGAAATTTGTATTGTATAAAATCTGAAACCTTATCGTTTTAACATATGTTTCCTTTTTTTAAAGAATAGACAGTGCCAGTAACAAACAAATATACTCTTATTTTTCAAAATGTTTTAAATTATTTACTCTGATATACTTAGAATCCCATATGAGTATTCCATAAGTTGAAAATCATATTAATTGAATCCGGTTTATGATATGTGAACAATGTTTTTTAGAGTTTCGCTTGGAATACACGTGCGTATAACAGAGTCCATCGTTAGTGTTATATGAAGAAGCCTTCAAAGCGATTCAAATACCTTGTCAATAATTTAAAGCAGTATATATTTTGGCCTGAGGTGAAATATGGTGGATTAGTTGATATTGTCAGGTACAGGGGTTACATCATGTATACAGGTCAGAGACTGTCAGAGCTACAAGACTCAATCACACCTGAGAAAGGTGACTGAGCACCCGAAAACGTGATTAAAAGAGAACTCGCACAGCTAGTCTTAGAAATGTCAACCATCATTAGAAATTTCAATGCTGCCATCTGTGCCATCGATAGTGCCTCAATTAGTTATGATAACTATGTGTACAATCCAGTCTAAAGTTAAATTAACCAAGTACACTCCTTTTGTAGGCACAAGAGTGTTCATGGTTATTCTTTTATACCAGTAATATTAATTTCTAGTCGCTGTCACAACTGAGAAAAACGGAAAATGAATATCAATAGCAGTTGCAGCCAGGCTAAAAAAGTTAAGTACGTACAATAAAACCTCTTCTAACGATCACCTGTGTTTAGCGACCATCTCAGCTTCACAGCCACTTTATGCGGTCCCTATTCTTTTTTTTGTTGTTGTTGGTTGTAGCAACTATAGTTTTTTTTCTGTACTAATTTATATTTTTAACAGGGTGTTCACAAGGCAGTTTATGTAAACCCTTAGGGTGACGTTGTAATAAGTACTTGAGTGTCAGTTGGTTTCCGTGATACATATTCTTTACTTTGTTTGTTTTAGCACACTAATTTTTTTTGTGATGCGTCAGTTATATATAAAATTTATTTCAAGTGAACTAAAAAAGGTTACACCGTAGAATAATTTTCTTTCTCAATGGAATGAAATATATTTGAAATATTCGGTATGTTTGTATCATAAATTCATATTTTCTTTGAATCAGTGAGCTGTATCAAAATATATTATTATACGAGTTTATTATAACCAACTCTCTAATAACTAGACTTTACAAAGATTCAGTGTAATCGCAAACCCACTCAGGACGGCAAATGGTGAAAAGTCGTCTTCATGCAACTAACGCTGTTGTTGAGATCCTAATTTAAGAAAAGCTTAGTGTATATTTATATTGTTACACAAGAATAATATTGAAAAGATTTTTTTAAATGTTGTTAAGTGTACTTATATTATAAAAATGTTCACGGGTGTTCGGAGTCCTTCCTAAATGTCAGCCAAACACATATTATCCAATGGAAGGAAGGGAAACCGGAAGTGGATATGACTTAAGGGTCACATATATTTCTGATTGTGTGTATATCTTAGACTGCTAAATGTCTTTGCGCAGTAATCATAGACTGGTAATTGTTATGGAAAAAGTATCATCTTTCATGTCAATATAAATATGCAAATTCCTGTAAAGTCAAATGATCATGAACTTAGTAATTTGTAAACAGATGTAAAAATCTAAGACTTTTTTTGTTTTGAAATTGCAGTTCTCATAATATAAAAAATCTCTAACCAACTGGTTTTAGCTGTTTTGATCATTTTTATACAATAAGTTTAAAGTCTATACAGTTTTCCATAATAATTAATATTCGTTTGTTGTCTTGCTTTTTTTTGATGCTATCTTATTAAAATCTTAAATTAAAAACTGAGAAAAATCTACACAGAATGTCTGTTAAACTAGTTTCAAAAGTATAGGTCCTGGGTACTGTTATGTCCATTGTGAAAGTACAAGAAGTTAGTACACGCCCACTTTGTCACATTCCACGTTATCATATGAAAATAAAGAAGTTATTTTACAAGTATAGTTAAGTGTCTGAAGGAGATCCCTTGTCATTTCAGTCCAAAGTCATTTTTTGAATATTGTAACATATATATTATTTTTGATAAATCAAGTTGGTATGTCTATAACAAAGATGCTAATGAAACCTGGGAACGATAAGAATTGTAAAATCATTTATATGCAACATTACTGCGGTGTCTGATTAAGGACACATCTTTTTTTATCTCGAGATTTATCTCGAGATAACGTCTCAAGACCTCAATATAAAATCTTGAAATCTCGCATAGAATTTCTAAAAAAAAAACAGGACACGTAAAATCGAAAGAATTTCCCAGAAATAAAATGTCCCCCCTTGGCTTTTTTGCAACCCATTCGACGCTAAATGCTAAACAAAAGTAAAGAGACCCAATTGAAATATGAGGTTTGTCAAATTAACATAATCTCTTTAACTTTTCGTAAAGAAAATGCGCAAATACCACGGGCTAAAGGTTGTACCTTTTATTTATATCCACCAGTTTATAACATGAGCCGGGGTGGGGGGGGGGGGGGGGGGGGGGCCGGCATGTCCACCAGTCGTAATCGAAACACTTTTTGCTTAAAATCAGGCAATACAGAGTGCTGTAAATCAGAAAAAATGCATTGCTTCATATGCTCTCACGAACATCAACTAAGGTTACATTGGCTTAGGTACCTTGTGTACAAGTAGCCTTTAGATAACATGCTTATACATCAGTCAAAATGGCGTTAAAAGAACCTTTCCCAGCAGAGATTACCTTCAGTTCTTTAAAATGCTTATGCAGGGTAAGCTGGTTTCACATAAATACTACAAATAAGGCAGGGAATAGTGGCTTTAGGACCATAAGAAACATCAGGATGAGAGATTTAAACCGTTTTCCATTGATTAAAATCATTTATGATAAAGGTAGGTAGACTACAGGTAACCAGAGCATTGGTTATAAAGTTGCGGATCCAGAGGTGGTTGGGATTAAAGCCTATTCCCCCCCCCCCCATCCCTACCGTCGTGTATACATAAAAAAAAACAGCAATCATTTTATCATATTTTCATTTATGATAGTCATAAGCCATAAAACAAACCTCCATTGCAATAAAAAAAAACAAAAGCTGAAAATGGAACACTGGACAAGCGTGTTTCTATACCATGCTCACATATGTTTAATTTTTAAAAGCATAAGGTGGATATATGCCAACAATGCATGCATGCAGAACTAAACGTTTCTATTTGAGTGATTTATCAGCCTTGACTTTCTACGTTCAGGTTGAAAGTTTCAGCTTTTTAGGTCTTGACATCCACCTTATAGATATGAATAATTAAATATTAAATTTATATTTAATTTTTATTCACCTCTCATTATCTTAGGGGGAATACAATGCTGATTGATTTTAACTGAATTATATTGTAGTACCATTCCATTTTACACAGTATATATATATATATATATATATATATATATATATATATATATATATATATATATATATATATGGTCTTTGGTTTTATTATTGCAGTAGTAAGCAAGTATATTGTACTTTTAACTTTGCTTTGTGTTAATTAAGCTTCAAAAGATTATTGCCTGAGCCAGAGAACTGTTATAGGTCTACAGCTTGCCGTTTGAGCAATACTTAGAACCTGCGTGGGGTTTAGGCACCACACCTATACTTGGGTTTGCAGCACGGATCACAGGAATAGCTGTACAAGGGAGGCTGACAAGGTGAATCACCAAACTTTCAGTTCAATAATTTGAAGGTGAAACTTGTTACAATGAATTAGTTATAAACGAGGTAGATTTATTTTCCAGTAAAATTATGTATAGAACAGAGATTGTAGAAAAATAGAATGACTGTATTAACTGGAGGGTAAATTGTAATTTTGCTCAGTTATTGTAAGTATGAAACTATTTAGTACGGGTCTCCCTGTCTGATTAATAGGAAGACATCCATACCTCTCACTGCTATATGAATGTTCATACATGGAGCGATGTATCGAATATCGAGGTTATACTAAAAAGGTTGAGCGCAGGACCCTTGGCGTTCCCATTTATCTACCACCTAGACTATAGCGCTGTCGGAATTCAGTGGAAGCTGACCCTGGAAGAATTAATAAGTATAAAGTCTTCATGATCTTCAGTTCTTCGTGTTGTGCGTTAGTTTTTCGTGTCACCCAAAACATTCGGTAACAGTAATAGCGTGGCAAACTGTTTACATATTTATAAATCACTCGTTACTAACGAATGAATGAAAAATTGAGTGACCTATACTAATCTTCACTAGCCCATTACACCTAACACATTTGGCAAGTCTCTTGACCAATTTGACATAATATGAAATGCACGAGGAATGTACCTTAACCCTGCCACAATTATACAGACATTTCACAAACGGTATAAAGACACAAACGGTTGAAACATGTGTAGCAGCAAACAAAAGTGCGAGGATATATGGGTTTCTTAAAGTCTAAATGCCACTTATTATGAAAGTTAATTTTATGGACTGAAATGACATTTGCGAATACTTAGATCTACATCCTACCATGACGTATCTCTGGCAAGTCCATATCAGCCCACATACATTATTGATTAAGATCCCGCATTTTACTTTTACATGAATTGTCATGGGCATTAATAATTCTACTCCGGTTGTAAAATATGACCCCGCCAATTCAAAACATGACTGTCCCGAGAAAATATATCTCAGGTAAACAATGGAACCGGTAAATTATAAGGGCCAAGGTGCTAACACTTAATATTGTATAGAATGCAATATCAGTATATATGTATACACAGTCAATCGAAAATTCACACATGGATTAGGGAACGATAAGTATATTTGTTCAAAGTCTTTATCAGCAGAGAGGTATTTATGACGCGCAGGTCAATAGACGAACCACGGCTCCTGCACATAACCTAGGTCAAGTCAGCAATACCGGCGAATACACTTTTTTCCTATGGGTCAACACTGAAGATAAATAGGGCACGAGGAGTGATAGTTCTTTCCAGGCCTTCTTATCAAGGATCTTTCAAACACAATTGAATACATTTACCACAGCATTTGTGTAATGCAGACATACACACAGTAAAATAGTGATGTTATTATTATATAATTTAAATGATTTTACATCAATAATGTTACCTAATTATGACAATCCGTTACATTGAAATAGGTTTTTAGTGGATATATAATTATGAAGAGATAAATAAATGTAACATGGAAACAAAATAAAACAGTTCAATCGGAAAGGTATCCACGTAATAGATAAACCTGGATCCTAGGGATAAGATCAAGCAATTTCAAACCACATTTTAGGAACTTGGGTAATTCTAGCATTTACAAAAGAGTGACGACAAATGGACAATGGAGAGAAAAGTATGGGCTGTGGATATGCCAATAATATGGCTTGGAAACATATATGGTGTGTTTCAAAATACCAGCATTACACTGTGTTAGCATATTTTTGCTTCACTTAAAACCACCATTCTTGTGACAATAAGGGCCGATGCATGCTTATTCAAGGTTGCCAGGACTGTAGGAACTGCATGGTATATGCGGCCTATTTTTTTAAATGATTCCAATGGCAGCAAATATTCTGGATATTCAAGCCTGTATTACTGTAAGGAAACAAAATTAACATATAAGCAAAAAGACATGATAGACATATTACACAGACACCATATCTTATGTTTATACTTTATATCTGACAAGTTAGGGTTGAATGTTTGTTATTGATAGATTTAACAATATATATCCTACCATAACGCAGATCGGCAATATCGTCAGCATGTACAAGCAAGAAGATTATCCCGAGTAGAGGAGTCATGCTTCTCATGAATATTTCTTAAACGGAGTAACGGCAGTAGGATATGACCGATAACTGTTAAGCGAATATGCAATGGTCCTTGATAAAAGCGCCAACTTATCACGTGACCAATGTGTGACAAGACTGATCCCCTTTACTAAAAAGTATTTTAGTGGCAATTAATCTTCTAACTATCGCTCCACTAGGTACAACCCCAAGTCAAGGTGATAGTTATTTTATGTGTCCTTCTCTTTGAGTGGTGATATGCAATACTGAGTCACTGGCGTTTTCAATTTTTTGAAGTGATTAGGATTGTGTTCTGTTCCATCGATATGTTTACCTTTGGTAATACAGTGAAACCCCGGGCTGCGGACACCCCTCTTGGGTGGACATCCCGCCTAACAGACACTTTTTGGGCCTACCGAGAGTTTTTACTACTTTGAAATCCCCTCATGGGCGGAAACTCCCCCATATTAAGGACAACGGACACTTTTTCCCCGCCCGATGGCTAAATTCACCCCGGCTAATGGAGACTCAAGCAACCGACCGGATCGAAGTCGGCAGAAATACTTTAATATTGCAAACATGGTCTGCTTCCGGTACGACTTATATCACTTTAGTCCTCTTTAAAAAATGGGGGAGTACTGTTAAACAATAAGGAGGGCATTTGAGATTACATCAATGGCGAAAATGTGAAAGGCTGTATGAAGTATGCAAGACAGCAACAACAGTTAATAATTAATAATAAAACTACGAACGTTATCGTTGAGGGGGGATGGGGGTGGGGGCACGTGCCGCTTATGTCCACCTGTGGGTCCACCTGTGGATCCACCTATGATCACAATTACAATATGCTAATTTTACATTTTACTAATTAAAAGCTTCCGGGTACTTGCACAGATGCGCGATCGGAGAGTCACATGCTTGAGGTGGAGTCTAAATAATTATGTTCAAAAACATTACCGGAGTTACATTTTTGCTCTTTTTTTGCAATATGCTTTAATACTCGGGAAAAAAAATTGCTCTGACTCTTTTTAAAATGCAAAAAGCATTATTTCTCTATACTGGATGATGGTTTCCATTTGAAAGAAAATACACAGTTTCTTTTGGGTTACTCCTGTTTTCTATTAGAAACTTTCTAACTGATCTATATATACTACGATCTTCAACTCTATCAGTATTATTTTATTTTCGCCTTAAATATCTAACTGTATACCGACTCAATCTGTCAAACTTTGTCGTTCCTGAGGGAGCCAGTGCGGGTCGGATTTTCGGAGACATGTGACTGGCTCGAGCGCCGTCTTCACTTTCAGTCAGTCACTCCAGTTTACTCTTAGGAAAACTTCTAATTGATTTTATATCACGGATCTGCAAGCAAATACGAGAGAATCAGGAGGTCTAAGAAACCGTACCCTTCTGCCATCAAACGAACCCCCAAATCAGTACTGTTACCAGGCCCCTTATAGCATTTGGGCGAATGGTACTTTAAGCATGAGTTATATGCTGACCAAGGTTAAGAGAAATATATGACAAGGGAAATCAGCTCAGTTACATCACAGGCCAGTCCTACCAGTCGGCCAGGACAGTGGCGGTTAAAATAAGGTGACAGGGAGAAATTTATATTCAATTCTGTAATATATAGATAAACATAATTATAGTGCTTGTAATTAACAGCGATATATCCATCGACCAAGATAAAAATACTGCCCCTTCCCAGAGGTAAAGAATAATTTAAACATTAATTTATTGTGGTGATTTGAATTACCTCGAGGTTATTGGGCGACGTCCTTTGACAGGAAAGGCCCCGAAATAAAAAGGTTTCATAAATCAAAGAAGAGTTATTCATTGAATCATGCATCCCCCAGGAGACATTCTATAGTTATCTCCGGATCTCACATGAATTTTCGATCAACCACTGCAAAATATCTGATTCATAACAGTTTACTTTGAAATAGGGGCCCTGAGATTTTCCAATCCCTTAAAAAGTGACCTGCAAAATCACCATTTTTCTCAATTGACTATTAGATTCCCCATTCATCTCAGCAGGCCGGGATGTTTGCTATTAATCGTTAAGACCTGTGTATTTCTCATTTTTTCTTATCGAAATTTTAATAATTATAATAATAATAATAATAATAATAATAATAATAATCATCATCATCATCATCATGCTTACATTAAATATATTAATAAAGAAAATAACAACAAAAACATCTATCATCAACATCATCATTACTACTATGATTATTATTGTTATTAATATTGTCATTAATATTGTCAATAATAATAATAATAATAGTAATAATAATAGTAATAATAATAATAATAATAATAATAATAATAATAATGTTATCAAGTCATTATTAATTAATATTATTACTAAAATAATAATATAAGTATTATTATTATTATTATCATTGTTATTATGACCGGCTTCTGTGGCTCAGGGGTTGAGAGCGGGACTCAAAGCCTTGAAGATCGTCAGTTCGAATTTCAGCCGAGGCGGTGATATTTTTCAAGGTCGGCCCACACCAAGGGTTAGCACTCTGCAGGCATAATGGGAAGGCCGTGCCAAACGGCCTTGTTTCACTCACAAACGAGTGCGCCTTTCTGGGGTTCCTCTGTGTTTTAATTTTGAATAGGGATGATGACGTACCAAGGAGCGGCAGGAACAGTAGACCCCGGGCCTGATTGACGCCAGGATATAATATGAGAGGAAGCGTGTGATACTGCCCTGTCACGTAATCCGAAATCGGAATGGAATTTTGCAGAGGTATACATACGTAGTTAAGTAAGCTTTAAAAAAACAAAGGCGGTTTTTTCTACCAAAAAAAATTAAGAAAAAAAATATTATTATTATTATAAATATTATGGACTTTTCTCCAAGTCTATTTGTCTAAAACCCATTAAAAATTTAAACCGTTCACCTACAAGCACCTTCAGTTTGAACCCCGTGACAACATCATTGGTCCTTGTAAAGCGAGCTAATATATATCCGACACTTTCTGACATTGCTTTTAACAAAAAACTGTCGCGACTGGTGCTAACTCAGGTTGGGTCGCGTCGTTTCCAGGCATACACGTTGCGACGCGACTCAACTGCTTGACGGTTTCTGATACATCCTCAACCTAAAAACATGCTACGCATACACTTCTTTGCGTTCACTGATCTTTATGTCAACAAACCTGGTCCTTAGAAATGTGAGGTTAGGTTAAAGTACATAGCCGTATTCACGTGCATTAGTTGATACACTCAGCTGTCCAAAGTATCGCCCACACAGATTGCACTCTCGTCAAGCTGCTCCCTGACGAAACTGTTGGCATAATAAAGAATACAAAGATGCTTTATACAATGCAAACCTTAGTATTCCAAAATTTAAATAAAAAAAGTCGGTACTCTTAGCAGCCATTCGCAGCGCATCAATATATACGGCGTCTTCAATACTCATAGGCGAATACAATGCTGAGCACAGTGTTTTAGCTACAGGTTTTTCTTTGGATTTCATTTTTGGAATTTCGTACATCCGCGACTTCATGCTTTGTACTTAAGACATCACAGATGGTACTTGCATTTTACTTTTGCAAAGAATTACAAGTACTGACAAAATCAGAAATGTCTTTTATTGAAAATTGCGGGTCCGCGTTTTCATATAAGCTGGAACTCTTATAGATTACACATCTCCGGTGGGTATTTCATAAAATAGTGAGTCAGATCGGATTTGGAATACGTTGCCTACACCTAGGTAAAAGACATCGTCATTAACAGAAAAACCTATATGACATCTATATTGCTTTGATAAACGAACCACAGAACCAGTATCGCCATCTACTGGAAATTATATAAACTAGAGGATTTTCACCAAGACTATGTAACTTATGATGCCTCCGTCTGGTTTCATGCTTTTGTCGTCATTGGCTGCTTGGTTGGTTTGAAGGGTAGCATCTTTACTCAAAAAGTTTTGAAATTGAAGAAATGTTGTAGATATGGTTTCACATCCATTAAGTTTTGTACTACAATGGTACAATTATATATATATATATATATATATATATATATATATATATATATATATATATATATATATATATATATATATATATATATATATTTATATTTATATATATAATTTCATTTGTGTTATTTTAGGCTGGATCGAAACCGTTATCTTGTATTAAGGACTTTCTCTGTATAATGATCCTCATAATTCATCTTCGGTGCACCTATATGCACTTTATGACCCGTGAAACCCTTTGGGTTTGAGTTAAAATATATATTTCCTGCATAGACCTGGCGGCGGTTTATACAGTTAATAGTCCTAAACAAATTTTTAGTTTGATAATTATGGCGGATTTGAGACAAATAATTACTGCAGTTTACTTAAATGTAATGTACACTTATAAACAATAATGTGTTTCCCAGGTTTTTCGGAATAAAACGGGTCCGTATATCAAGTCACGTCTGTATGCTTGCAAGATCTCCAATAAATTACATAAATACACGTTATGTTTTTACTGCCAGAAAAATGAATACAACTTTTTTTTAATCTCCTTCCCTTATTCACTTCCAGTAGACCTGTGAATGTGTTTTTGAATGCATTTATCTTATTTTAGACAGGAAGCCGATTTCGAAACAAGTCGGCACCCGATTCGGAACCCGAGTCAAAACCCAGTTTCGCCATCTGCATGGAAATATATGAACTACGACACCTTGCAAGCCTACCCGTCTCGTTATGTCACCGCCATCTGCAATATCTATATTCTTGGTGGATATCTGGTTGAGGTGACGGTTTGCAATTTTATTCATAAAAAGAGGTCATCCAGAATTTGATCATAGTTTGTGTCGGGTTACCTTTTCATTTAATTAGTGATTCAATATAATTTTTTTTACCACTGTAATTGCCTCTGCCAGGAAGGTACTGTGATTGCCTTTTTATCGCGAATAATAAACCTTCCTGAATATCAGGTTTAATCGTCGAGGGCAAGTTGAAAGGATACAGATTGGCATTATGAAAAATGATACATCGTACACTTTTAAAGATTATTGTTATAAATGGTATACTATCTTTCAAATTATCTGTCATTGCTGAAAAATTAATTTCCACTCAGTCGATGTTATCTTTGGTCCCCGTACAAATATTAAGATTTTGTAAACGTATTTTGTTTTATATAATTATACTCTGGGTAGGTCTTTGTGTGGTGAGATCGCGGAAACAGAACCTTTGCGAGGCAACGAACGGGTGAAAATCTCGAAATGTTAACCCCGCGTGTATAAAGTCAACCATAGTATGCGTTCATTCCTGTTCATGTATGTTTGTGTTTCTGTTTTTGGTAACAACATGACTCTTTCAACCATGAAGTTAATCTCAAGAAAGTTTAAGAGCATTCCCGAAATGCGCCAATGAAGAAAATAATAGATGTTTGTGTGAATCCGGCACATGGTCCGGATACAGGAACGTCATAAATGAATATTCACAAATGTTCAGTCACTTATGTACGAATGAACCTAGCAATGTTGGCCAAATATTTGAAAGCCCAAATGGCGGAAGCCTGTGTGTGGATTTATACAGTTAGTTATATTTAGTTATATTTTAGTTATGTTCAAATGACGTCACCCTTGTGAGATGTTTGTTGTTCCAGTTGAGATCGACTTAATTGTTGTCAGGGCTGCCACTGAGCTCACCTTTGATGGAGCTTTGGCGTTTGTGAACCGTGACACTCACGCCTGTGGACTGGCATTAAGGTATTTCATGTAGGCTTGTATCAAAATGCCCATGTATCGATACATATTCAAACCACATATAGAGACATCGGGGAAACACAGTGACTGCTAACAAATGTAGAAATCTACATTCCGAACGATTATAGCAGAGAACATAAAAAAAATGATCGAGATTTTAATAGGAAACAATGTATTCAGTGTATCAGAAAAAAAAGGAACTATTAATTAAGCGAAAGATTTGGCCAATCATTTTCAATGAGTAATTACCAGCCCGAAAAGCGTACACTGCACATATATATATATATATATATATATATATATATATATATATATATATATATAGTCATTAATTTATTTATTTTATTTATTTAAGTAAAACGTTTTTCATCGGGGGCTTTTAATCTGAAAAAAAATTTCATGAAGAAGAGGGCTGCGTATCGCCAATACGTGTCGGGTATCGCTTTCAGTGTATCATAATACGTATTGTATCTGAATAGGCTGACCGATATCAAGCCCTAATTTCATGCGCCTGTGTACAGCCGATTGCTGACTTGATAATCCACCATCAATTACAAATCTTGTATCACGGAAGGATAATGTGTTACGGTGATAGTTTCCGTGTTCCTATAAACGACGTCACAAGATCTAAACTTTCTCAAATCTAACTCTTTCGCTCTTATAGTCGTTATACATTAAGGGGAAATTAGGCACTTCAAAATTAACGATGGAAATCAAATAATAATTTCAGTGTTGAATATCTATCAAAAGTTATTCTTAAAAATGAAATTAAAAATGGGGTCAATGTGTTTTTTTTTTAATAAAAGGACATGAAAATGGTGTTTTTTTGTGTGTATTCATATGATGTTTTAACTATAGAGAAAGCAAATGTTTGTAATTTAAACAAAATGACCAATGTTATGTTTATAAAATATAAAGTAATATCGTCAGCGAAAAAGTATGTGCCAATGAACTAATTTGTTCAGTAAACGCAGTTCTATACAGCCAAATATTGTTTAACGAAGTCCCTGCAGATGGCGCTGAAGGCAGGTTTAATTTTGCGTTCGGCATTTTGCAGGTACGGTGTTTGTCGAGGACATACGAACATCGAACGAGGATACCCGAATGATGTATTTTGCTGTTAAAACGTGCAGGTGCAGAAGTCATCCGGGGACTTTCAGCCTTTTTTTTTTTTAAATTAGCTAGTAGGAGGTTCTTCATGAAAATGTGCTTTCACGAAGTAGAAATTAACCATTATAACATAATGATGTGAAGTTGTTTCTAATCGAATGACTGTTTATTGTCTGAGCAGAGGTGACAACACACATCAAAGCTACAATTCTATATATATACAATTCCGATATATGTTAAATGGAAAATGAAAGGGAAAAAGGCATGCAGACGGATGGTAAACACTGGTAAACTGAAGGCCTTTGAAATAGAGATGGTTTGCCAAACATGGGCAATGTAACCTGACAGGTCTACCCGTTTTCCATTTACACGACCCACGGTAACGTTACAGTGATATAAATGGAAAATAATACGTGACCAACATTAACAACAATACCATCATACATGGATGATGTGTCACGTGACAGCCAAAACTGCAACACTACGCCAACCGGATGCCCAGTGGATTGGTGGAATGCAGGTATGCAAATATTACACATTTTCATATGTGTAGTTGTTACAATGTATGGTCATGAGAAAGCTAATTATGCAACCGATTTATCTTATTTTATTTCAGCCAACGGCGTGAGACAATCCTTTGAAAGTTACATGATGAAAAAAACACAATCCATTGACAATTTAAAATATATTTAATTATTTTGAATTAATTACGTAAAGCATTACATATTTACATAGTAAAGACTTTAAACTGCGTGTTGGGGTACAAAACACTTGATATAATAAACAGATAATAATTAACAAATATTTGCCAATGTTAAGCTTCAAATACAAATTTAACTGAGTGTTTCTTAACAGATTCACATAACTTCCTTGACCAGTGTTTTTGGTGACCCTTGCACTATGCTTATTTGCATTTATACCATCCAGTGCTAGCATTTGACTTCGGTAATTCTTGTTTTGCATGACCCTTTTGGTAAACTATGGGTTTTAAGTTTTTGACCCATGTTTAACCAGTGTTTTACCCACATATTTGCCCGGTTTGTTACCCATACTTGATCTAGTGTTTATTTGCTTCCATCAGGTAGGACTCGATGCTCATTTATTTGACTGGTCAACAGAAGTTATACATACACTTCGTGAACATTGGTAGTAAGCCAAGTGGTCTGGCCACATAACTCCTGTATGGAGAAAGTCATTTACTTCACAGACTTTTCACTCATATTTTGTTCTGCAGAGCACATCACTTTATTATAAGACATACAAATGTACAATTTGAGTAATTAAAAAATGCAGCAATAGATGCACTCCGGAACTGTCCAATAATCAGGGCAATCTGGCAGGTCAAGCCAGCTGTTGGTAAAAAGAGTCTCTACTCTAGTATTCCCTGGTCTTAATGGCATTTGCACTTTGTATAAAAGTCAGCTACGTTCTGGGTAATGGTCTCTTTTTTCACTATTTATCTGAATGAGTGAAGGAGTTCCTGAATTACCCAAGCAGATGGATTGCCTCTGTTTGTCGTAAAAAGACACATCAAACTACAGGATATTTCACGATGCCGGTGGTACCTTTAGCTGCAACAACGTGTCTAAAGCACGTTTAAACAATCTTTAAGAACACAATATTAACGTTTATATATTTAATCTGCCACTGAGGTTGATATAATCCAGACATTTCCCTGTCTTCATTCTCATAGTGAGAAGACCCACCACATAAGGAACCACTGCATCAGATATTGAGTTAGATTTGAATATTTGTTTCTTCATCATTCACTGGTAAACTGCCAGAGGTGTGTCCGCCTAGGGCCATAATGTTACCCTGAGTAATTACTAGTGTATATTCCTTATTAATTGTTTGATCATTCTTAGTCAGAAGGAAAAGGATCATAGTTTTCCATATCTAAATGTTTCAGCAAATACTAATATTTATTTCACTCTAACTTGGTACTTAAGACAATTAAATGTAACTTTGCATGTGGACTCTAATTTGATCTTGAATATTCGTATGCAGTAATTATCTTATTCTCTAAATATGTTTAATGATTACAATACTTTTACATCTAGTGGTTCACTGTATTATCTTCCGGCATAACAAGATCTGCGTGTTGAGCAATTAATCTAGATCATTATGTGAGGAAAATTTAATTGATATTTTGTCAAATACTCTCAGTATTCCAAATAGAACAATAATTGAAAGATAAAAAATGAGTTAAAAATTAGCAATTTTATAAACATAACCTCCCACTCTCATGGAAAATCCAGTAGCCAACCCGGGTCGTCAGAGAGAGCCCAGCGTTATACCCTTTGACTGTCCATTTATATATATATATATATATATATATATATATATATATATATATATATATATATATATATATATATATATATATACAAATTTGTTTATACTTAGGAGGTAATTGGCACAATCTGATCTATTTCTTCTGAGATTTTAATATGGGATTTTACTAAAGCTCACTGTTTCTATGTGTGGTTCAGTAGCTGACATTGTTATTCAGATAAGTCTGAACATTTAATTCTAATTATCCATGAGCAATTTTTATATATGTCTAGGTGATAGGGACCCTGGATTATCCACACAGTCCTGTGTCCACCCTACAGCTGTGAGTCACAGCCTCCGCCATTAGACACTGCTTGTACCGATTGCAGGCCTGTGGTCAGCTTACACCCAGGGAGTTACTTATATGGTATATTGTTTTTTTATCTATGAAGTCTTAAATGAATAAAAAAAAACGAAATTGTTTGTTTCATTACAGGCGAATTGTTTGGCAAACATAATGAACATAGGTATACAATACACTCACAACAATACCACAATACAATAATACAAGACTTATCATAGGACATGTAATATTAAACACTATTTTTTGTAATTAAATTTCTTACTATATCCCTTACTATAATGCTTTTTTATTAATCCTCAGCCATCTGCTAAATATATTTCAATTCTATCCGAATCTTCAATTTGGAATTAATCACAGAAAATGATTAAGATTCAGACTCTCCTCAGTTTGTAAAGTATGTATTTGTACAAAATAACAGTTGTTTTAATAGTATATTATTTTCATTAACCGGCAAAATACAATACTTTACAATGGAAAGTGATATATTAGGCAGGTCCGATTCACACTCGTGTAGCCATGCCTGAATTTTAAAATATAGGTTCATACTCAACATACATTAAAACAAATATATGAGTTATATATTCTTGGTAATTAAACAATTTGAACATGGAAGGCAACAAAAATAAAATAAATGTTTGTTCCAGGTTTCCTGAATTGCAATTGTCGGTATGTCAGGTCAGGTGGCGGAGGTATGTTTGTGGTCTCGGACTACTTCTTCAGATGAATAACCTAATACCAGCAGGAAGTTGTGAGTCATCATTGAAAATCAGACTTCTCTGATACTGGGTATAAAATAATAAATATGTGGCACTGTGTGTTCTGCTTGCGCTCTTTCTGTTGATCTAACCCTGTATATATATATGTGTGTGTTTGTGAGGGTGTTTGTGGGTCCATAATGTATCTATGTGTGTGACGCAACAGCAATAATACATTCGCTCTATTATATCGCCATCGAAAACTTATAAATATAACAAGGGAAGCATATTGATGTATAAAGATATTTTTATTCAGTTAAAAAAACACATTTTAATGTAATGATTAAACTTGCTGCTCCCACTAGTAGCATATATAATAAAGGTTCACAAACATTTGCAGGTACATGCGTATTGTATCACCGATAAGAACATTTTGAATGAATACAAAAATTTGATTCAAAACCGTTCCAACACACAGACTCAATATACATGTTTTATACATTGATATGGCACATTTTCACAATAACAAGACTGAGTGACCGGGGTTGGAAAGCACACTATATGTTTATGGTATACGCCACTGATCGCACCCGCTGACAATTCATTTCCACTCATGCACAGGCGTAAGAAAACAGTGATAGAACGCATTGGGAAAGACCATATGTTTAAAAAGAAAACAATAATCACTATACAATATGTATATGTAAACTATTTTTGCCTATTGGTCCCTTTAAACAAAGAAAGTCTCGGTAAGACGGGTTACGCCGATATAGAGTGTACATCATTGTCTGTCCAGTACATATATTACATGGAAATCTTAATAAACACAGTCAGTTGGGGTATAAATATGAGAAATTATTCTATTTATATATGCCGAACGTTTTATTTTGTGACTTGATTAATTATCTGAAGAACAAATTGACCTCTGAAATATTAACAGGTAGCAGGACACGGCTCCAACCGTATAAAAAATAACGTCGTCATAACATCTAACTTGTGCGTCATAATCGTATATCGCTGTAATCATAATATATATATATATGTGTGTGTGTGTGTGTGTGTGTGTGTGTGTGCATGTGTGAGGCTTCTGGGTAAACATTCGCATTATCCTATTAAGAATACATATATATATATATATATATATATATATATATATATATATATATATATACTGACCGACTAATTGCCCCCCCCCTCCACCACCTCTTCCATACAGAGGCTATCATTTGCGTCGCATTTTTTGACCGGTTGGTATTTTGCCTTGTAGTCTAAATTATTGTCATATTATGTCATTGTTGTCTACACTTACAAAAAAATACTTGGACCATATCCATACCGAAATAGTTTTTCTTTGTAATTCTAATCGCTATAAGTTAAATCTTTATTATTAATATTCTTTTTAGGGTTGTATTATTCTTATGATTTGCGATGTCATTTTAATTGCCTTCAGCAAATTAAAAACAAAACAACAATAAATTGAAAAAATAGACAAAAAAATCTAACACCAGTAAAGTTGACGTGGACACACACACACTAACACACATATATACAATTATTATGAATTCATAAATAAAGCTTTCATACATACATTTTTTTTCTGGTGACAGATATATCAATTATCATATATGGCACAAGAAATGAGCTTTACATGGTTTTATATTTATGTCATTCCTGGGCTGATTCAAATCTCATTTCTGTCAGTCTGCACATCTTGTCTGGTTTTTAATTCATCAGCGTGTTCAACAATAAACGCATCTAAAGCTTGTTCACCAGCCTTGTATGATTCGTGGTCGTACATCAGTATGAGATCAGGGAGGTTTTGTTTACAGTCGTTAACCATTTGACGCATCACCTCGGCCGGTACAGCTGTATCCTGACACCAGAGAAAGCGAAGATGTTGTACAAAATAAAAACACTTTGACAGCCGTGAGAAATGTGTGAATCCATTGTCACAAATATCTAACAGACGCAGTGAGTCGGGCAGATGTTGCAGGATCCGCCACAGTCCCTCTGATGTTATATTACAGTCACTGATGCTGAGCCATGAGAGATGATGAAGGTTTGAGACGGCCTCAGCCACTCGGTCCTCCATACCAGATATATCATTACCGGACATGAACAGCCCGAGCAGCTGAGGGCATTGACCCGGCAGAGCGGTACACAATGACGTCAGCTGCCCCGGCGTCACGTGAGTGTTGTAGATATCAAGCTGAGCCAGATGTTGAGAAGTGATGAGTGACGTCACGCGTGGACCGAGCAGAGACAGGTCAGTGTGTGATACACGTAGCAGCACGAGACGGGACAACGCCCCCATGAGACCTGATAATAAATCAGCCCCACGGGGACTCAGGGGAAAATATCTAAGGTACAATCTGACAAGTGATATGGTTTGTGGGATCGCCGCCAGGATGCGCTCACTGTCAGTCTCTGTCAGGGATTGTATCTCCAGGGTTAGAGATCTCAGATTGATCAATTGATTAACACTGGCTGCTAGTGCTGCCGTGTCCTCTATAGAATTCAAGACTAAATAAAGTTCCTTGACCTCATGCGGCAGTATTACTGATGTTGTCTCCCATATATCGTTACTGAGATCACCATTCTCTATCATAACATATTTAACTGTTTTTTGTGACTTGTTGCATTTGAACATTGTCAACATAGCGTCTGTCTCAGGCTGAGAGAGATCTAGTGTTATTCTCTCTGGTAAAGGAATGTCGCATTTGTTTTTGTTAACATATTGAGCAACAGACTGAGATAGAAAATAACTGATGTTAGTTGAAGGGTTTATTTCAGCCCCCCAGTCAACCTTCCCTGAGTGCCAAGCTCGGTGGTTAAAGTATGGACACTGATGAGCGGTCGGGTTATCCCCGCTGTTTCGGACAAGTTTGACTGCATGTGAGAGTAGCTCGTTTCCGCACTGTTCAGATAACCCACAACAAAAGGAAATGATATTGCGACAGTCGTGTAGTCGGAAAATGTCTGTCAAATATGATATAAATAGCTGTCTCTGTGATTGATCATAAACAATGGCATAGGCTGCCAGAAATTCTTGCACCGACAAATGAATAAATGTGAAAAACCTTGTATCCCCTAAATGTTCAGGCTGAACTGGAATAATTAAACCAAATTTAATTCCTTTCTCTATGAAGCTCAGACTGCTGTCACTTTCTGTTTCTTTTGTGAATGTAAACCGGTCATATTCACCACGCAGTAAAGTAAGTGCACCTGTACCACACTGTACTAAATCATCGTGGTACACTTGAATGTTGTCAAGACTAAAATCTGATGGCGATGCTCTCTTTGATATATTAAGGTCAACAGTATATTTAGTCATTCGAATGTACAGCTGTGTTTTGGATGTGGTGACCACTCCCCCCGCCTCTGCCACCTGACAAAAGAAGCACAGATGGGAGGGGTGTATGACACAGAGCTAACATATTTTTTGCTTTAATCTCTTCGTACAGGTCGTCAACTATTTGTTTCTTTGCCATGTCTGTTGGTGTCATCGATTCAGGGGGCTCGTCAGGCAGTTCATTGTACTTGTACATATACCGGAGGACGCGGGAGTCATCAAAACCTTTTATTTGAACTCGGTTCTCGTAATCCCGAATCATTTCCTCAGCTGGACTATTTGCTTTTGTGTGACGCGAGGTGACAATCTTTGACACATTCGGCAACAGTTCTCCTTTAATTATTGCTGTGATTTCTGGTGAAGTTTCTGGGCTGTACTCATCTAGCCCGTCTAAAATTATTAAAACTCTTGAAGGGTTTTCTGAGATGTATTTTTCTATATCAGGATAACAAAAGGGATCACACCAGATCTGTTTTTTTATTGTCTGTGATAAAGACGCGCCCGGCTCAACGTGTCTGAGGAAAACGCTAACAATCAGGTCATACATGAAGTCGGGTTTACTGTTGAGCTCGCCAACAGATGTCGCTGTCCTATTTTTGCTAAGCACCAGGTCGGCCCAAGATGAAAGACATCTGTTTACAGCAGTTGTTTTCCCAGAGCCGGGTAGACCAGTGATGAAAGTTGATGTTGTTTCCCCAGCCTTAACAAAATATAATTAGTAATAATAATAATAAAATTATTATTATTATTATTATTATTATTATTATTATTATTATTATTATTATTATTAATAATAATAATAATATTAATAATAATAATAAATATAATAATAATAATAACAGTAACAGCTATAATAATAACAACAACAATAATAATTATATTTAATAATTTATAATAATAATAATAATAATAATAATAATAATAATAATAATAATAATTAAGAAATAATAATAATAATCAATTATTTTTATTATTCAAAGTGCCCTTTTCAGCAGTTTCTGTTTTCGTTTGTAAGAAAAGAACTAAATGTAAAGGAAAACAAATCCGGTGGTGATATTTTTTGTTCTGCTTTATTACCTCCGCCAAGCCTAGCGACGGGGGATATGTTTTTGGCAGCGGCTGTTTGTCTGTGTGTCTGTTTGTCCTTATCTGTTTGTCTGTTAGCATGATAATACAAAAAAAAATGTTCTCAATGGAGTTTTATGAAAGCTTAGGATAACTCGGCAATAATTCGAGGAACAATTGATTAAATTTGGTTGGCAATACATGTGTAAATAACCGCGGAATGCGCTCTATTGTTTCAAGGGGGGGGGGGGGGGGGGGGGGGTCTACTGTTTACACAGAGACGTAGCAGTGACGATATTGCCATATTTGGTTTCCTATCGGTGGACAGGTGACAACTTTCAAACGCATGTACCGATAAAATCTTATTATTTTCTTTCTAATTATATACAGTTATTATCATATTCATTCATCCGTTGTGTAAACATTCTTACAATTAAAATAATAAATTAATGTGGTCACATCTTGTGTTGTAACGAGACAGAAAAAATGCAAAAACGCAGCTTTTGACTGTTAACGGGACATTTGATACATTAAGGCATAAAATATACAATATAGCCCATACATACAAATAATTTAACGGACAATCAATAATTTTAGTAAAACTACATAAATTTTAACATGACGTGGTCATATTATTTTTTTTTAATTCCCTGATAACTGGTAGTAGTGTCTATCAAGTTCTGTCTTTAAAATGGTGATGATTTGTTGTGCATGATAATATTGATATGCAAGAATAAATTAAATATATATTTACAGGTAAGCCTGCAATCTCATGCATTTAACTAATACTCTATTTATAGCACGACAGTATGTCTGGTTATTTTATGAATTTTAACATGACGTGGTCACATTATTTCACGTGCAAAGGTAGCATGGACTGTCAGATGGTCAAAAGTAAAAAGAAAAACAGGTTCTCATAGCCTCGCCTGGGCTTAAAGGGCTCACTCAAGATAGATTCTTATGTACGGAATGCGGAATGCGGGTTGAGAGATATCATATGAACCTGCACGGCGGCATGCATTTTATCTATGTGTTGACCCTGGATACCATCTCGAAACTTAAAAAAATCATGTAGCGATTCATTTTGCCGGATACGCATTCCGCATTCCGGATCTGCGCATGATGAATCTGACCTTTTTTATTACTCAGTACTTGTACCGACTTTATACGCATTCCGCATTCCGTACATAAGAAATCTTAGCTTAAGTCTGCAAATATATTCGACTTTAGCTGTTTATTACCTTCGCCAAGCGGCAGGGGTTATGTTTTTGCGGGCGTTGGTTTGTATGCTTGTCTGTTAGCAACATTAGTCAAAAAGTTATTGACGGATTTTCGTGAAATCTTCAGGATAGCTCGGCAATGATATAGAAGAAACAATTGATTAAATTTTGATACGGAAAACATTCTGGATCCAGTAATATTTTATATATGCTTTTCTGACAGTTCCATATGCGGATAGGCTAATTAGCTGCCTTGGCGGTGGCCTGCGCTCTTTGAGTGCTTTTCTGTTTATTATTATTATTATTAACCCTGCGCGAAGCGGGGGTTATTGTTTTCACTCGATTCTGTATATAGTGGTATTACGAAAGTGTTAACAGAACTATTTTTTGTGTAAATCCAAGCGTGAATAACCACGGAATGAGGGTTTTATGGGTTTATATAGCACATTTTACAACTTGCACTCATTGCATGTGAGAATACGGCCATCTGGCGAGCGTGATCCGTTACATCACAGGCGAAAATGACGTCACGCCACGTACGGATTCCCTGAAAGGTGTCCGTAGTCCAGCGTACATCATAGGGGACGGGACATAGTTGTAAATCGTTATGTTTATAGTCAAGTACAGCAATACCACGATGTCCATGGCGTTTAAAAAATAAAATATTCAGTTAAAAAGTTCCCAGGAATAACACAGATTTAATTAAAGTTCAATATCACTATCTTCCGCACAGGGTTTGTGTCCCTATATCACTCCATTTTTTTTTATTATTATTATTATTATTATTATAGGTGGTAGTAACGTTAGCAGTGGCAGTGTAAGTAGTAACAATATTAGCAGTAGCAGGCCAATATATATATATATATATATATATATATATATATATATATATATATATGTATACAGTGAAACTTGTCTGAAAGACCATCTGTCAATTAAGACCACTCGTATGTTAAAACCAACATTTGAGTTAACCAAAAGTATTCGCATTGGTTATAACTCACGTTTCTGATAAGACAACCTGTGAAGTAAGCCCACTTTTTGTCATCCAAATGGATGGTCGTATGACAGGTTTATCTTTATATATAAGGCTTTCAGAGACGCGGAATAAGCGTCAGAGACGCGTGATACAGGTCTGGGACTCGCGGCCATCAACCCCGATTCGTCCAACCGGAAACGGTTTCAGGCAGCAGAATCCGGCAACACAAGTTCAAAGCGGGCTCCGTCACAGTGGCTGACCAGTGATCTTTACCATAGCCGGTTGTGTGTTAATACAGCGTCGGGCCCTCTTGGTTAATCCGAAAGTGTGATCATAGCTGGCCCGGACCTAATTAATTAACTCACGATCGTCCGCGTACTTTTCTGACCACAGGAAAGTGGCGTACTTTTTTGTCCAGAAAAAAGCGTTATCTCAAACTCACATCCCAGGCAAGTCTAACTACTGCAAATAACAATTATATCAGGTGACAATAAGCTAAATCTAACACATAAATTAACTTTTTTATAACAAAACGCTATTCAACACCGTATAATATTATCTACTGGTCTTAGTACATATTTCTGATACAGTGAAACCCTCTGGGGCGGACAGTTACGGGACCGGACGATTTGTCTGTTATAGCGAAATATATTCTAACATTGACTGACATCGACAGGACCTACTCGTCTCGACATATACATTTTAGCACTGGGTCCCTAAAATTTCTCAATCTTTTCATGATAAATTAAAAGAATATCTTGTGGAATAAATTAATTTTGACATCTGGTTCAAGATTTTGTTTAACATCATTCTGGATCGTAAGCAAATATGATAAAAAATGCATGATATACGCCTTATGATTGGTAGTTGGGACTATTTTCCGTGATGCTAATGTTACAAGATCGTATTATCAGGGTATAGGTGGAAAACAGTGGACTGATAATTGTTATGCATATTCATTTTAAAGATTTATAAATAAAAGGGATATCAAACGTGCTGCAACTACATAATAATATTTACGTTAGATGTTTACAAGTGTACCTATCTCCCGCTAATTACATCTGTTCCGTAAAAAATGATTATGTAACAATATTTGCATTTATGAAATTTTAAGTAATCTCAGTTTTTAGTTCCTCAAATTTAATTGAGTCTCTAGCATGATTTTCAGGCATTCATTCTGATTAAGGAATTAATATCAACTATACCATTTCTACTCATATACTAAAAACATTTTTTATTCGTGGACAGTTAAACGTGTACTAACACGCCTTATTGGACATAATAAATAATAAAATATTGAATTGATCTGATGCAGAACCTTCAATCCCTTTCAATTAGCCAAGGACCCGCGGGACTCTTCAAAATTTTGACCCGGGACTTCGGTTCTTCCAAAAATATGTGATGTTGAAACCCGTGATTATATATATATATATATATATATATATATATATATATATATATATATATATATATATATATTTGTTTTCTCATTATTCCATATTATCAAAATATGAATTAGAGAAGAAGCCGGACTATCTTACGTTCTTGAATATGCTCTGAATATCACTGACGTCTGCTTCGCTTTTGTCTAACATGTTCTGTACGGTACACAAAGTGGGTACGTATAAGGACTCCAACCGCTGCTTCCGCCGGTAAGGGCCAAACTGGCAAACATGTATGTAACTGTGATGCCGTCTGTAATGATAAGCCACCTGCAGCTGCCATGGTCCTAAAAGTCTCAACTTCTGGACGCTGTTTTCTGAAAATATTACAGAAATTTTATCATTTTGCTATTTTGATTATTCATTATGTTTTTTTTTTTTTTTTTATTCTTTGTGAATGTGTTTTTGTTATTTACAATTTGCCATAAAAGTATTTACCGGCAGGCACTGGAATTGATGGGACCGTCGGATCCAAAAAGCCGTGTGCCCCTCCGAGAAAATCGTCCGGTACAAACTGTAATAGAAAAAAAATATATATATAGTTATATCGAGGTACCAATCTGAGTTTTTACCACAGTTGACATAAAGATATTATATCTCCATAATGTCTGTATATATATATATATATATATATATATATATATATATATATATATATATACAACATCAACTTTCATCAATGGTCTACCAGGCTCTGGGAAAAACAACTGCCGTGAACAGATGCCTTTCATCTTTGGCCGCCCTGGTGCTAAGCAAAAATAGAGCAGCGACATCTGGTGGCGAGCTCAGCAGTAAACCCGACTTGATGTATGACCTGATAATTTCTGTTATCCTCAGAAACGTTGACACTGCTACCATCCCAACCCTGTGCAATATATCATTGGTAATATCATTAATTTAACTAATCATGATATTTTACATGGTTATATAACATAAGGTCATATCGTAACATGACATTATAACAAATGACGAACACTTCGCTGACACCACAAAACCGGGGTTGATGACCACCTGGTAACGTTATCATCCTGGAATGAATATAATCTTTGGTTCAAATAATACTTTCAAGAAGACGAAGTCGGTATTACAACCACCCGGTGTAAACACAACCACCTCCAACTTGTCAAACATCAGGGTGAGACCACCGAATAGGCATGATGTCGACTCCTCCATTAATAAACACAATATAGGTAACAAATAGGTAAAGGAACCGAAAGTGCATTGAAAAATATTACTAGAATTACACGAATATCGGGAACCTGACCAAAAAAAAAAAAAAAAGATTACGGATGTGTCTGACAAAATACATCATGATTATAACTGTGTCTGGCAAGTAACAACTCGACCATAGATGTTGCTGATGAGAAATTATGCGATTATCGGCAAATCTGACGAAAAAAAAAACAAAACAAACACGATCACTGACGTGCCTACAAGAAGTTTAGTATAGAAGGAAAGAGCACTTTCCGAATTCAAATACTGTAATGTCCTGATATTGTGCTGTTGTATTGCGCTCCCCGTTTATCCTTACACATCATTAAACCTGGCTTGCGCCTTTTGGGTAAACCGTCCGTAGAGTCCATAACCAATGCACGGATGAATGCAACCGCAAGAACGGTTTCAGATGGCGCCATCCCTCTTTAGTACAAGGTGAAGGTATCCAAGATGTATGAACATGCACAATGTCAGCCCAATATGACTAACCACTCCTGAGAAAAGGGAATCAATGTATTCAACGAAAACGGAGAGATAGGTGGCGCCACCTGTCTGGTGTATGAGATTACTCTCCAAGATGGAGATGCCAACTTTCAAACCAATCAGTAAACCACTCTTGAGAAAGGAGAAATTTTCACCCAAAGGAAATGTAGGGATGGACACCACACAAAAACGACTGCAGATGGCACCACCAGTCTTTAGTACGCTATGGTTGTATCAAAGATGTGGATATGCAAAATTTTAGACCAATATATGGAACCACTCTTGACATATGGATTATTTACCCAAAGCAAATATACATATGTAGCGCCAGACGAAAACGAATGCAGATGGCACCACCAGTCTTGCGAAAGGATGGAGATATCCAAGATCTATAGACATGCACTAGATCTATAGACATGCACTAGATGCACTAGCCAAATACATTGAACCAATCAATAAGACGAATAGAGGCAATTTCATGGATACATGCAACGCAAAAATGATTGCAGGTGGCGCCACCAGTCTTAAGTACGAGATGGAGAGATTAAAGATTCATGGACATGCAAAAAGTCAGCTCAATACATCGAACCACCCTTGAGATATGGGCTGTTATCCCAAAGACACCCAGATTATTGCTGCACATAAAGGATTGCAGGTCGTGCTACCTGTCTTTGTAAGGCACGGCTATATAGGTGAGCGAATAACTATGCCAGGTTTTGGAAAGATCGGTCCAAGGGTCCCAGAGGAGTTCTCCGGAAACGAACGCGGCAGCGGCGGAACCCGGTCATTTTTTTTCGAATACAATGACTTTAATATATACATAGTGATTTCAGCGTGGTTTTGAAATTGCGAACTACCTTCGGTAAACATCGGAATGCCGGCATCGTCCTTTGGTGAGCCGGTTATTCACGACACAAGCGTGTAACACAACCAGCGCAGAATTAAGGTCTGCTGTGCATATGTATAACCCTGCTGCCAGTGATGGATTTTGGCATCCTTGGTCTACATTTGACCCAGTCACTGACCTTCCTGCATGGTCAGTAAATTGGAAAAAAACACGTGACTCGAGATTTATGAAAAGGAGGGGTTCAACTCAGGAGGATGAATGACAAAACCTTATAAAGGGTTCAGGCCGCAAAAAAAAAATCATCTGATGGCCTTATAAAAGGTGGCGGCGGCTGATTTTTTTTGTTAATTTCAAAAATCATTGGCTAGTTTCTGTACACAAATGCAAATCAACAAGCTTACGCTTGGCGGGACCAGAGGCCCGAACATAAACATGACGGAACATATCATGATTTTTCAAGGTCGTGTTTTTGGTCAAGCGGCCTTGTTATAGTAAACAGATACACGTAGACTGTGTTTACTAACACAAAGGAATACAAAACGTATAACACTTTTAAATTTAAAATTTCAATGGTGTTGCGGGATGGATTTGGTAGAAAGCTTATGTAACTACGCGAATAGCGTGAGATAATACGCATATTATTCATATTGATTATGTATCTTTAAGAACTTAGGTACTCCCAGGTACAGATTACATCATCAAAAGAAGCAATGTAAAAAAACTCGAATGAAGTGAAACTCGTCGTAGGCACACTGTCTTCTAGAAGAGGAAGTGTTTAGTGGATATTTTATTTTCAGCCGTGTTGCACCGCCGCCGAGTTCATTTCTCGAGAACTCCTCTGGGATCCCCTGACGGACCTTTCTAAACTCGGCATAATCATCGGAATCACTCGAGCTGGTGTATAAGAAAGACTGGTGGCGCCACGTTCCCTTCCTTTTGCGTAGTGTTCACCTTTTTTTTTATTTGATCGATGATAGTAACCTTTATGACAAGAGTGGTTGACTGTATTAAGGTGCAATTTCCATTTTCTTAGATCCTGGATACCTAGATCTCGTACTTAAACCCGGAGACGTCATCTGCAAAGTTTTCCCATTGCATCCAACCATGCACGTATTCGTAGACTACATCCATGTATTTATCTAAGCAGTGTTTTGGCGAAATCGCCTGCAGTTGTGTATGCCCATAGGACTTTGATACCTCAATATCCTACACAAGGTTGAGGGTGCCACCTACAAGCGTCCACCTGGATAGCGTGTATCCATAAATCTGTTTTGGGTTAAAAATTGTACCTATTTCAGGAGTATAAGCCTGAAAGTGTCCATGTTCACCCATCTTGGATAGCTCTTTCGTATAAATGACAGGTGGCGCAACATTTACAATCACACATTTTTATTACACTTTCAGGCATTTATCTGAGAAGTAGTCTTATGCCCCTGCTTGAACATTGGCTAGTCTATAGATATTGGAATGGTTTATATAGTATACAAGAATGCTGGTGCCACCTAGAATCTGTTTGTCTGTTTTTGGTGAAAATCACACATATCGCCGGAGTCGTTCGATTGATCGGGCTAAAGTTTTGCATGTCTATATATATATATATATATATATATATAGAGAGAGAGAGAGAGAGAGAGAGAGAGAGAGAGAGAGAGAGACTGAAGGTACGCTGATTGAGCGAGTACTGCATTTTTTTTTTCAAATTTGCTGTTTTCCACAGGTTTTGGGCAAAATTTCTGGACAGTTGAAGTCATGGAAATGTTAATAAGGTCACTCTCTTAACCTAGCGCCAGATCTGCCCTCTGACATTATGGCCAGATCACTGGCCTGCCTGAGTGCCTGCACATCTAAGGATCACATTATAAGGATCCATGACTATTTTCGTCATTTTGGACAACGCCTCATTGCTTACAAGGATCGTGTTACTTCAAATAAAACTACTAGACCTTTTAATAAGTTTCTTATCTCTCCAACGACACCTACCATGTGTGTGAAATATTTCGTAATAACCCATTATATTCGTATATTGATCTGCATGTATGGGAGATTTCTGCCTGCGGTCTGCCTGCTGACTGTGTACGGAGATACGGTTATAAAGCGCGTGGGCTGGTCTTGCAGGGCGGTGCTCAATTTGGCTTGTGTCACGACTCATTAGGGGGCCCTAACTGAGTCGTGTTTGTCACGGCTACTCTTAACCCTGTGGATTCTCCTACAGTAAGTTTGGACCTTTTTATGTGTGCTACAAAGATATTTCTGACATATGTTTATGGATAGAGTGCAGGGGCTCCGTAGTAATTAGCATTGTACCGCCTTCTTTTCGTGCACGGAAACATACGGCAAGCCAGGGACCGGACTCATTAATCTCTTGTGGTTACTTCTTGGAAAAAAGTCAGTGAGCTAATAACCAACGGTCTCTCAGTTAATAGTTCAGTGTAAATAGAAGGGACTGTGTAAAATAATGACAACCGGTCCTTCTACTGAAATGAAATGAACAACTTAATTTTCAGTGACTTGAATTATGTAATCAATCAGTTGCTGAGTACTGGTAGTGCATGGCAACCTGAAGGACGGACATAAATAAACAGTGGTAGAGTATTTTGGTATTTAGCTCTCCAGCTTACGTGAAGCTGTAGAAGCGTTTTTATATTGCTTGTAGTGTTAATGCATGACTTATAGGCAAAGATTAATATGTCATAGCGTATGGTGGTCACAATTACCTGACTTTGGCCCGGTCTCACCAGCCTTGTAGGTTCAGCGTATGGATCAAATGGTTGCTCTGAGATGCCTACAACGATATATTTACTAAACCATTGCCTATGTGTTTAAAGAGTAAGGTTAGGTTCATATTTCGAAATAATATACAATTAAATTTAATACGAGTTAATCGTGTCCAATGTTAATTATTTGAATCTGAATGTCTACCAACCTGATGAGGGATTCTCACTATCTATCATATCTTCATCCAGAGATACATTTTCGTGTTTATCATCCTCATTTATCCTGGGTTCGTTCTGTTTTTAGATATAAAACTATTCAAGATCAAGCATGTAATTAAATGAATAAATGGTCTGACGGAGATTATGTATAAGATTTTAAGTTTCATATTAGTATTTATAAAATGCATACGGAAACAAAACTACCCAAATCGCAGACTTGTCACCTTTGTTCCAGGCAAATTATTGGACTTGTAACAACAAAAAATTAAAAAGGTACCTGATCACAAAAGCCCGTTACATCATTTACTATTTGATATTTACTCACCGTTTCTTTTGTATTATGTAGTAAATCTAATATAGTCTTTCCAATCATATAATTCAATCATATACAATGTTATAAATTCAACAATGAAACAAACGTGTATAACCGTTCCCTCTCCTTTTTACACTAAGTGTACATGTACTGACAGAGGGAGAATGGTTGGTTATTTGAAGGTTAGTGCTACCTTTGGTTGCAACAGTCCATCTTGGCTTCCTGGTTCTGGATTCACATCTAGGAGTTTGAATAGATAAATAAAAAAATAGTAATATTTCCTTTTCCTTACTTACTGCAAGATAATTGGTCAAGTTTATACACAAAATACATGAGAACTGATTTAAAATAGGAAATGCTCTCTGTTTTAAATGATCGGCTTTATTGTATATTAAAGTCCAAGTCTCAGCACGGAGGTCGATTAGGTCATATGCTCGTCTTCTATGTATCAAAACACGATGTTATGGTCCATTTAACATTAATCTAGCAATTTAATCAGTTAATACGACATTTGAAACTGACGCGCCGAATACACTCCGGAAACTGCCGAAAGCCAAGGGGGAAATCCGTGACGTCACGTGTGGTAGTCGTCTCACACAAGCATCATGGCGCGGCGATGGTCGAAGTAAACAATCCGATGAAACTTCCAATGCATCAAGTGACAACCAAGCGTCCACCGACTATGGCTTAAATTTAGTAATTTCGCAAGTATGTCAGAAAGTGATTGTAGTGATGTAGGATTTGAAAATCCTTGTGATATTGAACCATTTCGATTTGAGCCATTGGCTCGACGAGGCGAGATCGAAGGAGGGTGAACAGAGTCTGACAGTGACAGCCGTGTCAACACAGAATCCGATGAACCGTCTCAGGCGTCTATGGGAGCAGGCACAAATGACTGGTAATTATTTTATTTAACTCTAACATTGAATACATCTCAATTATCTGTAATTGGGGCATGTTGAAATAAATATCGCTCAACCAACGCATGCAGCACTGATTTTTTTATGACAGTCCTAGGTTTTCCTGGAAAGATGGGTCCCAGCTAGCTCATTTCTGTGATTTATTAAAATGCCATTACTTATCAGTGAGTGGTCATATTTTGTGAATGTTAGAACTATATTGAATAAAATCCGGAAGCAAAAACCAATCTTGCCGTGTATTTCTTATCTGAAAATCTTAATTTTGGAAAAAAAAAATTTCTGATATACCTAGCTAGTATTAAAGCTGTCATTTGACAAGTGACTTGTGAATTCTCAACCTGGATGCCATTAAAAATTGTAAAATTATTTTCACGATACTAATAATGATGACTTTAAAAAATATATAATTTTTTATAAAAATTTAAATTTTCATTTTTATTTTTTGCACATATTACATGCACATATATATAATATTAATTATTTAAAAAGAATAATTTTGCAAATACTAGATATATACTAGTAATATTTACTGATTTTTTTCTGCATTTCAATAACCTTGCAAGGGTTATTGTTTTCACTCAATTCTCTGTGTGTTCAGGGGTGTCAATATAGGCGGGGGGGGGGGGGGGGTTATATATCCCCAAAATTTTTTGACAAGGGGGAAGGGATGGTCAGTGTAATCACCCCCCCCCCCCCAACACACACACACACTATTCAGAGAATATATTATATATTACAAATGAAATATATTAATTAACTGAATTGTATACTTTTGTCCAATTTATGATCTTACTATGAAAAATTTCATATCTAAAATGATTTAGAATTAACATACAGACAATCAAAGGTATATACATTCCTTTTATCTAACTTTGATTACCCTCCCATGCCTGTCATCCCCCCCCCCCCCCTTGAAGCCACTGTGTGTATGTGTGCAAGGTAATGTAATAGTTTCATTACAGATGTTATTGCAATTTTACATATAGATCAGTACAGTGAAAATCTCAGGTGATTACTTTTGGTGTAAATTCAACTCTGGGGTTAATGGTTTATAGAGTTTTATAGCTTATTTGTTTACACCAAGACATATGTGACCAGATGAACCTATATATGGCCATCTTTGGAGTGTAGTTATGATGTCACCCCACATGCCATTTCCCTCAAAGGTGTCAGTAAATCTTCATACAGCAAGGCAGACCAAGATTGTTGTTCAATGTGTTTATAGCCAAGGGCAGCTATGTCCCAATGTCCAGGGGTGATTTTTAAAACAATCTCAGTGGGAAAAAAGTTTCCAGGAATAACACGGGTTAATTTACATTTCAGAACACCACCTCTGAACATAATTTTCCATACAGGATTTGCACCCCCAATCAGACACTTTTTAATTTATCTTTAGTCATCCTTTGTGATATTGACATTATTTATGGTACACAACATGTCTTTTTGTAGGAAATACAGATACACCACATTCAGGCAGCAGGTTTGATGGAACTGGGGATTCCTTGGGAGACACATCAGGATACCACTACCAGCATGTGCAGTGAAAAGGATTGAGCAGGCATTTATGTCACATGATGGGAAATAACTTTATAAAGGGTTCAGATGCCCTAGATTGAACTGATAAGGGTACATCCTTGAGCACACTGATGAGATCTTAGTTGATAAGATGTAGCAATGAACTTCATTATTTCAGTGCACAAGGTCTTACACCACAATTATTACAGCATATTAAATCAATGCTTGCAGTCAAATTGCACACATATCCTGTATAATAGCAATAATCAAGTATTTACAATTACAAGATGCAGAAATGGAGCCTTCTAGTCCATGTGCACAATGTTGTGTTTGAGCTCAAGTTTACAAGCAGGCATCTGGCGAATTTAAAGTTGACTCCGCCACTTCCTGTGCAGGTTACAGTTGTTGCATATCTCACTTACCTGGACTGCAGTTTCCTTAACAAGAATCACCTGCTCATGTGTACAAGATGTGCTGTTTGGACAGAGGCTAATCAACTCCTTCAGTTGTGAGTGGAATACAATAAATTTGGGCTCTTGATCTTGGTGTATTCCTTCATATAAGCTAATGCTTTTGGACCATAAAAGGTCCTTAAACAGGACCACGCAGTCAAAATATCCTCAAAATCCCAGCCCTGTTGCCATATTGGATGTCACATTGGCCTGAAACTTACCACCCCAAATAACCTGAATGGGACCGACATTCAGAAAATTTTTAAAAGATTATTTAGATGAGGCATTAACTGGATCTTAAGGTACATGTATGTGCTTGGAAGCAGCGTTGGATTTGCATTTAAAGGAATGATGAGAGGACCAAGGACTGATGGACAGACATCAAAGCAATTATTCTTGAGCGGTGCCTGAATAAAAATCAGTCAGCATGAACAAACTGATATATTAGAAAAATCTATAATAAATGTCAAATCTATAAAGATTAAATATTTAAGAATAAGTTCATAGGAGGATGAATCGGTATCATAATCTTCATCATCAGAAGGGAAGAATTCATCACTGCATAAACTGGTGGTGTTTCATCATCATCATCATCATTGTCATCTGGATCTTCTTCATCATTGAAGATGCTGCAATCTTCTGTATTTTGGCCAACCCGAGCTTCACCAATCAGTGAGCACTGGACACCAGCATTTTTTGTTGATACATTCACTGGGCAACCTGAATTCGAAACAATATGCCATTTTCAATGATTTCCAGGACAATTGAAAGATAACTATTTCATTTCTAATTTAAAAAAAATATATATATACTAACGTAACTTGTCATAAGATCTTATCACACAATAATCATAGTATTTATGCTTTATTAAAATGAAATTGTGCATAATATGGAAATCTGAGGTTAAATAAGGCAAAATGTCACAACTGTTAGCATTAAATGATTATTTAAATCGGAGTGGCCACTGTAATTTGTTAACAACAATTAGGGGTTATGGACACACCGCTTGGCGCACCCCTAATTTGCCGGCTAACTGCCAGGCAATTTGGCAGGAGTTTCGGGTGTTCATAGGTTTCCCTAGAACAAAAGGGCACAATCCCAGCTTAAAAAATGCAACAACTTTGCACTAGGCCTCGGAGTAGATTAAGCACAACAACCGTGTTTACATGGGCGATAATAAGGTATATTCAAATCACGTGACAATTTCTTATAATTTAAAATAAATAAATAACTTTCCTTTTGAGCAGTCAATTTCCTCACCGTTATAGAACCCTTTTCTTCTAATCTAGCCTGCTTCACACCTTTTCCCAGCGAGTACCTCGGGCGCTTGGCGGCGTTATCTTGCCCCGGCCCTTGATTGAAGTTGAAGCAAGGCTGGATCCACTCTCAGTCGGCCTTGAAGCGGGTTCTGGTGGATTTATACTCGGAATTGCCCCTTGTATCAGATTTTGTTGTTTTTTTTATATATCCAGCTTCCCATTGCTGATAGTTTTAAAAATCATCAGGGATCCGTAATTGTGCCCCATAAATGAAACTGGAAAGTTTTGCCAGGAGTTCCCGATCTCCAATCGGCTCGTCTCTGTCTGACAGGTCCCACCTTTTCCCTAAACGTACGACTTTCGGGGAATTGTGGACGTTCACACTATCCTTGTTGGTATTATTGCATCCACCAAGAACACCTCGTTTGGTCATTTTGATACTGTGTAAGATATAGATTGTTTGTCGAGGGGAAAAAACACGACAGTCAAGGATGCAGACCGGCAAGACGCGGCACGTTGACCCATGTGATGTTTACCCACCAGTGCCACACGTGACGTCACTGAAGCCACGCCCACCGCGTATCACCGAGTGCACCTTTGCACTCAGCAGCGTGCTTACCGTGATGTTTCACGGATAAAATGGAGCATTAATTCGATCTCGTTCAGCTTGAAACGGTGTTGTAAGCACTGTATTAAAAGGGTACATTACGCTTTTTTAACTTATAAAAGTGCATGAAACTTCGACTTTAAACAATATACGACTTACTTGCCAATTCATGTTCACCTTTGCCCCTGTATTCATGGAGATGATCAGTTTCGGAATCTCCTCCATTTTCTATATCGCCGGGGAGTGGAACTGCTGCGTTTGACTCTTTTTTTCCTTTAAGTTTCATTGGTCTTCGTTTCTGGAAAAGCATGTACATATATTGTTTTCGAGTTTTAACATGAAGGTGTTTATGTTAATTTCCCCGTTATACAAATAGATGAAATAAACTAGTCTGATACTCACATGACGGTATATTAAAGCTATGACGATCGCTACTAAAAGTATGACCAGAAGCGCTAGCCCCACCAGCATGCCCTCTAGAAACGACAGAGCTCTCTGTTTGTCTTTTCTCCTTTTGTGACTGGCTATATCAATAGGAAATATGTATTAACACAAATTAAATGAATGTCAGAGCATTAATCCTTGCTGTATTTACAATTGAATAATTGTTTTGTATGATATATGATTTTGTTACCGACATATAGGTTATAAATTGCCTTTCCTCCTAACGCTTGGAATAATATATTGTTAAAGTTATTTCATGTTGGTAATGATATATTTTGCATACCGTGGTCATTCACGCACATTGTTGAGTGTCTTTCTGTACAAGGCACTGGGTGTACTAGGGGCTCTGGACTTGATGCATTCAGCACTGCGCAGCGGCCGAAACCAAGTGGCCCTTCATGAGGCCATATGTTATAAACATCTGGAGCTGTCAAAACAAATAGAGTGAATAGTATAACAAGAACATCAGCTTTTGTTCAGGTTATGGAGGTAATATGTTAATAAAATAAGTGTTGTATATCAGTGATTGTCATTTCAGCTTATAGCTAAAGGGAAGAAATTACATATTATATATACAAGATATACATATTTACTTTGTATTACATGTGAAGGAATGGTCTGATTTCGTATGAAACATAGGCTCTGTTTATCCATATTTTTTCAAGACTGACGCAAAACCAAATCAATTGAAGGCAAACATCAATCAAATGTAAATGCAAAAAAAATGCATCATAGAAGAAAACAGAGTCCAGTAACTAGGAATGTAGGACAGGAAGCCCAACTAGTATATTCTTCCAAAGGCCCTGTTTTTACTCTGCACTTTATCAATAAGCTTTCATGTATATGTATGATTAGCATCGTAAATAATTGAAATAGAGAGTTTCTCACTGAATCTTATATTTGCGGAGTACAACCAATCATCCTTTCTCACTCCAACCCAAAATATATCACAACCCCACTCCCGGCTCGCCAGCACCTCTCTCAGCTCTGTTCGTTTAACTGTAGCCATTGTCCATCCGGGACGTAAACAGTTCTTTTTGGCCTGATACCAGTTATGTTTGTTACAGAAGTAAATGTAGCAGGTGTTGTTGTACCAGATGCATACAAATGATACTCTTGTGAGGGTTTCGCATGTCTCACAGTCTGGAACAGGTAAAAAATATTTCGGATTAAATGTTATATGAATACAAAATATTACGTGGGTTTCCGCCGGATCTTCTCCGCGGTATGGTTGCAATAAATTCATTTGTTAAAAAGATAAAAAATAAATATAATATGTGAAAACATCATTTTCTATATAATAAATCGAAATTACTATTTGTTATTGCAAGATGTTGCTACCGTTAGGACGAATCTGTGTATAATATTAATTATTGGGTGAAAACAAAGAGGTCGTCCAATTAAAATCTAATAAAGTAGTTTCTGATGTGTTGTTAAGTGCAGACAAAATTACGGCGGTTTGTACCTGAATCAATTTATTTAGCAAATAAATCCCTTCTCATGTTCTAAAATATATCATTCAAACATTAGGCTTTAAACTAGCGAACGACGAGCGTAATCACCCACATGGTGTAAAACGGGGGAAATGACCTGCATATCCCAACAAACTTTAATAACTTTGCAAACGGGTAAACGTGTAACCTTTTATCTCGCAGATTGCCCCAACAACTGATTTGTCGTCACACTGTCTTGCTTCTACCTGTCGAGTTGATTGTTTATACGCTCCACAAGAGCCAGGCCTTGTTTCAGCAATCATACCCGAATCTATGGATGTGGACAAAATAAATATATATATATATATATATGATTATGAACACCTATTCCATCATACACCATAAATTTGATTTGATTATAAACGCTCTTAAACAAAAACAAAAGAGCCTCACCTGTCACACCTAACATAAATATAAAACTATGACTGTCCACACTAAACAATACACTTAATAACCAGAACTTGATCAAATGCCAGACACATTTTTGTCCTAAGGTAAAGTTAAGGGAAAGAATTATTTTTAATTACCTTCAATATTGCCATCAATCCACATCCAGTCTCGTCTCACAGATCTGGTGTATAAAAGCCACACAGAGGATGCATTGCTATTCCTGGCCTGATCAAACAGGCGTGACACGTCAGTCATGTTACTGGGAGAAGGCAATACAAGACCACGTGAACGGCAGCATCGGTATGCCTCCTTCCAAGTAGCATTTAGTGTACAGATATCGTCAGCACCTTAAGATAATAAACATATAAGAATATGTCACAAGAATACACCATAATATGGGTATAATTAGGGAAAACTTGGACCTTCAAAGAAAAGACTTCCTTTAGTATGCTTGCAGCATTACATTGCAATATCATATCAAAGTGTTAACATATTTATCAATCACAAAAAATGTTACTGACAAATGACTGAAATAGGGAGGGAGTTATGGTAGCCTTCACTGTCCCATTACACCTAACACATTTGTAAATTTTCTGGACCACTCTGGCGCTGAAGAAAAGCACGAATAATGTTCCTCCAGCCAGCTAGCAATTATATAGACCCATCATACAAGGCATTCAGACTCAAACGGTTGACACATGTGTAGAAGCGATCAGTGCAATGTTGTAAGGTTGTCTTAAAGTCTTAGTGCCACTCTAAATGAAAGTTAATTATGATATTGAATACTCGTGAATACAAACGTCTACATCCTACCATGTCTAAGCTCTGACAAGTACATATCATCCCATTAACAGTATTGATTAAGATCCCGCTATTAACCTTTGCATGTATTGTTATAGGCATTACCTATACGATTCTCGAGATGAACACATGGTCGTCCCAAATAAACATATCTCACTTAACAGAAAACCTATTTTACAAGATGATGTTGACATTTCTGAAGTTCTAGTTTATAAATACATTAGCCTTTGTCAATCCTAAAACATTAAAAAAAATAAAATTATGTAGACATCAATGAATGATATAGTGTTTTATAACATGTATACGAGGTGGTTCCTCTCTCGATGTACCTCTTATTGACGCTTCCGTAATACCAAAAATAGTCATTGCTTTGAAACTAAGGGTATAAACAATGAGTAAACTCTTTATCCATGCAGACTATTTTGAATATATGAGTGTATAAGGATATTAAACTGTCTCCAAATATAAGCCCTACCCCATCTTATGTAAGCCCTCCCGAAATGTTGTGACGTTTTTGTCCTTTATAACCAGATAATTCAATTACTTTGGGATTCATGAAAAGTCTAGGCCCAGTGCTCCAGGCCTGTAAAGTAAGTAATAAGGAAAAGTGTCCACCATAATTTTTAGGCAAGTTTCAATTATCATGCATAATTATTGAGCTAGCTATTACTGCTTTATTTTTTTTAAAGTTGACGTTCTCTAGTCCGTTTTATAGTTAATTTTTATTTATCTTTTTGTTATTACATACATAGTATGACCGAGCAACATATTCCCGAGCAACACTTTCCCAGTCGTGTTCTCGGAAGGTGACATTTCATTTTTAATTCATAAGAATGAGTAAATATATCTGTTAGATTATGTGGTGGAAGTAAGTTTGCTTCATTTCTGTGATGCATATATCAACGGTGGCATGAATGGTTTCTAGTGACCATCTCTTGGCTTGAGGTCCTAAGCTTTATTTTTCTGTGGATTAATTATGTAAAAGTTCAATACCTTAAAAATCTTGTCTATCTTATTGTGTCATCCTTTGGCCAATTTCAAAATTGGGTAATGTACATTGTGTAATACTTAATATGGAAGCGTTTGTATTTATTGCACATTGTCTATTCCTTTGCTATTTGTTATGTATCAATTCGTTAATAGTGTAAATGAATAGCACTGAAAATAACACGCATACCTCTGCATATAACAAGGATAACAAGTGATGGATCCTGGTCAAAATTTGATGTTTGGTCCGTGAACCAAACAACTATATTAATTTAAGCTGATAGTAATGGTTCACGTTTCACCAACTTGATGCTTGCATCACAGGTGAGCTCAGATTACCAGAACATAAGCGGCTAAAAAAAGGTCACAACTGTGCATGCAAGTGGGATAAACTTTCTCTGTATTCAGAAATTTGCACTTTTCTCTTAGTACCTTTGACTGAAGATGGTCTCTTCCCCTCCTAGGAGAAAATATTATCTCTTATTACCGAATTTTCCTTCAAACTAAATTATATTGTGTTGATCATGGTAATCGGTTAATATTTTGGTGGAAATCAAATAAAGACATACACGGGGCTTGCTAAGATGAAGAGGGCGAATAACCACTTTTGAACAAACGTCATTTAAATAAAATATGGTGAATCTCTAATGATAAATACATTTAATATCATGGAAGAAATTGATCACCGTGACACCTCGATTCTGGTACATGGATCAAGCTGAGACCTAATGCAGCATTAAAGTATCATAAAATAGAAAGTCTATCTTGATATTCACGAAAAAGTTCAATACCCATTAAAAAATAAACCTAACTGAATGTCTAAGCGTGTTTTTTTTAAATAATGTCCTGACCTGTTGGTACTATATTTAGTGGTAATCTCATTGGTATCTGTGCCCTTATACTGTGTCCGGTATAAGACCACAGGCTTTGTCCATTTCTGTTTAGAACCCATTACGTCTCTCTGATTATTCCGTCAATTTTCGTAATTTTTACAATCATTAACCATATATTTGTTTTAAAATTAGATTCTTCTTCAAGAATAGCACATATATGATACCTCCATGTACGGTACTGTCACTGAGAAACCTCCGCTCCTCTGCTTTCTCGCTGCTGTTAAAACATGAACTCCTTTACCATGTCCTTCCATTACTTCGATACCATTGAAAAGAAGTCACAAAAAATTACACTCTGATCCACCAATATACATAAATATTGGAATCTGAGATTTGTTTACAATTTAAACGATCAAGTACGTTTTCTTGCAAGAAAATCCGAAAGCGACATGGCAAGGCATTTACATATAACAAGGTAATTAATGACACAGTCATAATATAATTGTAACAAAGATATGAAAATAAAATAAAAAAAATACATAAGAAAAATAAATTATTAATTTTGTACAATAATTGAAAATGTCGCACATGTCTTCCTGTTCCTTTTCCTTTTGACATGACCAGAAACCTTTTGTTGATATTGTGGTACAATACGCTACTTATACTGTGTATGGGTCTAATGCACTAAGCTTCACAGTAAGTTAATTGTTAATATTTGGTCTTCCATTTTTGTGGACAAATTTTTCACAATATTTCAGATTGGTCAGCATAACGGATTGATTTTCTATCCATAAGAAATTTAATATAAGTATTTTTTTTACTATTATTGCGTTCATATGTTGTTCCAGAGAGAGCTCTTATTATTATTAAAGCCAACAAACACATTCAGGTACAGGAATATAACTATTTATAGTATGAGGGAAGCAGCACACTGAAAATCAAGCACATCTCGACAGGAACATGGAACACCACATTCATCTTATATACAAAGGGTACTATAGAATGGACGGGTCATTCACTGCATGTGTATATAGCCAAATATTCATAATTTTATCAAAAACATCTTTTAAATTGTTAATCACTATTGTATTTATGCACCAGAATTTTAAAAATGTCAACACCATCTCGAAATTAATTGCTTAATCTATGTGTGTGTGTATATATATATATATATATATATATATATATATATATATATAGTCATTGCAGGTATTCATAGTCAAATATTCATACTTTTATCAACAACTTTTTGTAAGAATGTCAGAAACTAATGTATAAATGCACTAAAAATTCAGCAATGCAACATCATCTCGAAAAAAATCTACTGTTGGGAAAAATTAAAGAAAAAGCTGATAAAATTCAATTTTCTTTTTGGATATTTTATATGTATAGTAATTAATTGCTTAATCAACAGAAATACATAAAACAATCATATGATTATTGTTTCCAGTGCCTTTTCCCTAATATTTGCGAACACAATGCAGTTTATTTGAAGTGAATATGTCAAATATTAAGCGAGCTATAAGCATTTACTCCTACCCCCTTTCAAGGCTACCTGCCCGTGGATGCCGTGCGAAAAGACGCGGTTTTCTTTAAATGGCCTTAAAGGGTAGTGTATCCTAATATAATCAATGTTAACATCTTAATTCATTATTTGGGCATACTTGGGGATCTAAAAATACCTATGTCATAAAATCCCAGAGGGGGTGCACGGTGACCCCTCCTAGTCCATGGACTAATTCCCTTGCCGATAATTGGCAAGAACCAAGATGCTAACATCGATCATCGTACAGAGTGCAATGTCAGTATATACGTGTATACAATCAATCAAATAACGCATGTAGATTAGGTGAAGACGAGTTTATTTGTTAAAAACCTTTATCAGCAAGAAGGTATTAATAACGCGCAGGTCAATAGATGATCTATGGCTCGTGCACAAAACTAAGGTCAAGTCAGCAACCGTCCTTATACCAGCAACAACACTGTGTGTTGTGCTAATACTTAGGATAAACAAGGTGTGAGGAGTGTTAGTTCATAACAGGACTTTATGGATCTTTCAGACATATTTTAATATAAGACATACACAGTAATACATGCACATATGTATGTATATATATATATACATGTATATATATATATGTGTGTGTATAATCAAGAAAAAAAAATAAATGTCCGGTGATATACTAAAAGGTAAATCAAAACCTATAGTTTTCCTATAGTTAAAAGTAAAGTTAAGAGTATTTTGTGTGGTTATTTTTAATGTTGTTATTATAATATAATTTACAGGATATTACATTTATAATACCACTTCATTATTACAATGCGTTACATAAAGATAGGTTTTTATTAGATATTTAATTATGAAGATATTTTATAAATATAATAAAAAAAAAAGTATCGTTAAATCGGCAATATATCCACGTAATAGATCAAATTGATGCATACACTACTAGAGATAGTGTCTGATCCTCTAAAACACCTTTTTAATAGCATGGGTAATTCCAACATTTACAAAATTGTGACAGCAAATGGACAATGAAGAGAACAGTTTGGGCTGTAGATGTGCCAAAAATACAGATTGGACACAAATATGATGTTTCAAAATGTCCGTATTTCTTTCTGTTAGTAGTTTTTTTTGGTTACTGACAACCAACATTTGAGTGAAAATAATGTGCTGATTCCGCTCTTTAGGAATTGCATTTAGGTAATTGTTATATAGGTTCTAATGGTTGCAATTATACTGAACATTCAAGCGTGTATTATTGTGATTGCATTAATGTAAGGGGTAAGCAATATTAAATGGCGGACACATTATCCAGACAGAACACGTTACTTTTATTTCTTACCTTCGACATTTGTTAGGGTTTATCATTTGTTATTCTGTTATTAATAGAAATAACAATATATACCCTACCATCACGACGGTCGGCAATGCTGGCAGCAAGAAGAAGCAAGAAGATGATCCTGGGTAGAACAGCCATGCTTCTGTTCGATATGTCTAAAACGAAGTTTCTGAAGCATGGTACGAGCGATAACTATAAAAGTATAAAATGTTTATGATAAACACGCCCACTTATCACGTGGATACGTGTGATAAGACTCATCGACTTTTATTTTAGACGCAATTAATCTTCGTGCTATCACGCCACAGGGAACAATGTATAAGTCAAGGCGATAGGTGTTTCATACCTGTACTCGAATAGAGTACATATGTCCTTTCTTTATGAGTGGTGATATGCGATACTGGTCAATGAGGTATTCATAATTTGAATGCGGAGGTGGTGTGGTCCTAAAACGTAGTTAAGACAACATGACAAATATAAATAAAAGAAAGCAATGTCCATTGATAACACACCCAGCTATCCATTATCATAGTATGACAAGAATGATAAACTTTAGCTGCAATTAACCTGTGTACCATCACGCCACTAGGTACAACGCGTAAGTCAAGGTTATAGTTGTTTTATATATGTACCCAACTAGAGAACATATGTCCTTCTTTATGACTGGTGATGCATAATACTGGAGGGTATAGGTGCAAACTGATACATTTAATTGCAAGATACAGGGCCTCTTACCGTTTGCCATCGATTGGTTAGTAACCGGTTGGATTTGGAAGAGGAACTCGAGTGGTCTAATTAAGATTCTCTTCACGATGGGAAAAAATGTATTTTAAAGATGTGGTTCTTATCATCCATTTAAACTCATTTCTTTATAAATCTGAAATTATCAGAATTAAGGCAAATAACGGCTGTTGTAAGAAGAACACGATCATGAAAATCCGGAGATCTGAGAATCTCAGGCGAAGGATGTGAAATTTTTAGGTCGGCCCACACCGAGTTAAGCGCTCTCCAGGCTTAATTGGAAGACAGTGCGAATTAGTATTTGGTTGAAAGGTTGTTTCACTCACAAACGAGCGCACCTTTCTAAACTGGAATTGAAGTCTGCAGATGTACGCAGTACTTATTTAAACCAGCGTTAAAATATAGAGGCGGATAATCGCGAGAATTATCACGTGGATAAGTGTGATAAGACTATTCCCCTTTGTTTTAGATGCTATTGATCTTGGTGCTAACAAGCCACAAGGTACAGCGTATAAGTCAAGGTTGTAGGTGTTTTAAATGTGTACATAAATAGAGTACATATGTCCATCTTTATGAGTGGTGATATGCAATATTTGTCAGAGATGTATTCGTAATTTGATGTCGGAGGTAGGGTAGTCCGAAAACGTAGTTATGGCAACATAATATGGGCGACAAATATAGAGCAAAGAAAGCAGTGTCCATTGATAAACACATCCACTTATCACGTGTTCAGTGTATGACAAAACTTAGCAACTTTAGCTGCAATTTATCTGTGTACTATCAGGTCACCACGTATAACGCTTAAGTCAAGGTGATAGTTGTTTTATACATGTAGCCAACTAGAGAACATATGTCCTTCTTTATGATTGGTAATGCATAATACTGGTCATTTTAGCTTTATATTTGTCGCTCACACATGTCGTTATTATAAAGGATGTGGGTACTCATCTTTATGATATACACATATGTGTGTGTGGGTATGGGTGCAATCTGATGCATTTTATTGCAAGATACAGGGCCTCTAATCTTTCGCCATCGATTGGTTGGTATCCGGTTGAATTTGGAAGAAGAACTCGAGTGGTCCAATTAATATTCTCTTTACGATGGGAAAACTTGTATTTAAAAGATGTGCTTCTTATCATCCATTAAAACTCATTTTTATAAATCTGAAAGGCAAATAACGGCTGCTGTTAGAAGAAAACGATCATGAAATTCCGGAGATCTGAGAATCTCAGCCGCAGGATTTGAAATATTTTAGGTTGGCCCACACCAAATTGAGCGCTCTCCAGGATCCAGCGTTGAAATATACAGGCGGATATCTCCTAGAATTATTTAGTGGATAAGTGTGATAAGACTGAACCCATTTATTTTAGATGCAATTAATCGTCGTGCTATCACGCCACAAGGTACAACATATAATTTCAAAGGGATAGGTGTTTCAAACGTGTACCCAAGTGGAGTACATATGTGGTTCTTTATGAGTGGTGATATGCAATACGGGTCAGTGACGTATTCGTAATATAAAGTCGGAGGTGGCGTGGTTCTAAAACGTATTTACTTCAGCATGATATGAGCGACAAATATAAATCTAAGAAAGCAATGCCCATTGATAAAACACCAACCTATCACGTGATCAGTGTATGACAAGACTGACCAATTTTAGCTGCAATTAATCTGTGTACTATCAGGCCACCAGGTATAACGCGTAAGTCAAGGTGATAGTTGTTTTGCAAATGTACCCAACTAAAGAACATATGTCCTTCTTTATGAGTGGTGATGCGAAATACTGGTCATTATAGCTTTATATTTGTCGCTCATATATGTCGCTGATATATAGGATATGGGCACTCATATGATATACACATATATGTGTGTTGGTATGGGTGCAATTCTGATGCATTTTATGGCAGGATTCAGGGTCTCTAACCTTTCGCCACCGATTTTTGGTAACCGTTTGATTTGGAAGAAGAACTCGAGTTGTTCAATTAATATTCTCTCTTCACGATGGGAAAACAGGTATATTAAAGATGTACTTCTTATCATAAATTGAAACTCATTTTTAGAAATCTGAAATTATCAGAATCAGGGCAAATATCGGCTGCTGTAAGAAGAACACGATCATAAAAGTCCGACGATATTGAATTCGAATCTCAGCCAAAGGATGTGATTTTTGTTAAGTCGGCCCTCACCAAGTTGAGCACTCTTCAGGCTTAATTGGAAGACACTGCGAATTAGTATTTGATTGGTATGTTGCTTTACTTACAAACGAGCGCACCTTTCTAAACTGGAATTGAATTCTGCAGATGTATTCAGTACTTAGTTAATCCAGCGTTAAAATATACAGGCGGATATCTTCGAGAATTATCACGTGGATAAGTGTGATAAGACTCATCCCCTTTATTTTAGATGCAATTTATCTTTGTGCTATCAAGCCACGAAGTAGAACATATAAGTCAAGGAGATAGGTGTTTCAAACGTGTACCAAAATAGAGTACATATGTCCATCTTTATGAGCGGTGACATGCAATACTAGTCAGTGACGTAATCGTAATTTGAAGTCGGAGGTGGGGTGGTCCTAAAACGTAGTTACTTCAGCGTGATAAGAGCGACAAATATAGAGCAAAGAAAGCAAGGTCCATTGGTAAACACCTCCACTTATCACATGATCAATGTATAACAAGGCTGACCAACTTTAGCTGCAATTAATCTGTGTACTATGACGCCACCAGGTACAAGGCGTAAGTCAAGGTGTTAGGTGTTTTATACATGTACCTAACTAGAGAACATATGTCCTTCTTTATGAGTGGTGATGCGTAATACTGGTCATTATAGCTTTATATTTGTTGCTCATATGTGTCGCTAATATATAGTATGTGTGTACTCATACATATGATATACACATGTGTGTGTGGGTATGGGTGCAATTCTGATGCATTTTATTGCAAGATTCAGGTCCTCTAATCTTTTGCCATCGATTTGAAGGTAGCCTTTTTTATTTGGGAGAAGAACTAGAGTGGTCCAATCAATATTCTCTCCCGAAGGTTGGGAAAACAAGAATATAAAATGTGCTTCTTATAATTCATTGAAACTCATTCTTATAAATCTGAAATTAGCAGAATCAAGGCAAATGTCAGCTGCTGTAAGAAGAACACGATCATGAAAGTCCGGAGAACTTGAGGACGAATCTCATCCGAAGGATGTAATTTTTTTAATTATATCGGCCCTCAACGAGATGAGCAGTCTCCAGGCTTAATTGGACGTCAGTGACAATAAGTATCTCATTGAAAGGTTGTTTCACTCACAAATGAGAGCACCTTTTATAACTGGAATTGAGTTTTGAAAATGTACTAAGTACCTAGTTAAGCCAGCGTTAAAATATAGAGGCGGATTTCACCGAGAATTATCACGAGGATAAAAGTGATAAGACTGACCCCCTTTATTTAAGAGGCAATTAATCTTCGTGCTATCACGCCAATAGGTACAGCGTATAAGTCAAAGTAATAGGTGTTTTAAACGTGTACCAAAAATAGAGTCTTTCTTTATGAGTGGTGATATGCAATACTGGTCAGTGACGTATTTATAATTTGAAGTCGGAGGTGGGGTGGTCCTAAAACGTAGTTAAGACAACATGATAAGCGCAACAAATATAAAGCAAAGAAAGCAATGTCCATTGAAAACAAATCCACTTATCATATGATCAGCAAGCCCGTAGGCTGGGGGGGGGGGGGTTCGGTGGGTTCGGACGAACCCCCCCGCTGAGCATCTGAGTTCCACCTGACGAATACAGATATGCTATAATCTAGGAAAATTATACAGAACTTTATGTTAAACCCCTTCTGTCCGGTTCCATGCATGTCCTCACAGGGAGAGACTATATTTCTGTATAAATATTGTTTAAAGTGGCCTCTTTTCTTAAGCTCTGTCAGGGATGAAGACTGCAATTATGGTTCAAAATGTTTAATTTCACCCCTGAAACAAGAGAAAACCGTTGATTGCCCTTTCTCATGCAAAGAGGGCAGTAGCACCCTCTTGTTTCCGGGCCAACGGATGTAACTATAAGGCCACTTTGTCAATAGCGCACGCACAGAGGGCATACATGCCAGGGGACCAAACCCAGCTTGTTCCCATCAAAATAACAAATAAAGGAAGAAACCAAACAAAAAGTTAAAATATATCATAGAGATTTATAAATGAGCTTATGGAACTTTTCGATGTATTGGGGATGTAAAATAAAAGTGCCTTGCATATTGCTTCGTAGCTACAGGCCTGTCACGCAAACAATTCTATTTGTTCTTTCTTGTTTGCGTTACAGCTCCTAAGGTGGAGGGTTTACCCTCTAACGCTTGGTCAGATCTGACCAAAGCGGTTCGGACTATGATATTCGGCGTTCAGCGGGAGGACATGTAACAACCTCTACATATTACGCATAATACAGGTGTGTTGACTCAGTTGAGAAATAAATTGTAACTTAAATGTTCAGTATGTATTAAATTATTGGCACTTACTCTCAAGAAATACAGAAAATGGTTACCTCAATCGGCTCTTGCTAACAGCCTGGCAAGGCATGTTGGCTAGGCTAAGGAGGGTCTATCCTTAGGGGATTTATGTGGGAACCACCATATTTGGGTGTTTTGGTATTAGGTAATTTGCATAGATCCCCCTGTTAATTTGCAAGTGATACCCTTTTGGGGTTTTGGTCGAATAAGAGGGGAAACTCTCACCAACAGGTGTTCGGACTCCATTCCTGAATGGAGTCTGAATGTTCGGGCTAATTGCTTCGATGGTTCAGAAGAGTATATGGTGATGATCAACCGTCTATAGTCGTCCTATCAGCAGTTTGTCTGCCCGTTAGATTAGCTTGTTTTTTCATCGTTATCTACGGATTTTAAAAATTTAACATAGAGTACGATGTACAGACGTTCTACTAAACCGGACACTAGGTCTCTGTGTTTGTTCCTTTGAAAAATTAAACTAAACCAGATTGCATTAAAAACCTATTTTAACAATTCAAGACTGAAAAATGTTTAGCTTGTATTGTTCTGATTAAGGCACAGAGCATTTCATAATATGTTTGATATATATGAAGAAAATTAGGTCAGTATTGAGTAATTATGGACTGGATCCTGTGTTTAGTCGAGAATCTTTTTACTTAATGAATATGTTAACTGCTTAAGCTAGAACTCAGTTCATCCAGAAAATAACTACAGTTAATTTATATTTAAGTAAACACTGGAGATCAGGTCAGAAATTCAATGTATTTTTAAGATAATCAACAAATGTAAAAAAACTACCATGAATTTCACCCTATACTTTGACTATCGCATATTGTTTTCTAGTAGGCACTGTTGATTTAATTTTCAAATACCATGAATACATAGATTTAAGCTATTGGTTCTGAAAGTCTAAGGCAGTTACCCCCCCCCCCCCAAAAAAAAAAAAAATTGTCAGGTATGGGAGTTTTCAGGGGGTAATACTATATAATTTATGAATAATTCAGATCAGGTAACAGGCCACCTCCACAGAGTACTGGAGGGCAAGCTGGCGATTTGCTATAGATATATTTCGAAGTGGAGCACACCTGCTGTGTGCCCCTTGCCTGTAGGGACTGAGGAATGACATAATTATCATTTAATATGTTTAATAATAATATGGATTTTATTCACCGAGGCTCTTTAAATTACTTGGATCGTTTATTTTGTCAGCTTTTAGGCTATACACCCTCTAAATAGTTCAGTCTACTAATTTCAATTATCATACAGTACAATATATGTATATACCTAATTAGTTTTTTTTCGGAACTCGCAGAAGTGTCCCGGGATCTTAATTGGTCCCTTAAAATTCCAGCTCCGGCCAAGGTCTGTCCTATATACTGCGCCATTTGTCATAGAATTTCAATATAATTCTGACTCTTTCAGCTACTAACTGCCTCGCCTGCTGGTCATTTTTTTTATTTATGCATATTTCAAGTATACCTAGAAACAGCAGACAGTATATCCTGTTTGACACCAAAAATCACCCGGTTCATTTCTATCCAAAAATGTTAATTTTCAAGTTATCTGCATTGAATGTATATCAATTTCAAGCAACCTCATTTAACTGTCAGTTAACGTGATAATCAATTGAATGGACAGCTACCGGAGAATATCAGATTACTGAGGTGTGAGTTTGACAATGAATATGGTTGTTTTCTTTTTTCAAACCTTTTATGAAATGGATGTCAATGCACCTTTTTGCAACTGAAATGCCCCTGTTTAGTGTAGGCCTACACGTATATATAGTCGATTCTACCTTATTACCATACTTGTGCTGTAGCAGACGCTTGCAAAACGCTTTGAATGGGAGGTTCTGAGTACAAACGGTGAGATAAAAGGACAATTCGCTAAAAATTGTATGCTGATTTGGATTTTTTTGTTTTTATTCTAAAGGTTCCACCATCACTGAAAACGAACCCTCCCACTCAGCAGTCAGCCTACGGGCCTGATCAGTGTATGACAAGACTGATCAACTTCAACTGCAATTAATCTTTGAACTATCGGGCCACCAGATACAACGCGTCAATCATGAGATTAATTGGTAGCATAGCTGAACATCGTCAGTTATCAATGGAGCAGGGTGTAGGCAGGTTTTAGCAGGATACATATTATAGCAATGTGAGCAAATTAATACTTTGGAGTTCTAAGGTAATCTTAACATTAAAAAAAATAAAGGCTTCTAAAAAATGAAAAAGAAGACACTAGAAATTGCTCTGACGCTTGTTAAAGTCTTAATATATTTTCCCCGTTTAATGTGGGTCCATTGTAAATTGAAGTAGGGTCACGTTAGAAGTTATTGCCTTTGGGCATACTGACATGAGTTTCGTACCCGCCACGGCTTTTTTAAATTATAGTTTAAAAATTACCAAGGATGAACTGCTCTAACACCTGAACAGTCAAACAGTATTGGTCTGTGCATCCAACATTAATACATGTTTTAATTGTTTCTTTCCATACTTTCTCTCGTCAAATGTCAAGCGAAACCGGAGAAAAGATTAACACTTCCAATTCTGGCGTAAATAAATATCGAAAAAGCTATATATCCGAGAGTTGAACACTTTAGTTGAGGGGTTTGAATGTATCGGGTGACGTTTGCTCTACCTTCAGAAAAAAAAATCGTCAATTCCATTTTTTAATTTGATGTTTTTAACTAGCAACTTTCTCTGTTGTCAAAATATCTGACTAACATGGAACTTTCGTACTTCATAAGTATCTGTGAAAGGAATTTATGTACAACGTGGCAAAATCATCGAAAATAATAGAACAAAGAAAATATTGAAAAAAAAAATATAGAACAAAACATTATTTGTTAATTCTGAGAAAGTAAATGCTTCATTAATTTACATTGATAAGGCCAGACGGGACACGTGTTTGTGCTGGACTCTGATTCTCGGTTCCCTTTAACTAAAGCTAGCTTTTTTTCATTATATCATTGCACAAGCTGAACTGCATGTAAGAGATACACAAATGATACACAATATAAATGAATGGATTTTTTTTTATTCTAATATATTATAACATTAAAAAAAATACATTGCCAAAGTTTTTCTGTGAATGTTTTAAAAATATGAACTAGAAAAGCACCCAGGCAACGAAGACCTCCGCAAAGGCAGCTCGTTTCTCTCATATGGAACTGTCAGAATGCAACATTTTCTTTTAAAATATTCCTGGATCCAGAAAATTATCCGTGTCAAAATTTAATAAATTTTTCCTTCTATGTCCTTCTATCCAGAAGAATTAAAATCCGTCAATCACATTTTGACTTATGTTGCTAATAGATAAAAAGAAATAAACTAACGCCCCAAAAACATAACATCTGCCGTCGGCGGAGGTAATAAACAGGTAAAGTCGAATATTTTTGCAGATTAAAGCTAAGATTTCTTATGTAAGGAATGTGGGATGCTGAATGCATATAAAATCGGTACACGTGTTGAGTAACAAAAAAAGGTGAGATTCCTCATGGGGAATGCGTATCCGGCAAAATGAATCGCTACATGTATCGATTTTTTTTAAGTTTGGTGGTATCCGGTTGCAACACATGAAAAACATACATGCCACCGTGCAGGTTCATATGAAATCTCTCAACACGCATTCTGCATTCTTTACATAATAAGCTAACTCTACACATTGCTACTGAAGAAACTGACTTCAATGAGCCCTCGAATCCTAGACGAAGCTGTGAGAACCTGGACGAAACAGTGTTTTGGTTTACTTTTGAACAACTAACAGCCCATGCTACGTCTGCACTTGGAAAGTTTAAGTGGAGAAAATGTATGTGTTCAATTTATTAATAAAATATGAAGAAGTCCATTAATAATGAAATAACCAGACATACTGTTGTGCTATACATGGAGTATAGCTCAAATGCCTGAGAAATTCAGACTAACCTGCAAATATATACACATATTACATTTATTCTTGTATATGAATATAATCATGCTCAACAAATCGTTTTTCCATCTATCGGTCTTGTTAAAAAACAAGATGTGACCACATTTGTTTATCATTTTAATGTAAGATGATGTTTACAAAACAGTTGAATGAGTATGATAATAACTGTATATACTCAGCAAGAAAATAATAAGAACTTATTGCTACGTGCGGTTGAAAGCTGACACTCGTCCACAAACATAGGATTTCCAGGTCTACGGTAAACCAGCGTACTCCAACAGACATATACCTCGAGCTTGCCAATGTCGGAGGTATAGTTGAATTTATCTTACTTATTATATACACTATGTACGCTATGTAAATCAGCGTTATCAGACATGTTTTTTCCCCACGTTTTACGCGACGTCATCCCCCCAAGGTTGATCCCCAGTTATTGCACTTATACCAAAGTCGAGTTTTTGGGCTCATCTACCATTGGGAATGGGGGGACTGGGGGAGCTTAAGTCACTTTCTCTCTTATTACAACAGGGCCCAGGACTATAAGAACAACGAGGAACAATCGTGGCCCCCATAGTATACGTTGCTTTATTAAAATATTTCATGGAAACGGCACGTACACGTGATGTCATTGTCCTCTATGACGTCACGACTCGTCACCTGCTACGTCCCTTTACAAATATGCAGTAGACCGTCCATAAATCACTAGAGCGCATTCCGGGATGATTTACGCATGGATCGCCCATTCAGTTGTTCCTTGTATCATTGCCGAGCTATCAAGAAAATTTCATCAAACTCTGTTGAGAACATTTTTGTTTTATCGCCCTAACAGACAAAGAGACAAATAGCCGCTGCAAAAAAAAAAAATAACCCTGCCACTAGACTTGGTAGAAGTAATAATTTATAAAGAAAAAAAGCTCTATTATGAAATGTCTGAATTGAAGATCTCAAGACAGTTACAAAGTGCACTTCTCAGCTGAACAAGATGTCATAATGCAATCTAATATATGTATATTGTCGTAATGAATATATATATATATATATATATATATATATATATATATATATATATTTATATTTATATGTATACATAAACGGCGTAGAAAGTTTATACCAACTAAGGCCCTTAACTACCGAACTCCCACCCCCCCCCCCCAACGCTAACCAAATCTCCAAGCTCTGGTGCCAATCAAACTCATGGAAGGTTTGGCCTGTTGGTACATAAATTTCTTAGAACTAGGTCATGCTATATCATGGATGTATGGACTTTTCTGGATATATAAGAGAAGAGTACGGACTTTGTACGGACACATGCCTGAATAAGGTTATTGTTCATAATTAAAAAAAGATACTTCAATCAAATATTTATTATAAATAATCGATTTTATTTTCTTATGACAATATTACTGTGCTTCCTGTGAACTCTTATAAATATTGCCTGAAAGCCAAATATTTCCCAACATAAAAAATCTGTATGGATACTGGACTGTTACACACACACATTCACAGATATATATATATATATATATATATATATATATATATATATATATATATGACACTGAAGAAAAACAACACTGTAAATTCACTACAGACTGTTTCACGGGATGCGACCCAATCATCAAGTGAATGTTGTTAGAATGACGCTAACGGCGTGGTTTGAAAAGCCGAGACTTTACGAGATTACGCTTTGCGCGTATCGGGGAGAGCAAGTATCAGTATGAGAGCAGTTATATCGCTCTGGCCTTGTCCGAAGGTCATAGAGCACTTTACACTGGAAGGTAACTCTACCTTCTACACCAGCTCTAGCGACAGGTACGTTGTCGAGCACTTTTGTTAACCCACCCTGTCCAGAAAATCAACTTATAAGGCCAAAAAAAAAATATATATATAAAAGGTATGGTTCTCAGGCACCGCCCTCGTCAATTTTAACCCCTCCATAAGAAATTTTTATTTTGATTTTCATCTTTCAAGATGATAAGATGGCCTTTGTTATGTAGTGCTTTAACCTGTTTAGCAAAAAAAGGAAAGAAAATACACTGTTATTTTCATGCTATTCCCTGATCATATGGCATTTTTATCGAAACATCCAAAATAAGTCAAAAATAAAATACCGCCCGCCCGCGGTGATTTCTGAAAAAAAGTGCCTGAGAACCATACCTTTTTTATTTTTTTTTTTACCTATCATCTACATAATTAACAAAGCTTACTTCGACTACAGTGTAGTTTTTCTTCAGTGTTATTTCGCTCTGGCCTTGTCCGAAGGCCATTGAGCACTTTACACCGGAGGGTAACTCTACCTTCTATATATATATATATATATATATATATATATATATATATATATATATATATATATGTCTGTGTGTGTTAAAAATATATGTCAAAGCGAATATACTTAACTTGGTTTTATTTATTATTTTTCATTTCTGAGCTGATTAAGGTTTCTTTCCAGTCAGTCTCAGTATCAGGGCGTACTCTCTGGCATCTAACTCATCGTAGTGTTTAACAAATCTACACGCACATGGAAACTTACCTTAACGCTTGTTCACCAGCCTTGTATGATTCGACGTCGTACATCAGTATGAGATCAGGGAGGTTTTGTTTAAAGCCGATAACCATTTGACGCATCACATCAGCCGGTACAGCTGTACGCAGACACAGGAGAAAGTGGAGATGTTGTATAACATAAAAACACTCTCAGAGCCGTGGGAAATGTGTGAATCCATTGTTACAAATATCTAACAGAGTCGGGCAGGTGTTGCAGGATCCGCCACAGTCCCTATAATGTTATATTACAGTCATTGATCGTGAATCATGATTATAGAAATTCTATGTCGAGAATGCAAACCTATCTGACTTACTGTGATTCCGTCAGATCTCATGCTTTTATTGTGTTTGACTGATTGGTTAATTTGACGGGTAGCACATTTACACAAAATGTAGTGAAAATGAAGCAATGTTGTAGATATGGTATCACTAAATGAATTATCCATTAAATGTTGTACCACAATGGTACAATTAGTAATATAAATAAATGCCATTTTTGTTATTTCAGTCTGGATCGAGAATTTTTCTTATATTCTATATATAATGATCGTAATTCATCTTTGGTGCACCCATGCACTTGGTGAGCCGTGACAACCTCGCCATTGGATTTGTATTGACAAATTTCCTGCACAGACGAAGCGGCGGTTTAAACAATAACGACTTGGTAACCCGACACCAGTTTAAAATATATATTTATGTCAGATTATGAACTTAACGGTTATGACTTAAGTAACATTTCGACCAATAATTACTAAAGTTGAACCAGTTTACTACAAAGTAATGTACACTTAAACAAATATTGTGTGTCTAAGGTATCCGGAATAAATAGAGTCGGAAAGTCATGTCACGACTGTATGCGGCGGAGGCATATTAGAATGTACATGAGCCCAGTTCACAACTCCAACAGGACTGTTCTAGCGGCAACAGTAAAAGAGGTACCGAAAACGCAAAACCACGGCGTAATACCCAAGTTGTAGTCTCAGCGGAAAAAAAGGGAGCCAACAAGAGGGGTCGGGGATCTGCTGTAGCTCAGTGGATGGAGCCGACGACCGGCATCGGAAGGTCATGGGTCCAATTTCCATCGGCAGTGAACCGACATTCTTTTGTATTCATGTTCCGGTTCTATATACAATGAAACTGTATGGCTCTTTGTACAGCTCTCTCTCTCTCTCTCTCTCTCTCTCTCTCTCCATATATATATATATATATATATATATATATATATAAATACACCTGTGATTACCTTTTTTGTTCGCGAGGGTTTCAAATTCGCAAAAAAATGTCCTACCACGACCAGGCAAAATATTGATATTATTAATAATAATCTCTGTTGGATCTTACCAGTTAATAACAGATTGATATTTAAAATGACTTTCTTTTTCAAATTTTCTGACAAAATAGACAATACTTGCTACTCGTTCAACGTTAACAGAAATTCATACGGCAGTGAAATGTCAGTGTAATTATATAATAGATAACAATGAAAGTCAAGTTAGGAAATAGCAATACAACTTTACTAAAGTAATACTTTTTTTCATGAGACACCTACTATAACAAGAAATATATACAATCATTTTCTATGACCACCCCTAAACCATGTGATAGTATGATGACATGTCGGGTGTTGTGATGATTGTATTGCAGATAAAAGAAGGTTTTTGGGATACTATGCTTTCAGGAAAGTTTCCTCGTGGCCGCCGCTTTCTTTTCCGGAAAACTGATCTGAGACCTCATTTGCTCTCCCTATGACACCCAGCATAATTATCGGGTCAAAGGTCAGCTGGAGTCTGACGAATTTTGGTGGTGCCACATGCACCTGGGGCTTTGGCAGTCGAGGGGTAAAAGGCTTGACTCACTTGACTTGGGACCCGGGTTCAATCCTAGGGTTGGCTGTGAAAGTTGCTTGTCAAAGATCGGTAGTGGTCTCTTGGTTTTCCCGTTTCCCCCACCCCTAAAGACTACCAGACGCCATAATCCGAGCCATGGAAAGTGCCCTGTAATAGCTGATGTAACGAGTTGTACAATCCATTTAAAACAAATAAAGTTTATATACACTCCTGTTCACATAATGTCCATCTGTAGTTCGTTTTAGTGATAATAGCCCCTATTCTCGGAGTGGGTCAGAATATTGGGCTGATATTTTGCATAGCCATAAATCTTGGATATCTATATCTCGCAAACAAGACTAATGGCGCCAACTGCAATTATGACGTCCATTCGTGCACAAGCTAAAAAATACTCCTATCTCAGGAGTGGTTCAGTGTATGGACCTGAAATTTGGCATGTCCTTCCATCTCGGGTAGCTTTCTCGTAAATATGACAGGCAGCGCCACCTATAATTAGGTATTCGTATAATACATCTTTGCATTTATCTCGGGAGTGTTTTGACGAATCCGCCTGAAATGTTGACATGTCATTAATTTTTTAATACCTTAATTTCGCTTGTGGCGCCACCTAAAATCGTTTAATTTTTGCGAAGAGTTCATCCTCACATTTGTTTTTGGTGAAAACTGTACAAATCTTTCCCATTTTTTCATCTTTGCTGTAGAAAAGTGAGGTGGCGCCACCTACGGTCTGGTTTATGTAGAATTTATGTATGCCCTTTCCTCAGGGCTGGCTTGGCCTATCGACCTGAAATTTTGCATGTTCATCCATTTTGGGTAGATTCCATATAACAAGACGCGGTATAGTCACGTATTTATAAAATCAGTCGGGCATTTACCTAAGGAGTGGTTCAGTGGTTGATGAATGATCTAAGATTGCATTTTTTTTCTTGCCTATATAAGACTGGTGGCGTGACCTACTGTTTTTTCATTCTCTTTATCTGTGTATATGTTTAAGGTGAAAATCATACGTCTAGGGAGTGGTTTGGCGTATAGTACTGAAATTTTGCATGAGGATGCATCTTTGGTAGATTCGTCTTATACACGACTGGTGGCGCTAACTACAACCACGTATTTGCAGAATACATTCTGGAATGTATCTCATGATTTGTATGATGCATCCACCTGAAATTGTGCATTACCCTTTATCTTGGAGTAGTTTATCATTTATACTAGAATGGTGCTGCCGCCTACAATAAAATTTTATCTGGCGTCCAAATATATGTCTTCGTTTCTGAAAAAAAACACATATCTTAGGCGTGATTCGATATATCCACCTGGAATTTGGCATGTTCGTCTATTTTGTATAGATTTCTCATACACAAAACAGGTGGCGCCACCTACAACATTTATCCATGCCTTTATCTCAGAAGTGGTGTGATGTACCCTCATGAAAATTTGTAGTTGTCCATAGATCTTAAAATGATTTATATTTTGTACAAGACTGAGGGTTTTTTTTTTTTTTTTGGGGGGGGGGGTTTCATCCATCTTTGAATCTTTGGCCATTTGGGCACACTGATGTCACAAGTTCGGGTGCTGTTCATCCATACATCGGTTATTCGGCGGAAAATATTCTAGGTTACTACAACCCAAGGTTAACTTACAACGAAAAATGGCCTTTCTGTGACTTGAATTGAATTTGGTGTGGCGGGAGATCTATATCAGTAATTATTTAAGAGATGGGTTTCCTATTTTCTTCTTTCGCAGGCATGGGACGATTACTTTCAATAGACACATGACGTTTGAATGACCTGTGTGTTATGTGTTTGTTTCGTTAACCCATGCACTATATATATATATATATATATATATATATATATATATATATATATATATATATATATATTCATTTATATATATAGTCGCCCATTTGCAAATATCGTGATCTTTTACACGATTTTCACATTTGATGTTTACCCTCGGCTGTCATAGTTTCTCGCGAATATCTATTGAATAATTTATATACTAATATATGCTTGGTGAGGAGGGCGGGGGGGGGGGGGAGTGTGGTTAAATGAGGTGAGAGGGCAAAATGATGGTAGATGGCGTACGTGGCTGCTCTCTGGTTGAGTTTCATCCACTCAAGCTCTTCACTTACGCTGCTCAAGATTTTTACTTTATTTATTTATTTTTTTTTTTTTTTTTTTTACTTTTCATAGTTGAAGAAGGGAGCTGAGAGGGTCGTGGGCTCGAAACGCCCCAACCTACCTGTAACGACATAACAATCTTTATCAAAATTCATCATCGCTGATTCTGAGCCAAAACAAAACGACAGACACTGTACATCTTCATTATATTCACAACACAGAATCTTCAAACGTACGTTTGCATTTTGGATCCATCCGTTTTCAATAAATTTCATTGAATTAACACAAAATGATTGGGACATGGGATGGCTACATTTCATTTGGGCTTTGATTCGGGTGTAAGTGTTGGCGGAGGTATGAGCCCTGTGATTGCTTTCCTGTTTATACAGTTATACACACAAACAACAGTAATAACAATAATAATGATATTAATAATTATAAAAATAATAATAATAACAATAATAATAATAATAATAATAATAATAATAATAATAATAATAATAATAATAATAATAATAATAATAATAACAACAACAATAATAATAATAATGATAATAATAATAATTATACTAACTGTAATAATAATTAATTATAATCAGAATAATGATAATCAGAATAATAATAATCAGAATGATTATAATAACAACAGAAATAAGTGCTTTCGTTTTCTGTTAAAGGGAATAATCATAACTTGGTTCCCATTCTGAATTGCACATGAAAACATGTTAAAAAAATCAATGTTTTAAAGGAGTCTTTGCTATGTACAATGTCACATTCTTCTTTTATCAAATTATATAATAGGCTTGTCAACATGCAGCCCGCCTGCACTCTCTACCAAAAACTGCACAGGTTGTGTTTTAATCAGGGGAACTCATTCCATGGAAACCTGGATGTCACAGGTCGGATGTCGGAGTTAAGGGTTTCATCATAAGACCTTGTTTATCATGGCATTATCTTGCCACAAAACGGCGCCCGTTTTACTTGGTATTGTCATATTATGATGAAACTATCACAGAATATGAGAAACTTGTCTCAATGTTTGACTAAAAATGATTTAACAAAAGTTCTGTCATTATTAAATGAGTAGTTTTCATTTAGAATAAAACAAAGAATCCCTTGAATCTTGGCACTCAGCTTAATTTATCTATGGTAGAAATGTTTAACGATAGCAAGAAGTTAAGAAGTTGAGTGAACAGGTTGAGGGTAGTGAGATCCATATAAACATATAATATAGTTGCTTATGCAACAATTAGAAATTAGAGATGGACATAGGAGTTATACCAGTTATACCACATGTTACATTTTATCTCAGAAAAAGTATGTGACATCCAAGTTTTAAATCATAGAATGCCTGAAATCATGGTCATAGCTATACAATAATATTACATATACTTGTACATAATTCCCGTGCCAATCTCTCTAATGGAAAAGGTGTTATCACGATATTGGTTATGCTTGGGTGAACGAGAGAAGCCACACTCTTAGCAAAAAAGGTTCTTTATGGAACCCCTTGGGGTTCTTTGGCTTATCCCAATAGCAGAACCCCTACGGGTTCTTTAAAAGAACCCTATCCAGGGTTCTTTCAAAGAACCCCATGGAGGGTTCTTTGAAGGGTTCTTATGGGTTCTTTTAAATAACCATACCCAGGGGTTCTTTTAAAGAACCCTAAGACGGGTTCTCTTAAGGGTTTTAGTGATTCTTTTGGGTTCTTTATATGAATCCTTAGGGTTCTTTATAGGGTTCTTAAATGGTTCATATTGGTTCTTTACAAGCTCTTATGGGTTCTTTTAATGGTACATCTGGTTCTTCAAAGGAATCGATAGGGTTCTTTGGATTCTTTATAGTTCTGAATATGGTTGATATTGGTCCATAAAAGGTACGTTAATCCACTGTTCATAACTTTCTTGTACAATTAATCCCGGGTATCAGGAGGGCCTGTATTGGTGCTTGTAGTTCCATATAGCAAAATACAAAATTATGGGGAAAGTATTATGATCCAGGGTCTTTGTTCAGTTAGTTTCTGAAAAAAAAGTAACTTCAATGTATGTCAAAATATTTATTTTATTAATTAATTAGAAATGTGCTCATACAGCGCTGACAACCATCAAGGTAGCTCATTAGCTTTGTTAGAATTGCAAAATTAATCCTTAATTAAAATGGCCCTCATGCTGTACGTCGACTTATTAACATATTTAAAAGAAACAGCACGTGGGGTGACTTCATTGTTCTCTGTGGAGTCACGTCTATTACGACACCACTCGCATGGCCATATCCTCACTACCTACGGCCTTGTGCAATCAATTGTGCTGTATAACCCATAAAGCACTCATTCCGAGGTTATTCACTGCCGATCATTGCCGAGCTGCCTTTTATCACAATGGATGAATATTCATCTTGATCTAACTGGTCAGGTGACCATGCATCCTGAGCACCGAAACGGTCGGGTCTCTCCCTTCAGCAGCTGGCATACGATATATAAAGTGTTCGAGGAACTGTAGAGTATTTTTTAGCTGTTTCGGATATTCAATTCCATACACGAAGTATGCTGCAAACAATAAAGACACAGCATAGCTAACATCCATGTCCATTTCTTTGACTATGATAACCCCGTCCATGGCCAAAGAGGCTCTCTTGCATATAAGGGGGTTTTCTCCTTTGAGCAAAATCGTGGGTGTGACACAGTTGTCTGCCTCCTACAAAGATAAAAGTAGTATTTATATAAAACATAAGTCAGAACTGTACTGGTATATTGGTTCATCTAATAATGTGGGTCTCTCTGTGAAAATTAAGATTTTGCACTTCGATGAATTTGTTTATGATGCTTTCTGTTTTCGCATCATAATGTTGAGCATGATTAATCTTCTAGGTACAAACTTTATTTTGCAGCTGTTTTACTTCGAATTTATATTTTCTTTCAAACTCACCCATTCACATACAATGGGGTTACAACAACGAGGATTACCAGAAAGGTTCTACCAACAACGTGGTGTACGCGGCATTGACGACGTGTTACGGCAGGATAGAGCTGTACAAACCCATCGACACCGTGGACAGGGCCTGCTGGATGGCGCACCCGCCCCGCGTCCTGTATTATGACACGGACTCTTTGATCTTCACAGCGAGGCCAGGTCAACCGTGCCCCCTTCCAGGCGATTTTCTCGGCGATTTGAAGGAGGAGGTGAAAGACATGGGAGGCACGCACTTGACTAAGTTCGTCAGTGGCGGGCCAAAGAATTACGCGTTTGAAGGCCCCGGTGGCGTGGCTTGCCACAAAGCCCGGGGCTTCCGATTGACAGAAGCTGGGGGAGTGACGTATCAGACCTTGCGTTCGATGTTGGTGAACTTCGTGGCCGGAGAAACAGAAACCTACCCGGTAGCGGTGCCCTTCCACGTCGTACGTTCCAGAGAAGGGGGAATCTGCAGCAAGAGTTACGACAAAACCTACGCCGTGGTGTACACGAAGCGTCGGTTTCGGCAGCCGGGGGACCCCGGTGACATGTGGTTCACATTCCCGTATGGTTACAGTTTGCATTGAATAAAATGTTGAAAAAAAAAAAACTTTGGTGGCGTTGTTGTTCTGCGCGTGCGTGCGGTGTCGCCCGGCCCCTATAAATATGGGGGAGCCTTCCCGGTTGCCCCCTGAAACAAGCCATGACCGACAAGTTCTACCACCCGTTCACCATGCTGGTGGCCGGCCCCACGGGGTCAGGGAAAACCCTTTGGGTGGGAACGTTGTTGAAACACCTGAAGAAGATGGTCCGGCCCACCCCGAAACGGGTCTTGTGGTGTTACGGTGAATGGCAGCGGTTTTACAAACGCGTCAAAAACGTGACCTTCCACAAAGGCCTCCCCAAAAAACGTATAAAACCCGGCACCTTGCTCATCTTGGACGATTTGATGAGGAAACGGCCGATGTCTTTGAAAAAGGCAGTCACCACCACAAGGTGTCAGTGATCCTGATCGTGCAGAACCTGTTCCACCAGAAAAAAGACCAGAGGGACATTTCATTGAACTCCCACTACATCGTGCTTCTAAAGAACCCGCGGGACCAAGCACAAATCACCCACCTGGCCAAGCAGGTGTGCCCCGGGAACCCTAGGTTTTTGCAAGAGGCATACCGGGACGCGACGTCCCGCCCGCACGGGTACCTCTTGTTGGATTTCCGTCAGGAAACCCCAGAAGGGTTCCGGTTCAGGACAGATATTTTTCCAGGAGAGAAACACCACCTGTACAAACCCTTGAGAAAAACGGGGTGAACAATGGCCGGGCACTTAGTGGGGTTTGCATTTGGCTTACTCTGGAGCGTTTTGCGTAGCTTGATGCTCACCATTTTCCCGTTTGCGGCTGCAAGAGGCGTCCGCGAAGTGGCGGATTACGACAACCGCCACCACATGAACCTGATTTACAATTTGTCCCACCGGGGCAGGCACGCCATGGGCGTCCCTTTCAACGAAGAGGCCAACTACCGGTACTATTGGCCGGCCCCGGACACGTACGTGTTCAGCCTGCACGACATCGTGCGGCACACCCCTGGGGAGTCCCTGAAAGGGAGGACCCGTGGCTTCCAGGGAGACGACGTGTCCCTGGGTCCGGAAGAAGCCAAGAGTTTGGTGCTCTGGATGCGGCAGCACGACCACTTGGCCGAACGTTGGGTCCACATGAACACATTGGTCTTGGTGCTGACGGCGTTCTGGTGGGATTTGTGGTGGCACGCGCAAAGAGAAGGGGACCCCCAGGACAAACTGACAGAAGGCCGGAAAGTAGGCCCCGAACTGGCTAAAACGGCAATACCTGGACTTCTACCACAAGTACAACCCCCGGGGGAAACTGTACCACCGGTACACGAAACACCGCAATGGGAAACATTGGATGCTGGTGGAAGTACCCTACCATTTTGGCATGACAAAAGAGTACGGGGGATTTTTCCGGGGGCACCCCGTGCCCGTGTACACGTCGGAACCCAGCGTCACGCCCTAAACCAGGACCACACCCACCGCGTTCGAAGTGGGTTCTGTCAGCCAGGACGAAATGACGTGGTGGGAAGAGAGGGGATTAGGGCAGGACCATGGGATGGCCACAGGAGGCAAGATACGATTAAACATCAACACCCCGCGGGATATACACAGTTTTGTCACCATTGAAGAAGCCGAGGCCATGCAACCGTTAAACAACGCGACGGAATGGCTGCGCCCGGTGCCGGGGGTGTGGGATTCAAAAAAGAAAAAGTTCACGTGGTACGGTTGGGAACACCGGCGGCAGGGTGTGTGGGTTGAATACAAACCCCCAGAACGCACCGGCAAAAGGGAATGGTACGGGCCGATGATAGGTACCAAACCCGTGTTGCTCTGGTCCCAGTCTTTTGACGACCTCGACCCGGCCCTGCAAGAAACCCAGGCACTCTTGCTCAAGACGGCTGAAGGGATATGGGAAGGCATTTGGGAAACCCTCAACGGGCCGGACGCCCCCGGGTGGGAAAAAGAGAACGAAGGGGCCCCTTTCGGCGGGCTCATGCCGGAAGGGTACACCACACAAATGGAACTGCCTTTCCCGCACCGTCTCCACCCCCCGCACCTCAGGGCCCGCCTCATCGACATCCGCAAACGCTTTTACTTGGACGCAAACATGTTCCACCAGGAGGGAAAACCGGACCGGCCTTTGCCGAAGACCATCGAGTATTTCCGCGCCCTGGGCGGGTACCTGGACCACGCCATGTGGGCGATTTCTCCGTGGCCGGGTCCCAAACCGAAAAACGCCGTTGCTCTGGCAGCCCAAGTGACGGAGGTGAACATGGACAGTGAAGAAAAGCTCCGGGTGAAAGGTATCGTTCACCTGGCGTTCAGAGGGGCAATGAACGTGTTCGTGCACGAGGGATGGGGGAACAGGACAGGCCCGTTCCCTCCCAAAAGCAGACGACGGCACACCACGGAAAACACACCCCCTCCAAGGGGCCCACCTTACCCGGAAATCAAAATAAGCTCAGCGGACCTGGTGTATAAAGTCTTTAGTACGCCGATTAAACTGGACGACCTGACGGAAGCCCTGGGCGCACCGTTGTGGCGCGGCCGCGTGGAAATCGTGGCGGCCAAGTTGGCGGTCACCCGGTTGAACAATATGTTCAGGAAATTTTCCTTTGGGGACGCCGAAGGGGAAGGGTATTGGCCACAGCAGTATGCCCTTTTCAACGAGTGGATCGAAGACTTGTGGGGGTACGAAGGCGAGATGTACGGGTGCGCCGGGCACCCTCCCCCGGGGTTCTGGGACAGGGAATGGGAACGAAAAGCGGCCGCCCGGGTGGTCCGGGGATGCCCGAAGGAGCAAAAAAAACTCCCCCCACCCCCACCCCCACCCCAACCGACGACTAAACAGCAGCAGGAATTCGAAGAACAGTTCAAACCCATCATGGACGAACAGCGGGCGGAGAAAGAAGCAGAGGAATTGAGACGGTCAGAACTGGCGGCGGAAAAGAAAGAAGCCGAGGAAAAACGAAAACTGGCGAAACTTCTTTTCGGCCGGGTGGAAATGGGGGATGCCCTGGCCTACTGGCCTTCCGTCCCATGGCATGGACCTCCCCCAGGGTTACCCCTCACCCCATCGGGAGCCCGTGGATACCCCGGACGCTGAAGCCCCTTCCACGGACCCCTCCGGGGAAACAGAGGCCGAACGGAAACAGAGGCAGGCGGAGCAAGCCGCGTACTGGGCCCAGAAATACACCGTGGGGGTATAAATAGGAGGGAGGGAACGTGGGGGAGGCTACCCTGGCGTGGACGGGCACCTAGCTCACCATGGCGGCTGTAGAAGACATCGAAGCGGTCCGACCGGGCATGGCGGATGCGGACGAACTGGCGATCGCCATGGAGGACGCAGACATAGCGGCCACAGAAGAACAGGCAGGAAAGTTGGAAAAATTAAAAGACCCCCAGATGGAAGACGTGGTCCGGGGCACAGCAGAGCAGGAAGCCGTGCAATCCGGAGGTGGGCATATGCTCGGAAAAGGGGGGGGAATTCGGTACGAGGCCGGGCGGGGGTCGTGGTGGGAAGGCGAAGGGACGGGGGCGCAAAAAGCCCGCGCAAAGTTTCAAAAGTGGGTTTCCAAACGGGCCCGGCCAACCACCTACGGAGGAGCGGAAGGCAAACAGGTGTGGCGGGTGGAGGAAATATCTGCGGGGGGACGAGCACGGGATGAGCGTCACGTCCGGGGGCTCAGAACTGACCCCGGTGACCCGCCCGCAGCAGACGAGTTCTTTGCTGTACGAAAACCCTGTGTTGTTTGAAGAAACAGCGCGGGCCCCAAAACGGGAACTGCTCCGCGAGCACACGGCGAGGAATTTCGAGGAATGGTGGGAAGCAACGTCCCCGCCCAGTGGCAATTTCATCCTTGATTCCGAGATCGAAATGACGGTCAACCCTAAAGGGGGGCTCCGCCCGGAAACACTCACCAGCACCCCGGTCAGTGGGGGGACAACAGACACCTTGATAGAGCTGCACAGCAGGTTGGGGGTCAGCAGGCGGGCGGCGTCAGAGGCGGCCAAGATCGTCGAAGAGACGTCTTTATTGAGCAGGCCCCTGCTTCGGTAACGCGGGTGGCTGACGCAGAGGCCAGGGCCGCGTGGCAGGAAACGTCCCGGGCCATCGACCAGATGCTGGACGACGAAAGTGTGGAAGAGTTCTCGATCGACAACGCCCGTGAAACAGACCCGTTGCTTGACGACGAGAGCATCGAAGAGTTTTCCATCGATGACGCTTTGGAAGGGACGGGAAGGAACAGGCGCGGGTGGTTGCGCAACGCAGGCAGGAGGGCCCTGAGAGGGGTGGGCAAAGCGGCGCTGAAGGCCATGCCGGCCCGCGTGCAGGCCACCGTACGGATGACGGGGGTCGCTACCGCCACCAAAGCCGTGGCGATGCTTGGGCTGGGGACGACGTTGAGCTCAGCATTTGGGATCACCTGCAACGAGATAACCAAATGGTTCAAGTGGTTGTCGAAGAAAGCCGACGACCATTTCAAAATGCTGCTGCGGAAACACAAACTGGCGGTGAAGGACAAGGTGGACAACCTGTGCAAAGCCACAGGGTTGGAAGAATACTGCAGCGAAGCGAAAAAGTTTTTGACGGACATGTTCGCCGGGCGTGAGAAAAACACCCCCTCGGGGGAAATCCCTTTCTTTTCGTCTAGTTTCGCAAAGACCATCAGCCAGAAAGGATTGAAACTGTTCTTGGAAAAACAGAAGAAATGGTTGGGAGGAAAATTCCACTTGCCCTGAAACTGTACTTTGGAGAACGGGCCTCGGATTTTTTTTAGAATCCTACATGCTGGAAAAAGGGCTGAAAGGGTTCCGAGTGGGTGAGCAGGAACAGTACAAGAAATTTCTGCGTGACCCAGACCACGAAATGCCGTTCACGTATACAGAGATCGCCCACGCGTTTGTGGACAGGGAAAACGTGCTCGCGCATGCGGCAAAAGAAGGATTTATGAAAAACCACCCCCTCTTCCCTAAAAAGGAGGGCCCACGGTCAAGCGATCGGGGGCTGCGGGGAAAAAATACAACGGATGGAAGAGGAGGGGAGAGCGAGAGAACAAAAGCTGGAAAAAGAAGAAAAGGCCCTGGCGGAGGCGAGGGAGCGTTGGCGGCAGGCCTCGGGGAAACGGGGCAGGGAAGGGGAGGAGGAGGAGGACAGACCCCCGCAGAAAAAAACTTCTCCGGCCGGTGAGAAGAAAACGAAGAAACCCCCGGCGAAGAAACCGCCCACCGCGGGCCCCTCGAAAAAGAAGAAACCCCCAGGGAAGAAACCGCCCACCGGCGGCCCTACCAAAAAGAAGACACGGCCTAAGAAAAAACCTGGCGCCGCCACCCGCAAGAAGAAAAAGAACAAGAAGGCGAAGAAAACACAGGGGGCTATAAAAAGCCCGCAAGGCTGGAAACAAGGGTATTGGGAATACACGGTCGGGCAGTGATTATGGAAGAAAACCACTGCATCGTAAAAGCGCAGTTCCACCCGACCAAAAACAGGTTCGTGTCGACGTTGCCGTCGCCTTTGTACAATTCGGCTGAAAACTGGGAAGTCGCATGCGACCACCTGATCCACCCCGAACTCGCCCACGTTTGCGTGCCAGGGGGGAGTTTCATCGAAGCGTTCCTGTGGGACACGAGCGAGAAGGAACTCGAGATGAGCAACGCATTGGTGAAAAAATTCGAGGCCGTCCCTTTCATGATGAACCCCGGGCGCAAGTTGCATATGTCCAAACCCATCCGGCACGCGCAGCAAAAGAAAACGGTGCGTTACACTTTTCCGAAAAAATGCCACCAGTACACCCTGGAGGAGTTCACCAGCGAACTGAACCACATCATTTGGTGGTTGTTTTCCCGTTGCGATTCGGAGTACGATTTCAAAACGCTGTCGGGGTTTGGCAAGACGTGGTTGTGCGAATGCGTGTCGGTGGAAGAAAAAGGGGTGACCAAACTGGAAGTGTGGTTTAAAAACCTCGACCGGAAAAAGAGGGTCACAGGGTTGTTACCGGGGTTGCTCTTGAGCAAGGGGCTGATGCGGTATTTTTCCCTGGACACGAATACGGTCCTGCTTTTCATGACGATCTGTTTGACGGTGGAGCAGCTGGAACCGTTGGCCCAGGGCATCCCCTTCGGGAAAGAGGACACGTACGAGCTCCTCGGGAGCGTCCAGGCGCGGGCGGTGCAGGCCCCGAACGTCGTGGACGTCACGTACAAGTTCCCGTTCCACCAGCCAGAAGCAGACAAAGTGTTTTTGTTGAAAACGGACCTGACCACCCCGGACCCCAACTTGACGGATATGCCTTCCAAGGACATGCACACGTTACATTTTTTGGAATCGGGCCTAAACGGCAAGCGGGAAGTGAAACCGACCAACCTGAAATTTTTCCGGGTCTACCCGGCGTTCCAGCGCCACACCGTCCGGTTCCAGGTCACGAACCTCGATTTGGACGAAATCTTATTGAAACCGGGGATCTTGGTGATCGGGCTCGTCTTCAGGTACAACCCCGCCAAGAAACAAAGCATCTTTGAGACGCCCGTCAACTACTTGGCGGACTGGAGCGAAGACGCGGACTGGAACGACATGGTGACCGAAAAACACCGGGCCTTGTACCGATGGTTCTGAAAAGGGTATAAAAGGGGGGGGGGAGGAAGGACATGCCCTGGACACACACGGCAGGCATGGACCTCCTGGTGAAAGCACGCAAGTACGCTCCCCTCTACGAAGAAATCGCGGGCGGGGGAAAAGTCCTGAAGAAAAGCGTGGGGCAAGGGGCGGTCAATTTCGCCTCGAACCTCGTGTACAACTGGATGCACATCCACGTGCCAGTCAACGCGGCGGTCCGGAAAAAACTCTATAAATACGGGGCGAAAACCTTCACCCGCCCACAATCCTCGTACACGCAAAGGAAAAAACATTTGCTTTCCCGAGACGGGAAAGAAATTTCTTCGGTGCTGGCCCGGGAGTTATGGAAAAAGTGGTGTACCCCACCGTCGACAGCAGCAGCAGCAGCAGCGACGGCGAAAGCCTCCCGGAAGACCCCGCCGAAGAACCCCCGAGCTCTCCCACCCAGAAACGGGCCGAAAGCCAGAAGGCCAAAGACACCCCGAGAGCACCCCGCCAGGAAGGCCACCGTCGCCCCCGCCAGGAGGGCCCCCGCCCCCGCCGGGAGGGCCCCCGCCCCCGTCAGGCGGGCCCCCGCCGCGGCGCCGGCGGCGCGGCCGCTGCTGCCGCCGCCCGAATCCCCGGAGCAGGTCTGGCGAGGCGACGGGTGCAGTACCACGTCGTCTTTTCCGGGAAACACTGACCGATGCCCCCTAACAAACGGACGAGCGAACGTTTGGCACGCGCGTATTACGATGACAGGTCCCCGGTGGCGTACACGGGTTCGGCGAGGGATTTGAGCCTTTACACGGGGATGGGGTTGAAAACGGTGAAGGAATGGTTGAGCGGGCAAGACCCGTACACCCTGCACCGCCGGGCCAGGCGCCGGTTCCCGCGTTCGGCCACTTTGGTGTCGGGGTTGGACGAGCAGTGGCAAGCCGACCTGACGGACATGCAAGCCTTGGCCAGGCACAACAAGGGGTACCGATACATCCTGACGGTGGTGGACGTCTTGTCCCGGTACGCCTGGGCGTCCCCGGTGAAAACGAAAACGGGCGGGGAGGTCCGCGACGCCCTGGCTGCTATTTTCAAGCGGGGCCGTGTCCCGGAACGCCTGCAGACAGACGACGGTCGCGAATTTAAAAACCAGGCCGTCCAGAACCTGTTGGAAAAGGAGGGCGAGCGGTGGTTCAGTACCGGGAACCGGGAAATCAAAGCAGGGCTGGTGGAACGGTTCAACGGCACATTGAAAACCCAGCTGTACAAACGCATGGAAGCCAAAGGCACCCCCTCATGGGTGAACGGACTCCAGGCTGTGGTGGACGGTAACAACCGACGGCGGCATTCGGCGATCGGGGCCCGGCCCGCTGACGTCACCAGCAAAAAACCAGTGGGAGATCTGGCGGCGTTTGTACGGCGACCCCGCCCGGCTTGAGGCTGCGCGCGGAAGACGCGTTGCCAAAGTTTTAAAAGTGGGGGACCAGGTGAGGTTGTCCCTCGTGAAAAAACACGCGTTTGACCAACGCGGGTACCGCCCCCGTTGGTCGGAAAAACAGTTAAAAATCACCCGGGTCAACCAAGCCCCGGGCCGGGCCGGGACGTCGCCAGTGACGATGTACGAAGTGGAAGATTTGGCCGGGGAAGCTATAAAAGGGCGGTTTTACCGGGAAGAAATCCAGAAAGTTACCAAAAAGACCGAGTACCGCGTGGAAAGAATCTTGCGCACGAAAAAAAAATCAAGGGCGTGTCGTATTCCCTGGTGAAATGGAAGGGCTACCCGGAAAAATTCAACTCGTGGGAACCCACCCGACAGATCAAAAAGGCACGCTTTGCAACAGGAGCCTGATCCTGTTCACGGCCCAGGTGCTCATGGTGACGGCGGTGGTGCTGACATCCTTGACGGTCCTGGCCGGGGGGTTCGCCCCTGCAGAAGACCGGGCGTACTGGGCGACGGTGCTAGGCACGGGCATGGGGTACCTGATGCCCAACCCGAAACTCTAACGTATAAAAGGGGGGCTTCAACCAGCGGAACCCAGCCAGTATTGAAAACCGCACGTGGGACAAAGATGGTGAGGATTGGGACCCGGTTCCACGACAAGAAAGGCCTCGGGGGCCACGGGATGAAAAGCCAGCACGTGGGGATCGGGCGGTTCGTGACGAGAGCGGAAGGGCAGCAGGGATGGGTGCCTCGCATCGCACCGGCCAACCCAAGCCCGCCCGTGAACATCCCAGCGCCAGTTGCCGGGCCGGGAACGGCACCCCTCTCCCAGGAACAGACCACTTTGAGGACGGTCCACAAGATGACCCCTATAGCCACAGCATCCAAAAAAGCAGCGGAAGCCGGGCCCCCTGTCGCTTCACGGAAACGCAGTTACAGCACCCGCGCCCGGCAGGGGGTATCCCCCCACCGCCCATTCAAACCGCCCCGCCGGCGCGCCCGGGTGAAAACCGTGACCTTGCCGTTTTAGAGGACCCTGGCAGAAAAGTATAAATAGGGCCGCCGACCTCCACACCCCGTTTACATGGCGAAAAACTCCAGAGAGAAAAACAACGATGGCCAAAAGAAGAAAAAGCCGCGCGGGAGGCCTCTGAACATCCCGACGGGGAAAACACCGCCGCGGACGAAAAAGGGCCGCCCGAGGAAAGGGTCGCCGCCGCGCGTCGGCCGAAAGAAAAGGTACCGGGCCCGCCCTGATAACCCTTGAAGCGAAGAAGGCGGCGGCGGGCGGGTGCTGCGAACTGGGTTTGGAAAAAGCCTTGGTGAACCGGCGACGGAAGAAGACACCCCCGAAAAAAAGCTCTCCCCCACCCTCTTCCGTAGAGAGCGTCCCTTCGGTCCCGTCCCAACCCGTGTCCCCCGCGGCCACCAGCACACCGGCGAAAGCGCGGCAGACCAAACCTCCGGGCGCCGCCCCTGGGACCACCACCATTTCCCAGGCTGGACCTCATGGCCATGAGGTTTTCAGAAGCCCCGGCGATTACCGCCATCCCACCGAAACCTCCTCTGCGGTTCAAACTGAGACCGGTCGAAAACGGGTACGAGATAACCGGGGTGGACACGCCGTCCACCACCCCCGCCAAGGAAGACGCCGGCGGAGGGGACCACACGACCGAAAGCCCGTTCCTAACCCCGCGGTCTTCCGGCACCCTCTTCCCTGACCGCAAGAGCACATTCAGCGTGCCGTCAACGCCGGGAACGACCGAAAGCCCGTTCCCCACCCCGCATTCTTCCAACACCCTCTTCCCTGACCTTAGCAACACGTTCAGCACACCGTCGACGACGGGAAAACCTAAAGTCCGATGGAGCCCTGACACCCCCGCGAAAAACCAAGTCCGCCGCCGGGTGCTGGACGGGTCGGACGAGCCCCACCCCACCGCGGATGCCCCATACCTCGTTCAATCCACGGAAGGTGCGGCAAGGGGCGTGGTGGCAGGGGCCACCGCAGACACACCGGCGTCGATGCAAGGGACACACCACGCGCGGCCGGACGACGCGGTCCCGCCCCGGACCCCGACCCCGACCCGGACCCGGACTCCTTGGTAGCCCAGAACGAGAACAAAGGTATGTACTTGCGGTACCAGAAAGAAATCGTGTACATGGCGACCTTGCAATACCGGACCCCGATCTTGAGGAACATTTACGAAAAATGCGATAAGAACCTGATCACGTTGACGGCCCTGGCCATGCAAGTGCTAGCCGAAAGCGTGTACCGAGGCCAAAGGTGTGGACCCTGCGACCGTCTGCGCGCCGGAAGACCCCGTGTTAACAGGGCAGCCCGGGGCGTGGGGACGTTTTTGAAGAAATCCATGGGGATGGGAGTGAGGGAGTTCGAGCTGTTCCTCTCGGAAATCTGGTCGCACCTTGAAAACCCCTCGTCCGAATTCAGGTTGGCGAATGCGGTGGTGTTGGGCGGTGGGACCAAAGAAGAATTCTTCCGGGCCGTCCTGCGTTCGGTGGAAGACCCTCTGTTGAATTGGATCGTCTGGGCCTTGAACTACTTGGACGACTTGAACGGGTGAAAAAAGTATAAATAGCACCGGAACTGGCAACACGCGCAAACACACACACACGTGTGAAGCCGCCAACGCCGCCGCCACCATGAGCGACCGCGCACCTGACCTGGCCCGGAAGATCAACCTGTTCACCGGGAACACTAAGCAAGACTCCATTACGGACGGGCGATGGGAAAAATTCGACCCTATTTCCACGGCTCCCCTGGCCAGCGGGGGGCCCCTGCAATTTAAAATTTCAGGCCAGTCCCAAGAATACATCGATTTCCAAAACACGTTCATGTGCATGACGTTGTACATCTGCACCGATAAAAACAAACCGTGCCAGAAAGTCAGCGACGATTTCGTGGCGCCCATCAACAACATCGTCCACTCCATGTGGCGCCAGGTCAACCTGAAACTGAACATGACGGAAGTGTGCACCCAGGACCATTTGTACCCCTTCCGGGCTTACATGGAGAACCTGTTGGGTTTCGACCAGAAGTACAAGGACGAGATCTTGTACGCTGAGACCGGGTGGGCCAACGACACCCCCGGCCAGTTCGACGCGGTGCCTGAGGCCATGACGTTCAACACCGATTACACCACGGAGAGCAGCGGTGAACACAAAGTCAAAGACGACAGCAAGAACACGGGACTCACCCTGGAAAGCGTCCTGGACTCAAAAATGAAGAACAAAGGGGCTTTGAAACGGTTCCTGATGTTTTTCCCGGGTGGTAGCAAATACTCCAAACCCATCGAGTTCATCACCCCTTTGCATCTGGACATCTGTAACCAGGAGAGGTACCTCATCAACGGGGTGGACGTCGAGTTCTCGTTCGAATTCATGAACCACAAGGAATTCCCCATTTTGCAGATCAGGGGTAAAGACAACCAACTGAAAATCGAAAACATGTATTTGATGGTGAGGAAAGAAATGCCCACCCCCGCCCTGCGCATGCGCAACGAGACCAGCCTCAGCCAAGGCATCCCTGTGCCTTTCCCGCTACGCCACGTGGAAATGCGCACTGCCCCGCTGAACCCCAAGACCAATTTCGCCAATTTCGACAACCTGATCATGGGCACTCCCCACGGCGCATGGTGTTCGGGTAAGTGAAATCCACGGCCGTGGCCGGGAAAGAAACGGAGAACGCGTTCAATTTTGTCCCCCTGGGCCTGGAACAGATGGAAGTGTACTACGCGGGGCGGATGCGCACGGAATGGCCCTATCGACACAACTGGAAAAGCAACTGGAAACACGCTTACCTGAACCTGCTGCGGTCTATCGGGTTGCACCGTGGGGATTCGGGCATCGGCCTCACGTACGAAGATTACCCTAAGGGGAACTGCCTCCACGCCATGGATTTCACCCCGGCCTTGGCGTCCGACAAGATGTACCAGAACCCAAAGCAAGACGGCACCCTCCGGATCCAGTTCCGTTTCGACGAGGACTCCGAAGACTCCCTGGCCAAATTGAATGACCAGTACACGGTGGTGGCGTATTTCGAGTACTACGGGGAAATCAGCATCGGGCCCGACAGGAACGTCCTGAAAAATTTCGTGTGAGTGTCAGCCAATCCCCGGCCAGGAAGACCCAACCAATGAGAAGGGAGGTGGGGCAAGACACGCAGTGAAGGACCGCCCCCTCCCTGTGCCCCACCGGCCAATGGGATTCGTCGAGGCCCCGCCTGCCAATCGGGATTGGTTCATCCCGCCGACCAATAAGACACGGGGAGCGACGGGATGAACCAATAGGAGACGGGAAAACGGGATGAGCCAATAAAAGACCGGCTTCACCGCCAGCCAATGAGCAGAGGCTGTCTGAGCGCTTTGAGGGTATAAAACACCCTTGGGCCTGAGAGTTCACACGTCCGCCGTACTTCCAGGATGAAACGCGGGTTTGGTATCGCACTGCAGCACCAGCAGCCCGGCGCCAAGAAACCCAAGGGCAATAATTACGTCTCGGCCATGCAGCGGCCCTTCCCAAAACCGATAAAGAAAACACGCCGCCCTCGCACCGCGTTCAACCCTCGGCAGCGCTGGCAGTGTCGGACCGGTGTCCCGTCAAAAACAAAGTGGACTTGGGTTTTGGGTATTTCCTCACCAAACTCCCTGCCGCAGCAGAAGAGGAACAGCCCCGTGCCATGATCGGTTTGTGGCGGGACGGCGTCCCTGAGAATAAACGCCTGCTCAATTTGGCCTGTCTGAAAGAACTGGTGAAACACAAAGAATTCCTGAGTCGGGAAGTGAAGAAAGTGACGAACCAGGTCACCAACGGGGGGTTCGAGTACGTCCTGGGGACCAGCCTGAACGGAAGAGACGTGCTGAAAGTGACCGTCGACCCGACGTTCCATTACTGCGTGCAAATCCGGGACTGGTACATCGGCAAAGACGACAAGCTGTGGCCCAGCAAGTCCGGCTTGGCCCTCCCCGAAGCCGTGTGGGACGAGCTGGTGGCCAAAACAGACGATATTCTAGAGCTGTTCCCCCAACTGCCTTGCACAGAACACCACCAAAATTATCTAGAAACCGAAACGTGCTCGGGGTTCCATTTCTACCACGCCGCAGACGAAGAACCGTATTCCCAGCTGCCGGACCCCTCAGACGATGACGAGACGTGCGACACCGAAGCTTCCCAGTTTATCCTGTAGATATGTTTTAAACACGTTCGATTTTGTGTCTTGGTTGATATAAAAGTTGTGTTTGATGCCGGTCTTGTTGGTCGATCACGTGACTGTGTGTGCCTGTGTATATAAGAGGGTGTGTGCGTGCGTGTATCGCCCCAAACCCACCATGCAGCACACGAAGGATTTTTACATGCGCTTGAACCTGGAGGTCGAAACCTCTTCCCCGGCTTCTTACAAAATCCTGATCGAACCCCCCTTCCAACTCTTCCCAGGGAAATGGCAGGTGGGCCTGGTGAAGATAGGTTTCCCGAAAATGTGTTTCAAAGGGAAGACACGACAATTTTTCGAAGTGCACGCCGATTTCATCGAAGCTGACACGTTGACGCAAGAAGGGGAAAGCGACAGGCGTATCTTGGCCACGGTGCCCGTAACGAACCAGAAACTGCAAACCCACCTGCCCCCACGAGTGGACTACCACAAGTGTGAACCCGGCGCCATCTTTTCGGTCATGGCTATGGAATTCAAACTGCCTTCGGGTGACCTAGTGCAATGCACTGAAAAAGGCGAGATGTACATCCTCCTGCATTTTAAAAAAGGGTGAACGCAGGACGACGGACGCAGTTCGGCAGTGACCATCCGATGGATGAAGAGGTTTTGCAGCACCTGCACCTGGAACAACTCCGGCTGGAAAACGCCCGGCTGAAACTCCAACTTGAAATCCTGAAAGCCAAAGCACAGATCAAACACTTGGAAAAAGTCAAGCGGCTCACCTCCCGCCTGAAAAAAGTGAACGTGTGATGCCCGGCGACGGGACTGTGCTGTGCCCCCGGCCGCATAACATGCGGTTCGTGGCGTTCCTGTACTTCTACCCGCCGGTGTGCACGGTGCGGCGGTTCGGCTACGAAAGGACGAAACAAGAAGTGTGGAAGTCGGACAACCACCGCACCCTGCAGGAAGCTTACGTCTGCGCTGTGGAAAAATACAGCAGCATGAACACCCTGGACGGCCACAAAGTGGAAATATGGGCCACGCCGGTCGCCCCCGACGCCCCCGCTGCCGAGCAAGTGTTCGATTCCAAGTACGGTTTCGTGACCTCCGCTTTCCCTGAATGTGTTCAATAAAAGCACTGTGTAGAAGCACTGTGTTGTCCTTTTGTTTCATGTGGGGTGTGTGTGCTCCCCTGCAGCTGCGATCCCCTCATTTGCATACATGCGAAACAAGGGGGGATCGCAGCTGCAGGCGACGTGCGGGTGTGAACGCCAGACCGAGAATGTGTGGTGGCCCTGAAAAGGGCCGTTTTGGGGGTTGTGGGTCTCCCGCCTTATCAAGCACTTTTCTCTGAATCGTCTCCCTTCTTGTAAAATATCCGCGGTGGCAAGTAGAGAATGATCGGCTCACGGAACATGTGGCCACGAAATTTTAATAACAGGTTGGTGTTCAGTTCCATCAGTTCTACCAGGTCAATGAACACGGGGTTTGGGAATGCCCGTGAAACTCCCATGTGAAAGAATAAAGACGACGCGTACTCCCCGTGGTACTTGTCTGTGAGCAGCATCCGCACCTTGTCCAGGCACAAAAACTCCAGCCGCAGGGGTTTTTTAATTCTTGCTTCCCAACGGTGGTGTTGCTCATTACCCGTAATCCCTATGGGCCATAGTCGGTATCTGTGATGACAGGCTTCCAGACTCCTGTTAAATACCCTGAAAATACGTCCTCTGCAGCTGCGATCCCCTCATTTGCATATATGCAAAAAAGGGGATCGCAGCTGCAAGTAAGTGTATATGTGTGAACGCCAGACCGTGACCGTGTGGTGGCCCTGAAAAGGGCCGTTGTGCATTTCAATGGTGTATCACAGCACCATGTGTTCGTAGATCATCTTCCTGGTGAACTTCTTTTCTTTCCGCAGCACCCATTCCCAGAAATCTCCCCTCTTACAGCCTGTATGGATATTGAGCAGGGCGACCATCATGTTCCTGTCTCGTGCCAGAAACCCCCGCGTGATCAGTTCCCGCCTCCATCTCCGTTGCAGTGCTTGGGAAACCTCCTTGTAGTACCTGCACGATTTGGTAACGCGGGAGTCCCGCTTCTCCCACTTCCCACGCACCCAAAAGTACATGGTTAGCGAACTGTCCATTGTACCTCCCTGACTCCAGCTCAATACCGCACCTGGCAGCTGCGACCCTCTCATTTGCATATGTGTGTGTGTGTGCCTGCTGCAGCAGTGATCCGATAGAAGCGCGATGGTCGGTGCATTGTTTTTTGGGCCAATTCTTTTTTGGGGGGATTATTTACGGATTATATCCCATTATTATTTTTGGGCCTAAGACTCATCCTCATTATTTTTGGGCTCATTTTCATCAAACCGTATTTTGGGCCTGATTTAAAAACCAGGTTTTGTGGTCTATTAGGGTTTATTTTTGGGCCTATTTTATACAAATATAAAGGGCTTTTTATAAATTTTTTTCTCGGACTTAAAAAGTTTGCCTGTCAAGGGTTTTTTTATAAGATCCAAGGGCGATTTTTTTCTCTCAATCGGGAATTTTTTTTTGTTTTACTCAGGGGAATTTTGTGTAAAAGGAATCATATCTTTTTTTTCAGTGATAAAACAGTTAGATCTTAACTGTGTGTTGGCCTTAAAAAAGGCCGTTGGGTTGCGTGGCTCAATCCTCGATGACCATCAGCCAACGAGGATTGCTACGGAGGAGCCGGGCCACGTACCGCTCCTCCTGGGTTACGATGTCCTCCCAGAAACCGCCCTGGGGGGTGTCCATGAGTAAATTCGCGAGGGCGGCTTCCAACTCGCGAGCTGCCGTTGGCTTCTCGTAGCCGCCCCGCTCCCGCCAGAAGAAGGCCTCCTTGATGACCTGGCGTCTGAATCTTTTCTGTTCTTCCGGGGAACCTTCCCTGGCTTGCTCAGACGCCTTGACGAACGCGTCGCGCTCCCTGGCGAGCCTCTCTCTTCTCCCCCGCTCGATGTAGCCGGCCAGCTCCTGTCCGGCTTCTGTACGGAGGGCCTTACCCCACTGAATATAATTGTGAAGTTCCAAGGCCGAAATCGTACCCTTCACTAACTGCTCTCCCCGCCTGTAGCGCCGGACCTCCTGCTGAATCACGGGGGATGAACTGGCCGCCCGGTCCAGGGCACGTTGATTGGCGAAAGCTGAACAGCGCTCAGCTAACGCCTCCCCCGGCACCCGGACCTGACCCTTGCCACACCAACGGATGAAGCGACGCAACTTCATTGTGTAACGGACGTACACGAGACTTGCCGACAGTCAGTTTTTGACCCCTATTTATAGCTAACACTTATATTTGGGCCTGTTTTGATTGGTGTGGGTTGGATTCCCCTCTCCCTATTGGTCCTTTCGTTTTTTTTTTGGGCGTGTTTTTTTTATTGGGCACCTCGCCTGCCCTCCCATTGGCCCTCCGCCTTTATTGGGTTAGTTTTGATTCGACAGACCTGCTGGTCCTGTTTTCGGGTCATTTCTTATTGACCCAAAAACCTGACCCGGCCGGTTGACCTGCAAAGGTAGGATTGTGGGTCAATTTTAATTGACCCAAAAATCTGACCTCCCCGGCTGACCTGCAGACCTTTGATTTAGGGTCAATTTTAATTGACCCGTAAACCAAGCTTGACCTGAAAATTATTGTGGGCTGTTTTTTTTTTTGTTTTTTTTTGTTAATTGACCCGAAACCCCGTTATTCTCCTGCATTTTTTTTGGGTTCATTTCCGACTTTTCGTATATAAAAGGGCTTACAACCACACCCCACACTCAATCTGCTTTGAACGAGCGAGCGACATGGACAGGCACAAACTTTCAATGGAAGAGAAATATTTCGTTGAACAGGAAAAGGTGGAGAATCCGTCCCGGCAGGATGATATTGTGTTGTATTCCTGGATCCTCCAAGCAGCCCCGACAAAGGGCACGGCTGGAAAAACAGTTGGCCCCGCCACCTAAAATCCGGATTGAATACAGCAAGAGGAAGATAAGCATTTACTACTGAGTTTCATGTTGTAGATTCCAGTTCCCGTTTCATAAAAACAGATAATGCATAAAAAAAATAAAACAAAAAATAACAAAATAAAAAAAAAGGTCCTTTTCAGGACCAACAACACATTAAGATCATGAGCGTTATCGTTCCGACTACACTACAAGTCACCTTTCTTTTGCCCGCCCTTTGCATATTATTCACATGACCGTCACACAAACGGTGAATCAACGCTGCAACCGGACACACAAATGGTTTAATTTAAACAGGCTCGCCATTGGTTAATTTTTTTTGGGCCCATTTCCCTATTGGTTGGTTTTATACCCTCATGCCTATATAAACCCACCAGCCCAAGTGACTATAACCAGTCATCATGGAGCAACCTACAGCAGCTGATTATGAAGGTGGCGCATGCCCAGAGTGCGAGTTGCCCGTGCTCTGGCACTGTCAAGTGCAAGAACACGGCACTCCGTACAAGGAACATTGCTGCGAATGCGCAAAAACCTATGAAGATATGGTAAAAGAAGGCTGGGGTGTCCACCAGGGATGGTGGTTAACATCTGTCTGAAATAGTTTGCCTTGCAAACTAAAACCCAAGGGCCCTTTTCAGGGCCAACACCACATCCAGGTCTTAAGCGTATTGTTGCATTACACATAAACTTAAATGTTCATTAACCCAACATGAAACACACTCATGGATCACTGCTGCAAATGCATGTAAGCGTTCCCGCCTTTTCCAGCTGATGGTCGGTGGTGCTGAAGTCCCCCCGCTTTTCCCATTGGTTCCCTTCACCCCCGTCTCTACACGCCATTGGCTGGTCCTAGGCCTTTTCCTATTGGCTGTTAGACTTTTATCCTGTCCATGTCCGCTGCAGCTAATGGTCGGTGGTGTTAACAATCCTCCTACCTCATTGGCTCCTTTCGCATCTGGCCCCTCACGCCATTGGCTAATCCTTGGGCTCTTCCTATTGGTTGCTTTATATTTGGGTCCATTTACGAACATTATATAAAACCTCACACAACTGACCCTGCACTTCCTCGTCTCAACCACCATGGAAGACACAGAACTGCTGAGTGAATTCACAAACGTCGACACGAACAGGGCAGATTGCCGAAACTGCCACATGCCGCTAATGTGGATGTGCGAAGACCCAAGGCATTTGGTTCCTGATAACGAACATTGCTGTGACTGCAGCTGTAAGGTCATGGCTGAGCTAGAAGATGGGGCCGGGTATGTGTACGCACCTACCAGGGCGGAACAAACAGCCAAGTTTATCAAAGTAAAATCAGAACCCAGACGTTCAGCGGGGAAAGGCCATAAAGACGAAGTTATCGTCATCAGTGACGACGAAGATGATTACGATACACACAAAGGTCCTCCCGCTAATGCCAACACCGACTTCCAACCCCAAACCCAGACGCAAGACGACCTCGAATGTTTCATCCGACAAGAAGCTGATAATTTTCCAATCCATGCAACAGGAGCTGACCCTGCTCCGAAGTTTCATGCGCATGTATCATCCGCAGCAGTACGCAGACCTCTTGGGAGGAAAACCTGTGCATCCGCCGGGCGCATTCATCGATTACGCCAACAGGAAGCTGGAAGTTTATTTTTAATGTCCTTCCATGAAAAACAAAAAAACCAAAAAAATTACAAAAGAAGAAAAAAACATAAAAAAGGCCTTTTTAAAGGCCAACACATAGTCCGATCGAGTGGTGCTATCACATTCCCATCCTAAACCTCTTTAAATGTCGGCGCAAGACGCCCCCATTCTCACCTGGCGTCGACGCGCGCGAGAAATGGGACCCGTCCAGGTGGGATCGAAAAAAATCCGACCCGTCCATCTGAGACCCGTCCGTTGGGAAAGACGATTGAATGATCAATTAGCCCCGTTGATCGTCGGGTCCCTCTGCACAGAACCCATGCAGACTATCGACCGCACTATGTTATGCCTTCCCGTGTCCCTTCACGTTAAACAGTTATAAATATACATTACATCATTTATAACTATCATGTTTATGTATGTGTGTGTGCGTGTGCGTTTCTTATGTGACACCGTTAAAATACATTCCCGCTATTATATCAACATGAAAAGTTCATAACTATGAAAGCATTTTAATTGATTAAGATATTTTTATACAGTTACAAATCACATTTTCATGTAATATTTAAGCTTGCTACTCATAATTCATTTCTCCCTTCTAACACATTTAATAAAGGTACACGTACATTTACAGGAACATGCGTATTGCATCAGTGATTAGAACATTTTGAATGAATAAAAAATTTTCATCAAAACCATCCCAGCACACAGAATCAATATACCTGTTTTATACTTGGATTTGACACACTTTCACAATAACAAGACTGCGTGACCGAAGATGGAGTGCGCACTATATGCTTCTGTTTTGCTCCACTGATCGCGCCCGCTGACCGTTTATTTCCCACATAGGAGTATGAAAACAGTTTCAGAATGCACCATTGCCAAAGGTCATACCATTTTAAAGATAAAACACTATATTGTATGTATATTTAAACTATTTTGTCAACTGCTCCCTTTAAACAAAGAATGTCTTGGTAAGACGGGTTACGCCGATATGAAGTGTACATCATTGACTCTCCAGCACATATATTACATGAAAATCTTTATAAACACAGTTGGGGTACAAATATTAGAAATTATTCTTTTGATATATGCCGAAAATTTTTTTTTATGGCTGGATTAATTTTATGAAGAGCAAATTGACCTCTGAAATATTAAAAGGTACCCGGATACGGCTCCAGTGGTGTAAAAAATAACGTCGTTATGACATCTAACTTGTGTATTATATTCATAATCCTATATCGTTGTATTCAAATATATATATATATACAAATATATATATATATATATATATATATATATATATATATATATATATATATATATATATATATATATATGAGAGACTTCTGGGTAAACATTAGGATTATTCTATTAAGAATATATATATGGGGGGGGGGGTTATAAATACAGTTCGGCTTCCTGACCGACTAATTGCCCCCCTCCGTCTCCTATACACAGGCTATCATTTGCGTCGCATTTTTGACCGGTTGGTATTTTGCCTTGTATTGTAAGGTATTGTCATATATTGTCATTGTTGTTTATACATACATCAAAAATACTGTGACCATATCCATACCGAAATATAGTTTTTCTTTGTCAATTTAAGCGCTACAAGTTAAATCTTTATTATTAATATTTTTCTTATTGTTGTATTACTCTTATGATTTGTGACGTCATTTTAATTGCCTTCAACCAATAAAAAAACAAAACAACAATAAATTGAAAAAAGATAGACAAAAAATATCTAACAGCTGTAAGGTGGACGCGGACACACACCCCCTCACACATATCTACAATTATTATGAATTCATAAAGAAAGCTTTCATACATACATATTTTTTTTTCTGGTGACAGTTATATCATATATATGGCACAAGAAATGAGCTTTACATGATTTTATATATTAATGTCATTCCTGGGCTGATTCATATCTCATTTCCGTCAGTCTGCGCATCTTGTCTGGCTTTTAATTCATCAGCGTGTTCAACAATAAACGCACCTAAAGCTTGTTCACCAGCCTTGTATGATTCGTCGTCGTACATCAGTATGAGATCACGGAGGTTTTGTTTACAGTCGTTAACCATTTGACGCATCACCTCGGCCGGTACAGCTGTATACTCACACCAGAGAAGGCGAAGATGTTGTATAAAATAAAAACACTCTGACAGCCGTGAGAAATGTGTGAATCTATTGTCACAAATATCTAACAGACGCAGTGAGTCGGGCAGATGTTGCAGGATCCGCCACAGTCCCTCTGATGTTATATTACAGTCCCTGATGTTAAGCCATGAGAGATGATAAAGGTTTGAGACGGCCTCAGCGACTCGGTCCTCCATACCAGATATATCATTACCGTCCATGTACAGCCGGAGCAGCTGAGGGCATTGACCCGGCAGGGCGGTACACAATGACGTCAGCTGCCCCGGCGTCACGTGAGTGTTGTTGATTTCAAGGGCAGCCAGATGTTGAGAAGTGATAAGTGACGTCACGCGTGGACCGAGCAGAGACAGGTCAGTCTGTGATACACGTAGCGACACGAGACGGGACCACGCCCCCATGAGACCTGATAATAAATCAGCCCCACGGGGACTCAGGGGAAAATATCTAAGGTCCAATCTGATAAGTGACATGGTTTGTGGGATCGCCGCCAGGATGCGCTCACTGTCAGTCTCTGTCAGGGATTGTATCTCCAGGTCCAAATATGTAAGGCTGGTCATTTGATTAACACTGGCTGCTAGTGCTGCCGTGTCCTCTATAGAATTCAAGTCTAAATAAAGTTGCTTGACCTCATGCGGCAGTATTACTGATGTTGTTGTCTCCCATATATCTTTACTGAGAACACCATTCTCTATCACAATATATTTAACTTCTGATTGTGACTTGTTGTGTTTGAACATTGTCAACATAGCGTCTGTTTCAGGTCGAGTGAGATCTAGTGTTATATCTTTTGGCAAAGGAACATCACATAAGCTTCGTTCCTCAAACTCTGAGGCGCATTGTGCAATGAAATTGCTGATGACATTGGAATCATTTATTTCAGCCTCCCAGTCAACCTTCCCTGAGTGCCAGGCTCTGGGGTTAAAATATGGACACTGCTGAGCGGTCGGTTTATCCTCGCTGCTTTTAACAAGATTTACTGCATGTGAGAGCAGCTCATTCCCGCACTGCTCAGATAACCCACAACAAAATAAAATGATATTACGGCAGTCATGAAGTCGGAATATATCGGTCAAATATGACACGAATAATTTTCTCTGGTTTTGGTCATAAACAATGGCATAGGCTGCCAAAAATTCTTGCACTGACAAATGACTGAATGTGAAAAACGTTGTGTCTCCTAAATGTTCAGGCTGAACTGGAATAATCAAACCAAATTTAATTCCTTTCTCTATGAAGCTCAGACTGCTATCCCTTTCTGTTTCTCTCGTGAATGTAAACCGGTGATATTCCCCACGCAGTAGATTAAGTGCACCTGTACCACACGGTACTAAATCATCGTGGTACACTTGAATGTTGTCAAGACTAAAATCTGATGGCGATGCTGTCTTTGATATATTAAGGTCAATTGTGTATTTAGTTATTCGAAGATACAGTTGTGTTTTAGATGTGCTGATCACGCCACCCGCTTCTGCCACCTGGCAAAAAAAGCACAGGTGTAGGGGAATGTGACACAGAGATAACATATTTTTCTCCTTTATCTTCTCGTACAGATCATCCGCGAATTGTTTATCTGTTGATGACATGGATTCCGGGAGCTCGCAGGGGAGGCCTTTATACTTGTACATATACTGGAGGACAGTTAAATCATCAAATCCGTTTATCTGAACTCGTTTACTGTAGTTACGTACAAGTTCAGCCGAAGGACTGTTTGATTTTGTGTGACGTGATGTGACGATCTTTGACACATGAGGTAACATTCTACCTTGAATCACTTCTGTAATATCAGGCGAAGTTTCTGGACGGTATTCATCTAGTCCGTCCAGAATGAATAATACACGTGACGGGTTTTCATTGATCAATTTGTCAATTTCAGCGTAACAATCGGGATCACACCAAATCTGAGCTTTGATCACCTGTGATAATGTAGCCCCTGGTTTCACGTGCCTCAGAAAGACACACACTATTAGATCATAATGAAAGTCTGACTTGTCACCACCAGGTTGCGCTGTATTCTTCTTACGCAGAATCAGGTCGGCCCATGTGGTCAGGCACCAGTTAATTAGCGTTGTTTTCCCAGAACCAGGTAATCCTTGCAGAATGGTCGATGTTTCCGTCCCGGGCTTTAAAATAATAAAAAGTAGCTTTATTATATTAGACATATTATATTATTTACTGTCACTACTGTTACTACCATAACCACTATTAAAACAACAACTTCTATAACAGTGTTCTACTGTTACAACAACATCAACAAATATAATAATAATAATAATAATAATAATAATAATAATAATAATAATAATAATAAAAATAATAAAAATAATAAAAATAATAATGATAATAATAATCAGAAATGTGCATTCTCAGAAATGCAGGCCTCCGCCACGTGGGCGGCCCTTATTGTAGGGTAGCCCGCAAACCGTGTTTTCATTCACTTATTGGTCCCCTTATAGGTTCACTGGTGTATAACTTCCCCCAACAAGTGTTAGGTTTCATTTTTTTATAATGTACTGACATGTTCAAGCGTGCATATATGCCTGCACAATTGTTAATATTCCAGGACGTCCTTCAATTATCTTGATCATGAGCCGAGCCCACACCAAAATATTATCAATTCTTTTTTGCACATTTTCATTTACCCTCCTGGTGAGGACAATAATATATAGACTTCTTGTAACTGTCATTCGACAAACACGGATCCCTATCTGCCCCCTGCCTACACTCCACCCCTGATTCTCCAATGTTTCTGTTACCACTGATCTACATATATTGTATGTATTTGTTATAGTATAGACAGAACTATAGTTCTATTAAATTATTGATCGTTCCTTTTTAAGTTTTCAAAGAAAAGCTGAAATTGCATCATTTGCATATTAGAAAAAGTCATACAGATATCATATCAAATATTATATAAATTCTGTTGAAATTCGTACTGTTTGAGCCCTATGACCTTTAAAATAGATCAAGGACATGTAACGTTGTCAAAGTATTTGGCTAATAGAAAGGTACATCCTGAGTAAAAGTTAATGAAATAGGATGCAGAAGAGACAGAATAATAAGAACAAAGAAGGAGGACGAAAAATCATATATCTTCACCTGTGGATAATAATAATAATAGTAATAATAATAATAATAATAATAATAATAATAATAATAATATTAATTATTATTGTTATTATTATTATTATTATTATTATTATTATTATTATTATTATTTTTATTATTATTAGTAGTAGTAGTAGTATTATTATAATTAATATTATCATAAACAATAAATATATATTCAGAAACATAAATAATAATAATCTAGCAATAATAATGAATTTTCGTCTCGGACCTCTTTTTGAGAATTTCAGAATACACAATAATAATGTAGAAGTAATAAGAAATTATACAGAGAAAACATGAAAAGAATAAGGAAAGCTGCATAAATAGGAATTCATTGATTAGTTTTGAAAGAGTTTGACAGGGGAAGGACGGATCCTGTTAGAGACCTTATTTTTGTGCAGTAGTGTACAAGAGATGGCGGCAGTTGTTCTCACTTATACACCTTAATGTATTTGACTTTTGCACCCAATAATAAAATTGAATCAATTATATGTAAAAAACTTGAGACCTTTACTAAAAGGATAAACAAACAATCAGTCATTCTAAAAATTGGACCGTTGAGCGGGAAAATAGTGAATGTCACTTAGTTTTATTTTTGTGTGCATATAATTCGCTGTAAAGTTTTGAAACACCACCGACCCATTAACAGAAAAGAATGTTTTCACGAAATTCCACCTTTAGGTGACAGTTTATGGACAGGTCAGCGCCAATGACAAGGTACCGGAAGTTACTCACCACACGGCGCACGGATGTTATAAATAGATAAGTAAATAAATACCATAAAAAGTGGGTTTTGACCTCATTGAACTCCACTGCGACCGGTCCAAACGGGTCCAATTATTTTATAATATAAAATCCAGTCGTTTTGAGCAATATATATATATATATACATATATATATATATATATATATATATATATATATATATATTTATGTGTGTGTATTTATATACGTGTATACACACACACACACACCCTCACACACACACATATATAAACTTCCGGGTGGTTCGAAATAAAATCCTATCAGGAACCCCTATTTGTATATTGGAATTACCTTTAAATAATGCATACTATTTGCATTACGAAATATAATGCTGGCAATGAATGCTGAATAGTGTAAACACACTGTTTTTTTGCAGTGTCCGAATGTTAGCAGGGTGGTAGTGTTACTGTGGTTGTAGTGACACCGGGTTATCGATTTACTGAGGTGGTAGTGTTACCGTGGTGGTAATGACACTGGGTGATTGTGTTACTGGGGTGGTAGTGTTACTATGGTGGTAGTGACACGGGGTGATCGTGTTACTGGGGTGGTACTGTTACTGTGGTGGTAGTGACACCGGGTGATCGTGTTACTGGGGTGGTAGTGCTACTGTGGTGGTAGTGACACCGGGTGATCGTGTTACTGGGGTGGTAGTGTTACTGTGGTGGTAGTGACACCGGGTGATCGTGTTACTGGGGTGGTAGTGTTACTGTGGTGGTAGTGACACCGGGTGATCGTGTTACTGAGGTGGTAGTGTTACTGTGGTGGTAGTGACACCGGGTGATCGTGTTACTGGGGTGGTAGTGTTACTGTGGTGGTAGTGACACCGGGTGATCGTGTTACTGAGGTGGTAGTGTTAATGTGGTGGTAGTGACACCGGGTGATCGTGTTACTGGGGTGGTAGTGTTACTGTGGTGGTAGTGACACCGGGTGATCGCGTTACTGGGGTGGTAGTGACACCGGGTGATCGTGTTACTGAGGTGGTAGTGTTACTGTGGTGGTAGTGACAACGGGTGATCGTGTTACTGAGGTGGTAGTGTTACTGTGGTGGTAGTGACACCGTGTGATCGTGTTACTGGGGTGGTATTGTTACTGTGGTGGTAGTGACACCGGGTGATCGTGTTACTGAGGTGGTAGTGTTACTGTGGTGGTAGTGACACTGGATGGTCGAGTTACTGAGGTGGTAGTGACACTGGGTGATCGTGTTACTGAGGTGGTAGTGTTACTGTGGTGGTAGTGACACCGGGTGATCGTGTTACTGGGGTGGTATTGTTACTGTGGTGGTAGTGACACCGAGTTCGTGTTACTGAGGTGGTAGTGTTACTGTGGTGGAAGTGACATCGGGTGATCGTGTTACTGGAGTGGTAGTGTTACTGTGGTGGTAGTGACATCGGGTGATCGTGTTACTGGGGTGGTAGTGTTACTGTGGTGATAGTGACACCGGGTGATCGTGTTACTGGGGTGGTAATGTTACTGTGGTGGTAGTGACACCGGGTGATCGTGTTACTGGGGTGGTATAGTTACTGTGGTGGTAGTGACACCGGGTGATCGTGTTACTGGGGTGGTATTGTTACTGTGGTGGTAGTGACACCGGGTGATCGTGTTACTGAGGTGGTAGTGTTACTGTGGTGGTAGTGACACCGAGTGATCGTGTTACTGGGGTGGTAGTGTTACTGTGGTGGTAGTGACACCTGGTGATCGCGTTACTGGGGTGGTAGTGTTACTGTGGTGGTAGTGACACCGGATGATCGAGTTACTGGGGTGGTCGAGTTACTGGGATGATCTCGTCACTGAGGTGGTTGTGGTAATGAAGTGATCGTGACAGCGGCTGATCGTGTTACTGAGATGGTCGTGTTACTGAGGTCGTCGTATTACTGAGGTGGTCGTGTTACTGAGGTGGTTGTGACAGCGGCTAATCGTGTTACAAAGGTGGTCGTAAAAGCAGCTGGTCGTGTTACTGAGGTGGTCGTGACAGCGGGTGTCCATTACGAAATATAATGCTGGCAATGAATGCTGAATAGTGTAAACACACTGTTTTTTTGCAGTGTCCGAATGTTAGCAGGGTGGTAGTGTTACTGTGGTTGTAGTGACACCGGGTTATCGATTTACTGAGGTGGTAGTGTTACCGTGGTGGTAATGACACTGGGTGATTGTGTTACTGGGGTGGTATAGTTACTATGGTGGTAGTGACACGGGGTGATCGTGTTACTGGGATGGTACTGTTACTGTGGTGGTAGTGACACCGGGTGATCGTGTTACTGGGGTGGTAGTGCTACTGTGGTGGTAGTGACACCGGGTGATCGTGTTACTGGGGTGGTAGTGTTACTGTGGTGGTAGTGACACCTGGTGATCGCGTTACTGGGGTGGTAGTGTTACTGTGGTGGTAGTGACACCGGATGATCGAGTTACTGGGGTGGTCGAGTTACTGGGATGATCTCGTCACTGAGGTGGTTGTGGTAATGAAGTGATCGTGACAGCGGCTGATCGTGTTACTGAGATGGTCGTGTTACTGAGGTCGTCGTATTACTGAGGTGGTCGTGTTACTGAGGTGGTTGTGACAGCGGCTAATCGTGTTACAAAGGTGGTCGTAAAAGCAGCTGGTCGTGTTACTGAGGTGGTCGTGACAGCGGGTGTCCATGTTACTTGGGGGTGTTCGGCACGTGTGCGAAAAGGCACGCTTGTGATATGGGATCGTTCTGTGTATGGGGTGGTCGTTTTTATGCCTAGCTCACATATACATCGGGCGCCGTACGATTTTTTCAAACCGCCAGCTTGCCGTGAGTTTTTGAGACCGTACGATCACCGTGTGAATTTTTTATCACACGTTGTTTGCACTCACGTTATCTACGGCGACCGTTCGGTGACCTCTGAATATTGGTTGGTAAGGTGGCCGTCCGGCAACCGTAAGGTGACCGTGCGGGTTCTATGCATGAAGCAAGTAACCGTACGGTGCCTGGCCGGTGACCGGCAGGCGCCGGCGGGCGATCGCTGGCACCGTGCGGCCACCGTAAGGTTATTTTCAGCTTTATATATAGCTGTCGAACATTAAGCCAAAGAGAAAAAAAAAACTCCAATAGCATAGAGACCAATATTATTTTTCGGTATATTACAATCAAAGTTTTTCTTATGTGACTCAATTCGATTTTTCACAATTAACGTTTACTACAAAATATAATTATTGGAAATCATTTATTGATATTATATATATTGTAGTGCAAGACCTAAGCGCTATACTTATTCAAATCAATTTTCAAGGTTCGAAAAACACTTGACACGTTCAGAGAAGTTGGCTTCAGCGCACAGAGTTTCAGTGTTTATAATATATTTGCCGATGTGGCTGTATTTATATATCCGACAGCTCAGATTCAGGGCACAGTGAGGACGCCGAACAGGCAAAATTTAGATCGCAAGGGAGTCGTGCGGACCCCGGACGGCAGCCATTCAACTTTTCACATATCACACCCGAGCCCTTACGGGTACCGTAAGGCTATCGCAAGATGCCCGTACGGCAACGGCGGACACCGCAAGGCGCCCGTACGAATATTTTCGGGAAAATTACCCGGTAAATCGTACGGGTGCCGCACGGATACCGGCCTGTGCCCGTAAGATGACCCTACGGGCTGTCTACGGCCTTTTCTACGGGCTTACAGTGAGTTGAAAACGCCGGGAGAATTGAGCGTAGCCAGCTCCGCATCATGGGGCCCGACGGCGAGTAAATTGAACCGGCGCCCATGAAAATCGTACGGGTACCTTGCGGGCACCGTTCGAATATAGCCAAAAATGATGATTTTACTCAATGTACGCGCCCCGTAGGCTATATGTGATAGCTGCTTTAAGCCGTGGTTCCAACTCGCCGTACTTGCAAGTGCGTGCTGTCTACTTGTAAAAACGTGGGCAAAACTTGGGGATCCGTACGTGGTGAGTACCGCCTCAGTACGGATTTGGGAGCAATCAGACACGCCGTAGCACTTTTAGTGCAGGAGGAACTTTCGCTGCGTTCGGGCTGCGTTCGGGCTACGGATTCACCCAGACTTCGGGCGGTAAAAACTCACGTTCATCGCACTTGCACGCACTTACAACATGCGAGTGAGTAAGTTCACCGTACGTGAGCAGCACGTGTAAGTACTGCCACCGTACGACAACGTGGCAATCGCACGTAGATCGTACGTTACAAGCACGTTGTAAGCAAGTACAACTCACCACGTTCGCATCGTACGATGCGCGCAAACGCTCACGGGCCACGTACTTACACCTTGCGCAACCGTGTGTGGACGCACTCCCTCCCTACTCTTGCCACTCCCTTCCCACGTTTTCAGATAAACGTGGCGGCCGTGGCCTCCCCAAAAAAAAGTAAGGACTAAAAACACGCACGGTGGGTTGTGACCGGGGCTTTACTGGGGCTGTCGTGTTACTGGGTCCGTCATGACAGTGGGCGGTCGTGTCAATGGGTTGGGCATGACAGTGGGTGGTCCTGTCACTTTGATATTTGTATCTCTGCTGTGTGTTTGGGATAATGAGATGGTCGTGTCTCTGGGGTAGGCTGGGAATGTTACCTCCTGGTTATAGTGGGCTCGGGACGGTCATGATAGCGGGCGGGTCGTGTTAACGGAGTATTCTTAAAAGTGCGATCGCGATTGCCACGTTAACGGGGTGGTGATGATAGCGGATGGTCTTGTAAACATATTATTTTCTTTATTTATTCCGGACTGGTCGTGTTGTCGTGGTAGTGGGAAGGCCAAGTTACGGAGGTGGTCGCTATTCGGGTGGTCGTGTTAACCGAGTGCTCGCGGAAGCTTGATGGTCATGCTAACAGAGAGGTCATAACAGCGAGATGGTCATATAAGGGGTTTGTTCGCGATAGCGCAATGGTCATGAAATCGGCGTTTTCATGACAGAGGGATCGTCATGTTAACTGGTTGGTCGTGATAGCGGGATGGTCATGTTAACGAGTGTTCGGAATAGATAAAGTGGTAACGTTAACGGAGTGGTCGTGATAGCCTTCATGGTCATGTTAACGGGGTGGTCGTGATAGCCTTCATGGTCATGTTAACGGGGTGGTAATGATAGCCTTCATGGTCATGTTAACGAAGTGGTCATGACAGCCTTCATGGTCATATTAGCGGGTTGGTCGTGATAGCCTTCATGGTCATGTTAACGGATTGGTCGTGATAGCCTTCATGGTCATGTTAACGGGGTGGTCCTGATAGCCTTCATGGTCATGTTAACGGGGTGGTCCTGATAGCCTTCATGATCATGTTAACGGGGTGGTTGTGACAGCCTTCATGGTCATATAAGAGGGTTGGTCGTGATAGCCTTCATGGTCATGTTCACGGGGTGGTCGTGACAGCCTTCGTGGTCATATTAGCGGGTTGGTCGTGATAGCTTTTATTGTCATGTTAACGGGGTGGTCGTGATAGCCTTCATGGTCATGTCAACGTGGTGGTCATGATACCCTTCATGGTCATGTTTACGGAGTGGTTGTGATATCCTTCATGGTCATGTTTACGGAGTGGTGGTGATAGCCTTTATGGTCCTGTTTACGGAGTGGTCGTGATAGCCTTCATAGTCATGTTAACACAGTAGTCGCGATGGCCTTCATGGTAATGTTAACGCAGTGGTCGTGTTAGCCTTCATGGTCATGTTTACTGAGTGGTCGTGATAGCCTTCATGGTAATGTAAACGCAGTGGTCGTGATTGTCTTCATGGTATGTTAACGTAGTGGTCTTATTAGCCTTTATTGTCATGTTAACGCAGTGGTCGTGTTGGCCTTCATGGTCATGTTAACGAAGTGGTCGTGTTAGCCTTCATGGTCATGTTAACTGGGTGATCGTGATAGCCTTCATGGTCATATTAACGGGGTGGTATTGTAAGTCTTCCTGGTCATATTAGCGGGTAGGTCGTGATATACTTCATGGTCATGTTAAGGGGATGGTCGTGATAGCTGTCATGGTCATGTTAACGCAGTGGTCGCGATATCCTTCATAGTCATGTTTACGCAGTGGTCCTGATAGCCTTCATGGTACTGTTAACGGAGTGGTCGTGATATCCTTCATGGTCATGTTTACGGAGTGGTCGTGATAGCCTTCATGGTCATGTAACGCAGTAGTCGCGATAGCCTTCATGGTAATGTTAACGGAGTGGTCGTGTTAGCCTTAATGGTCATGTTTACGGAGGGGTCGTGATAGCCTTCATGGTAATGTTAACGCAGTTTTCGCAATAGCCTTCATTGTAATGTTAACGGAGTGGTCGTGTTAGCCTTCATGGTCATATTAGCGGATTGGTCATGATAGCCTTCATGGTAATGTTAACGCAGTGGTCCTGATAGCCTTCATGGTAATGTTAACGGAGTGGTCGTGTTAGCCTTCATGGTCATGTTAACGCAGTGGTCGTGATTGCCTTCATGGGAATGTTAACGGAGTGGTCGTGTTAGCCTTCATAGTCATGTTAACGCAGTGGTCGTGTTACCCTTTATGGTCATGTTAACGGAGTGGTCGTGTTAGCCTTCATGGTAATGTTTACGCAGTGGTCGTGATTGCCTTCATGGTCATGTTAACGCAGTGGTCGTGATTGCCTTCATGGTTATGTTAACGGAGTGGTCGTGATTGCCTTTATGGTCATGTTAAAGGGGTGGTCGTGTTAGCCTTCATGGTCATGTTAACGGGGTTGTAATGATAGCCTTCATGGTCATGTTAACGAGGTGGTCCTGACAGCCTTCATGGTCATATTAGCGGGTTGGTCGTGATAGCCTTCACGGTCATGTTAACGGATTGGTCGTGATAGCCTTCATGGTAATGTTAACGGAGTGGTCCTGATAGCCTTCATGGTCATGTTAACGGGGTGGTCCTGATAGCCTTCATGGTCATGTTAACGGGGTGGTTGTGACAGCCTTCATGGCCATATAAGAGGGTTGGTCGTGAGAGCCTTCATGGTCATGTTCACGGGGTGGTCGAGATAGCCTTCATGGTCATGTTAACGGGGTGTTCATGATAGCCTTCATGGTCATATTAGCGGGTTGGTCGTGATAGCTTTTATTGTCATGTTAACGGGGTGGTCGTGATAGCCTTCATGGTCATGTCAACGTGGTGGTCATGATACCCTTCATGGTCATGTTTACGGAGTGGTTGTGATATCCTTCATGGTCATGTTTACGGAGTGGTGGTGATAGCCTTCATGGTCCTGTTTACGGAGTGGTCGTGATAGCCTTAATAGTCATGTTAACACAGTAGTCGCGATGGCCTTCATGGTAATGTTAACGCAGTGGTCGTGTTAGCCTTCATGGTCATGTTTACTGAGTGGTCGTGATAGCCTTCATGGTAATGTTAACGGAGTGGTCGTGTTAGCCTTCATGGTTATGTTAATGCAGTGGTCATGATTGCCTTCATGGGAATGTTAACGGAATGGTCGTGTTAGCCTTCATGGTCATGTTAACGCAGTGGTCGTGTTAGCCGTCATGGTCATGTTAACGGAGTGGTCGTGTTAGCCTTCATGGTAATGGTTACGCAGTGGTCGTGATTGCCTTCATGGTCATGTTAACGCAGTGGTCGTGATTGCCTTCATGGTTATGTTAACGGAGTGGTCGTGATTGCCTTTATGGTCATGTTAACGGGGTGGTCGTGTTAGCCTTCATGGTCATGTTAACGGGGTTGTAATGATAGCCTTCATGGTCATGTTAACGGATTGGTCGTGATAGCCTTCATGGTCATATTAGCGGGTTGGTCGTGATAGCCTTAATGGTCATGTTAACGGATTGGTCGTGATAGCCTTTATGGTAATGTTAACGGAGTGGTCCTGATAGCCTTCATGGTCATGTTAACGGGATGGTCCTGATAGCCTTCATGGTCATGTTAACGGGGTGGTTGTGACAGCCTTCATGGTAATATAAGAGGGTTGGTCGTGATAGCCTTTATTGTCATGTTCACGGGGTGGTCGTGACAGCCTTCGTGGTCATATAAGCAGGTTGGTCGTGATAGCCTTCATGGTCATGTTAACGGGGTGTGCATGATAGCCTTCATGGTCATATTAGCGGGTTGGTCGTGATAGCTTTTATTGTCATGTTAACGGGGTGGTCGTGATAGCCTTCATGGTCATGTCAACGTGGTGGTCATGATACCCTTCATGGTCATGCTTACGGAGTGGTTGTGATATCCTTCATGGTCATGTTAACGGAGTGGTGGTGATAGCCTTCATGGTCCTGTTTACGGAGTGGTCGTGATAGCCTTCATAGTCATGTTAACACAGTAGTCGCGATGGCCTTCATGGTAATGTTAATGCAGTGGTCGTGTTAGCCTTCATGGTCATGTTAACGGATTGGTCGTGATAGCTATCATGGTAATGTTAACGGAGTGGTCCTGATAGCCTTCATGGTCATGTTAACGGGGTGGTTGTGACAGCCTTCATGGTCATATAAGAGGGTTGGTCGTGATAGCCTTCATGGTCATGTTCACGGGGTGGTCGTGACAGCCTTCGTGGTCATATAAGCAGGTTGGTCGTGATAGCCTTCGTGGTCATGTTAACGGATTGGTCGTGATAGCCTTCATGGTCATGTTAACGGGGTGTGCATGATAGCCTTCATGGTCATATTAGCGGGTTGGTCGTGATAGCTTTTATTGTCATGTTAACGGGGTGGTCGTGATAGCCTTTATGGTCATGTCAACGTGGTGGTCATGATACCCTTCATGGTCATGCTTACGGAGTGGTTGTGATATCCTTCATGGTCATGTTTACGGAGCGGTGGTGATAGCCTTCATGGTCCTGTTTACGGAGTGGTCGTGATAGCCTTCATAGTCATGTTAACACAGTAGTCGCGATGGCCTTCATGGTAATGTTTACTGAGTGGTCGTGATAGCCTTCATGGTAATGTAAACGCAGTGGTCGTTATTGTCTTCATGGTATGTTAACGTAGTGGTCTTATTAGCCTTTATTGTCATGTTAACGCAGTGGTCGTGTTAGCCTTCATGGTCATGTTAACGAAGTGGTCGTGTTAGCCTTCATGGTCATGTTAACTGGGTGATCGTGATAGCCTTCATGGTCATATAAAGGGGTGGTATTGTAAGTCTTCCTGGTCATATTAGCGGGTAGGTCGTGATATCCTTCATGGTCATGTTAAGGGGATGGTCGTGATAGCTGTCATGGTCATGTTAACGCAGTGGTCGCGATATCCTTCATAGTCATGTTTACGCAGTGTTCCTGATAGCCTTCATGGTACTGTTAACGGAGTGGTCGTGATATCCTTCATGGTCATGTTTACGGAGTGGTCGTGATAGCCTTCATGGTCATGTTAACGCAGTAGTCGCGATAGCCTTCATGGAAATGTTAACGGAGTGGTCGTGTTAGCCTTCATGGTTATGTTTACGGAGGGGTCGTGATAGCCTTCATGGTAATGTTAACGCAGTGGTCCTGATAGCCTTCATGGTAATGTTAACGGAGTGGTCGTGTTAGCCTTCATGGCCATGTTAACGCAGTGGTCGTGATTGCCTTCATGGGAATGTTAACGGAGTGGTCGTGTTAGCCTTCATAGTCATGTTAACGCAGTGGTCGTGTTAGCCTTTATGGTCATGTTAACGGAGTGGTCGTGTTAGCCTTCATGGTCATGTTTACGCAGTGGTCGTGATTGCCTTCCTGGTCATGTTAACGCAGTGGTCGTGATTGCCTCCATGGTTATGTTAACGGAGTGGTCGTGATTGCCTTTATGGTCATGTTAACGGGGTAGTCGTGTTAGCCTTCATGGTCATATTAACGGGGTTGTAATGATAGCCTTCATGGTCATGTTAACGAGGTGGCCCTGACAGCCTTCATGGTCATATTAGCGGGTTGGTCGTGATAGCCTTCACGGTCATGTTAACGGATTGGTCGTGATAGCCTTCATGGTAATGTTAACGGAGTGATCCTAATAGCCTTCATGGTCATGTTAACGGATTGGTCGTGATAGCCTTCATGGTCATGTTAACGGGGTGTTCATGATAGCCTTCATGGTCATATTAGCGGGTTGGTCGTGATAGCTTTTATTGTCATGTTAACGGGGTGGTCGTGATAGCCTTCATGGTCATGTCAACGTGGTGGTCATGATACCCTTCATGGTCATGTTTACGGAGTGGTTGTGATATCCTTCATGGTCATGTTTACGGAGTGGTGGTGATAGCCTTCATGGTCCTGTTTACGGAGTGGTCGTGATAGCCTTAATAGTCATGTTAACACAGTAGTCGCGATGGCCTTCATGGTAATGTTAACGCAGTGGTCGTGTTAGCCTTCATGGTCATGTTTACTGAGTGGTCGTGATAGCCTTCATGGTAATGTTAACGGAGTGGTCGTGTTAGCCTTCATGGTCATGTTAATGCAGTGGTCGTGATTGCCTTCATGGGAATGTTAACGGAGTGGTCGTGTTAGCCTTCATGGTATTGTTAACGCAGTGGTCGTGTTAGCCTTCATGGTCATGTTAACGGAGTGGTCGTGTTAGCCTTCATGGTAATGTTTACGCAGTGGTCGTGATTGCCTTCATGGTCATGTTAACGCAGTGGTCGTGATTGCCTTCATGGTTATGTTAACGGAGTGGTCGTGATTGCCTTTATGGTCATGTTAACGGGGTGGTCGTGTTAGCCTTCATGGTCATGTTAACGGGGTTGTAATGATAGCCTTCATGGTCATGTTAACGGATTGGTCATGATAGCCTTCATGGTCATATTAGCGGGTTGGTCGTGATAGCCTTCATGGTCATGTTAACGGATTGGTCGTGATAGCCTTCATGGTAATGTTAACGGAGTGGTCCTGATAGCCTTCATGGTCATGTTAACGGGGTGGTCCTGATAGCCTTCATGGTCATGTTAACGGGGTGGTTGTGACAGCCTTCATGGTCATATAAGAGGGTTGGTCGTGATAGCCTTCATGGTCATGTTCACGGGGTGGTCGTGACAGCCTTCGTGGTCATATAAGCAGGTTGGTCGTGATAGCCTTCATGGTCATGTTAACGGATTGGTCGTGATAGGCTTCATGGTCATGTTAACGGGGTGTGCATGATAGCCTTCATGGTCATATTAGCGGGTTGGTCGTGATAGCTTTTATTGTCATGTTAACGGGGTGGTCGTGATAGCCTTCATGGTCATGTCAACGTGGTGGTCATGATACCCTTCATGGTCATGCTTACGGAGTGGTTGTGATATCCTTCATGGTAATGTTTACGGAGTGGTGGTGATAGCCTTCATGGTCCTGTTTACGGAGTGGTCGAGATAGCCTTCATAGTCATGTTAACACAGTAGTCGCGATGGCCTTCATGGTAATGTTAACGCAGTGGTCGTGTTCGCCTTCATGGTCATGTTTACTGAGTGGTCGTGATAGCCTTCATGGTAATGTAAACGCAGTGGTCGTGATTGTCTTCATGGTATGTTAACGTAGTGGTCTTATTAGCCTTTATTGTCATGTTAACGCAGTGGTCGTGTTAGCCTTCATGGTCATGTTAACGAAGTGGTCGTGTTAGCCTTCATGGTCATGTTAACTGGGTGATCGTGATAGCCTTCATGGTCATATTAACGGGGTGGTATTGTAAGTCTTCCTGGTCATATTAGCGGATAGGTCGTGATATCCTTCATGGTCATGTTAAGGGGATGGTCGTGATAGCTGTCATGGTCATGTTAACGCAGTGGTCGCGATATCCTTCATAGTCATGTTTACGCAGTGGTCCTGATAGCCTTCATGGTACTGTTAACGGAGTGGTCGTGATATCCTTCATGGTCATGTTTACGGAGTGGTCGTGATAGCCTTCATGGTCATGTTAACGTAGTAGTCGCGATAGCCTTCATGGTAATGTTAACGGAGTGGTCGTGTTAGCCTTCATGGTCATGTTTACGGAGGGGTCGTGATAGCCTTCATGGTAATGTTAACGCAGTAGTCGCGATAGCCTTCATTGTAATGTTAACGGAGTGGTCGTGTTAGCCTTCATGGTCATATTAGCGGGTTGGTCATGATAGCCTTCATGGTAATGTTAACGCAGTGGTCCTGATAGCCTTCATGGTAATGTTAACGGAGTGGTCGTGTTAGCCTTCATGGTCATGTTAACGCAGTGGTCGTGATTGCCTTCATGGGAATGTTAACGGAGTGGTCGTGTTAGCATTCATGGTCATGTTAACGCAGTGGTCGTGTTAGCCTTCATGGTCATGTTAACGGAGTGGTCGTGTTAGCCTTCATGGTAATGTTTACGCAGTGGTCGTGATTGCCTTCATGGTCATGTTAACGCAGTGGTCGTGATTGCCTTCATGGTCATGTTAACGGGGTGGTCGTGTTAGCCTTAATGGTCATGGGTGGTTTAGATGCATGGCGCATTCCCGCAGACCCTTTCTTCTAAAAACTAGCATATTGTTCCAAATTAGCGTTACAAGCTGAAACGTATACTATGCTACACCTTCTGCAACAGCTCAAGTCAGTAAATTAATGCAGAATGGGCGGTCCATGGATAGGCGATCCGGTATTTTGCCTTGCCCGTCCAGCCCAAAATTGTGGACTAGGCCTGTCCAAGCAGTCCGATTTACACCTCTCCCCAACGGCCACTTTGTAAAACATTCTTTTTTTAATAAAAGAAATTCATAGTAATTCATCAAAAGAGATGAAATTTCCTGTCCAATCTGAGTATTTACATGTGAAAATGAGACTTCACGTTTTCGTTTTTTTTTTTGTATATGATTTGTCGTTTGCATAAACTTATTGGATATACCAATGCCACAGCTGGAACTGCGCGGTTCTCTTGAACATTACATAATCCCGTAAGTTCACCTTTCTGTGTCAAAGGAATATGGGCGAAATAACAAATAACCAGAAATGACCAAATGTCGCGTGTATGAAATGGCGCTGGATGCAATAAGGACATCAATGGCGAAAATAACAGGGTTCATGAATAAAATAACCTACAAAAATCAACTTGAAAATTTAAATATCATGGGTTTAGGATAGCTTCTGATTTCCAAAATAATAATATTAAGAATTATAATAAATGATGTTATTATCATAATAGTATTATAAATTATAATTTCATGTTAATTGACGGTGGTGCCACCACACCTTTCTCTTGCAATTTCCAAACGGTCAAGCCTCCAAAATGGCCTTTTTTTCTATGGCCTTGTTGGTAACACAGCCAAGTGTGTTCTAAGGGCATCGTTCGCAATATTTCCCGTACATGTTGTTCATTTAATATTTTATTCGCGAAGGGGCTATCGCTTTGCCATCTACCAGATAATACATCAATCATTTAAGAATTGGTAAAATGCTACAACAACCACTACTACTTCTACAATTACTAACCTTCTATATTAGAGTGACATGATTAAATGTAATACGTGTCATTGTGAAAGCTGTATCTGGACTTTAAGGGTGAATCGATGTATACCTAACAATATTAATCAGCTCAAGAGTTAGCGCTGTCCTTTAAAAGAGGTTGATTTATCTTACCATAGAACCATAACTGGTTTTTTGAGATCATGCTGTACTAGTGTAATTAATTACAAGCAGTGCTATAGCTGCTCTACATGTATGACGGCAATGGTTAAAAGTAGTCAGTATCCTGTGTCAACTATCTAATAGTTTCTACAATACCCTCTTGTTATCTGCTCTCTGCTATTAAATTTAACTTACGTGTAAGATAAACTTATAGCATGTTGTCTGTCATCTATTTTAATATCTTTTCTGGCCGGGTCCTTGCAACATTTTGAAACCATGTGGATGTTGGACAAAGAGCGGTGCAAACCGTTTATGGTGGCGCCACCTATACTTTTAAATAAATTAGTGTGTGCGTTTACTATGTGTTTTATTCTTGCAGAGGATTTCAGTTTATAACATAAGACCTTGACCAAGCTTTTATTAACCCCTGTTAGGGCTTTAGTGTTTTTTTTTTCATTATTAGGCGAAATATAACGTGATTCCATGTACCAATAGATGAAACTCAGTGCCTTGCAAAGCCCGCACGGTGAACTCCTGATATTTGGATATATCACCCTGTGAAGAACATTGTTGGTATATGAAGTCAACAACGGTCACATGGGCAATCGACAGATCCACTTGTTGGTAACATTCGCAGTGAATCATGTATTCAAGTTATCCATATATGGACCTTCTTGGACGGACAGTATAAGTCCATTGGCCAAAAGTAAATGCACCGCAGGCACTATCTCATAAATGTTTGAAGGATAGTTCCAGTGATCCAGTCCCTCTGATGAGGCGACAGTTACGGTATTTGTGTGGCACCGTTTTTGGTCCCTGAGCCACTAACCAATGCCCATGGGATTCGCCTTGACTGTTTCAACCAGCCGGTACATGTATTACATTTTGACTGCTAAACGGTGACCAATAGAGAGCCCTCCTCACTGTGTGCCACTGATTGGATGAGCCAGAATTGTTGTACTCTTTGTTTAAACATTCTAACTTTGAAGAGTGATTGACTGATATGTGGAAATTGTATCACGTGCTACCAATCGTTACACCGTGATGTTTAGTGTGATGGTTATTTTGGTGAAATTCTCAAAGAAAGGCTATCGGGGTCAACCTATGGGTGGGCCATGAATCGCGATACTACTATTTAAAAGTTGGTACTTGGAACAGAGCATAACGCAATGACTGAATAAACCACAATAGTGTGAGGATACGTCACGGTAAGACCGTTGACGTCACTGAAAAGTACCTTAGTTCAACAAGAGAGTGATGTTTTGGTGACCGTCCCGCAATCACTCAACCGCAATGGGTCGGCCAGAGAGCTTAAAAGTAGTTTTATGATTTGCCGCCAGGTGACAGTACCTGTTCTAAGCGAAGCGCCACAATAAGAATGAGTCTGCTGGCTCTGTTAGATGGAGGAATTACAGTCTAAATAACTGCATCCACTGATCTAGTCTATCACCAAAAATGAAAGGAAAATGCATGATTGCCCTGTATATCCCTATCGTCGGGCAGATTAAAAGGGAAATACTCGCCCTTGCCGGAAGTGGAGACATATTTGTCAAATTATTATTCATTAATTTAATGAATCATTCATTATTATCAATATGTCATGAATTAATATAGGCCTAAAAATCACTCGAACCTCCGCTCCACTGTCCCTTGAATATAACACATATCCGTAAGTTTCAGCTTACTGCGTCAAAGGAATTTAGTCGAAATACCCATCAACCAGAAGTGACCGGAAGTTGAGTGTATGAAATGCGGCTTGTGACAATTATTATCATGATGAAATAAAAGTAAATTGGAATAAAATATCTGACGTTTTCTCATTCACATTCACTTCAAAATAATCACTTATATGTATGTATGAATTACTACAATAGTCTAAGTTTTAAGAAAAAAACAAAACAAATATATGATTTTAAGGATTTTTTAAAGATTGAATTTTAGTCATTATCATTTTATTTCTTGGCAATTTTTTTTGAGCAGGCGATATTTACTCGTCCTTCTTTAAGAGACCTGAATGCTAGTCATTTAGTCACAGGTTCTTTTAATTTGCTTTAACTTTGCCTTCAGTATAGGACTAATCACACGGTCAGCCTGATATATTGACAAGTATATCAAACTATCTTACGTTTCGGAATATTCTGTGGTTGTCTTTGATGTCACTTTCCCTTTTGTCCGCATGCTGGACAGAGCAGGATGGCGGGATGTACAACGACTTCAGCTCCTTCTGCCGGTAGAAAGGACCGAACGGACAGAGGTGAACGTGGCTGTTGAATTTCTTGTAGTGCTTAGCTACCTGAAGGCCAGACAGAAACAAGAATGTAAACTATATTTTAAGCTACCTGAAGCAGGGAAATCGATGAAAGCGATTTCTTTATTAATGCCCTTATCCTTGTACGTTGGAGATAAATATTTAAGCCACATCGCACAAAATGTTCACTGCCCGACTTTGCGATTTACCGACAAGAATAAATATTTTGGTTATATCTCCAGCAGTCTTTACTACCTGGATTTGCCACGGTCCGACCAGTTTTGTCGGTTCTGTGTATACATGTGCCAGTGAAGAGACTAAAAAACAAAGAAAAACAAAATCAAATAATGTTACAGATGTAACTCAGTTTTACACGATACTACAAATTGGAACCTGAAAAAGGGAACATATGTTTAATTAAACACATAACACGTTTGGGTCAATTAAATGCGGTTAAGTTATATATACATGATGGTTAATATGGTTATATTACCAGAAAGTGTTTCACCAACCTGATAATTCACTTCCTGATTCCGATCCTCTTCCTGTCTCCATATCTCCACGGAGAGGAACTTCTTCTGGTATATCTGGTTTACCTGTACGACCAGTTTTACTTCGTTTCTATAAAAAAAAATATATATATATAAATGTGAAATTTAAAATTTGTATTAATGTTTCCCGCTTTATGAATTTATGAAAATATCAATCTGATACTCACGTGACAGTAAATTATAACTATGACGGCCGCAACTAACAGTATGACCAAAAGTGCTAGGCCCGCCACCATGCCCCCTAGAAACGAAGGAGCTCTCTCCTCGTCTAATATTCTTTTGTTTGAGCCTGTATAGATTGGAAAAGCGTGTATATATAGAAAGGAAACAATCATTTGACCACCAATGCTCAAATGACCATCAATGCTCATCAATTGTCGAAATAACTGCCGTAATAATATTTGTTTGATATTTTTTATACAGATATATGTTACCATTAGTCTCTTCTCCCAGAGTAACGTTTCACATAATATAAAAACAAAAGTCATGTTCATGGTGGTGGTGAAATGTGTTACATACCGTGATCATCTACACACAGGGCTGAGTGTGTCTCTGTACAAGACACTGGGTGTACCCGGGCCTCTGGAGCTGATGCATTGAGCACTGCGCAGCGGCCGGAACTAAGTGGCCCTTCATGATGCCATATGTTGTAAACGTCTGGAACTGCCGAATTGAAAAAAATGAATAGTATAATAAAACTTTAAACTTTGTACACGGGGTATGGAAGGGCTCGGCTAATAAAATAAGTATTTTCATATCAGTGACTGCCATATCAGCTCATATCTAAACGAAGGAGAAGGGTAAAACAAAAAAACACTCCACCATTTTTCATATATTACAAGTGTAGGAGTATAGAATTTATTTATTGATACATTGAAGCCAATTGGCCTCAACACTGACGTAAGATCAAATCACTTAAAGGCTAAATTATTGTAAATCCAAAAATGTACGGAGTATATCCTGAACGATTAAAAATGCTAGTTAGAAGAAAACTGAGACATGTAGGACAGGAAGCCGAAAAAAATGTATTTCCTCGAATTGCATTTTTTCAGCATTTTACCAATAAACTTCCATATATGCATTATTTTTATGGTAAATAATTGAAAACTGAGGGATTCTCACTGAATCCTTTGTTTGCTGGGTACGACCAATCATCCTTTCTAACTCCAACCCAGAATATATCGCAGGCCCACTCCCGGCTCGCAAGGACCTCTCTCAGCGCAGTTCGTTTAACTATCGCCATTGTCCATCCGCCCCGTAAACAGTCCTGCCTGGCCTGATACCAGTTATGTTTGTTACAGAAGTAAATATAGCAAGTATTGTTGTACCATATGCATACGGCTGACACTACTCCCAGGGTCCTGCATGTATCGCAGTCTGAAACAGAAAAAGTAAGCAATTCTTGGTGAAATGCTATATTAAAACAATGTTATAAACGCGTTTCGCTATGATCTTATCCAGAATATGGTCGCCATAATTCAATATGCGAACAAGAAATAGTTTAAACAGGTTAAAATTTCCATATAACAATATCTGCTAATTACTTTTACAAGAGGGAGAAAATGCCACAGTTAGGATGATTATGTGGGTAATCTAAATTATTGAGAGTAAAAATAAATGGTCATTCAAATATAATCGGGAAACCCTTAATATGTGTTATTTTTTGCAGCCAGCAGTACTGCGGGTTTGTTACTGAATTAATGCGTTTAGCAATAAATCTTTTCTCATATTCCAAAATGTAATAGCAACTAAGACCTTTATTTCTCTGAAACTGTTTTTCCATCCAAGAAACCTCACTACTACGGTCTTAAAACGGGTGTAGACCCTACATATCCTAATTAACTGACCAGATATCAAATTTTGCAAACGGGTAAACTTATAACCTTTTATCTCGCAGATTGCCCCAACCACCGACTTATCGTCACAGCCTCTTGCTTCTACAAGTCGAGTTGATTGGTTATACGCTCCGCAAAAGTCAGACCTTGTTTCATCAATATTTCCCGTCTCTATGGATGTGAACAAAATATAAATATGCAAAGACCTATTCCATCGTGCAGCTTAAATTCAATTTGAGTATAAACGCTCTTAAAATGATAAATTGAAAGAGAGTGCCTCACACGTCACAACAAATAAAAGTATAAACTGTGACTGCCCACCCAAAACAATGCACCTCATAACTCGAAAATGATTAAGTGTCCCTCACATTTTAGTCTTAAGGTGTATTAAAACTAAAGAATTATTTTAGAAATTACCCGCAGTTTCGCCATCAATCCACATCCAGTCTTGCCTCACAGATCTGGTGTATAAAAGCCACACAGAGGATACATTGTGATTCCTTGCCTGATGAGACAGGCGTGACACCCCAGTCATGTTACCCGGAGCAGGCAACACTAGGCTACGTGAACTGCAGCATCGGTATGCCTCCTGCCAAGTGGCGCTAAGCATGCAGATATCGTCAGCACCTGGAGGTGAACATATGTAAAATAAGCATATATTACAAGAATGCATCATAACAAGTAAATCTTGAGGAAAACTTTGACCTTCAAAGAAAAGATTTTCTTTAGTTTGCGTGCAGCAATATATTGCTATTGCAATACAATTTTAAAGTGTTAGAATATTTATTAATCACCCGAAATGTTACTGACATGCGACTATAACCAGAATACAAAGATGGAATGTTCCTCCATCTAGTTAACAAATATAACGACGCATCACAAAAACCATAAGACACAGACGGTTGACGCATTTGTAGACGCAATCAGTGCATATATATAAGGGTGCTTCAAAGTTTAATGACGCTCAAAAGGATAACAATTTTTTTATTTAAATTAATAACACACCAAAGACTTTTATACCCGTGCACCAGTCTTGTGAATACAAACGTCAAAATGTTACTATGGATAATCTTTTGCAAATCCATACCAGCTCACTAACATTATTTACATCAGAGGGATCCCACGTCCAACATTTTCATGTATTGTCATTGGAATTACAAATTCAGCTCTGGTCGTCAAATATGACCTCTCGAGATCAGCACGTGGTAAACAAACCTCACTTAACATATTTCCTGCGCTAATAATAAAATTGTCTTTGTGACTTTAGCAAGAAAACAAAACAACCGATGCAAGGCCCAGGCTGCTAACACTAATCCTCGCTTATCAATCAAAAACAGGTAAAAACAAGGAGACAACGATTGCAAGTTCAGTATATTTTGATATACAGTCAATCAAAACATATATAGATAAGGGGACGACGAGTTGATTTGTACAAAACCTTTATAACAAGGAGGTATTTATAATGCTCAGGTCAATAGATGAACCACGGCTCATGCACAAAACCACGGTCAGGTCAGCAACCGTCCTTATACCAGAGATAACACTGTGTATTGTGGGTCTATACTTAGGATAAACAAGGCATGAGGAGTGGAAGTTCATAACAGGACTTAATGGATCTTTCAGACATATTGTAATATAGTTTGCACAACATGTATATTTTTATAATCCAGAAAAAATAACTGTCCGGAGATATTCTTAAAAGTAAATTAAAACTTATAGTTTTTCTACAGTTACGAGTAAAATTAGTTCACTCAGATACCATGGTAAAGGTTGTTTTTATTTGACTTTGTAAATTCTGTGTACACAGAAACCTCTACAGTTATAAATTTGATTCCGCTACACTATAGCAAAGTATGTTTTGTAATATTTTTTTTTTCATTGTTTTTTATACGGTTATTTTAAATGTTATTATTACAATATAAATACAAATATTGCATGAATAGTATCACTTCATTATTTAAATACGTTACATTAAAATAGGTATTTATTAGATATATGATTATGAAGAGATCAATAAATATAACATGAAAACAAAACAATTCCGTTCAATCGGCAACATGTCCACGTAATAGATAAACCTGGCACATATGCTACTAGAGATAAGATATCACCCTTTAAAAACACCTTTTATGAGCATGGTTAATACTAACATTTACGAAATAGTGACAACGGAAGGAAAATTTGGGCTGTGGACACGCCAACAATATAGGTTAGACACAGATATGGTGTGTTTTAAAATGTCAGTATTACTTTGTGTTAGCAGGTTTTTTTGTTTCACTTAAAACCAAAATTCTAGTAATAATAACGGATACATGTTTAAACCACGTTTCCCGCTCTGTATAAACTACATGACATAGGCGGTCTTTGTTGCACTGATTCCAGAAGTAGTAAGTTTACTTCAGATACAAGCATGTATTACTGTAAACGCAACGATGTTAACATGTGAGCAAAATGACATGGCGGACGCATTACCTGGACATTACATGTTACTTTTATTCCTTATCTCCAACATGTTAAGGCTAATAATTATTATTTGTTAGTGATAGAAATAACAATATATATCCTACCATCACGCAGGTGGACAATGTCGGTAGCAAGAACAAACAAAAAGATGATCCTGAGTAGAAAAGCCATGCTTCTCCTTGATATGTCTTAAACGGAGTGACGGCAGTACAATATGAGCGATAAATGTTAAGCGAAGTAAGCAGTGGTCTGTGATAAACACGCCCACGTATCACGTGAACACTGTGAGATAAGACTGGTCCCCTTTATTTTACCTGTAATCAAATTTCTTACCATCACGCCTCCAGGGACAACCCCTAGGTCAAGGTTATAGTTGCTTTATACATTTACCGAGAGAGAGTACGTATATCCTTCTTTTTGAGTGGTGATATGCAAATCTGAGTCACAGGCGTATTCATAATTTTAAACTATGAGGAATAAGGTTCTGTTCCTTTCAAACAAGTTTACCTTTGCTAATATATAATGAGTGGGTACTCATTTATGTGGTCTTCGAACAGACATATTAATATGTAAATATTTTCCTAATCCTATATGTCATTTAAAAATAGAGGGGTCATACAGACAGTGTGGTATAGCAGTAAAACGTATATCCCGTGTCCCAGTGGTCTTTTCACCGTGGCCCAAAGTTGCCCCCTGTTCACCCTGCTTGGCCCAGTGGATGCCGAGCCGTCTGCGATTACATGCGTCTTCATAGATGTCAATTTTTACTCGATATCACTTTCTAAAATTATAACTGTGTAAAAGTATAAGAATTGCATAGTTTTCAATGTCATACGATATGTTGCATGCATGTATAGCTGAACACTTTTTACTCGAAAAGTGTTAAATAATTATTTTAGTGTTAGAGGATACAATCAGAGCATGTTCTATTGTAAAATCTCTAAAAATCGGAACAATAGGGCCATTAATCCTGATACAGTGTCTGACTTAATACACTCTAAGCAATGTGTAATGTGTCAAACTATCACGACCACCATTGTGACATAGTCATCCCGCTTTCAGGACCACTATTGTAACATATTTAACCCGCTGTCACGACCACCATTGCAACAAAGTTATCCCGATGTCACAACTAAAATTGTGACGTAGGCACCCTGCTATCATGACCGCAACTGTGACCTAAGTACCCCGCTATCATGACCACCAATGTGAAATATCACTCCGTTATCTTGACCAATATTGTAACATTGTCATCACGATACCTTAACCACAATTGTGACGTACTTGTTGTTATATAAGATTTGGATCTAACATTTTAATTTTAGTTCGGAGCTTATATCTTTGTCATTTCTTGAGCATATTATTTTAGTACATTTGGTCAGTATTTATGTAAACATTACCATATAAAAATATTTTATATTTCTTTATTTTTTTCCACATCCATAACAATCAGCCAGCCCGTGAGAGAAATGTTAACTTCGGTTAATTTTACGGTTACCTGGTGGGGTTGAAATTCGCCTTTTTTCTTCTTCATCAAACTTAGAATTCGGTTAATTGAATCGTGCACACACAGGGTTCTCAAATACCACCCCATCCAAATACCATATATATATATATATATATATATATATATATATATATATATATATATATATATATATATATATATATATTCTGATTCATGTTGACATTTTTACGCATGTCGTGAATTCAAACTCATATTCTCTATCATTTTAGGTAGGTCAATCTAGATTATACTAAATATATTTTTCATATGACGCATTTTAATGCCATACCCTTGATATGTGTGTTGTGTGATATATCGTATTTTATTTTTTGTTTTATCAACACATGTGCTTATTATGGTAAACCTGACACATTAAAGGAATATCATTCGATTACTTGATCGTTTGACATTTGATCGCTGCACCATATATTTAAATATTTAAAATAAACCTGTAAATCCAATGACAATCGGGTCGTGTCGCGGCGATTTAAACCTGCTCTTCGGATAACAGAAATATCTGGCCCGGGTCCAGTCATTTTCTCTATCCGAAATCCTCTCTGTGTGAATATATATTTATATATATATATATATATATATATATATATATATATATATATATATGTCTTTAGGAAAAACAGATCAGCTACAAGAAAAACTGCCTTTGTAAATTCCGCTAATGAATTTGTTGCTAAATATAGAAATTCATCATGTCATAGGAATTGGTGGGTGATAGTCAAGTTTTAAATGCATTAAGGATTTTTGGTCACTACCGAGACGTCGACTGACCGTGCGCAGAAACTACACATATAACCGAGACAGCATCTTTAACTCAGTTGACTGAAGGTGATCTTGAAAGCATCAATTTTTGTCCGTCGTCCGTCCCTATGTCCGTTAAGATACAATAACACGCATGTTGATCATCACTATCAAATATATCGATGACATATTGTTTATTTAGTATTTGCTTAAGAAATGGGTCTGCTCAATAGAATAAATCGCGCATACAGTGCGTGTAATCTTCGTGTCGGCGAACCTCTTTCTCTACTGAATCATAGGCGTGTGTACTCAAGGTTATGCCTAACCGAATCGTTTATATATATATATATATATATATATATATATATATATATATATATATATATATATGTGTGTGTGTGTGTGTGTGTCATTTGAATGGTAAATGTTACGGAAATCGAGTTAATTAACATTAGTTTTGTCAGATTTTACAAAGGTTCTATCTGTAGCTTATGTCTGACATTCAGTAAACAATATATTACATTGAATATGAAAGTCCAAAGTTAAAGCAAGTATTAATTCTGTTCGCTATATCTTAAATTTTGAAATAGGTTTGATGGTTATGTTAATAAGGTTACGGGAAATCTCGGCCCAAGAGACACTCGGCCCAAAGACACTCGTTCAAACAGACACTCGGTCCCAGATACACTTTGCCCCGGGAAACCCTTCATTAAGACAATTGTTCCAGTAGTTACTAGTATACTGAGCCGCCCATGTAGAGTGGAAGCTGGTTAGGGTAACGAATGCTATTAGTTTATTAGGGGAGTGTTTATTGAGTCAAAACAAGAGAATGTATATATGAGAATGTAGAACGTGGAATTTATTAATAGAAAATACTTTATTACATCATCATAGAACTTTAATCTTCTGATTATAATTAGTTAAATCATACAATATGTTTTTACCAAATATACACAAAACGAGCTCAGTTAATACAAACAAATAATGTTTAACTGCAATTGTTGTAAACGTTAATATTTTGAAACAGATAGAAATATGATCGTTTCTCAGAATAATAGGGGGAAGGAAATTATTTCAGTTGTGTATTCATCTGCAAAGGGCTGGTATTTCAGACGCTACAAGTGTCCTGAAAACATAATGTTTCCCAGGTCTGAGACCATATCTACCTGAACCTTAATATCATTAGATTCTCGGGTAAGCAACAGTATGGCCTCTGATATGAATTCAGTAACATATATATATATATATATTAACATATATATATATATATATATATTATGTGTGTGTCTGTGTGTTTTTATTTTTTTAATGTTTGCTAATATTAACCTTAATTGCAAAAGCAAAGCCAAAGAAGTAAAGTAGTTGTCACGAGATATATATCAGCCAACCTTAGCACCTTACATTAACCCAGCCAAATCATACATAACCATTAACTCAGGTGAAAAGAAACTACAATCTTGGAATTAGCCGTCAACAATATAATTTATGCGACGTCAAAACTTCAATTTTACAAATCTTGCCATTTGAAAATAGATATTTGGTTTCCATGATATGATGTAGGTAGAGTTAAATTTGGATCCTGAAAAATAAAGTATTACAATCATGCAGCCATCTTGGAATGTCTATCATCGGACTGACTACAAAGGATTCTTTTCATGATTTGTTATCTGTACGAGAATGTATATCACAGAATGTCAGCTACATCAGAAATCCAATATGGATACTGGCAACTGCTTGTGCACCCGTTATCTCAGGCGGCAACGGGACAAGCCCTAACATTGTATACATTTAATGGAACTTGTATATATTCTATGTGTATATGTACAACAAGCTTTAACAGGCGTAGACTGTATGAAGGGATAACGTCGGGGGGGGGGGGGATATTTGAACGGACGATAATTGTCCGGAGTTTGATTGTGCCTGCAGGTAATTGTCCGGTGTAATTGTCCGGGGTATACAGTTGTCCCAGAGCCCTTTGAGCCACCAACTGAGAACCGTTTTGAATATAACGTGCTTGTTTTCAAGTCTACGGTCCATGATAATATGGATTATCGAACTTAAGACCAATCAGGAAAAGGATTAGGCTGTCAGGTAGTTTTCTTGTAATTTCCTTTGTCCCGGTTATCTCGACCATGGTTCAGTCAAATGTTATATTACATTAAGTATGGTCCTACTCATAAATGTGTATATTGTCTCTATGTTCTGACAGTCAGCTGAGTGACATGACCCATGGGTCACTAGTTTTATCTTTAACTAAACTTACATCGTTAAATGACTGCTTTGTTAGGTTACATGAATTATCAAATTCGGCTTACACAAAAATCCTTATTTTTTCAGATTAACACATGTTCATTTCTTAATTATATGAGTATTGTCATGGGCTCCCGATAAACTGTTATGATAGTATTCAAGGAACAACAGGAACCACAACGTAGAACAGTGGTAACTGGTTAGTGACCGTAAAACAGGTAAAGCATCGAAAGTTATCGCTGCTTGTATTAAAGAAGTAGATGGTATGGGCATGCGATGATACAGAATTGACAATATCATTGACAATAAATTAAGAACACTCCTGTGGTTAGACTGACACCTGAGAACAATTGGCAGAATACCGTTTATGGTGCAGGTCGGTTCATATTAAGTGTACTTGCAATAAACATTGGAAAGACCATATGTAAATCAGACTATGTGAAACAACCTTAGAGGGTGTAAGTCACTGGTGGAGGCAGATAGTAAGCACGAGGGAGTTAATAAAGGCATTAACTCAATTAGAGGTCCCTCGAGGGCGCTTGCTTAACATGTTTTACTTGTTGTTGACTTTCTGTTCAAAGCAGAGACCGTGTAATACTAGACAAAGAACAGAAATCTGTATTCTAGGGAGTGCAATCCACTACCATATGAGGGGTGTATATTGTGGGATGCTCCCAAACCCGAGTGACATTCATTTATTCGGCTCATATTCCTAGTTTCATTCGTGCATAAATGACTATACATTGGGGAATATTCTTTGATGACGATCCTGAAACCATATCATTGGCTGGATCCACATCAAAATCTTATCGATTCATCACAGGGCCATCCACGAAAAGCTCAGAGCATTTCATGAGACTGCGTTCATAATCATGTGAGTTATATCGTGGAAAAACAGCAGAGAAACACACACACGAATGGAAATGAACGCATGCTAAACATGTAAAGCTATCTAATGATTATTATTGCCAGGGTAAAGCCGTACTTACCTGAGCGCACAATTATGGTTCTTCAAACGCTGGTATATGACAAACATGCATTTTTCAAATCGAAAAATAAGTACACGATATTGGCTTTCTTTAACCATACCTGATAGAAAAGCTAAACTAATCCACCTACTATATTCGTTTTTCGTCCGAACAGCTGTGTTACTGGTTGCCCAGAGATTGATACGATATAGTGGTCTCGCCAAAATAAGATTTTACTTTTATAAATATGTGATTGATAATATAAAATATAATATCGGTCGTCTTATAACACACGTATCTCTAGGTGTATCGTTCATAAAAAAAAGTGCTCTTACTCACTCACTACATTAAACTCTTTACAAAGCATTTCGCTTTTCTTCCTTCAAATACTTTTTGTTTGGATAACTTTTGTTAAATCGGAGGATTTGTACATTGATGTCTTGTACGAATGTCAATATGAATCAAAGGCAAGCGAGTATTAATATATATATATATATATATATATATATATATATATATCAAAACCAGATATATATATATATATATATATATATATAAATATATATATATATATATTATTAAATGGTCAGTTACGAATGTGTATGTATACAATTATTCATATATATGTATTTAATTTCTTGAGAGAGAGGTTTCATGGTTTGACCATATATACCAGTGTTGAAAATATGTATTAACAGATGGTAAGATGAATAAGTAAATTCGACATGATGACATATATATGTCAGTGCTTTGTTCATTAATACCGCATGCGTCGACATCAAAGGCCAAGCAGTACGTAAGTATGTGTTCTTGGCAGAAACTCATGTAGGCTAAAAGGCAATGAGGGCAACACTTGTATCATAGATAAAGTGGACGAGTGCCATTTTATATCCAACATAACAAATATAAATCTTAATAAATGTCCTCTTGTGTTTCCTAACACCCTAAATTATGATTCGTAAGGTCAATCAGGGTCAAATAGTGAATAAGGCTAGAAAAGGTTGTTACCCATAAAGCGTACGCCCTCTAATGTGGCACTAGTGCAGTGACAGCGGGGCATTGAAAGAAAGAGTTCCCAAACTGAGACTTTAACCATTGAATTATAAATATCAACAAGTCTAGATTTTGAGCTATGCACAAACATGAGATCATGCGTTGATGGAAATATTACTCAGCGCATGATCTCGCTTACACTGAATGGCGTCAACAACAAAAAATAATACCATGCAGTTTGAACACTCTGTTTATATATATATATATATATATATATATATATATATATATATATATATATATATATCTACATTCTACTTGTAAAATCCTAGTAAATTATGTAAGAAAAGAAAAAAAGAAAACAGTACTTTTTGGAACTGACTTAAATAGTTCCATTGTGTCTTATGCACAAGAGAAGCACAGCAGAATAAATAAGAATAAATTTGCCAGAAGTATGTTGTCTTTTAGTTCACCTCTTCTACCAGAATCAACCACTGAGAAGTCAACATAAGCTATGCTGAGCCTTCAGATGGACAGTCGACCATGCCCTAGGCACTACATAAAAACTAATTAAGATCTAAGAAAACAAAAAAAGGCTAATACGCCCGTAGTGTTCCCAATTAGTACCCCCCTCCCAGCATGTCAGGAAAGCCTCTACGGACGTCTGCTGGCGACGCATATAAAGCACAAGCTCCAAACTTTCGATCAGGTGACCGCTAAAGATCGAAGAATCGCGGAGTTATCCGCGTTTGCCATAGACATGCCTGTCGCTTTTACCGCATTACAGATGTGAATTAAAACTCCGTTCCTCGATATCTGCCCATAATGCAGAGTAAGAGGTGCCAACAAATATTATGCAAATAAACTTAAATGACAATAATATAATAATAAATAGTAAATTTTCAAGGTACTCGTATAAACCCGTAAATACGAGGTGATGTTGGTACAGAAGTGTCAATAAGGAAAGGTTCAGACTTCATATAGTATATAATTATATATATATATATATATATATATATATATATATATATATATATAAAATTATTATTATATTTATTATTATTATTATTATTACGCAATGCTTTGTGAGACGAGGTCTGACTTTGAGTATATCAAATTTAAACTTACGTTAAATCTACGTTGTTGCCTGCTTAAGCTGAAAAGGTTCCATCCATTAGATTCTGAAGTTACCACAGAGATAGAGGTTGCCATATTGGACCAGGCTTTAATTAATGGATGTATCGCTGCAGAATGTGGAAGCAAACCCCGGAGATATCACCTGAATTCTGATTACTAACCTCAGGTTAATTTATTTTCAATGGAAGCAAATAGGTTAGAGCAAGGAAAGTCAACTTAAGAAATAGCATTACACTCCTATTTTTTTTCTTTTTCATGAGGCAACTAATATTAAGAGAAATATTAAGGAAATATTATATGACAACTCCTTATATCTGTGATAGTATTTTTATGCTGAGAATAACAAAAATCCGCTGACGATAACTATATCTTTTTTCTCCTAATCTCACTGTGCAACTCTCTGTCCAGTGCGATAAACCCAGACAATCAGCCAATCAGCAGTCGCCCATTCCTCACCATTCAACGCCTAGGTTAATGATGGCGAGGCTCGTTCCCCCTGATCGGTTGCAGCTAGGATCCCCTGGCTACCATAGGTAGCGCCCTTCACAACATAATATCTTATCCGACCTAAATGGCATCTCTTGCAGATGCGACTCCGTAGCTACCGCTGATGGCGTCCTTAACTACACACAAAAATAAATACAAAATATGGCATAACAATATGTTAACAGGTCAGCTGTTGAGATGATTACCGTCGTTCCTGGTGAAATGATCTGAGACCTCCGGGAGCGATCTTTCTGAAACCCTGCATAATTATTAAGCCACATATAAACTAGTGTCTAACAAAGATTGATGGTGCCACATACACTTCGGCAGTCGATTGGTTAAAGGATCGGCTTTTTTCTGCTTGTGACCCGGTTTCAATCCCCGGCGTGACCATGAGAGTGGGTTGTATTTTTTCGTCCGATCGGTGGTATTCTCCCGGTTCTCCGGTTGCCACCACCTCCAAAGACTTGTAAACCAAACGTAATCATCTGAGCCAAGCAGAGTGCCCTGTATTATGAATATAACTAGTCGTACAATCCATGTAAAATAAATAGAGATTATAAAAAAAACTCCTTTTCATATAGTGAGTGTCTCTTTTTGTGAGAATGGCCCATCTCAGGTATGGGTCAATAAATAATGTGCTGCAATTTTGCATTTCCATAGATATTGGAAATCTACATCTCGAAACAAGACTGGTGGCGCCATCTGCAAAATGTGCCGTCCACCCGTGAGTTTATATGAGGTGAAAAGCACTCATATCTCAGGAGTGGTTCAATGTCTCGACCTTGAATTTCGCATGTCATTCCGTCTTCTGTAGCTTCGTCGTAAAAAATGACAGGTCGCGACACCTATAATCAAGTATTCGTATATACATCCCTACATTTAAATCAGAAGTTATTCACGAATCAGTCTTTGCATTTTGATAGATCTTTGATTCCTTAATACCGTACATAAACCTGGTGGCACCAAGTGCAATCTTTTTTTTTTTTTGGCGAAGTGTTTATCCCGCAATTTGTTTTTTTTTTTTTTTCATATCTCAGGAGTAGATGGATGCATCAGCCTAAAAATTTGAACGATCATCCGTCTTGGATAGCTATGTCTTGGACCTGGAAGTGGTGTCACCTACAATTCCGTTTACGTAGTATACATTGATGCCGTTTCGTTAGAAATGGTTTACTATATCATATGGGGATTTATGCATATACATAAATCTCGGAATGTTTTATCTTGTATACAAAAATGGTTGCGCTACCTACACCCATGATTTCAAGAACACAGTCAGGCATTTATGTAAGGAGAGGTTTGATGTATTCCCCTGGATATCTGCATGTTATAAATCTAGGAATGATTTATTTTCTATGCAGGTCTGGTGGCACCACCTACAATAAATTTCATCTGGCGTCCATCTGTACGTCTGCTTTTGATGAAAATGTCATATAATAATATATAACATATATAATATCATTAATAATAGTACTTAAAGTAATCCATATGTTACTATATCTGAAATTATTACAGCATTGATAAATTCTACTATTACTTTGTTCCTTTTACTAAACACTTTATTTAATATAAAATATAAATAAATTGAACTATTTTATTATTAATACATTCATGTTATTCAAGTGTACAGGAGTATATATTTTATATATCTTACTATAATATTCTATAATAAACTATTACTAATATAATAAATTAAGATTAAATTTTATTAAGGAAAATATAAAATTCCCAAAAGTACTCTTGAAGTACTTATATGAGCACCAAGTACGTTCAAAGTACTCGAGTGCGAGTACGAGTACCTTTGTGATTTAAAAAAAAAGTACTCGAGTACGAGTACTGAGTACTCAAAAAAGTACTCATGAGTACGAGTACTATTAGTACGAGTACTTTTGGACCCAACTCTGATATTGATATATATATATATATATATATATATATATATTTATATATATATATTTATATATATATATATAAATATATATATTCACAGCGCCTATCGGGCTATTCAAAGCTATATATATATAAATATGGCTTTGAATAGCCCGATAGGCGCTGTGAATATATATATATATATATATATAGAGAGAGAGAGAGAGAGAGAGAGAGAGAATGGTCAGTTACGAATGTGTATATATACAATTATTTATATATATATATATATATATATATATATATATATATATATATATATGTATATAATATCTTGAGAGAGAGGTTTCATGGTTTGACCATATATACCAGTGTTGAAAATATGTATTAACAGATGATAAAACGAATAGGTAAATTCTACATGATGACACATATATGTCAGTGCTTTGTTCATTCACACCGCATGCGTCGACAACAAAGGCAAAGCAGTACGTAAGTATGTGTTCTTGGCAGAAACCCAAGTAGGCTTAAAGGCAATGAGGGCAACACTTGTATCATAGATAAAGTGGACGAGTGCTATTTTATATCCAACATAACAAAAATAAATCCTAATAAATGTCCTCTTGTGTTTCCTAACACCTTAAATTATGATTCGTAAGGTCAATCAGGGTCAAATGCTAAATAAGGCTGGAAACGTTGTAATGTGGCACTAGTGCGGGGACACCGGGACATTTAAAGAAAGAGTTCCCAAACTGAGACTTTATCACTTAATAATAAATATCAACCAGTCTAGATTTTGAGCTATTCACAAACATGAGATCATGCGCTGAGTAATGTTTCAATCAACGCAACACACACAAACGCTCACATATATATGGCTTTAAAAAAATACATGAAGCAGAATATAGAAACAAAATAGCATAGAATATACCCACATATATATAGCGGAGTCTCCAAACTACGGACACTGACGGACGGGACATTTTGACAACTTTAAAGAAGTGTCCAGAATATGGACGTTATGGATTTTGTAATATACTCACTTGCAGACTAAGGGCTTACACTGAATGGCATCAACACAAGAAATTAAAACCAGTCTGAAAAAAATGATATATATATATATATATATATATATATATATATATATATATATCCAGCTATAATCCAGCAGCGTGGTAAACACAAACCGTTTACGAAACCAAACAATACACCATTATATGTCAACAGCAAATCCAACCACCCACCTGGAATAACCAAAAATATACCCGATTCGGTCAATAAACGTCTTTCCCAAATATCCTCAGACGCCGAATCATTCAACCAGGCAGCACCCATATACCAGGAAGCGCTTAAAAAGAGCGGATACAACTACCAATTAAAATATACCTCAACATCGGAACCCGTAGCTTGCAACCGAAAGAGAAAACGACGTCGAGATACCATATGGTACAACCCACCGTGCAGCAAAAACGTAAACACTAACATTGGTAAAACTTTCCTGAAAATTGTGAATGAAGGATTCACCAAAGAACATAAATTACACAAAATATTCAACAGAAATACAATCAAATTGAGTTATAGTTGCATGCCTAATATGAAACAATATATTGATGGATTCAACAAGACAAAACTCTCAAGGAATGGAAGTGCCTCAAATCCTGCTAAATGCAACTGCAGAATACCAACGGAATGCCCCATGTCCGGCCACTGCTTGAAAGAATCAATTGTATACCAAGCGACCGTAACATCCGAAAGTGAGCCAAAGCAAAGCTACATAGGATTAACAGAAAATTCATTCAAGTCACGCTATGCAAATCACAAATCATCCTTTATGAACAAATCTAAGAAATTTAACACAGAGCTTAGCAAATATATATGGCAGTTGAAAGACAAAGGTGTAGACTACAGTATCACATGGAAAATACTGAAACAGGCAAAGGCTTATAACAGCGCTACCAACAGATGTAACCTATGCTTATGGGAAAAATACTATATCATTTGCAACCCCCATTTGGCCACCCTGAATAAACGGAACGAACTAGTCACCGCTTGTAGACATGCGAACAAATTCCTCCTTAAGAATTCCATAACATAGATTTCAGTTTATAGGATACCCCCATTTCTTTCTCTCTCTCCTTCTTTCTTTCACAACAGCCACAAGTAAACACATGTAGAGCCCCATGTTTATACATATATAGCCGTCTCTATAAGCACTGTCGCTAACTGCTCTCAGCACAGCCCCCCTCACAGAGCGACCTTTGACCCCAGTCCTCCCGTATCCCGACTCTCATTATCTGATCCTGGTATATCTTTGCCCCAGGGCGCACACTTACCATCAACAGTCTTGGTTACAAGTGATACAGCAGGCCAGTAACATTATATACATTCAAGGTCACATATCTATGTATCACATATATACCAGTATGATATAGTCCATTTCAGTCAGACAGCATTACCTGACGAGTGCAACAACATCTAGCACGAAACTACGTAGTAGTAAAATGTCTGAAGATACTTGACTCGTCTTCATTTTGTATAATTATATATATATATATATATATATATATATATATATATATATATATATATATATATATATACTATTATTATTATTATTACGCAATGCTTCATGAGACAAGGTCTTTGAGTACATCAAATTTAAACTTACGTTAAATCTACGCTCTTGCATGCTTAAGCTGAAAGGTTCCATCCGTTATTTACCCAAGTTACCACATAGATAGAGGTGGCCATATGAGACAAGTTTTTCCATTCACGGATGTATCATGGCATCTGGCGCCTATCTGTATGTCTGCTTTTGATGAAAATGACACAGATCTCCGGAGTTATTCGATATCAAGGCTTGACCTTCTGAATGTCCATTGATAACATGTTTATTCATTTATCTCAGGAGTGGATTGGATTATCGGCCTGAAATCGTTGCATGTCCATAAATCTAGAATTGCATTATCTTGTGCACATGAGAGGTGGCACCACCTACATTTTTTTTTAGTTTTATCCATCCGTGCGTCTTTAAATACTTAGACATCTCTGATGCCACGAATGTAGAGTGCTGACACGTCAGGAGAGGTTCCATGCCACATTTTACCAATGCCTCTGTTACGATCTGTGGTCACTTTTCGAATGAAATATTCAAGTCTACTACAATCCAAGGCTTACTTATAACGAAACAAGCCCTTTCTCTGACCGGAATGGATTTTAGTATTGCGGGATACAAGTAATCGTTTAGGAACGCCATGAAATGGGTTCCTTTTCTTGTTATTTCGAGGACATGGACTTTCAGAAGAATTAAACTTACTGATTTACCTATTATATCGCTTTTTGTATAAAAATGTCCATGAATATTATACATAAAACAAATTTCCCTTCTCCGTTTTTTTCTTCATTGAACATGGAAGAACATCACTAGCGCCCTCTAACGATCACCATGGAGAGTAACATTTCTGGGCATGAGGTCATATATGTTGCCATGGGTTGCCAAGGACCATGCATGTTTAATGTGGGGGGGGGGGGGGGGGTTAGAATTTTAGGAGCGTACGAGGACACAGTTTAACCTAGAATATAAAACACTCGCGAAAAATCTGAAATTTGAACTAAAAATAAATAATTCTTTGAAATGTGGTCAAAGAGGCCAGAATATAGGTAATCTTTGTATGTACCATCAGCGGTTAAGGTCGAGTCGATTATGTTTCTGTCTATATATTTTGTGCGAGTGCTAAAATACACATGACGGCTGATTAACTCGTGTATTATGTCTTCGTTTTATTAACATCATGCCATTTATCACACAACTAGGTCGGCTCTATTTTTGTGAGGTCAAGAGAAATATTCTAGAAAGAAACATTCTCACAACAATAAAACCTTCTTGAGTTATAGACACTCTTCAAAATCATTTTTACCTGAACTGTCAGAATAATAAAAAAATAATAAAATGTGCGCGTTCGATGTTCTATTTGGTCATTATTCGTCTGTCAAGATAATTATTGTATAATGTATATACTAATGTATGCTTGTTGTGGGGTAAGTTGATAGGATGAGGCTGGCGTGGCTGCTTTCTGGGTGACCTTGATCCACACAAGTTTTTTTTTCAATTGCTCTGTTTAAGTTTTTTATTATTTATTTTATTTTGCATTTTCGTAATGGAGGAAGGGATCTGAGAGGTCATGGGCTCAGATGACTCCACCCGTAACGTAATGCTTTACAATCACTCTTTATCAAAAATCATCATCACTCAGTCAGAGTCTGCACAAAACGACAGACCCTACATCTTTATTCTGGTCGCAACACAAAATCTTAGAACATACCTGAATATTTTCATTTAATTTTAAAGCCGATACTACGTATGTTTTCAATTTTTTGTATTTACTTAATACGGGATATCGGGACATAGGGTGATTAACTGTGAGTGCTTTCTAATTTACATACATTGCATTTATATATATAATAATAAAACATATAAAATTCTAATAATAATAATAATAATAATAATAATAATAATAACAAAGATAATCAATGTTTTCTTTTTCTGTTAAAGGGAAGGATAATAACTTGGTTCCCGTTTGTTTTCCACATAAAAAATTTTACACTTAAAAAAAATCACTGTTTCCATGTGCTTGTGAACCCGCGGCCTTGTACGAAACAGATTTTTTTTGCCAGCCCCGCCACCCTGACAAAAACTTATTTCGGCCAGTCCCGCAAACCCGTCTCAGACTTATTTCGGCCAGCCCCTCAGCCCGACAAAGACTAATTTTGGCAAGCCCCGCCAGGGCAGAACCCACTTTTTCTGCCTGCCCCGCCAAGAACGGCTAACATAGACTTATTTTGGCCAGCCTCGCCAGCCCGACACAGACTTATTTTGACCAGCTTTGCAAGCCCCGCCAGCCCGTTACATATTTATTTCGGTCAACCCCGTCAGCCCGACATAGATTTATTTCGGACAGCCACGCCGAGGCGAACTTACTTATTTCAGCCAGCCCCGCAAACCCGTCACATATTTATTTCAGCCAGCCCCGCTAGCCAGACACATACTTATTTCGGCCGACCACACCAGCCCATCACAAAAATATTATGACTAGCCCCACCAGACCGACACAGACTTATTTCGGCCTCTCCCGCAAGCCCGACACAGATTTATTTCGGCCAGCCCCGCCAGCCCATCACAGACTTATTTTGGCCAGCCCCGCCAGCCCGACACATATACTTCTTTCGGCCAACACCATCAGCCTATCACAGACTTATATCGACCAGCCCTGCCAGCCCGACACAGACTTATCTCGGCCAGCCCCCCCCCCCCCCCCCCCCCAACGAGACACAAATTTATTTCGGCCAGTCCCGCCAGCCCATCACAGACTTATTTCGACCAGTCCCGCTAGCCCATCACATACTTATTTCGACCAGCCCCGCCAGCCCATCACAAACTTAATTCGGCTTGCCTATCACAGACTTATATCGACCAGCCTTGCAAGCCCAACACATATTTATTTCGGCCAGTCCCACCAGCCCATCACAGACTTATTTCGGTCAGCCCCGCCAGCCCATCAAAGACGTATTTCGTTCAGCCCCGCCAGCCCGACACAGACTTATTTCGGCCAGCCCGACATAGATTTATTTCGGCCAGCCTATCACAGACTTATTTCAGCCAGCCCCGCCAGCCCATCACAGACTTATTTCTGCCAGCCCCGCCAGCTATATTTATGTTCAAATTATCTGCCATTGCTAAAAAAAATATATTCCACACGGCAATGGTATTTTTTGGCTTCCATGGAAATGTTAAGATTTTGTTTTATATGATTGTACTATGTGTAGGTCATTTTATGGTGAGATCGCGAAAATAAAACCCTTGCAAAACAATAATCGGTCGAAAGTCTCGAAATTTTTACCCCGCGAATATGTAGCCAACCAGAGTATGCGTTTATTCCCGCTCGTGTGTGTGTGTGTCTGTGTTTCTTCCCAGTATGACTCTTGCAATGATGAAATGAATTTCATGAAAGTTTCAGGGCATTTCGGGAATATGTCAATGAAGAACCGCATGTATGTTGGTGTGAATCATGCACATGTTTCGGATTCAGCCATGCCATCAAGGAATATTCACAAATGTTGAGTCATTTGTGCAAGTATGAACCAGGCAATCAGGGTCGAATAAGTGAATGCCCAAATGCCGTGTGGATTTCAAGTTATATTTATGTTCAAATGACGTCACCCTTGTAGATCGTGCCATTTAGTTGTTCCAGTTGAGATCGACTTAACTGTTGTCAGAGCTGCCTTTGTATAATGACCCTCAGAGCTCACCCTGGATGGAAGTGTGGTGTTGGTGAAACGTGACATTCACGCCTGTTCGGTGACATTAATGTATTTTAGGTAGTACAGTATCAATATACCAATAAATCAATATATATCCACTCCAGATATGAGGATATTACAAATTTTGAAACGACTTATCTACAATCTGAACGATTATAGCAAAGACTGTTAAACAAGATCGAGATTTTAATAGGAAACAGTCTATTCAGTGTATGAGGAAGAAAGGAACCATTTTATAAAACGAATAATTTTGGCACATCGTTTGAAATGAGTGCTTATTAGCTCCAAAACGAGCGATGCAGCCAAGGTGATGGCGCTACAAAAAAAATAAGGAAATGTCAGCATGAAACTATATAAAATAATTATATATATATATATATATATATATATATATATATATATATATGTATATATATAACCTATTTATATAAATATAATATGTAAGTCATTTGTTTATTTGTTTGCTTGCTTATTTTTTTTTAATTTGTCTCAAAAAAACTTTTTTCGGCTTTAAATCTTAAAATAATGGAAAACTCTAGGAACTATTTCGCCAGGGGGCGCTAAAGGCGCGCCGGTTCCTCTGGTTTGATTACACCACTGTGTGTTTGAACACTGAAATTTCCATTTGGTGTCATAATATGGCAAGTAAAAGTAATAACGAATAAGGGATAATAAAAAAGCTCACGGCGGAATCATGTATGGTGAATATAAAAACGATCTAGGAGATGTAAAGAGGAGGTGATTTGGATTAATGGGCGACAATAGGAGAAATTATGTATGCCCACAGCACAAGTTGAAGGACGAGTGATGTTTGTTACAGTCATAGTGTGATGTCAGATTTCACTCTCCGCAAACTGCAATACCATAATGCCATAGCCAAGACATAAAAATTGTTTATAAAATTATCACTCTTTTTCTAACTACGAACCCAATTAATTCAAGGCAAAATGTACTACTAATAGACAGTGAGTACAGCACTTCAGATATTCAGAATGATTAAAAGTACAAGTGTATATTCTAAAGTAAATAATGTTAGAACAGAGGAAACATGCAGGGGGAATTTGAGGTGGTTTCAGGCCTTTTAAAGATTATTTTTCATAGCAAAGTAAGGGCCCTAAAATTATTAAAGTTTATTACATATTTCAGCCCCCCCCCCCCCCATCGTGATAGGAGGTACGTGTCCCCCTTCAACACCCTCCCCATCCGGAGACATTGGTCTTTTTTTTCTCTCTCTCTCTCTCTCTCTCTCTCTCTCTCTCTATATATATATATATATATATATATATATACATATTTATATATGCATATAATATATATATATATGTATATATATATATATACATATTTATATATGCATATATATATATATATATGTATATATATATATATATATATATATATATATATATGCAGTATGTACTGCTTAAATCAGGGTTCTGTTTGTGATTTTAAATTAATGGGCCTTAAAAGCCCACAACACTTACAATGGTGGGCTTTTTCCTAAATGAATTGGTTCTGCTGGATACTCAAAACAACCATGCAAATACAAACAAAACACCCTCCTAATATTATCACTGTACTTTTCTGCATGTTGTTAAAATAAACTTCATTTAAGATCAAATGTATATCTTTTATCAAATATATCTTAATTTTTGTAGAATTTTGTAAAAAATAGAAATACATGTATTTCTTTAAACCGTACTGAACCTGCAATGTTTATAAAACACAAATTTATGTAAATAATTTTAGAAATCAAGAGGGTATTGCAAAGAGTTAAAATTTGAATTTCTATCGCAAATAAATTAACAGATTTATTTTATTCAAACCAAAGGTGGCCTGCTTGGTGTATATTTAATAACCTTCTAAGATTTTACAAGGAGTCACTTTTTATGGGGTCTGTCTAATACGCGAAAATCAGCGGAGAGATGGAGAATTCGCGGAGAATTTGCGGAGAGTTTTAATATGCAATGATACTTTTAAATACTCATTAAAATCATTTAAAATTTCCAACTATTATACTCTTAACATATTTTTTCACTGTTGAATGACCGAAATAATTAAAAATCTATACATTCACGTAAAATTCAGCTCTCTCAGTTGTTTAGGCAAGCAAGTTGTTCTCCGAGCCAACGAACAGCATCAGGAAACTGTGAGCTATTTGCGATTGCAAATGCAGTAGAATTTTTATTTCAATCCAGAAATTAAAAAAAATGAACATGTTAAACAGGAATTAATGCAAGAACACTATGTTCTTGTTTCAGTTCAGGCATTTTTACAGCTTTTACTAAACAAAACTTAAACTTCTAGAATAGGGTAAAGCCTAGTTTTAAATAAAATGCAATTGTTACCATTGGGATTGAATCTGAATGTGAGTTAGGAGATCTTTACGAAGACATGAATGGGTGTGATAAAAAATGAAAAAAAATAAAAAGTTGTTTCATTTAAAATGTGCATTGAATTTGTCCTTAAAATAACTAAAACAATAAATAAATGGTTTTGTAAAGATTGTATAAATAAGTTCTTGTACTATTGCTGTATGTATGTGTACATTGTGCTATATTTTTATTGTTTTCATTATTATTGTACTCTGTACTCTGTATTTTTTTGGTCAGAAAGAAGTGTGGTGTATTTTGTACAGACTATGAAATTCTTTTACTGTGATCACAATATATATTTACTATTTTTCCTTTTATTAATTTAATCCTACTGCCAATTTGATTCATCGGCTTAAAGGTGCAATCTTTGTTTGTGCATGAAAACTTGGTCTATACACTATTAATGGTGACAGTGTTTTTTATCTATCAATAAATGTAGGTAAAAGTATGATTTATTTTTGTATTATATATTTCGTTCACCACCTACCTGTAAATTTGATACACATGCATGGTTTTGTTATGGTTTGCATAATAAGCTGTTTAAACATTAATTTATGGATCCACAGCTTTCTTCAAATTACCAATCTTCCTAAACGCGGACCACTGCGGACCCCTAATAAATTTTTTTTTTTCTAAGTTCAGTCTTATTTTATACCTAAACGCTTTTGTCATTTCAATTATTAAGTGGAATTTGCAATCAATTTGGGATTTTAAAAAGGATATCAATAAGTCAGCATTACTGGACATTGGTCCGCGTTTTTCACCGAGAGCTATGAGGTGGTCCGCGTAACTTGCCCGCAGACGCGTGTGGGGTGAGTCCAGCTAGAAATTTAACCGAGGATGGTTCAACTTAGAATGACCTATCAGAAAACCTGAATATTGTTCAAGACCTGAACACCATAATTCGACTGAAACTCTAAAACAGGATGCATGCAGCTGCTAAAATAGGTGAATCCAGATCCCCTGAATCCCTTATAACGCCCCCACCCCCTCGGAATAGCTACTGTATGCGGTCCAGCACCTTCTACTTTAATTTAATCAACGACAACAGCATGTAAATTATTTTGTTTTTCCCAAATTTCTGTTTGTCAGAAAATATAGTAGGAATAACAACTGCATCTTTTAAATAACGGACCTAGCTGAATTTACACAATATAACCATTTCATAATACACATGTATAAGACTCGCTCTTAAATCCTAAAATAAAAATGATTTCATTTATTTAACATCTTATAAATATATATATATATATATATATATATATAATCTATCTAATCAAGACTAGCAAATTATCGATCTTCTTTTAGCCCTTAGCATCCCCCCACCCCCACCCCACCCCGCACAAACATGTTTTATTGCATTTGGTGGGGAAGATCATAGGCTGTGTTTTTATGTCATGTAATAACACAGTTTTGTACAATTCTGTGAATATTAATCCCTTTAGTCACTTTCCAGTTTGTACAGGATTTGTCCCAATGCTTTAACCATTTATTTGACATCTGATGTCGAACGCAGGAGTTCCGAGTAACCTATGACCGGCTGCGTAAATTAAAAAAAAATAGAGATTAAATGACATATATATATAGAAAGGATATATACGTGAATGTACCTCGTTCCTAGTAGCAATATGTGATGTGAATATCGATTTCATTAATAAAGATAAACGTCATTATCATTCTTCTATTATCGCTCACATGCGCCCGCTTGTCATGGAAGTAATGACGTGCATGCGTATATACATTTATGAACAAGTCTTAAAAGCCAAAGCAACAAATATATAGGCTGCAGTGCATTTAGATTTATATATCGTCATGGTTATATGTAAAGTTAGAGTTATAATGCTATTCATTAGCAAGCAATCGATACGACCAATACAGCATGCAACGCATTTCGGTTATCGTATCGACGTCGTTTATCGATTCGTATCGATATATCGATATATTGATACAGCCCTAATATATATCAATACATATTGTACCTGAATGGTCGGACATATGAACAGACGATGAACAGTGAACAGACGATACATGGCGAAGGTATATACAGTTTTGTCTTGATAATCCGACATCAGTTGTAAATTATGTATTCATGGAGGATCTAAAGTTATCGGTTTGTTAAATCACGACAGGATATTGTGTCATGGTGATAGATTGCGTATTCCTAAAACACGGGCTCTACAATTTCAAGATTTAACCATTTCGCTCTTATTACCGTTATACACTGTATGATACAACATTATATCCGTGATAGCATAATTTATTTTTAAATTTTTTACAATCATCAAAATATCAATCCTATTGGAACATAGCAGTTTATAATACATAGAATTACATGTACATATCAGGAAAACAACAAAAATAAAATAATTTTTTTGTCAGCTTTCCTCAATGTTAATTGTCTGTATTTTAAGTCACGACTGTATGTGGCGTAGGTTTGTATGTGGTCTCGAACAACACTCTAGCTGAGTAACCTGAAATCAGCAGGAATGTGTGAGTCACCTATGAAAATCAATCTGTCTAATTAATATGTGGCTCTGGACTACACTTACAATGATACATACATGTATGCATTCTTGGGAGCAAGCTGTTGAGGAACGTATATATATATATATATATATATATATATATGTGTGTGTGTGTGTGTGTGTGTGTGTGTGTGTGTGTGTGTGTGTGAGGGTGTGTGTGTGTGTGTGTGAGAGGGTGTGTGTGTGTGTGTGTGAGGGTGTGTGTGTGTGTGTGTGTGCGTGCGTGCGTGTTGTGGGTGTAATCTTCCTCACATTATTTCGTCTCTTTCTCTCTTCAAATATGTGTGTGTGTGTTTCAAGGTTCATCTCTCCCCAAGAAAGGTTAATCTTCCCCCCCCCTCTCTCTCTCTCTCTCTCTCTCTCTCTCTCTCTCTCTCTGTCTGTCTCTCTGTCTCTCTGTCTCCTTCCCCATTCAATCTACATCCAATTCCTTTTGATTTCAGATATTTACAATCAATTGATTTTTTTCCAGTAATTATTAATGGGATGTCATCAAAGAACTAACGAATTTCAGAGATTACTAATAGTCCGTTTAGGATCTATCCACAGGTCTATTAAAATAGCTTACACGGAGTATATATGTCAATTATTGTATGAATTGATTGTATTGAATAATTAGGCCCTAAGTAGGACGAGTGGCCATTGTGATTTATTTTTGGGAGATACTTTGACAGATTCATATCATTTATCAAACAATCTTTGATTTACGGATAATGTACACGATATGTTATCATTTATAATGTCAATCATGGCTAACCGACTTGTGCTCGACAATGAGGCATCATATTCCTGGAGTTTTATTTATCAACAATTAATAATTAATTAATGATTAAATAATTTAGCAGGTTTTAACAGTGTGGTATGATTCCTAATTCGGGATAAGGCAGAAACAATACGTTATTTTACAGGACTTAGCAAAAACGAAAACATTTATATTATTACAGTAAAAACTCGCTTAACAATCATATCAAAAGAACTACCACTTTCACAGTCCCAAACTTTATTTGTCTGTATATAAGACCTCACTTAGACGACCACCTGGAAAATGCGATCTTTTTATCTCGGTCTCATTGTTGGTCATAATTTCATAAATAAATAAACATAAATAATGTTTTACTGTAAAATCAACAAGAAGAAAACATGGTCCAATTTACTGACAAATATTCGACTGGGATTAACACTGCAGTTACAAGCCACTACAAGAGAATAACACAATGGTACAAGGGTTTTCGCTTATTGATTTTAATGTGGCGACATTATAATAAATTATTCCTGAATGGTACCAGCACCCTATTAGCAACCATTGACAAATATACTCAAGGTATACCATTCGGGCTATACCAATTTGGGAAAATGGAACATTTTGTCAGACGTTTAATTGCCATACTATTATAATAAATCATCTGTATCCAGGACAGCCGAGGGACCAAAGAAATTTTCCATTACAGCAAACAGGTTTTTTTTTTGTTTGTTTATATTCTTCTTTTGTTTTGAGGTAACAACCTAAATTTTGTTAATGCTTGCTTAACGAAGCATGTATCTGCAGATTTCCATTCCGGTTTCGGACCACATGTTGGGAAGTAACGCGCACTTCCGCTCACTTCATATCCTGGTGTTAACCAGGCCCAGTGACTACTTGGTGGCCAAGGTGTGTAATTGATCCAAATGTTTGGTTTGGGACCCAGGAAAGGCGCACTTGTTTTTAATTGACACACGATCCGTTGGGTATGGCCCTCCCGTTGAGCCTGCAAAACGCTTACCCAGGGTGGCGCCCGATCCTCAAAAATATCCATCGCCTCTGCTGAGACTCAAACTCGCGATCAGGGCTTTTAGCTCTGTGTACTACCCATAGACCACAGGAGCCGATATAGCAGGATTTATACTAAACAGATTATCCGAAGCTCAGCAGAGAAGAACAATTCTATTACGGCCCGACCAAATATACGACTTCAAGTTATTTTTGCTACAGACTTGGACGAAATCAAAAATAAAAACCCATTTAAAACATAATAAATAAGAAAGCACTCCGCATACATCCACTACAGATAGGTGGTATCCGGTGACATACGTCATTAAATAAAATAATTTGATACAAATGACCTTTGTCAATCCTTCCACACATGTTAATAGAAACTCGTTAAGAACGATCGGAGATTTTATGATATGAAAACTAATGAAGACGTTTAGTGTTTGTCGTTTTCTGCAATCTCTCTCTCTCTCAATATATATATATATATATATATATATATATATATATATATATATATATATATATATATATATATATAACAAATATATTGATAAATTTAGTGATAATTCATATTTAAATATTTATCATTCAAATAGTTATGATAATAAACATATATGTATAAACACATATATTTATAATATATATACATATTTATAGTGGATAGTAGCCTCAGGGATTGCACTAGAAGCCCATCTCACAAGGAATGTATGCAAGAATAACTGCTGAATTAAAATACAAATGTCGTTCACAGTGTTATTTTTACAATTAAGATTATAAATTAATATAATTAATTCATGTCCCCTAACATACGGGTATATAATGACTTAAATACATATTCACATAAATAATCACGCCTCCTTGTACTATTATTGATATTTCCACTGCGGTATACTCAAAATTAGAAAACGTATTTAAGCTGGCAGATGTATACGACATTTCTTATTCAACTGGTCGTACTCGGGAAGGACCACCATGTTTGTCCTACTGATTTTACCGCTTCTAATTGCTGTGACGAGCCCGTTGCACGCAGGTAAAAACAAAACGCTATAGTTATGTTACATTCCTGTGGTGGTCACGCTGCATTCGTCCTTTGACTTATAACACTTAACCACTGCCTGGTACAGCATTTTTCTCAAAGTTACTTTTGTTTTGCGCATTTGTAAATTCTGATTCGGCTCACTTAAGTTCTATTGTGGCGTAGAACACTCTTTACCCGGCGTGACTCTAAAGACGACGAGCAACGATTCATCTAAACGGTCGCGGTATACGATATAGATATATTGTTGTTAAGGTTTTGCAGTGATTGAACATATTTCCAAACATAATAACATATAAATTGCATCAGAAGACTTTCTTTGTTTCATTTTGTACATATTATTAAATTATGGTAGTTTTATTTTATTATGTAGCAACGTGCGGCAGAAACAAATCACCGAATTGGAACGGAGTAAGACGTCACGATAATGTGACCGACCCGAGCCGCTGGCCATGGATGGTAAGACACACGCACGCATGCGCACATGTTCTTCCTTGGGCTAGACATTTGGATTTTGCATTATATCTAGCAGTTGGGTCGGACAAGGCATTAAATCCACCTGCCACAGTATTTTACTGGACCCTATATATATATATATATATATATATATATATATATATATATATATATATATATATATATATATATATATATATTTAAAAGAAAACCCCATGTTTTGATTGAAATATTTTAAAACAGTATAATGTATTACACATATATGTACACACTTTCCTGTCAGCATTGCCTATAGTCAAGATTGGTCTTTCACGTGAGCATTAACTGGATGACGCAATCGATTTTTATTATGCAATAAATAAAGATGTGCTTGATTTTGGTGAAAACGTAACTTGAACCAACAGGTGTAAAATAAATATGGGTAAGGTGGGTGCATGGGGCCGGCGGTGATTAGATTTCAAATGCTTTTTCAGGTGTCCATATTTGACACAACAACTGGTCGACAACATTGTGGTGGGGTCGTGATAGATAAGGAATGGGTCTTGACCGCAGCCAGTTGTGTTGAAGACAGGTATGTAGACTAAAAAAAAAGCAAATGAAAACAGTGACCCAGTCCAGTCCGAGACCAAGTCCGAATCCAGGCTACTTGAGTATCGTCCAAGACCGAGTCCAGGCAACTCGAGTATCGTCCAAGTCCGAGTCCAGGCTACTTGAGTATACGCCCGAGTCCAGGCTACTTGAGTATACGTCCAAGTCCAGGCTACTTGAGTATAAGTCCGAGTCCAGGCTACTTGAGTATACGTCCAAGTCCGAGTCCAGGCTACTTGAGTATAAGTCCTAGTCCAGGCTACTTGAGTATACGTCCAAGTCCAGGCTACTTGAGAATAAGTCCGAGTCCAGGCTACTTGAGTATACGTCCGAGTTCAGGCTACTCGAGTATCGTCCAAGTCCAGGCTACTTGAGTATAAGTCCGAGTCCAGGCTACTTGAGTATACGTCCGAGTCCAGGCTACATGAGTATACGTCCGAGTCCAGGCTACTTGAGTATACGTCAGAGTCCAGGCTACTTGAGTATACGTCCAAGTCCGAGTCCTTCAAGTTCGAGTCCAAGTCCTCCTTCATCGAGTCGGAGTCATTTTGACCCCGAGTAAAAATCCGAGTCCAGTGCAAAATCCCATGATAAAAGATAGATGAAAGTTAAAATAGAGATCATTACGTATATCTTAATATTAGTTTATTAGTGCTTTTTAATCGAATGCTTGATGACATTAGTGCCCGATGTAGAGCTTAAGCTGCCTATACATGAGTTTTATTTTTAAATGGTCTGTTATGGTAGTTTGTGCATGTATATATCTGTATAGTGTGTTCCAGAGTTTTTTTTCCAACGGGACTCAAGATTTCTGGATTCCTTAACGCCGTGTCTAGTACAAGTGTTAGTCCAGAATTTCCGAGTCTGAGTCCAGGAGAAAAGTGGACCCGAGTTCAAGTCCGGACTCGATTCCTACATCAGTAAATGGAAGATCGTATTAGGCACTATCTGAATAACAATATCACAAAGTTGCACTAGCTACATCTCGACTGGACTATTGCAATGCTCTAATCTATGGGTTGCCTAATTTTCAGGTTAATAAATTACAGGGAATGGGAAATTACAGTTTCTCCTGCGGAACTGCCAGTGCTTGAATCACCCCATATTCTAGGCCATAGCACCAAAAACCTCATAAAGACGCACTCGTATGTGAGTGAGATATGACTGTAGGGCATGGCCTTCCCATTAGGCCTACCGAGCGCTAACCCTGGTTTAGGACGGAAGCATGAAAGATCTCTCCGATCCTCGGCTGGGACTTAGTGATGACGTTCTCCCGCCATAAGCCAAGGTCTCTACTCTTGGAGCAAAGAACCCCGTTTTAACGAACTTCCGTGGAGGTTCTTTCGGAATCTGCGATTCTTCAGGGTGAATGTTGGAAGCTACTACATGAACATCAAGCACTCTCAGTTTGCGTATTCCATATTTTGACAAATTTAAAAATGTTTACTTTGCAGAAAGAAAATAGCCGATTTGGAGGTGTTCACGGGAACTGTGAACTTACTTAGCAGTGAGGATACAAGGCAAATGAGGAAAATACATCGTGTGATTCTGCATGAGAACAGAGGGTAGGTATGTTAATATAGTGATATATTGTAGAACGTTTTATAGAAATATTCAGCAAGGAAACTAAAATATTTCGATTTCGATTCTTTCTGGTGATTATACCTCCGTATTCTTATAATATATCTTTATATTGTAATTTATATAGAGTATATATATATATATATATATATATATATATATATATATATATATATATATATATATATTCCATGATAATAATTCAGCCAGGGCCGCATAATACCGCTTTAATGTATCCAAACTCTAGACAAAAATAATCTGTAACAGCTTAATGAATTTTGTCTGGTTGAAAAATAATTGTTTATATACGTGTTTCGTCCTTTTTTTCAGACAAGGCATCGACATCGCTTTGATAAAGCTCCAAAAGCCACTGGATCTCAATGAGTATACAGAGACAGTCTGTCTGCCTGATGGCTGGACACGACCTTCCATGTCTAAGTGTTTAATTACTGGCTGGAACAGAGTCTCTGATGAAGTCATAGGTAACCTTACTATCCAATAAATTACAGTAGCAACTCTTTTCTTCGAACAAGAATATAGTCACATGCATGACCATTCCGATATGTCCGTTGTCGAATAGGATTGATAAATACCGTAGAGCTTCGACTGTCCGACCGTGGATACAATTGGATATGTGAAGAAATGTTATATAGTCCCACCCTTTCTTCTTTCGCCGGATAATAATAGTACACAGGCAATAAAACTATAAAAAAAAACTTAATACTTTGAGTTACCAGAGCAATACAACGGGCAACTGGGTCTCAACTGTTATATGTATTATATAATATGTGTTTTGTTTTAAGCGAGAGGCTGGCCAAGAACTGAAGGGCAGCTGAAAGAGAAAAAGCTATGGACCGTAACTGCCGGGGAGTGCTTTGGCCAGTACATGGAAAATGCCTGGGATTATGAGGAAGTTCTCGAGGAACAGCTGCATGGAAATAATCTGGTGTGCGTGACCGGACATGGCGATAATTCAGGATGTTTCGTAAGTTCCCGATAGAGGTCAGTAGTGTTAGGAATATTTTACAAGACATGTTGTCGGACATATATCCTGAAACTTGTCGCTCTACCATACACACGCACCTACACACATATATGAAAAATATGCGCGAAACAACTCTGTTTTATCTTTTGTATCTTTATTGTGAAGAAAATTTTAATGCTTTTCGCTTCTCCAGTGACCTTAAACCGTGCAATGTGCCACACTCGAGAACCCGAACACCGTGAAGCAAATTTGATTAAAAAAGCTGATCTGTTTATGGAAGCATATTGCAAATCATTAGGAATATGGTGCATTTTGACATGTGCATGCCAAAGGCCCTTTAAATGATAAAATTACACAAGTCAACCGCCGAATACTTGTATACGCCATGAGAGACCGAACGTAAAGGATTTCTAATTTCTTTCTGTTCCTTCTGAATCATTGAAGCAGTTTTTGTGCATGAAACTCTGACGTTAATTCTAGAATAAATAGTTTATACTACTAATCGCTGAGGACCATCTGACGCCATTTTACCTTTACTCTTAATTACTATACCGCATTTCTGTATTATTCATAATTCTATGATTTCAATGGACTGTGCACATGTTAAGTCACCATGGTATTACTGGCTCCTAAATACTTGTATGATGTCCTTTGTTTACATTCTGTTAAATGTAAGTTTATTTAATGGTATGTATTAATTCTACACTATTATTATAACCCCGCTAGAAATAATTATGCTTTTATCGTCGTTGGTGGGTTATTTGGATGGCTGTTTGGTTATTATGTTGAGATATCTTTTTTGAATCTTTACTTTCAATTCAACAATTATTTATACACAACCTTTATTGAACGATTAGGAAAAACTCAAGGAACAGTCATTTATTTTTCGAGGTGATATGGGTCACCATGATATTTTAGGAGGATTTTTCCGAGGATTTTGAGTAAATTGTTGTCAATACTATTAATTTATCGCTGCCGAGAATTATTTATTGGCGTAAGATAACACCTTAGGTAAGAACTATCCTGTAATCCAGCCATATAGTTGATGAACCGGAACACTCCTTGTTTCATTGTCGAGTCCATTTCTGTTTTAAAAAAACCTGACGAGGGCACACATGTAATCTCTTACCACGTTTTAAATTGAAACTTCATGAATGGTTAATTTTTACTTTTTAGCAATATTCCGGAGACCCCGTTGTTTGTCAGCAGAGGAACGGCTTATGGATGGCAGTGGGTGTGACGTCACACGTGTCGGACTGTGTGCGTTTTCATCTTCCGAGCCTATTTGTGAACTTGGGGCGGGTCCCGAATTCTCTGTCCAAGTGGATCAAGAATAAATGCCATTGCGCTGGTTTCTGAACGCTTCGCTTCTCACCATTGTTATTGAAATAAAATAAATAAAATGTGTTTAATAGCTTTGTTTTAGATGCACGCACCTATATGCAGTAATGATTTAAGGTTCATATTGAAGGGCCAAATTTTAGCGTTTCCTTGACTTTATAAAAGTTTTACCAGGTTTAAATTTCGCGATGGACTGTTAGTTAAATTTAATTATGAAATATCAACATAAACGGGGCCGTTGACGGTTGAAGATAAGTCATAAAAATAATTATTCCTCCGCCATGAAGGTATTTTGTTCTTGGTTTGGTTCGTTGGTTAGTTTATTTGCTAGCAACTTTACGATATAAGTAGTGACCGGATTTCGATGACATTTTGAAAGACTACGGTGACAGTCAAGAAACAAATCATTATGTCTAAGAGGCTATCTGGATCTCTGTATCTCTTTGTCCCCAGTTAGAAGCAATTCCATTCATAGGTATTAGGAATCGGTCATTTAATTGTTAGTGTGAATACCGGCAAGAAAAAAAAAATGAAACTATACCGCGATGGCTTCGTGTGTCAAACAATCCTTTAATCAACTACAAACGCACGTGTACACAAGTGCACAAACACACCATCACGCCTAAACACACACGTATATAGATATGGGGAACTCCTCTGGTCAGAACAGTTCAAAGAATAAGAAATTTATCCATAGTTCCCTGGAAGATTTTTTTTCTAAATAATCGTAAACTGACATTAAAATTAAATGTTGATTTCGTAAAAAGTGTTATGTCGTTTCTACAAAGCCTTTTGCATTTTTTTTCTGCTGTCGATTGTTGAACGGCCAAGACTAATTGTCTTATTTATCTGTTTTAATTGAAGTTTATTGCAATTGAAGAAAAATAACTGTTTAGACTTGGAAATACACATACTAATTATGTTATTTATTTTTGTAAGTCCCTATTTTTCGCGTTTAAAGGTAAAATGTGTCGACACCAACAATAATTAGAGAATACAACGTATACTTGGTAAATGTTTAATCATAAAACTAGACGACCATAGGTCGAACGCTTGCCGGAAATCGGAAGTGAAACACAGACGGACAGACAGAACATATTGTCGGTTTTCTATTAATGGAATGACTCTCAGGGACATTGCTGAGAATATGTGGCCCGTAGAATGACATATGAGACAAAAGAACAGGCAAGCAGACAAAGCTGACAACAAAAGACGAACAGACAGACATACTGACTTTGTGAGACAAGATTGACACCAGATGACATAACCTGGTGATTGAGAAGATTGAAAGGAAGAAAATGAGTTATAATTTATGTAATTTAGATTTATAATTTTGGAGGTATGGCGAATTAATGATATACTAGGGAGGCTCGACTGTAGCGCCCTCTAGCAGACATATTCCGAAGACGACAAATGCGTTTCGTATTATTAGTGTATACCATGAGATGTCCCAGTTTCAAAAGGATTCCGTCAAAGCTGTGGCCTGTAGAATGCTATATGTAAGGCGTAAGAACCAGCAAGCAGGCGACTTTGAGGATAACGGACAAACAGATGGACACACTGACAAAGTGACAGAAGATTGAAACCAGATGCCTTAATCAGGTTATGGAGAAGACTCAAAGGAAGAAAATAAGCTATAGTTTATGTAATTGAGGCTTTGGGTGTAGAGATATGGCCAATACAATGGTATGTGTGTGAGGGTCGTGTGCAGCGCCCACTAGTGGCCATATCCGGAAAATGAAAAATTTATTTCTAGATATTAGTGTAAGACATAAGATGTAATAGTTTCAAAAGGATTCCGTCAAAACTGTGGCCTACAGAATGCTATATGTGAGACGCAAGAGCCAACAAGCAGGCAAATTTGAGGACAACTGACAAACAGACGAAAACACTGACAAAGTGACTCAAAATTGAGTCCAGATGACTACTCCAGGTTATGGAGAAGACTCAAAGGAAGAAAAAAGCTACAGTTTATGTAACTGAGGTTTATAGTTTTGGAGATATTGCCAAAGCATGATATGTTGGGAGAGGTCCGAGTTCAGCGCCCCCTAGCGGCCATATCTGGAAAATGAAAATTTGTTTTCGAGATATTAGTGTAAGACTTAAGATGTAATAGTTTCAAAAGGATTCTTTCAAAACTGTGCCCTTTAGAATGCTATATGTGAGACGCAAGAGCAAGCAGGCGAATTTGAGGACAACTGACAAACAGACAGACACACTGACAAAGTGTCACAAAATTGTGACCAGATGACTACACTAGGTTATGGAGAAAACTCAGAGAAAGAAAATAAGCTATAGTTTATGTAATTGAGGCTTATAATTTTGGACATATGGCCCAAATATGATATGTTCGGGAGGTTCGCATCCAGCGCCCCCTAGCGGCCCTATTCAAAAAATGAAAAAATGATTTCGAGATACCAGTGTAGGACTTATAATATGTCAGTTTCAGAAAGATTCCTGCAATAATGTGGCCTTTGGCGCAAGATGAATGAAATCTGGAAATATCTCTATTCACGAGATATTTTACGAGATACTGCAATACTTTTTATAAAATCTTGTAGTACTAGTTCAGTGCTACCTGATGCAAAAAACTAGATCACACTAGCTTTAAAACTGACAAAGTTAGAAAAATAAGACCCCTTATATTCGAATATCATGACTTTTCCCCCAAAATTTGTAACCATGGTTACGGCAAATTTGAGTCAGCTACACACCAGATGACAGGCCTTGGAATGACGATTAAAATGAGCTATTGTTGAAGTAGATACGACTAATAGTCACAAAGATATGAAGAAATGACCTTGACCTTTGACCTATTTTAACCGAAAACAATAGGGCACCTAGAAATTTAATTCTCTATCATCTCTGAAAGTTTTAAGGTGATTGTGGCAAAATTGTGGCCAGGAGAGTGCAGACAAACAAACAGACAGACAGACAAACAGACAGACAAACAGACATACGCAACTGAGCAATATGCTTGCCGAAATCTTTGATTCCGGCAAGCAAAAAAAACAAAATTCCAAGTAGTTCGTAACGTTTTTACTTAAAGTCCAAGTTTCATGCACTTTTATAAGTTAAAAATGCGCAATGTACCCTTTTAATAAGTTAATACAGTGCTTACAACACCGTTTCAAGCTGAACGAGATCGAATTTATGCTCAATTTTATCCGTGAAACATCACGGTAATCACGCTGCTGAGTGCAAAGGTGCACTCGGAGATGAGCGGTGGGCGTGGCTTCAGTGACGTCACGTGTGGCACGGCTGGGTAAACATCACATGGGTCAACATGCCGCGTCTTGCCGGTCTGCATCCTTGACTGCCGTGTTTTTTCCCCTCGACAAACATTGTAGTATCAAAATGACGAAGCGAGATGTTCTTAGTGGATGCAATAATACCAACAAGGTTAGTGTGAACGTCCACAATTGGCCGAAAGACGTACGTTTAGGGAAAAAGTGGGACCTGTCAGACAAAGACGAGCTGATTGTAGGTCGGGAACTCCTGGCAAAACTTTCCAGTGTCATGTATGGGGCACAATTTCGGATCCCGGACGATTTTAAAAACTATCAGCAATGGTAGGCCGGATATATAAAAAACAAATAGATCTGATACAAGGGGCAATTCCGAGTATAAATCTACAAGAACCCGCTGCAAGGCCGACTGAGAGTGGATCCAGCCTTGCATCAACTTCAGTCAAGGGCCGGGGCAAGATAACGCCGCCAAGCGCCCGAGGTACTCGCTGGGAAAAGGCGTGAAGCCTGCTAGGTCACAAGAAAAGGGCTCCATAACTGTGAGTTAATTGACTGCTTACAGGAAAGTTATTTATTTATTTTAAATTTTAAGAAATTGTCACGTGATTTGAATATACCTTATTATCGCCCATGTAAACACGGTTGTTGTATACTTAATCTACTCCGAGGCCTAGTGCAAAGTTGTTGCATTTTTAAAGCTGGGAATGTGCCCTTTTGTTCCAGGGAAATCTGTGAACACCCACCACTCCTGCCAAATTGCCTTGCAGTCAGCCAGCAAATTAGGGGTGCGTCAAGGGGAGTGTCCATAACCCCCATTTTTTGTTAACAAAATACAGTGGCCACTCCGATTTAAATAATCATTTAATCTTACAGTTGTGACATTTTGCCTTATTTAACCAATATTATTACACATGCACAATTTTATTTCAATAAAGCATAAATACTATGAATATTGTGTGATAAGATCTTGTGACATGTTAGTATATATATATATATATATATATATATATATATATATATATTTAATTGACAAATGAAAAAGTTATCTTTCAGTTGTCCTGGAAATCAATGAAAATGGCATATTGTTTCAAATTCAGGTTGCCCAGTGAATGTATCCTCAGAAAATGCTGGTGTCCAGTGCTCACTGATTGGTGAAGCTTTGGTTGGCCAAAATACAGAAGATAGCAGCATCTTCAGTGATGAAGAAGAAGCAGATGATAATGATGATGATGAAACACTACCAGTTTATAAAGATGATGACTACTTCCCTGCTGATGATGAAGATTATGATACCGATTTACCCTTCGATGAACTTATTGTTAAATATTTAATCTTTATAAATTTGATATTTATAATAGATTATTCTAATATCAGTATATAAAATATGCAGTAAAGAAAATGAGATAAGTTTATTCAATCTGTTCATGCTGACTGACTTTATTCAGGCACCGCTCAAGAATAATTGCCTTGATGTCTGTCCATCAGTCCTTGGTCCGTCCATCATTCCTATAAATCCAAATCCAACGCAGCTTCCAAGCACATACATGTACCTTAAGATCCTCTTAATGCCTCATCTAAATAATCTTTTAAAATTTTTCTGAATATAGGTCCCATTCAGGTTATTCTGGGTGATAAGTTTCAGGCCAATGTGACATCCAATATGGCAACAGGGCTTGGATTTGAGGATATTTTTGACTGCGTGGCCCTATTTAAGGACCTTTATGGTCCAAAAGCATTAGCTTAAATGAAGGAATTCACCAAGATCAAGTGCCAAAATTATTTTATTCCACTCACAACTGATGGAGTTGTTTAGCATCTGACCAAACAGCACATCTTGTACACACGATCAGGTGATTCTTGTTAAGGGAACAGCAGTCCAGGTAAGCAAGATATGCAACAACTGTAACCTGCAAAAGAAGTGGCGGAATCAACCTTATATTCGCCAGATGCCTGCTACACTTCAGCTCAAACACAACATTGTGCACATGGACTTGAAGGGCTCCATTTCTGCATCTTGTAATTGTAAATACTTGATTACTGCTATTATACAGGATATGTGTGCAATTTGACTGCAAGCCTTGATTTAATATGCTCTAAAAATTTTGGTGTAAGATCTTGTGCACTGAAATAATGAAGTTCATTGTTACATCTTATCAACTAAGATATCATCAATGTGCTCAAGGATGAACACCCATCAGTTCCATCTAGGGCATCTGAACCCTTTATAAAGTTATGTCCCATCATGTGACATAAATGCCTGCTCAATCCTTTTCAATGCACATGCTGGTAATGGTATTCTGATGTGTCTTCCAAGGAATCCCCTGTCATATTAATGTGGTGTATCTGTATTCCCTACAAAAAAGACATGCTGTGTATCATAAGTAATGTCAATATCTCAAAGGATGATTAAAGAAAAATTAAAAAGTGTCTGATTGGGGATGCAAATCCTGAGTGGAAGATTATGTTCAGAGGTGGTGTTCTGAAATGTAAATTAACCCATTCCACCTGAGATTATTTTGAAAATCACCCCTTGACAATGGGATATAGCTGCCCTTGGCTATAAACACAGTGAACAACAAACTTGGTCTGCCTTGCTGTATGATGATTTACTGACACCTCTGAGGGAAATTGCATGTGGAGTGACATCATGACTACACTCTGAAGATGGCCATATATAGCATATATAGGTTCATCTGGTCACATATGTCCTTGTGTAAACAAATAAGCTATAAAACTCCATAAACCATTAACCCTACAGTTGAATTTACTCTGAAATGTAATCACCTGAGATTTCACTAAACTGATCTATATGTAAAATTGCAATAACATCTGTAATGCAATTATCAAGATACCTTGCATACACACAGACACAGTGGCTTCAAGGTGGGGGGGGGGGGATGACTTACAGGGTGTGGAGATGACAGGCAAGGGAGGGTAATCAAAGTTAGAAAAAAAAGGCATATATAAGATCATAAATTGAACAAAAGTATATAATTCAATTAATTCATATATTTCATTTGTAAAATATAATATATTCTCAGAAAAGTGTGTGTGTGATGTGTGTGTGTGAGGGGGGGGGGGGGTGATTACACTGACCATTCCTTTCCTTCCAAAAAGAGTGGGAGATATATCCCTGCCCCCCCCCCCCCCTGCACACACAGAGAGTTGAGTGTAAACAATAACCCTTGCAAGGTTATTGGAATGCATAAAAGATCAGTAAATATTACTAGAATATATCTAGTATTTACAAAATTATACTTTTTAAATAATTAATAATTATATAAATGTGCATGCAAAAAAAATGAAAATTTAATTTAAATGTTATCATGTTATCATTATTAGTATTGTGAAAATAATTTTACAATTTTAATAGCATCCAGATTGAGAATTCACAAGTCACTTGTCACATGACAGCTTTAATAGTTGGTATATCAGTAATTTTTTTTTTCAAAATAAAGCTTTTTAGATAATATATACACTGCAAGACTGGTTTTTGTTCAAGGATCTTATTCAATATGGTTCTTAAATCAACAAGATATGACCACTGACTGATTAGTAATGGCATTTTAATAAATCACAGAAATGAGCTAGCTGAGACCTATCTTTCCAGGAAAACTTATGACTGTCATAAAATCATTCAGTGCTCCATGCGTTGATTGAGCGATATTTATTTCAGTGTAATAAATCCACCTGTCCCAATTACAGAAACTTGAGATGTATTCCGTGTAACAGTAAAATAAAATAATTACCAGTCATTTGTGCCTGCTCCCATAGACGCCTGAGACGGTTCATCGGATTCTCTGTTGACACAGCTGTCACTGTCAGAACCGGTACACCCTCTTTCGATCTCGCCTCGTCGAGCCAATGGCTCAGATCGAAATGGTTCAATATCACAAGGATTTTCAAATTCTACATCACTACAATAACTTTCTGACATACTTCCGAAATAACTTATTTTGAACCATAGTCGGTGTACGCATGGTTGTCACTTGACGCATAGGAAGTTTCATCTGATTGTTTAGTTTGGACCACCGCCATGATACTTGCGTGAGACGACTTACACACGTGACGTCACGGATTTCCCCTTGGGCTTTCGGCACGTCAGTTTCAAATTGTCGTATTAATTGATTAAATTGCTAGATTAATTTTAAATGGACTAACATCGTGTTTTGATACATAGAAAACGGGCATATGACACTCATCGACCTCCGTGCTGAGACTTGGACTTTAAAATATATGTATACAATACTCTGACCAGCCACCATTTTTCAAGCTTGAAAAACATTATTAGAAGGATTGCTGATATCACTAGAGAAACTTTTTTATTAAATAGAACTTCCAAGTATAGAACAAAAATAATTTAACTAAAAAATTCAGATGCCAGTTAATCGTATTTTCTTTGTTTAAACACACAAACATCAGAGGGACTGACTACATTTCTTAACAATCATAATGACACTGATTACATTTCGTATGGATTTTAGCAACACTGACTACATTTCTTACTACATTTTGCGACACTGACTACATTTCTTATAAGTCTTAGTGACACTGACTACATTTCTTACAAGTCTTAGTGACACTGACTACATTTCTTACAAGTCTTAGTGACACTGACTACATTTCTTACAAGTCTTAGTGACACTGATTACATTTCTTACAAGTCTTAGTACGTGACAATGACTACATTTCTTACAAGTCTTAGTGACACTGACTACATTTCTTACAAGTCTTAGTGACACTGACTACATTTCTAACAAGTCTTAGTGACCCTGATTACATTTCTTACAAGTCTTAGTGACACTGACTACATTTCTTACAAGTCTTAGTGACACTGACTACATTTCTAACAAGTCTTAGTGACCCTGACTACATTTCCTACAAGTCTTAGTGACACTGACTACATTTCTCACAAGCCGTAGTGACACTGACTACATTTCTCACAAGCCGTAGTGACACTGACTACATTTCTTACAAGTCTTAGTGACACTGACTACATTTCTTACAGGTCTAAGTGACACTGACTACCTTTCTTACAAGTCTTAGTGACACTGACTACCTTTCTTACAAGAATATGCTGTATTTGTTCTCGTGTTTTTATATCTATATATTTAGAATTTTTTTTATTTATGCTGTCTATCGTAGCATCAATCTAAGTTTGCCAAGCAAACTGTGTTACGTGCTGTCTCACAACACCTATGGCTAAGGCTAACATCGAGAGCTACGACACCCAAGTATCTACGTTCTAATTATGAACTTTTACCCGTGTGAATTGACCAACTACTACTTAACGTTTTTACACGTTAGGAGCAATGTTATATACCACACATCTCAAAGACCAAGCTTTAACTCAAACATAAGCTTTAAATGTTTTAACTGATGCAACCACACTGTACATCCCCGTGTGATCTTGACTAACGCAATATCTATCCCTGCCACCGGCCTCACACAAAAAAATGAACCTGTACAATGGTTCATAAACCAACCGTGTTACCCTGAATTACGCAATATCTATCACTTCCACCAGCTTCACAACATAATTAACTGTAGCACATAGTCAACTGTAAATGACAGTTCAAAACCCACGGTGTGACCCTGATTATTTTAGTATTAATTACTACCACCTGCCTCAGACAAAACTAATTTAAAGAACAGTTCCAGTGGAAAGGCATAGACGCCTTGATGGCTTACTGCCTCACCACCCTATATCGCAAATATAGCTGTATGCTATGATCCAACCTGGTTTTCATTACAAATATCAGAAGGGCAAATACCAATATGGACTTAATACAAACAGCCAGCTGCCCATCAAAGATAGTTATACCATACAGTTAAGATTCAAGAACGTCCTATCTAGCCTTATTTCCACCTGTACATCAAAGGAGAACCAACCGACTCAGTATGAGACTTCCGGGTTCCGGCCAGTCACCGTTCAAGGTCACGACATACAAGACCTTCCACCCCAGCCGTGTAAGCCTCATTTCCCGAAATAACCGAATTAACATATCTAGGTATGACCTACATAAACTGCCATCAATAGTAATGATACACTGTGTGCATATATTTTGTGATGGCCATATATCATGAAGAAAAGGTGCAGCAAGATGTAAATATAGTCTTATTTATATTGTATCCCGATATCGATATCCTTGTTATGGAACCTTGATCGGGTTTACGCAGGTAAGATAGTGATATCAAACTCAATAAAAAAATATATATTGCATGTCCAAAACCTCACCTAACAGCATTTTTACTACGATCTTTTTGTGGTTGATTTGTCAGCTCACGGGAATCGACAAAAGTAAGGTGCCAGCAGACAGGGTTCTAGGGAGCCGAGAGACGATTCCTGTGCAGGTGAGTTATGTAATAATATAATTATTTATAATTAATAATAAAATAACAACAATGAAAAACAACTTAAAAATACAGCATTTATTAATGTGTTAGTTAATTAATTAATAAGTATATTGTAATAATTCATGCCGCTTTATATATATATATATATGTATTGACCTGTCGGAGGATGGTGGATTCATCCCAGACAGCATGTTGGTAAAGGTGAGTAATTATTTTTTTTATCTATAATTTGTTATTGTTTCTGTTGTATTATAAAACATGTTATTAACACTTTTTTCTATATTTTGCCTATCAAATATATTCCCACCTGGAGTCGCTTATTCAACGAAACCTGGTTGGTAGGCCTTATATCTTCTTAACTTGCCACGAGATGACAGGGCATAAGTGTAAAGGGCTTCTTAGTTTGGATATCAATACCCTGTATCCATACGCCATGTCACATAACCTACCCACAGGGTTCTCAATTTACTGAGCCCCACGAACATTATGTTCACGGAACTAGAGACTCAACGTAAGATACTGAGACAGAGACCAACGATTGAAATGAAGAACGCCACTTAATTAAAACTCTTTGACACTTCAACAGAAATATCCCGCCTTGCGCGCAATGTACTCCTTTCAGACCCAAAAAAACACTGCTTGGTTCCGTAAAAAAATAAGCTAAAGTGGGACCATTCGTAGTAGACTGTTACTGCGCTTAAGACTGAGGCAATTATTAAGGTCAATTATTGCAAGTGGCACGGTCACGACTGAAATCTTAACAAGGTTCTTGAAACACGCGAGTAAAAAAACATACCAGAACAAAAGCAAGGAGAATTTTTATTGACAACAGGACTGGGCATACTTTTTTAGAGTTATGGGAATGCGAATATGCATTTTTAGACAATACCTTAAATTTCGTCAGAGTTTACTGACGCTTTCTTTCCAGCGAATAGACGCGGCTTTACCTGGATTAAACCACTGGACGCGATGAAAAAGAGTGATTTTTGGGGCCAGGACGCGTTGAAGTAATACTATTTTGGAAATGTGTTATTTTTAGTAACAACAAAGTGCCCGTTTCTAAAGAGGGAAAGACAATGCAAGACTAAATGAAAAAGATCAAATTATTAACCCTTCTCCGGCGCTGTTTATTGAGCCGGTTGGCGGTGTACCAAGTCTTGATGATGGCACCGTCTTTGCGCCATTTTATTAACAAGGGCGTAGAGATAACCACGTGTACCAGGCCTAAGGATTGGTGCCATGGCCTTGTATGTACAAGTTTGTCCATGACATGGAGGAGGAGAGGCTTAAAAAAGCGATGACCCAACAAAAGCAGCTTCAGTGGCAGAGGCCGACTGCAAGTTCAGATTACGCGTCTGGTGGACGGGTGTGTGTGTGTGGGGGGGGGGGGGGGGCGGAAAGACAATTTTAAAAGGAGTAAAGGAACATTTAGTGGGCAGACGTGGAACCAAATGATGAACACTTTGGCAGAGACCAAGCCAGCACGGCTGTCAACCGAGGGTTTAAAATGCAAAACAAAAAATGGTGAGGTATATGCAGAGCAGACAAGCACTTCCATTTCTGGATTGCAAACGGGAGGTCTTACCAGACGGTTTATAAACACAACCCCTTGAAATCGTTTCAATTTTACTGCGCCCACGTGTCAGGAAATAAAACCCAGTGAACCAGGAGCAGAAGGTCATGGAGGACAACGTAGTGTTTCGGAAACTTGGCAACTCTGGAACTACGGAAAATGAAAGATTGGGTAATTTTTGCGAGGACCAAGATACTTTTGTTTTATAGTTTATACAATATATATAAATATATATATATATATATTTATATATATATAGATGTATGAGTAGCCATGCTGGTTCATTGTTTCATAGATGGAAAGGGTATACACAGAAAAGTGGTTCACTGCCAGTGGGATTCGAACCCACGATCTTCCGATCGGAAATCGGAAGATCGTGGGTTCGAATCCCACTGGCAGTGAACCACTTTTCTGTGTATACCCTTTCCATCTATATATATATATATATATATATATATATATATATATATATCATGTGTAAGGATTTAAACGATTGTAAGCATCTTGTTGACACTTTGTCATCAGTGCATTGCAAAAAGCCAAGAAAGAACAATTGTATATATATATATATATATATATATATATATATATATATATAATGTAACATGAATACACAGAAAAGTCGGTTCTCTTCCGATGGAAATCGAACCCATGACCTTACGATTGCCGGTCGCAGCAATCGTAAGGTCATGAGTTCGATTCCTATCGGCAGTGAACCGACTTTTCTGTGTATTCATGTTCCATTTCTTCGTACAACGAACTAGCATGGCTAATCATTCACCTAATATCATGTACATGTTTTGATAAAAAATGGACAAATATAATGGGATTCTTGGAGAGATAACATATCTTTTAGGTATACAGATTTATATATTATACATCTTTATAAATAATTCCTACTTTTCTTAGTTTCTCATTTAATAGTCTCCCGAAGGGTATGGTCCCAAATTATCTGAATGTATAACATCCCCGCAAAACAAACATTCAGCCCCAAACCGCCCTGCCCCGCAGTTTTGAAAACCCGCCCCGCACCGCCCCGCACCGCCCCGCACCTTTAAAAAATAAATCGCCCCGCACCCGCCCCGCAAGTTTAGCTTTCAGCCCGCATCCGATCCGCAGAGCAGTTTTACAAAAAAGTCAGTCCGCATTCAACCCACATTTTATATTTATTTTTAAGAATTTTCACTGAACAAAATATAATTATTTACTGCACAGTAAGTGGAAATGTCAAACATACTAATCTAATACTGCCTTTGTGTTTCCTTTAAATATTTAAAGTAATTATAAATTCAACCTATTCACATGTTTAGCTAACATAAAGTTTAAACATATTTACCATGCATATGTTGCCATATACGGAAATATAAAATAAAACTCAAGCATAAAGCAATCAATTTCAATTAAGTGTGAATGCCTAATACACATACTTAAGACCAGTATGTAACACTGCTGGTCACTAGCTGCACTAGCTGGAGGACAGTATTTGCTCATCTCGGTTCATACCTTTTATATGACAAAGAGATTAATCCTGTTCCGTGACGATCAGCTAATTAAATAAATGGGGGAGGCTATGGAACTGCAGTGGGAGTCAACTCTAAGTCATGGTCTCAATTGAGCATCATGCTCTTAACCTCATTCTGTTTTGCCAATGCATTCATCAAAACTAGCCAGTGCTCTTTGGCTCATCCATGATAAGCACACCTCAGTCTTTGTGAGTTATGTTTTAAAGCTCTATCCAGCTATCCATAGAGCCAGATGCAGCCTATGCAGTGACTATTAGAAGATCACATGTGCAGGAAATACTCCTGGTGCTCTGCCCTAAACCATGTTATGTGATACCTGCGACTGGCCTCAAGCATAGGCATACCGGTCTGTCTAGATGTACATCACTATTGCCAGGTACATTTGTAAAGTATTATGACCAGTGGTCCCCGCCTGTTTTCAAACTCAGGAATGTTATATTTCCCAAGTGTAGTATACTAATTCAGAAAATGGAATAACCGAAGAAACATTAACAGACCTGCAGTACTTAAGCAAATGTAATAATCTCCTCGCTCCATGATTTTGGCCCGCAGAAACCCGCATTAAAATGGCATGTAGGCCGCCCCGCATAACACAGCTTTCAGCCCGCAATCGCCCTGCCCCGCAGGTAATTTTTTGGGCCCGCCCTGCCCCACACAATCGTGGAAAAGTCAGCACGAGGGGGCCCGCAGGGCTGGTAGGGGACTTCGCGGGTCATATATATATATATATATATATATATATATACATATATATATATATATATATATAACAAACACAACAAACGAGTGTGTTAAAAATGAATGCAAATGGTGTGTATCTGTTTTATGTCGTTTTTAACATGGTAATATCTGGCCCGAATCAGGCAAAAAAATTTTCCTAAAGGAAAAATATATTACCCCTTACCCAGAAAAATAAGATGAAAGAGAAAGAATTAATTTATCATTTTATGAAAGGATTGAATGAGAGCAAGATGAAATCTTGAAATCTCTTTCATAACATCTTTCAAGTAGATGCGCAAGAGACATTAGACTGGACGCACACTATCGTATTATCGTACTGAAAATGTCCCACACGGTTTTTGTTAATAGTGGACAACACGCAGAGGTCAGATGCAGATATCCGTTTATGCATACCCGTTACAGGTGTGCTTTACGACAACTGAGGTTCAAAAGGCCAAAAGCTTTGCAGAATGGCGTACATTTAAAAATAGATATCTGTTTAAATTATGTAAAATAAAGGCCTTTACATTATATAATAGTTTAACTATTATATTATTCCTAAGTTTTTTCAGTCCCATCATTATATGGTTGACCTCTCTGGCATTTAACTTCCTAACATATTTAACAATAAATGTATCAGAAGCTTGTTCACCGGCCTTTATGATTCATCATTTGATTTTTACCCGGTAATGCGTGTTGTTATTCAACATTCACATACATACCAAAATGAAAGTAGGCATGTCGCGTTAGGTCTGAGACATAAAATAAGGCATCACATGTAATGCCTTGAAATTTGTCAATTCATGAAATGCCTGAGTGAATCACACATTGCGTGTTACGCCTGAATTTTTCAATCATTACACGTAATGCCTGATTACACGGTTTACCTAACAGCAAGGGGTTCCGCTGATATGGAGACTACTATTTCAGAAAAGGTTTATTGCTATCTTTTTAGTCAAAATTAAAATGTAGTCTTAATATAATACCTTTGAAGACGAATGGGGTACTTTCTATTCACATTGTCTTAGCCTTTCTTAAGAAAACAAAATTCGTGAATTCCAGTATAACATGTAGCATATTTTTATATCTTAATGGAAAGTTACACAAGTTCGGAATATATTTGTTAGTTGGGATATTGTCAAAATATTTTGGCAGGATGTCTGCATTGCAAATATTATATCAAAAGATTTTTTTGTAGGAAACATTATTTTGATGATACTAGAAGAAATTAAACATAAGGAAAACACAAGCATTTTTTTTCATGGTAAGGTATAAATATAAAACCAAAGAACCATTTGAACTAAAAAAGACTTCTAAGTATCTAAAATATCAGAAGAAGATAGAATGTGCAGCTGAATATAAAGGGGGTTAAGTGTGAAAATGTTGAGAATTGGGGGCAAGTAAATTTAGTATTTATATTTGTTATTATTAGTTATGTGAAGTTCCTCGGGCACTGCATTGTCTTTTTAAGTTTTAACTCGGTGTGTTCTATTGGTATGATGTAAATGGTCTACTTAAAGTTTTGACTATCTGTGTATTTCCTTTTTAAGTATTTTCGTACATGGAATATGTTTTGCAATAAATAAATGAATATATATATATATATATATATATATATATATATATATATATATATATCTGACATGTAGTGATTAATTTCTATATATATATATATATATATATATATATATATATATATATATATATATATATATATTCAGTAATGATCACGATTACTAAAAAGTACATTATTACAATCAAACATAAACGAATATAATCGATTATGATTTCTTTATGATTATCTAAAAAAAATCTTGATTATGGCCACGATTATAAACCTTAATATTGTCAAAAGGCATCCCAATAACTATATACCTTACATTAATTCAACTGTATAAAGAAAACCTTGTCAAATATCCAAATAATAATTATTCTGATCACGATATAAAAGATATGTATTCAAGAGTTTGAAGAAAGGTAAACATAGTTTACATCACTTCATATGCTCATTGCACTTTATTACCATATGTTTCTCATAATGTGCATCTGTGAGGCAACACCGCGCAGGTGGGCAGTTGAATTCATGGCTGTATTAGCTACATCACCTTTTCATATTGTACATGTATGAATAATCGTCGTACAATCAAGTATGATTCCAGACAAATGGTAGGTTCCGATAATAATGTATATCGAAGTTTGGGTATCTTTCCTGTAGTGTACGATTCACATACCATTGTTCAGCACATTCAAATGCAATCGGGCTAAGACGAAAATCTATCTTGTTAAGGAATAGTTTCTTTGATTTTACAAACCGGTACAAGTCACCAACACCAAAGTTGCACACATTTCTGATCCAATGCCCATGACATCGAAAACTACTGGTGAACCATGTTATAAGCCGAGTACACGTCGGTTTTTCGTCTGGGTCACCTGAAAATAAAACTGCGATACAACAAATGTTCACATTGAACATTCAACCTTGCTTTCACCTAAAATTAGCTACAGACACTGGGGTATTAAATGAACAAAAATTAAAGTATTGTAATTATACTCAATTTAAAATAAAAAAGGAACCCCCGAAAAGCGCAATATTTGTGAATGAAACTCGGTCGTTTGGCACGGCCTCCCATAAGGCCTGCAGAAAGCTGATCCTCGGTGGGGGGGGGGGGGGACCATAGAAATCTCACTGCCTCGACTGAGATTTTACCTCATGATCTGGCGTGAGTCTTGTGCTCTAGTTGAGCCATAGGAGCCGGTTTATATGGCATTATAATAAATGGCGTCACACAAGATGGTGCTTTTATACTGGCCACACTGGTAAAAGAAAACGGAATAAAACAGGAAAAATAAAATTGTAGCTTAATCAAATTGTCAATAAGAACAAAAACTTTTAACTGAAAAAGTTATTCAAATAAAATAAAACCACTGACTTAAGGTGTAAAGTACAAATCACTCTTCACTCTTCTTTTAATCAAATATCAGTATATTGCAGTATTATATCTCTGTTTATAAACAGTCTCACTGATAGAGAAGGAAACAGCTGTGCATAAGCTTACGTCAACATTTGATTTAATGTAACATTTTTTGCTTTATCAAAGATTACACAAAATAATAAAAAACATTATGCACAGGCAAAATCTACATATATAGAAACCTTCATTGGATTTATCACAAATCAGCACGATACTCATTGGATTTACCACAAATCAGCATGATATTCTTTAAATTTAACACAATAAATAGACATGCACCTTATTAAAAATGTATTTCACGTTTTATACTATTTCTTTAATTTGGATCAATTTCAGATCAGCATTCCATCAAAATACAACGTGCGCTTTTACAAATCAAACATCGAACATATGAATGTAAACATATAATAAAAAAAATAATTCTGCATATGTGTAAATATTGTATATTACCATACCTATATAACCCCCTGGAACACCAAGGTGTGGATTATGGTTCAAAGTTGAAAAGTAGTGTTCGTCTGGTATGTGGACATCCTTCACCCATTCTAAATAACGCAGAGCGGTTTTATGGAACAACAAGTACTCAACGAAGCCCCTCGAGGCAGTAATAAATGTCGATCCTTTAACTACAGTGATTCCATCCGGTGGCGGGGATTTGAGAACTCTAAGCTCCTTCCGTCCCTTCGGCCAGCGGTATTTTATCCAGTTTATCTTTCTACTGAAAACATATTTATTTGTGTATATATATATATATATATATATATATATATACATATACATATAAAACACCATCATTGCTTGCAGTGTGTGGACCACTCTCTTCTTAATTTAATATTAAATGTGGTTATTGGTCTGCGTTCTCAAAGTTTCTACTCAAGGTATTTTACAATAAATTCCCTAGGTCTACGTCTACAGACTGTTTTTATATTCGAATATTTTAATGTATACTTAAAAGAAACTGAACGTTTAGGTACATCTATTAAAACTTGAAAGGAGAGTGTAATTGTCATCCCTATTTCATAGCAGTCAAAATATCTCATGCAACATCCATATATGATTGTTGTTAATAGAGGTTAGTCCTCACAAGAATGGATTCCTTAATATATTATGTGTATTAAGTTTAAGGAAACATTAGTTTAACCTGATTCTTTTTTTGCTTATCATTGCATACAAATGTATGTATATATATATTTATTTATATATATATATATATATATATATATATATGTATATATATATTGTTAAATATCAGTCAAAAATATTTTTCATCTCCAGATTGTAACAAGAGTAATAATCATAATAATCATGATGATAAAACTACAACTACAACAACTACTAATAATAATAATATAAGATTTCCTCACCGGCGTATTGTGCCAGCTGTGTCATTTGATCCATTAAATGCCCTTAGTATCTCAACCAGCTCCCAATTGGTTTTCAATGGAAATTCTTGTCCAGTGAGATTAATGAAATATTTCCACTTTTTAAACTTCCAGAGATCCTTTATACATTGCAGCTCAGCCTCCAACACTGAGAACTTTCCCCATTGTACGTCAAAAGATTGTGATGACACGAACACATTGGAATAACATTTTGTGATTCCTTGTAAAGTGTCCTTGAATATGTTTGATGCTTTTGTATCAATATGAAAACAGTAATAGTTATGAGGTCGGTAGATAGCCCGAAGTAACCTTATTACTTGTTCTATGTCTTTATACACGAAAATGCCAAAGGCGATGGGGAAGCTCCGTTCTGTTTCTGTTACCTTAAAGTTGCACTTGGTAAAATGTTTGTGGAAATTATTGCAGCTTTTAGACAATGTAAACAAAATATCCTCAAAATTATTATTTCTCTTGTACATATATTTGCTTTGACTTGCTTGTAAACCGTCTGGCTTGTTCACCTTCTTGAAAAATGCTTCACATTTCACGCCATAATGGTAATGGTATGTCGAAAGGGAGCTTCCATTGAAGTTAAAACGTTGTAGTTTTTTACACGTACTTTCTTGTTGTTCTCCCTTTCGGACCGTGAATTGGGAAAACTCAGGATGGTAATTATACATAACTATGGAAAATATAATGACGATTTGAATAACTGCAGTCAACCTGTACAACTGGTTAAGGTATCCTTGAGGTGATGACACGGAAGTCCCGGTATCGTCAAATATGAGAGGCATTGGTAACAGGCGTCAGTCTTCCGTTCTACCTAAATGAGCATATTCGGAACATACAATGAATACCATGTATTGATTCATGCATGCATACAATAAATGACAAGAGAAGTCATTCAGAACGATTAAAATAAGTGAATGTATGCGAAAGCTGAAATTTGTATCGTATAATATCTGAAATCCTTATCGTTTTAATATATGTTTCCTTTTTTTGTTTTAAAGAATAGACAGTGCCATTAACAAAAAATATACGTATATTTTTCAAACGGTTTTGGATTATTTACTATGAAATACTTAGTATCCTATATGAGTATTCCATATGTTGAAAACCATTTTTATTGAATCCAGTTTATGATATGTGAACAATGTTCTTAAGAGTTTTGCTTGAAATACACGTGCGAATAACAGAGTCCATCGGTGGTGTTATATGGAGAAGCCTTCAAAGCGATTTAAATACCTTGTCAATAATATAAAGCAGTACATATTTTGGCCTGAGGTGAAATATGGTGGATAAGTTAATAATGTAGTCCGGTACAGGGGTTTTATCATGTATATAGGTCAGAGACTGAGAGGAGCTACAAGACTCTATCACACCTGAGAAAGGCGGCTTAGCACCCGAAAACGTGTTTAAAAGAAAACTCACATAGCTAATCTTAAAAATGTTAACCACAGTTTAATATTCCAATGCTGCCATCTGAGCCATCGATTGTGCCTCAATTAGTTATGATAACTATGTGTACAATCTAGTCTTAAGTAAATAAAGTTAAACAAGTACACTCCTTTTTTGTAAGCACAAGAGTGTTTCCTGATTATTCTTCTATACCGGGAATACTAATTTCTAGTCGCTGTAACACCTGAGAAAAACGAAAAATAAATCAATAGCACTTGCAAATGCGGTCCCTATTTTTTTTTTTTTTTTTTTTTTTTTTTTTTTGGTTGTAGTAACTATAGTTTTTTCTGTACTAATTTATATTTTTAACAGGGAGTTTATTTACATTTGATATTGTAAAAACAACGTTTGATACAAAATACCCTTAGGCTGACGTTGTAATATGTGCCTGAGTGGCAGTTGGTTTCCGTGATATATATTCTTTATTTGTTTGTTTTCGCACACTAATTTTTTTTGTTATGCATCAGATATATATATAAAATTTATTTCAAGTGAACTAAAGAAGGTTACACCGTAGAACTATTTTCTTTCTCAATGGAATAATATTTTTGTTTAAATATTTGGTAAGTTTCAAATATATTATTTTACGAGTTTATTATAACCAATTCTATAATAACTAGACTTTACAAAGATTCAGTGTAATCGCAAACCCACTCAGGATGGCAAATGGTGATAAGTCTTCATGCAACTAACGCTGTTGTCACAGCAATCGGCTTGCCGAGATCTTAATTTAAGAACAGCTTAGTGTCTAATTATATTGTTACACAAGAATAATATTGAAAAGAATTTTTTTTTAAATGTGGTTGAGTGTACTTGTATAATAAAAAGGTTCACGGGTGTTCGGAGTCCTTTCTAAACGTCAGCCAAACACATATTATCTAATGGAAGGAAGAGAAACCGGAAGTGGATGTGACTTAAGGGTCAGATATATTTCTTATTGTGCGTATATCTTAGACTGCTAAATGTATTTGCGCAGTTATCATAGACTGGTAATTGTCAAAGGAAAAGCATCATCTTTCATGTCAATATAAATATGCAAATTACTGTAAAGTCAAATGATCATGAACTTAGTAATTTGTTAACAGATGTAAAAATCTAAGACTTTTTTTTTGTTTTGAAATTGCAGTTCTCATAATATAAAAAATCTGTAACCAACTGATTTTAGCTGTTTTTATCATTATGTACAATAAGTTTATAGTCTATTCAGTTTTCCATAATAATCAAGATTCGTTTGTTGTCTTGCTTTTTTTTGGATGCGATCTTATTAAAATCTTAAATTAAAAACTGAGCAAAAATCTACACAGAATCTCTGTCAAACTAGTTTCCAAAATATAGGTCCTGGGTACTGTTATGTCCATTGTGAAAGTACAAGAAGTGAGTACACGCCCACTTTGTTACATTCCACGTTATTATATGAAAATAAAGAAGTTATTTTACAAGTATAGTTAAGTATCTGAAGGAGATCACTTGTCATTTCAGTCCAGAGTCATTTTTTAATATTGTTACATATATATTTTTATATATTATTAAGTTGGTATGTCTATAACAAAGATGCTAATGAAACCTGGGAACGAAACCTGGGGAAAAAAGGACACATAAATTTCGAAAGAATTTCCCAGAAATAAAAAGTAAACCCCCTGGGCTTTTTGCAACCCATTCGATGCTAAATGCTAAACAAAAGTAAAGAGACCCAATTTGAAATATGAGATTTGTCAAATTAACATAATCTCTTTAAACTTCCGTAAAAAATGCGCAAATACCACAGGATAAAGGTTGTACTTTTTATTTAAATCCACTTGTTAATAACATGTGTCGGGGGGGGGGGGGGGTAGGCTGGGGTCGGGGAATGTCCACATGTCGTAATCAAAACAATTTTTGCTTTCAAACAGGCAATGCAGAGTTTTGTAAATGAGAAAAAAAATGCATTGCTTCATATGCTCCCACGAACATCAACTAAGGTTAACATTGGCTTAGGTACCTTGTGTACAAGAAGCCTTCAGATAAAATGCTTGTAACTCAGTCAACGTGGCGTTAAATGAACCTTTCCAAGCAGAGATTACCGTCAGTTCTTTAAAATGCTTATGCAGAGTAAGCTGGTTTCACATGAATACTATAAATAAGGCAGGGAATAGTGGCTTTCAGACCAGGAGAAACAGCAGGATGAGAGATTGTCGGAATATTTAAACCGTTTTCCATTGATTAAAATCATTTATGATAAAGGTAGGTAGACTACAGGTAACCAGAGCACTGGTTATTAAGTGTCGAATCCAGAGGTGGTTGGGATTAAAGCCTATCCCCCGCCCCCATCCCCATCATCGGGTATACATAAAAAAAAACACAGCAAATCATTTTATCATATTTTCATTTATGATAGTCATAAGCCATAAAACAAACCACCATTGCAATAAAAACAAAAGCTGAAAAGGGAACACTGGACAAGCGTGTTTCTATACCATGATCATATATGTTTATATTTTTAAAAGCATAAGGTGGATATATACCCACAATGCATGCATGCAGACCTAAACGTTTCTATTTGAGTGATATATCAGCCTTGACTTTCTACGTTCAGGTTAAATGTTTATGCTTTTTAGTCCTTGACATCCACCTTATAAATATGCATTAAAAAATATTAAATTTATATTAAACTTTTCTTCACCTCTCATTATCTTATGGGGAATACCATTCTGATTGATTTTAACTGAATTATATTGTAGTACCGTTCCATTTTACACAGTATATATATATATATATATATATATATATATATATATATATATATATATATATGGTATTTAGTTTTATTATTGCAGTATATTGTACTTTTAACTTTGCTTTGTGTTAATTAAGCTTCAAAAGGTTATTGTCTGAGCCAGAGAACTGTTGTAGGTCTACAGCTGGCCGTTTGAGCAATACTTAGAACCTGCGTGGGGTTTAGGCACCAAACCTACACTTGGGTTTGCACCACGGATCACAGGAACAGCTGTACCGAAGAGGCTGACAAGGTGAATCACCAAACTTTCAGTTCAATAATTTGAAGGTAAAACAGGTTACAATGAATTAGTTATAAACGAGGTAGATTTATTTTCCAGTAAAATTATGTATATAGCAGAGATTGTAGAAAAATAGGATAACTGTATTAACTGGAGGGTAAATTGTAATTTTGCCCAGTTATTGTCAGTATGAAACTATTTAGTACGGGTCTCCCTGTCTGATTAATAGGAAAACACCCGTATCTCTCACTGCTGTATGAATGTTAAAACGTGGAGCGAGGTTATACAAAAAAGGTTGAGCGCAGGACCCTTGGCGGTTCCCATTTATCTACCACCTAGACTATAGCGCTGTCGGAATTCAGTGGAAGCTGACCCTGGAAGAATTAATAAGTATAAAGTCTTCGTGATCTTCAGTTCTTCTTGTGTGTTGTGCGTTAGTTGTTCGTGTCACCCAAAGCATTCGGTAACAGTATGATTGCAGCAATACATTGCAATACCGTGGCAAACTGTTTACATATTTATAAATCACTCGAAAATGTTACTAACCAATGAATGAAAAATTGAGTAACCTATATTAATCTTCATAAGCCCATAACACCTAACATATCTGGAAAGTCTCTTAACCAATGTTGCGTAATATGAAAGGCACTAGGAATGTACTTTAACCCTGCTAAAATTATACAGACACATCACAAGCGGCACAAAGACACAAACGGTTGAAACATGTGTAGCAACAAAAAAGAGTGCGAAGATATATGGGTTTCATTTTACTTTTACATGAATTGCCATAGGCATAAATAATTCTACTCCGGTCGTAAAATATAACCCCTCCAGATCAAAACATGGCTGTCCCGAGAAAACATATCTCACGTAAACAATACTACCCTTGCCGGTAAATTATAAGGGCCAAGATGCTAACACTAAACACTACCGTATATAATGCAATATCAATGTATGTGTTTATGTATATACAATCAATAAAAAAAGCATGCATAAATAAGGGAACGACGAGTTTATTGGTCAAAGGCTTTATCAGCAGAGAGGTATTTATGACGCACAGGTCAATAGATGAACCACGGCTCGTGCACCGAGGTAACCGAGGTCAAGTCAGCATTCTCGGCGACAAAACTTTGTACTATGTGTCAATACCTAAGATAAATAAGGCATGAGGAGTGACAGTTCTGTTCAGGTCTTCTTATCAAGGATCTTTCAAGCATAATGGGATCATACACTTTAAGACACATTTAAAGAGCATGGGTAAATCTAGCATTTCCAATATAGTGATAACAAATAGAAGCTGGAGGAAACAGTCAGGGCTGTGGATATGCAAATAATACGGCTTGGACACAGATATGGTGTTTCGAAATGCCAGTATTACTATGTGTTAGCAGTTTTATTGTTTCAATTAGAACCACAATTCTACTGATAGTAATGCGTTGATTCATGCTTAATCAACGTTGCCTGGTCGGTAGGAACTGCATGGTATATGCGGTCACTTTTTTTAATGATTCCATTGGTAGTGTATATACTGGAAATTCCAGGTTTATTACTGTAAAGGCGGCAAAGTTAACATGTAAGCAATAAGACATAGCGGACACGTTACACAGACAGCACATGTTACTTTAATTCCTTACATCCAACTTTTGGGGTTTAATATTTGTTATTGATAGAAATAACAATATATATCCTACCATTACGCAGATCGGCAATGTCGGCAGCAAGTACAAGCAAGAGGATTATCCTTGGTAGAGATGACTCATGCTTCTCATGGATATGTCTTAAATGGAGTAGCGGCATTAGGATATGAGCGATAAATGTTAAGCAAATATGCAATGGCACTTGATAAACAAGCCCAATCATCCAGTCACCAATGTGTGTCAAGACTGATCCTCCTTTTATAGTGGCAATAAATCTTCGAACTATCACGCCACTAGGTACAAGGGACGTAAGTCAAGATTTGAAACATGTACCGAAATAGAGTAAACGTGTCCTTATTTTTGAGTGATGGTATGCAATCTTGAGTCACTTGCGTTTTCAAATTTGAAAATTGTTAGGATTGTGCTCCGTTCAATCGATATATTCACCTTTGGTAAAATACAGACACATGGTGGGGACCAAAATATACGGTGTGTGTGCTTTTGAATCGGGGTAACGGGAGGATTATGTTCAGGGTCTCTTTACTGTGACCACTGACCCAAAGGGAATGCTGGATTTCGGAAAAACACTATTATAATTCAAGGAACATTCTCTCCCCACGATATGAAAACAAATACTTGGTATCTATCTTGACATAAGTTAATAACGTTACCTACACATAAAAGGAACATCGGATAAAGACGCCTCCCTTTAATGTCTAGTAATAGACAGGGCTAAAAAATATTAATCTAATCTTATTTTAATCATTCCGAAATTAACAAATCATGGCAATAACTGCTTATGTTGTCTGTCTGTAAAGCACAGGTCTTAGCGCCGGGGATCGTGAGTTCGAATTCGAACCGGCGAAGATGAGGGTTTTTTTAGGTTCATCCCTACCCAAGGTGAGGGCGCTGCAGGCTTAATGGGAAAACTACCACACGTTCGTGTTTCACTAACAAACGGGGTGCTTTTTGGGGGTTTATCGGTTTAAAATACCCAGAATCGCAGGTGCGGTGCTCTCAATCTGGTGATGCCAGGGTAATCGTTTGTATGATAAACGATAAAACAACGCATGAAAACAATAAAGAAAAATTGTCTTTCGTTTTGGTGTGTTTATCACTTTTCCTGTATAAATTGTACAATCGCAAATTTATTGAAGACTGATGTTGTTTGTCATTTATCATAATATTACTCAATCACATTCCTTAAAAAGTACATACTTTGATAATGAAATAGGTATGAACCGTTGCAAGTGTATTTAGAATGTGTATTCATTTATAAAAACTCTGATTAACATTGTTTTGAGATATATACATAAGGTATAATTTTATATTTATCTTCTGGTTCTTTTCAATTAACTAATTGGATTAAGATTATTCGAGTAATTTCACAAGATGAGGGAAGAGGTAACTATTTTAATAACACTAATTAACAATGATCCCAGTAAACATAGTTATAGTCATGGTCGACTCATTCAATATAGTAGTCCTAGCACAAAATGCCTGATAACCAAGGTATAACACTATTTGATTCACACATGGACATAGTTTTAGTCATAGTCGACTCACTCAACATATTAGTCATGGATAAAAATGCCTGATAACAACGGTAAATTACTCATTAATTCACAAGTGGACATAGTCATAGTCAAAGCCGACCCAGTCAACATATTTGTCAAAGCAAAAAATGCCTGATTACAAAGGTATGACACTAATTAATTCATAAAAGGACCAAGTCATAGTCGACTCAGTCAACATTTTAGTCATAACATAAAATGCCTGATAACAAAGGTATACGTTTAGTTCAAGCGTTAGTAACATTATTCCTGTACCCTCTTTTGTCTGATAGTTCAGCCTGTAAACTGGTGTTTGGCGAAAGGCAATCTTAAACTTGGAAACAATCTGTCGCATTGTGTTTCCTTCTTCTGGGGTCTGATAGTTTCCATAACCAGCCGGAAAGTTTACCCTATATTGCCTTTAATAAACGGACACTGCGGGTTGATTTTACTCGCTGGGGCGGGGGGGGGGGGGCACGCATGGTAAACACCAGGAACTCGTCATCTTGATAATAAAAAAAATCTACAAATTATAATATTATTTCAAATATGGACAATTATTCCATAAATTAAAAAATATATCCACACTAATGTCCCATTAACTGAAATCACCAATGAGACAATCAGATAATGGAGCTCTTTGTATGAAGGGACTTTAAATTAATCTTATAAAGAATGAGTGTTTGATGACACATATCAATTGAACAATTAAAATACCGCTACATTAAATGCCATTCAACTGTCACATAGGAAATGATTTTATAGTAAATTAACATGTCATAATCTTACTCGGATTATAAATTATTTATGTACACAATGGATCCTCATCTTTAGTCTTATCTATGATATACATGTATTACCATAATGTTGTTCCTCATTAAAGTTCATTTTCTCCAAACGTCAGTCTTTGCCACAGTTTTATCTTTTTTTTTTATCTAGCATTTAAAATCAGTCATTCATAAATTAAAACAAACATCATATGTTAAGGAATCAAACTTTAGATTAATGTAAAGTAACTATTGAACTTAAAAAAGAAACACGGCCACACGAGGAGAAAGGGGATACATAAGGTTTCAAGAGGGAAATGTATTGCTGATGTATACAGGATACCATAACTGTGCCACAAACAAAGTAGCTTCCAAAACCTGAGCAATACAAATGCTCCTGGTACACCTTGTAGCCACATAGAATATTATGGAAACTGTTGAACGGCTAAATTACACTGTATATTTTGACTTAACCTGTATTGGTGTTTGAAAGTATATCATAACTTTCCCCACATTTACCTTGTTTGTATTCATATAAGAAAATTGTTTCTGATGGGGATACACCTGTGCAGCCTTTGATGACACACTTGAACTGTAAGATCATTTATTTAGTCTTACTAAGTATAAACTAGATTTCTATACCTTGATTCCTTATACTCTGCAACCTAACAACTGAAAAGTAAGCTGTGAAAGTATATGTTGTATTTAATTAAAAAATAATATTAGCTGTAAAAGGGTATCCTGTACTTAATTATGAAATGATACCGGTAAGCTTTTAGGCTTAACCGTGTTAAATTCACATGAAATTTGTGACATTTAATCTCCAGAGTAGTGTTTTCCTTAATTGAAGCAATACCGTTGTATCCATAGGAATGCACTGATCAAAAATTGATGTTGGTATATCATATCGCTTAGAATACCTTATATATGAATACAAAATGTCATGCTATAGCCCCGTGATACTTTAGTTGTAAGCCCTGATAATTCATCCGCCTTAATACATCAGCAAACTGAAAGAGAATAAATGTTCCTTAAGTGCATCGTATTATGCTATATATTAAAACCTCTGGGAATCTTACCTCTGTTTTATATCAGAGACGTGTGCATTATTTTCCTGGGATTAAATTTTCTCAAGTGAAAAAAAAAAGAACTGTAACCATTCCACTTCCTAGCTTTGGGTTCTCGTCATTTAACGGCCATATATGTTTGAAACAAACAGGTGTATTACAAGTAGAGGTCTAGTTCGGTCTAGAAAGCACATTTGTTTATAATGATATTTACTTTGTATGATAATGATATGTATTATGTTTTGGTTTTCTTTTTATATATTTAATTATTATTCTCTCGCTAAATCTTCCGAGACAGGAACTGAAATTGAAACCTTAAAGCGAAAAATTGGGGTTTTGCTGAGGTTTCGGGATCTGGCCGGAAGCTCCGGAGGGATTCGAAACGTAGACGTTCAACTCAATCTGAGTGTTTGCTGGGGTTTCGGGATCTGGCCGGAAGCTCCGGAGGGATTCGAAACGTAGACGTTTAACTCAATCTGAGTGTTTGCCGGGGTTTCGGGATCTGACCGGAAGCTCCGGAGGGATTCGAAACGTAGACGTTTAACTCAATCTGAGTGTTTGCTGGGGTTTCGGGATCTAGCCGGAAGCTCCGGAGGGATTCGAAACGTAGACGTTCAACTCAATCTGAGTGTTTGCTGGGGTTTCGGGATCAGGCCGGAAGCTCCGGAGGGATTCGAAACGTAGACGTTCAACTCAATCTGAATGTTTGCTGGGAATTCGGGATCTGGCCGGAAGCTCCGGAGGGATTCAAAACGTAGACGTTTAACTCAATCAGAGTGTTTGCTGGGGTTTCGGGATCTGGCCGGACGCTCCGGAGGGATTCGAAACGTAGACGATCAACTCAATCTGAGTGTTTGCTGGGGTTTCGGGATTTGGCCGGAAGCTCCGGAGGGATTTGAAACGTAGACGTTCAACTCAATCTGAGTGTTTGCTGGGGTTTCGGGATCTGGCCGGAAGCTCCGGAGGGATTCGAAACGTATACGTTTAACTCAATTTGAGTGTTTGCTGGGGTTTCGGGATCTGGCCGGAAGCTCCGGAGGGATTCGAAACGTAGACGTTCAACTCAATCTGAGTGTTTGCTGGGGTTTCGGGATCTGGCCGGAAGCTAACGAGAGATTTAACCCATAGACCTTTAACTCCGAAATATAACGCTCATATAACTTAAACACACTTTACCCTTTCAATCATTGAATATAATCTGTCTCACTTGGAATTTATAAATGACCTCTTTTGTTGACCTCATGTTGACAACAGATATTGACAGCATAGTGCCTCTTAGGATTCTGCTTGCTTTATTACCTATCTCCTTGATGGTTTTTGACTCCCAGTTTGATCACTTATTACAGAACGAGGTGCCGAACAAGATGCCAACAAAAGCAAGAAACACGGTCAACAGCATCACTTTTTTTCTGCGGTACTAGAATTACATTGTTATTTTATGAAAATTGAGTCCAGAACAGGTCCCTGATGTGATTGGCCAGTTAAGGTTCAACAGCATATACTGTATAAAGAAATATATCAATACGTCGTAATTTTGTGTATTTGTCTTCCCCCCAAAAATGTGCTGACGAAGTTAATTTCAAGAAAAATAGACACTTCGATTGGTATCAAATATTATATATGATAGTGTGAGGGGCTGTAAATATGGTTCTTTTAAACTGAGTCCTTCGTCTTGTAAGCCTTAAGAGAAATTCTAGGGTTATATCAAGACTAGAATAACTTTTATAAAAAAAAATTTGCATAGTTTCCACATATTGTTTACATGAATTATTATCTAATTACTATTTTTAATAATTAGGTTACTTTTGGTTCGATTTGTTTTGTTTTATCTTACATATCTTGTGCGCTCGTCTAAGCTGGATATCCAATGTGTCTGATTTAAAAACAAAGTGACCATAAGAAATCATATTAACACGTTAATGGTTGGAAGATCGGGTTATCTGGGGTTGGTTGTACGGAGTCGGCTCCTCTACAAATAGCTAGGATCTAAAGTGAAGGTAATACTTGCTTAATTGCTAAACTACTTTTCGCATTTCGTATTTTTTATAGCTTGGACATCCTGAAAGCCCCGATTAAATCTTATCCATTAATTCGATTTCGGAAAGTTAAATATTGATCCACTCAGATGAAAGGTGTCCGATAAGTGATAGAAACAGAGAATTTCATTGCAGGGCTTAGCAGTGAGAGTATTATTTGGACCGATAAAATATTTTGGCTGACCTGATTGCCTGAATGTTATAAACAATTTAATGTTTTGACAGGTATGACTATTATTGTTAAGTAGGCATAATATTTTGGCAGAACTTAGTGTTTTCACTGAGTAGTTATGTTATGAGAAGACATATATGATATTTGGCAAACCTGATTGTTATTGCCAAGTTAATGATAGGACAGGTCTGAGTCATAAATTGAACATGATAGTTGTTTGTTAATGCCAAGTTAATGTTATGAGAGGTCTGATTGTTATTGTTGGTTTTGGCAGACCTGATCGCAAAATTGAATTATGTCATAATCTTGATTTATATTGCCAAGTAGTATGATATATCAAGTCTCACTGACACTGCTGCGAGTAGATAAGACTACAGACAAAAAGGACTGTTGACTTTCTGTTGTAGGTATGTTGTTAATGTTAATGTTAAATAGATTATTAGCTGGATCGTGTGTAAATAAAGTGATAAATCGACAGGGACAGATTCACTACCTTATCAGAACTGTTATAGTTATAAAGGATCTACACCTGGTTAGAATATTGTATTAAAACTAGAGCCAGAGACTGTTAATGTTATTGTTATGGCTGGGGTACCATATTGGAAGGAAGTTTGATCAAATAAATAATATTCATTAAAGTCTGATGATTTATGTCAGACCCACTCCCAGCTGAAAGTAACTCTATAGTATTTAGTTCAGTATAACTTCTGTAAACAAGCATATTGTACCACAGGATGCATTAGTAAAGAAATACGATACCGTGCATGTCGACCACCTACCACAGTGGTGTCAGACATGGGATATTGAGTCTGGTGATGATGGTAACATCCTGCAACGTGTGATGGTCGACATATGATGAGTTAATAGCAAGAGAGGTTGTAGTGAGTTTGACTTCTAATAACTACTACTACTACTGTACCAATGCAATTGATGTCCAGATATGCTGCGGATACCAGAACCGTCTCCGTGGGTGGAAAAAGATCAACATCACCTTGAGCGCTGTGCCTGTTGTTGATATGTATGTAATTAGTAAGTGTTGATCAAATAGCGGTAGTCAGGAATAATTACTCTAAGAGCTGGGATTTCAGTGACAGCTACCTCGGTATTTTACCTTTAGTACACTGGGTATTTAATATCTGTGAGAATTGTGATGACAGTTTTAATGATAGTGTCACTATACCTGTAACTACGGCCACTGCAGAAGAGAATTTAGCCGAATTAGAGCGCCAGCTGCAAGCTTTGCAGTAGGGTTCATCTTTTGAAGTCTTAAACACACATGGTGGTAAAGATGAACTTGAGGACTGGCTTATAGAAGCTAGAGCCGCACTGCAGGCCCAAGGGTTGGACGGGGAGTGGCAGTCAATTTCTAAATAGTCCTTTTACAGGGACCAGCTCGTAGATAGCGTAAGTTTGTTACAGATAAGAATAGGACAAATGCAGAGGATCTGTTAATATATTGAAGACTGCATTTTAAGAAAGACTCTCCGCGTCTCAGATACTAGATAGTTTCTATCACAGAGAGAAAGTCTCCGTGGCTTTTCTCATGCTTTAAGAAGTATAATGGAAAGGGCCATGAAGCGAGGTCCTGAGTGTATTGTAAACAAGGACAAGGCTCTAAGAGACAGATTTGCGGTAACATGATCGAATAGACATAACAGTCAGGTAGTCGAAATGAGGAAAGTGCTAACCTTTTGTATTTTCAGGAGGTAGACGTCACTAAGACAAAGCACACTACTTACCAAGATCAGTCAATGTCTGTATTAGAAGAGACAGTAAATAAAATGTTAAAGGAGCAAGAGAAAATGATGTCATAGATAACCAAACAGCAGCAAACACAGGAAAAACTCCTTTCACAACAAATGGAGCCATTAAACTGATAACTGAAGAAAGGGGACCTAGTTCGGTCATTCAAAGTTATGTGACTAGTACCTCTGGCAATGGGCCATACCCACAATGGTAGTGGAGCAACCGCGATAACATTGAATGTATTTACTACCATCAGTATGGCCATATGGCCAGATCGTGTCCAACGAAAAGGTTCCGTAAGGAAAGAGTCCATGAAAACAGGTATGGTTGCTGATCGATCAGGGCTAGTGCCAGGGCCCGCAAGGGGCCTTTGTATCCCGTGACATCACCTTCGCACCCTATGGTAGAACCACCACATCTATTTTGTTTCCTACTCAGTACAGGGGAAAGGATATGACGCAGAACAAGGTATCGAAATTGAATCAGTGGGCCAGTGGTTCATAATCAGATCTGGCAGGTCCAATGTTAATCAGAATAATTAAGGGAATTTCAAAGTAAAGGCAGAAAGTGACGGGTTAAGTTCAGGTATCATAGGAACAGACCAATCACTGAGGTCCAGGTAGCAGGTGTCCCTATTTATTGTCTGATAGATTCGGGATCCAAAGTTACAACCATCAGCGAAGGTTTCTTAGAAACTTACTTAAAAGATCTTAGCAATGTTGCTCCCCTGAATAAAGCAGACTGCCTGTCATCAACGGCGGTTAATGGATCAGAAGTCCCGTCTCTGGGTTAATAATTACAGAGGTAAAAAATGGTGACACAACTTTAACTGATGTTGGAATTCTTGTCCTTAAAGACACTCCATTAACAAATGAGGATCTCACTAAAACACCAGGAGCTCCAGGAACAAACGTACTAAGTTGCATTCCGAATTTCAGGTTAATGGAAGACCAGGAGCAGGGACTTAGACAAATGAATCTAAGTCAAACACGGGTTTCTAGAGTTGTAGGGGTTGAGAAAATCTGTGTACCACCACAATCTATGCTGGAAGTAAAAGCTCCTGGTCCAGCAGCGCTAAATCAGGCATTGGTAGAACCGCTGGCTCTAGGTCTCCCCAAAACACATATTACCCTATACCCGTGTAGATGCCACAAAGAGATATTTCACGATCCCTGTTAGCAACTTAGGACACACCCAGGTTATCTTAAAACCAGGAATAAGAGTAGGATGCAATGAGTGTGTAACTAATGTTGAGGATGTGTCAGTGCCAAAAATCAGGAAATTATGATATCTACGAAAGCCTCAGAGAAGGAAGTAGAATCTATACCAAAGGGGTCAACGGTACCAGAGTTACAGAACAAAGAGACCCTAGATAAGTTTAAGGCACTGATAGCTGAATATAGATCCTTGTTTGTAGAGGATACAGAAACACTGGGTCGCACAACGCCATTACAGCATCCTATTAGAACAGTAGATGACATACCCATAGTTCAGCCTTATCGTAGGATACCCCCTCATCTGTGAGAGGAGATAAAGGAACCTCTGAAAGAACTAAATCAGAAGGGGATAATAAGAGAGAATTCTTCTTCGTATGCTGCTGCCATAGTAATAGTGAGCAAAACAAGGAAAAAATAGGGTTTGTGTAGACTATACATTGCTAAACAAGAAAATCCCAAGAGATGCTACACCATTACCTAGAATTGAAGAAACCTTGGAGGCTTTGGCTAATGCTAAATTGTTACTACCTTGTATCTAGCTGCAGCGTACAATCAAATCGAAGTAATTGAGCAGGATAGACAAAAACGGCATTTACAACGCGGTTCGGATTGTATGAACATTATCGGATGCCCTTTGGTTTATCCAATGCATCGGCGACATTTCTGAGATTGTTGATTGTTAGTTTTAGAGAGGATATCATTCAAACAGTGTTGGTTTACCTAGATGATATTATCATCTTTTCACAGACAGTGGAAGATCACTTAGAACGGCTAAGAAATATCTTCTCTAAACTAGAGCAGAATGGCTTAATATTACAGCCGGAAAAAATGTATTTTTATGCAAACAGAAGTGATATACCTAGGTCATGTACTGTCTGACAAAGGCAGTAGTAAAGATCCTAAAAAAATAATGCAGAATGGGCTAGGCCAAAAATTTTGCAGGAGCTTCGCCGATTTATTGTTTTTTTTTTTAACTACTATGGGCGTTTTGTAAAGAATGTTTCTCAAGAGGTAAATGCCCTGCAAAAATAGTTGTCAACTGCCACTGATAGGTCTAAGGCCAGAAGACAAAACAGGAAAATAAATATAGAATTTCTGTAGGGAGAACAACATGAAAAAGCCTTTCTAGATGAAAAGAAGTGCGTAACCTCTGCCGCTCTACTGGCTTATCCAGACTTCAGTAAAACATTCACCCTGGTGGCGGATGCATCCCATAGCGGTGTAGGCGCCAATCTTACCAAGGAACAACCAGGGGGACGTAAAGTTATTGTTTATGCTAGTCGGGGTTTGATACAGGGCAACTGAATATGGATAATTACAGCACAAGAAAAATAGAGCTGCTAGGCCTAAAATGGGGAATAGAGAAATATGCAGACTATCTTCATGGAGCACATTTTGAAGTTTGGACGGATAATAACCCTTTGGTGTACCTAAAAGGGAAAAGCAAACTAACAGCCGTAGAACCCTTAGTAGGGTATGATTTTACCATAAAGTATAAACCTAAAAAGAACCATAAACACTTAGATGCTTTATCCAGACATAAGGACAGACTATGGGATTAAAATGTAGAGATGGGGTCAGAAGAATGGGCCGTCCTGAGTAAAACCACAACAGTGCCTAGGAAATGGTAAGAGATTAGCCCTTGTAAGGTGATTGTAGAGGGCCTTATAGATTACCCTGCCATTTTGTGGCCAGACTGTTCTAAATTTGATCTTTAACAGCTACAAAACTATGCTATGAACTTTCGGCTAATCAAGCAGATGTTGGTATGCAAACGGAAATGGCCGCCCAGAGGTCGGAAAAAATCTGTCTGAAAGCCAACAAACCTTTTTTGGACAGCGGGACAGGTTACTTGAGGAAGAGGTTATACTATTTAGAAGAGAAAAATATCCCAATGCAGGGGAACTGAAGCAGATCATACTTCCTGAGGTATTGGAAGAGAAAATCTTTAAAAGTTTCCGTGCTGATCATGACCATCAGGGTAGGGATCGTACCGAGGCACTCATTTGAAGTAGGTGCTATTGGATAGAGATGCAAAATGCGGAAGAGTACATTAAAAACTGTAGCAGATGCTCTATATCAAAGCAGCGAAAAATCATAACTCTTCTGGTTAGTATTTTGGCAAACCTTTCGTAGTAGCCTTAGATTATACACAGATAGAATGTAGAAAGGCAAAGAAAACATTCTTGTGATGACGGATGTTTTTACCAAATGCACTGTCACTGTAATTACAAGAGATCAGAAGGCCTCCACAGTGGCAAAAGCGCTAGATCGGGAATGGATCCAGAAATTTTGGCCCCCTTTAAGAATCCATTCAGTCCAGAGTAGAGACTTTAAGGCTCAAATTGTTAATGAATCGTGTAAATTGTATGGGGTTAAAAGGTTTCATTCCACCCAATACCACCCACATGGGAACGGCCAAGAAGAAAGATTCAATAGAACTTTACACGAGTTACTGAGAGCCCTCCCACCAGAGAAGAAACGTCAGTGGCCAGAATATTTTGGAGAACTAACAACTTCGGCAGTTGACTTGTAAAAGTAAGAAGTATAGGCCTCAACGGAGTGAATAAAGTTGCGTTTTGTTCTTGTATTGGTCAGGTAACAGTTCAGATTATTGGAATGGAAACCAGTTCACAGGGTTAGATCTAGTGGATATTTAAATTAAATCACCTGGTTTCAGCCAACAAAAAAGTAATTCGGGGCATTTGGTGTCCATGTTTCTTTGAGGAAGGACGATGAGACGATGAGCTAACGGTCCCTCTGACAGTTGGGTCCACAGGACACAAGCAGTTATGGTTCGTATGCCTGATGTGTCATGTTGTTTTGCCTATGTTATAACTACCCCAGCCCTTTTTTTGTAAAGCGAGGATAAATATGTGACTTTTTTTCAAGAATAAACCCAAGAGCTAGATGGTATGGGTAAAATGCCAGCCGTCATCTTAGGTTTACTCCCTTCCATGGATATTGTATATTTAACAGTGATTATGAGACCAATAAATTGGTAGTTAGGAATAATAATAGTACTGTCGTGAAAATAGAGCTTATTTATTTTTATAAAGGCTAATAAGGGAAATGCAGGTGTCAAGCGGTAAGTCTGGTCATGAGTAAACAGAGCCAGCCGCCGTTTTGTATATTAGGAGCCCCTAGTACAAACTGTGTCAAAACACATAAACAGAAAGGGAATATTCTACTGGTGTAAGTATGGTGGCATAAACTTGTAATAACCATATGATAATTGGGCAAGAATGGAATTAATATTGAGTATAGAGTATTGACAATTGATTATATCATTATATGTTAGCAGCCCATTACCCCTCAGGCTGTAAGTGCCTGTTAAAGTTGGGGTAAAAAAGGTATAATACCGGGTAGCTTTTGAATGTTTATTGACGTCAGTAATGGCTCAAAATCGGTGTGGTTATTGTTTATTGTAATAGACATGTCATCTATGACTAAAATTCAATGAAGTAAGCTCAGCAAGCTTAAATCCAGTCGACAAAGTCCAAACAGTCATGAGGTTAACTTGGTAGTCATCATAGTATTTGATGTATGTTATGGGACAGTATAGTTACAAGATGAGATACTTTTGTTCTGGAGATAATTTGGGTCTTTTATGCTTTGTTCTGGAGATAACTTGGGCTTTTTTATGAATAAAGCTACAGTACAGTAGTATCTTATTTATAATGTGTCTAACTGGGAGATTTAATTATTTAATAAATAAATGGGCCAGTGAGAACTAGTTTTATAGTAGGATTTGTGTTATTTTAAGAATTGAAAGCCCCGTTTGGGCTAGCTTACACAGTCATTAATCCAGAACTGTCAGGATAACTCCTGGTCATATCGGCCCACTGATTATGCTTGTGTGGAGCAAACAGGTAATACTAATACATTATAATTATATCATTGTAGATTAAATATGGAAGCCAGGTACAGTCTAGGCTTATCAGTCAGGCTTATCGGTCCAGTCTGTATTGATCGAATTATCAAAAAAAAAAATCATATTGCCAGGGAGAACAAGCTTATCACCTCAGGTAATTTCATAAAGGAACCAGTGCATTAAGTTACAAGAATAAGGGATTGGGCCATTGTGCACATTAACTGTCCAATATAGACAAATTTCGCACTAGCATATAGTTGTTTAAACAGAAACTACTATTAACAGGTTACGTATGATGTAATGGCTATGAGAGTGGGTTGTAGTGGCCCGTCCAAGGTCAGTGTTTTTTTCCGGTCCTCCGGTTTCCTCCGACCTTACCGACTACCGAGCGCCAACATCCGTGCCATGGAGAGTGCCTCGTAATAGTTATTATAACTAGTTAACAATCCCTGTAAAATAAATAAAGTTTATAAATGTCATGCAGAAGGGTTGTATGACTTGTTGACAATGATGTTAATTATTGGCAGGTCTGATTGTTATGATGGGCCTGAGTGCAATTTGAACATATATAATATTTTTGGCAAACTCGATTGTCTGATTGTTATTAGCAATTTAATGTTATGGCAGGCATGACTATTACTGTTAAGTGAGGATAATATTTTGGCAGAACTTGGTGTTATCACTAAGTAGTTATGTAATGAGAAGACAGGTATGATATTTGTTATTGCCAAGTTAATGATAGGACAGGTCTGAGTCGTTATTTGCGCATGATAGTTGGAAGACCTGTTTATCAATGCTAAGTTAATGTTATGAGAGGTCTGATTGTTATTGTTGAGTAGATATGTTTTGAGAGACCTGTTTGTTAATGCCAAGCAGATTTGGGTCCAAATGTGATCGTACTCATAGTACTCATACTTATGAGTACTTTTTTTGAATACTCAGTACTCGTACTCGAGTACTATTTAAAAATCACAAAAGTACTCGTACTTGTACTCGAGTACTTTGAAAGTACTCGGTACTCATATTAGTACAGTAGAACACCTGTATAACGGTCACCATCGGGACTGGATGAAAATGGCCTTAATACAGGAGTGGCCGTTCTACAGGACTTGGCCAAGAAAAGCGGGTTAAAATGTAACACAAAACCATTTTCACATCTTTATTACAATTAACAAAATAAACGTATATACAGAGTATTAGTGTAATTATTGTTTTCAATAAAAAAATAAAATATTTACAATCAACCCTATCTATAACAATTACCAACAATATATACAAATACAATGTTTGTTATTAAATTACAAACAGATTGTATATCCATAATATTTGAACAAATTTGTTGAATCACTGCCACATGACATTGATCAGTTTATCATTTCCTGTAGATACACACTGTCTTTTTCTACTGGCATTTGCGTTTTCTTCATACTGTTCCATGATCTCTCGCTTCCTCTTAAGTATGTTTTTAACTTTAGTTCGGCCGACACCATAGATTTCTGTTATCTTTCGGCTGCTTTTCCCGTCACTTTTCCTGATCAGACCTTTGAGAGCAAGTTCATGTCTATTCTTGGCCGCCATAATGGGCAAAGTGATTGGGACAGAATATACGTAACAATGTTTATTTTTCCTTCATAATTATTCATGTCTGAGTAAATTGTGCGATGTGTGCCGTAATGTTTTCGTTTGATGTACGTGTTCACAAGGACATTAAAGAGAGTGTAAAGATCATCCACCGTTTGCCTAACGTTTCTTTGATGACATAATCATCGGGACCCGCTGGTTGTCATTCGTTAATTAAAAGACAAACACCCTGTTTAAGATCCGGCTCGCACGACTGATTCACAAACATAAACGCAGGAGGGAACACGTCTTACAACTGTGCATACTAATGGGGCTTGTGGGGGTAGTACGACTCTGGTCACGTATCAAACTACTCAGTCACGGTCGAGTGGTTACCTGTATCCAGGCACTCATCTCACTAACAGACAGGAATATGTGAGAGCTGACAATTGTGTAATGATATTAAGGTCAGAAGTGGCCGCTGGATTTGTTGAGCCCATGTCACGGAGTCACTGCCCCTGACCGTAATTGAGTCGTTTTCCGGCCTGCGGGACCGAGAAACCTGGCCGTGATTTGGAATAGAGGAGTGACCGTAATTGACAACAAAATGATAATGAAATATAACGGTCGAAAAATTCGGGACCGGGAAATCCGACCGTTATAGACGTAGTGACTGTTATTGAGGCGTGGCCGTTAGCAAGCGTTCTACTGTACTTTATGAGTACTTTTAGGTATTTCATATTTGATTAAAATTTCTAAATAGAGTAATTGTTTATTATAGTATTTAATAGTAGGATATTATATATAATATATAATATATAATATCATATGAAATGGTACTTATAGTAGTATGTTTTATATAAGGATTAGCTGCATTGATCATCATTTGCCATAATTCAATACAATTAAATATGATCAGAATCTGTTCAACATTACATAAACTTAGCAGTGCTCTGGTGCCTGGTCTAACAAGCTTGAATTGATATTTATCTGTAACTAAATGTGATTGTAGGTTCAGCAGATTTTCAGTGGGAATTGCAGTCTGTGATGAGCTCTATTCACAGTCATAAACCCATGAAATGCTGTGATCATCAGACTATAATCCCCGTAGCTACTACAACATAGGCTTCAGCATCACATTCTACTATCAGCTGACAATAACTTGCTCACAAAGGACTTCTTCAATGTTCAATGGCTAAGCCTACTTAATGAAACATCAAAGGGATCAAAGGATTAACCTAAAGCCAAAGCCTTCTGTCCAGTGGCATTGGACCATGAAAGCACCCAGCGTTAACTAATTACACTGGGCCCTTTAATGTGCTCTATCAACCTAATCAAACAAACACTCCATTAGATGTTACCCTAAGGTTGTAATAGAAAAGTAATAGCTATTTTATTCTATTACTTGGGTACTATTACTATACTTTTTCAAAATTATTTTCTATCAATAGTAATATTACTCTTACTATCTTTGAAATCCCGTAATATTCTATTATATTACGTAATACTTATTATTATCGCCTCATTCCTTGTTGTAATACGCCACTGATATTACTGTTGTTAATACTCATAAATTATTACACATGGTGACTAAAACGGTCGGTCTATCAGATATGTTTTTATTTACTCTTTTTCACATAAACCGGTTGTCATCAAATATCTTCAATAGGCCACAGACAAATTTTATTCACATGTTGATGTTATAAATATAATAACATATGGTTGTTATTAGTATCATTGTTATTATTATTGTTATCATTGTTATTATTATATGATAACATATGGTTAACATTTTAGTAATAACTTTTTGAGAACTTTTGAGATTCAGATGTTTCTTAAATGAAACTGCCACATATCACTTGTAATGCTCTTATATATTCTCATGTGTTTATCTATAGCTTTTTTACGTTTTAGTTTTTGAACATTTCCACCGGTATTTTGGAAACTGTATACCCTGTCCTGGGTAAGAAATATATTTTTGAGTACCTACGAGACCAGATGTTTCTTCACTTCATTTGTCAACAATAATAAGATAATGCTTTTATATTTTTTCAAGTGTATATTGCCTGTTTATATGCCCTAGATTTGCATTTCGCTTCAGTATTTCGATTAAGCATAACAAAACATTGTATATTTTATATTTTGTCCTGGATTTTCATTAATTTGTAACTTTGAGGGCCTATATTAACTTAATAACATCATTAAATATGATTGGTGTTACATGGACGTCACCCGGACATCGGAGGATGGCGCCACGAAGTGGTGTGGCCGCCCCCGTTTCCACGCGTATGGATCCACCCCGCTGTCAGTGACTACTGACGCGCTTTGAGAAACATAAACACTATTCTGGGAACATTCAGTACTGGTTTTGCAGTTCTGATGGCGCTGTCGTTTCTCTCAAGCAAAACCACAAACTTCTGCGGTTTCCACCCATTTTTGAAAGCCTATAAAACGAACTCGCCTGCAGGACGAGGCGGGACTATTGATTTTGCTACGCCACGTTACTGTTTTCCCTGGGGACCGTGACCGTGGGCTCTTGGTCCCCAAGCCCACGGAATGCCATGAACCAGCTATGAACTTTATTATGTAGGAAGAGGAGAGACTTTATGTTTTCAGGTGCCACATGGATTAATACAGGACTTCAGTTTTGTGTGTGCCCGAACTATGTGTTGATGATGGACTTCAGTTTCTCGTATACCGGATTCAGTTAAGTATTTCGTTGCCGTTCGTTATCTAGAGACTCAGTTTTTCTTCAGAGACTTTGTAATAAATTACGTTATGTATTAACTATTATATTATTTGTGTACGAATGTAAATATTGTAATATATGAATATAGCACTGTTTTTGCACCCATATTTTGGTTACGTATTCATTTGAAGAGAACGTGTCTGAGCATATGTGTTACGGTTCGGCCTGAGTTGTTTGGTGTGAAAAGGGACCGTAACATTGGTCAAAAAAAGTACTCGTTAAAGTACTCATAAGTAAATTTTGAGTACTTGGTACTCGTACTCGAGTACTTTTGAAACAGTTTAAAAGTTCTCATACTTGTACTCGAGTACTTTAAGGGTACTTAGTATTCGTACTCGAGTACTCTAAAAGTACTCGGTCCCAACTCTAATGCCAAGTTAAATTTTTGAAAGGTCTGATTGTTATTGTTGAGTACACATCTTTTGGCAGACCTGATCCCAAAAGTTAATGTTGAAACAAGTCTTGATTTGTATTGCCAAGCAGGTCTCACTGATACTGCTGTCAGTAGATAAGACTAGAGGCAAACAGGACTGTTGACTTTGTGTTGTAGGTATGTTGTTAATGTTAATGTTAAATAGATTATTAGCTGGATCTGTGTAAATAAAGTAATAAATCGACAAAGACAGATTCACTACCGTATCAGAATTCTTATAGTTAAATTGGAGCTACTCCTGGTTAGAATATTGTATTAAAACTAGAGACAGAGCCTGTTAAGGTTATTTTTATCGCTGGGGTAGCATGTTGGTAGGCAGATCAATTAAATACTATCCATTGAATCTAATTATTTATGTAAAACACACTTTCATGTTCAAGAAGAAAATACAGTATATACAATAGTAGTTCTATAGTAAACGTAAAGCAGCACATGGAACAAAATATAACTTTTATTAATTCCCAGTTGAAAGTAATTCTATAGTATATAGTTCAGTATAACTCCTGTAATCCAGCACATTATACTACAGGGTGAGTTGGCAGAGAAATATGATACAGTACAGGTCAGTCAATAATGTAACACACAAAGAAATTGATACAAAAGTATGGATTGTTCCAGAAGATACATATGGAACACATGTAGACCACTGCTAATGTTAAATCTTTAGATGAAGTGTAATGAACGTATATAATTGTTTATGTATAAATGAATGTTAAATTTGCATTAACGTGGCTCTAAATGTAATTATTATATTTGGAGAGCTGTATGGTCGACCATCATTAAACCAACATGTGATGAGATGTGTAAAAACAACTGTATACAACATACTGAGTTATCAGTTGTGCCAGATGTGTTTGCGGGTCATACCAGCCAACCCCTCCACCTCTCACTATATATATATATATATATATATATATATATATATATATATATATGTATATATATATATACACTTACGATTTTTTACCTAAAAATGAAAAAAAAATGTGTAAACATATGCTCCAGTAGACCATTATACAAGAAACAATAAACTTACGTTTCGCAGATGCAATAATATTCACAAATTATATACAGTATATTACAACAGTTCACGTACTGGTAAATGTGTTACTTGGCTATTTCAGGTACAAGGAACCACCACTGTCCAGAAATAAAGCCATATTTTTTTATTTATATTACAGTTTGTGTCTGGCGGAATACGCCTAGCGGTCCTCACAAAAATAGATTGCAGGATGATGACATGATATTTGTTAACTTTTGTGACTACCCCATACCATTATAAATCCATTGGTTCATATGTAACCATAAGTCCATCGTTTTGCTCTGTTTAACGATATTACCATACAGTAATGCAAACACAATATATCCATTATAACATTGATTATTAATTGTTTAATTGTATGTCCATCGTGGATAATAATACAACGTATGTGATTTTTGTATATAAGAATGTTTAGCCACGGGAGCTGTATTTACTTCCAAAGTATTTCCAGTCGTGCCCATCGGCGCGATCTTCTATGCATTAATAGCGTCCTTCTCACCCAGCGTCATTACCAAATATTTTGTTTGAAAGATGTAATCGAAAGCTTTTTTTGTTGTATTGGGGTGCTGCTGTATCATATAAAGAACATTAAAAAACTTGGGAATAGTTTTGGCAATATAGAGAGTGGAATTCCTGCTATTTGGAGAAGGTTTATGGTATGCCGGAGGAGTTTAAAATTTCTATTTTTTTTTAATTAGGCTCTGTCTGATTTTACAATAAACTTTGCAACTAACTGGAATACTTCTTTTTTGTTTCGTAATAGAATTTTGGATTGCCAAATAATGTAATGGATTAGCATTCGGTAAGAATCGTAATTAAAAGGGTCCACCTACCAGAAATGTTAAATATACACGAAGTAGAGCGTGTTCTCTTTCATATACAGTGGCACTTGTCTTCTTTTTTAGAAAAGCGGTCTTAGCGGTCACAGAATGATCGCCAAATTGTAACCACATATTTATATGAACCAACCAGCTTGGAATGGGGAGTACTTAAAGAAGCTACCGACAAGTGGCTACATTTGTGATTAGTTGCAAGTTAATTATACAGTCATGTCTACAACATATAGTTACTTCCAAAATATTTTAAAAAATCGTTCCGCTGGATTAGTAACCAAAATAACACACACCAGCACAATGCCTTGTTATTCCCCTAATATATTTGCTTTTTTTTAATTATTCCTTGAAATGAACAAAAAAGACCCATGTAACACCAGAATAAGCAAATAGCATAGTTACTAACACATTTAACATAAAACGTATTATGGGGGATCAGGCACTAGTATTTTAAATCGGCTCATAAATCCCTAGGTATTGCAGTTTTATAATAAATATAACAGTTGATATATTAATAACTGCACATATGGCAATTGTGATAAAATTTGGTTATTATATTTTTTTTTTTGGTTGGGTTTGAACAGCAGTACCCTGGTTAGGGCCCCATTTAAAGTTAACACAGACATAAAATATACATATACTTCAAGGTAACGTGCCTCACAACAGAACGTTAGAAAAAAAAAGGATGTGTTGTGTTTTACGTGGTGTTAGCTTATAATACTAGATAAAGTTTGTCCTCATGAATTCAACAATGTATGAATATACGAATAGTTATGATGAGAGGTTGCGGATCTTACTCCGGGAGAATAAACCTGGGAGACTGTCAATACTCTGGGGAACAATTTATAATATCAACCAAAATAAGTAAAATATTGAAATCTTGAAAATGAAATATTGAACTCTCTCTATTACGTAAAGAGACAACACCAGTATTAGTTAAATACAGAATCTGTCAATAATCGAGTTACACATATAAGTAGAGCATCCGGACATTGTTCTTATCTGACGACCTTTGGGCGTGTCAGTTTAAATGAGTTCTATTGTACTTAATGTTAGAGATTAATATACAAAGAATGAAAACGTAACACAGAAAAGCTAGAATATTTTTCTAAGTAATGCAATAATTTTGTTTTTGTTTTCTCCTTGGAATCTTCATTTATTTCAAATTGTTCCACGTTAGTTTGTGAAATCCTGGAAAGGAGATGCCGGGTAGAGTTATCGTAGATAAACAAGGGTGGACTGATTGACTCCTTCACACTCGTAGGAACTGATGGGTTCATCAGGAACCAAGGTTCACGGGTGTTGTCCATACTGAGTTTATCATCAAACCTATCCAGTCTTTCACCTAAGATATCAGATATCGTACAACCTGGTCGATGAACCTTCGGTTTACGGGAACAATAAAACAGAGGCAAAATCAAAATTCGATTCAGTGCCGGAGAAAGTGCCATGGCATTTTCAAGTGCTTTCCAATCTTGCCCTGCCAGATCATTGAACTGGTTCTCGTATATAATGTATTTTGCCGAAGCGTCTGTGTAATAGAGTTCATTGGTCAGTACCATTTTCCCAAGATCTCGCAGGCGGTGCATTTTTCCTAGAGTTCTTCCAGATCTTGTAGCATGGAAAGCATAACTGGTGTGTTCAATAATTAAGATATTAAGGAAAACCTTCAGTTTTCCTTTTAAAGCCTATTTCTACCTTCAAGACTAACTTATGTCCAGCCACGGAATTGTTTTTGATAATATATATATATATATATGTTCCTCTGTATATTTTCTCTGTATTAACCAGGAATCAGTTCAGTATTTTGTAATTTCTTCAAGTTGAGGACCAGAACATAATGCAATTTATACAAAACAGGAACAATATTTACTTACATAACATGAGAGTTGTACCAAACAAAAAAATAGATCACTACGACTTTGTTCCCACGAGAAATTAAGGAAACCCTCAATTGTACCATATAAGGTATTAACGTCGTTTGCATTCGCGTTTCACTCAATTAAATGCCAAGAAGTCGTCCTGATTTCATGCAAAACGCAATAAAATATATATCATTTTAAACCTTTTAAATTATCCACCTGATGATATGTAAAATTTACTTGTATCCCATCAAAGACTTTCAAAATTGTATACTTAAGTAAAACTTATTTTTTGTACACAAACGACTTATTCCAAGATCGTTGTTGCAGTCAGCAAATTTTTAGTAGATTCACGTAAAAATACATAAAATATCCCCGGACAATTGTTTGTCTATTGACCCATCATATACCTTTAACATTAAAAATGTAATTATTGAATTTTGAAAGAATAAAAGTTAACTTTCCATGAGAAAAATTAACATTTTGCAAAGTAATTTTTTTTTGGAAAAAAAAACTTTGTGGGTATGAAATGAGAAATGTATGTGACTTTTAGTTACTGATTCCATTTACACATCATGCATTTCACTCAGATCCCACTTTGAGAAAAGAAGGAAAAAGTATGTGTGTGTTCACGTGAGAATATGGACCTCTACAAGGGCTTAATCTGAATAACAACCTGCTGTCGTTATTAAGTTTGCAATGATCAGTGGAATACGATAACATATTACTAATTTTGTGTTTATATCTGTAAATAAAAGATGATTTTAATTGACAGTTTTACATCTGACAGCTGAGCCACATGTGTACTGGCATGTGGGGACGGAACTTCGTGGCTAGCAAGTGCTTAAAGGTTCAACGCCCGTCGCGCTGACAGCAGCAACCCGGTCATACCTACCACTCCTCAACTGATCGAACACACATTATTATCTGTATTATAGTCTATCTCGCTCCATATATACTTCATTCATAATCAGTCAGTATGACATAATTATTTACATTCATTGATGGTTAAACCCATATACTTTTTTGTCTCTTTTTCTCACTCCCTTCACTCATTGCGACGAAGGAAAACTTACTTACTAAGTTGTATGATGAAATGAGTTTTTTTTTTTTTTACACTCATGTTAAGTGACGTGTCTGTGTATCACATTTATATAAACAACAATTTACATACATGTATAATTATACACCATGTTGTGACAGTTCAAGTGGCAATGTCCTGGCGGTCTACAAGTCCAACAGATAGATTTCCGCGGTGTGGCACAGTAGGAACCTGTCATTCGGGGATATATTTTTTTTTAGGCCGTCGATGTTGATTTGACTTGATATTGCTTGTTATTATAAAGTTGCTCGAATCGAAGGTGGTATTAAAGTTTTCACTTTCCAGATGTATAAAGCTTAATGGAGTGCAGAAATTTTCACAATAACAGAAAATATCAGGTAGCTAAATTTACGACAGGGGCAAGGGCAGTCAAAACAAACAGTAAACATCGTATTGACACAATGGCCCCTACAGCGATAGACATTGGATCATGAAGTCGGTAGTCGGTATGATTATCATATTTGTGTACTAACTAATCAGAGACGTTAGGCCAAGACCAATTAAGAGGGATTCGCCTGTTGAAGTCGCTCGGCTCTTACTTTGGCTGTTAGCAGGTCATTAGATACACAGCTGTCAGCCAAAGGAGTGTGTTGAAGGGCCTGCCCTATCAGCATGAACTGCCACTGTTAGTACACAGCCGCCTGGGGCGTGTGCTGTTTTGGTAATTATTTTTTTTAAGTTTTGGTTGATATTCATTATGCCACCAGAATTACCTTTTCACAATGAGATTGGAAAGTAAATTCCCTAATGGTACCCTAATTTAATATATATATATATATATCTGTAAAGGTCCTATGTATAAAAAAGACATAAGGTTAGTGATTAGTAATTTCCTGAAGTTAGATGTCCGAACATATTGTACAAAATCAGGAAAAATATTTCCTCCCTTAACATGAAAATATTTAATTTTTTTTCAGGGATATAAATATTTAATCAAGAACCAATTGTAATCCAACAATTAGTTCTGAATTGTGTGTTTCAAAACCGTTGCACCTACGCCTACGACTTTCGGCATACAGATAGTTGTCCCTAAAATATGTTATACTATTGCCAAACAGAATGGGACATAAAGTAAATGTTCATTATGATTGAGTTCGATACAATCTATTGGACCCTTTGGATCCGCCGCCTTGACCGACAGCGTCTGGCTGTAGACTACCACCAGGGAACACAACATAAACTAATTGGCGGCACTGTCAACCAGAAAATCTTTATAAAGCAATCTTACTGTGTCAGCATGAAGATTACCTTGCTGTATACAGGAATTACCTTGTGTGGAATGACCTGTACGAATCTGCAAACGCTGCTAGAGTGTTCTTCGAGGCTCCATAAGCAGAAGGCAGATACACAAATAGATAAACTCTTTATTGTTTATTGGGTAAATAATTGTTTTGCTTATAGTACGTGAAACACAGAGTTACAACGTATTTTACAACTGCCCCGGCCAAAGTTTATGTTTTTTTTGTGTGTCAAATCATTATTTACAAAACACAGGAGCCTAAATTGGCCATGGATATGCCCATATTACTTCTGCGTGATCTAATTAAATTGCTGATGTCAGAAAGTTCCACAAGTTTCAGACATTCTTTCACTTTTACCAAGCTCTCATTTTCATGGTAATGACCTAATGTGCAAAGCAGATGGTTTAAGAAGACCACTGTATTCTTCTGCACTATTAGTCAAAATGAAAAAAATACCAATAACTGTTAATATCTTTATCTTGGATGTTTAAGGAGGGTGTGTCTTTGCAGCACTAACTGCTACACTAATCTTTATTTTTCTAATATTACTTATGCATTACCCTTTCCCTTCAGATTGCGCACTACGCGCAACGGAACTCTCATTTTTCCCTTAGCATACTCACCTATAAAGACAATGGGCTCTGCCAGTGGGCGGCCAATTCATCCCACGCTGGGGCCAGCCGAACTAAAGTCAAGGTTGCCAGCCAGCTCCCCCCCCCCCCCCCCGGAAAAAAAGTTGCGGACTCCCATGAGGACATTGCAGAAAAAGGTACATGGTCTGGCAGAATATATTTTCTAAAGATATCAATTCAACCAAGTCTATAACACAGACTTCTTTCATAGGAAAAAAGACGACAGTTATCCAGTCATGAGAAAATGTTATATGAATCAACTTAATGGGTAAGATTAGGCAATCTATAGATGATATTTATATCCAGAATACTGACTTGCGCCATGCTCTTGAAGAGCCCGAATTTCCTGTTAAACAGGCCGTCACACCTAAACGAACTGCTATTTGGGTCTACAAAGAAAGAACATCTTGTTAAGTAAACCTATTACATGTGCGTTTGTTGTGTGATGGGAGGATTTCATCCAGATCCCAGACTTTGTCCTGATTTGATTTGCTGGTGCTAAGTTATCAACAACTTAGAACTAGTAATGCATGTTGTTTTTATTCTCTGCTGAAAAATTGGTACTGACAGAGGCAGAAATACTGTGCTTTTACTGATATCTAGAATTTTTAGTCACAGGGGATTTCCAAGTGTGTGACGTCACTGCCGAGTTGACAGTGCTCATAGATGTGCCAATAGTTTTTGAACAAATCACACAACCTCATGTTTTTAGTGGAAAAATAGATAGAAGAAATGTTTCCCAAAGGAATTGGGCATATTTTATGTAAAATCTATATTAACGTTTTATTATGTTATATGATAATATAATGAGATTTGGATTACGTTTGCTTGACCTGAATTCTCCCTGACAGCGAACTTCAGGAACTGAAGAAGAACCTTAGCCAAATTAAATATAACCCATGGTCCATATTAAAATCCTGTATTTGTTGCAAAGCCGCCTACCACGCGATCGTCAACTGATGAAAAAGAACTGGCCAGATATCGGTGAAAAAATTTTAAAACTTGCGTCTGGTCATTTGAGACAGTTTTGCATGTTTGGTGACAGAACTTGTTACATGCAGAGAGTCCGACAAGAAATTCAGCTTAAAAAATGGTTATCTGTCACTTTTATCACTTTAGACAATAAATAAAGAGCCCGTACATTGTGCGCCAGTCACCCGATTGCCAGGGTTGTGATGTGGTGGGGAAATGCGTATATTGTCAATATTAATAATACAGCACGTTTGGGTATGTTTACACTCTCGAAAATACATGTGAAGGGACTTCTATCGTCACCTCTTACTAGTTTTTAATATATTTTAGAATTTTTAATCTCAAGAATGCATATTTAAACGTCAGAACCAGGAAACCTCAAGAGGAGTGGATGATTGAATCCTGCGGGAATGCGTGGTGGTTTCCGCAGGAGTGGGTGACGGTATAAAGAGATCTGACGGAGTGGGTGATGGTTCCTGCGGGAGTGGATGATGGTCCTGCAGGATTTGGGGATGGGATTAAGACCGGGCAGGAGTGGGCGATTTGTCCTGCAGGAGTGGGTAATGGTTCCTTAGAGGTTTGTGATGGTTCGGGGGATGGTATACAGATATCGGAAGGAGTGGCTGGGTAATACTGATCAACGGAGAAGAATAGATAGGTCTTCAGTAAAGAATATTATACATATATATATTATATTGACACAGATCTTCAGGCATGTATACAGGCATGTACACATCAGCATTTTGAAGAAACATTCGGCAAAATTGTGCGAACTTCATTGACCTATACGGCGCAATTGTCTGTAAAATCGCAAACGACCGGAACGCTGATATGTCCGTGAGACAGCACTGAAATTCAGTTTTTGTTTAAAAGAATGGTTAATTCTCTCATCTTTAAAACAGAAATATCTAAAAATTATGTAACCGGACATACTGGACAAAAGCTTTCCTACTTGCTCTGCCAGAACATAGATCGCAGAAGCGGTAGAACGTCTGACTTGCGTGTCAGGTAACGGTTTCGAATCCTTATTTGACCCTGTTTCTATTTTTACTTGTAACAATGGTGGCAGCGTTGGGATTCGGGGAGTGGTGGCGTGGAAAATGCCCAACACAGTCCACTTATTCGGCCCCGGGTACATTTTAAAAATAAAAAAAACGTTCCCCGGAGAGGGGGTAAATGTAACCGGACACACAAAAGCGTTCTTACTGGCCTTGCTAGTGAACCGTGCGGTAGAATGTCTAACGTGTGTGTCGCAGGTTACGGGTTCGATCCACATTCGGTCCTTGGGATTTTTTCACCCGTTACAATGGTGGCAGCTGTGGCTTTATAAATGTAAATTACCCTCTTTGATACAGAAAATATATTAAAATTATATCTCGTAACTCTCATATGTATCTCCTACAATCTCGTAAGCCAGCAGTTAAGCAGTTCAAATGAATTGTACATCTAAGTCTTAATCATCTTAAAGAATAATATCTGAATGTACATGTGCGTATACTAACCTCTTTATCATTACTGTTTTTGGGCGTATAATCTAAAAGTTGAAACGTTTAAGTGCCCTTACATGGAAACACTGTTTCGTAAATATTATTATAAATGACGCTTTGAGACAAAATAAGCAACACATTGATTTAACCAAACTAATAGCTTAGAAACTTAAACTTAACTGAAACACTGATTCTATTGGCACTGGCGTAAATGTAGCTGCAAACGAGGGTGGTTGGGGTTTACTTGTCGTGGTGTGCAGGTAATCGAATTTTCGATTCTCTGAATGACCCATTTAAATTATAGCAAAATTACGTATCATATTAAAATAAATGTATTTTGTTTCCAAGATAGGTTGAATCTAAACCAAGTTTAGATATACACTGTATAATTAGTTCATAGAAAGCTCAGAAATGAAACCAGAGTTCTAATAATTATATTTCATTTCCAATATATAAATATTATTATCTGGATATCAGGGGATGACTACATTGCTGTTCCTCTTGTTAAAAGTTGGGAGGGGGATATGTGCCCCATTTATATTGACGCCAATGAATGAATAACAGTCCTTAAGGATGATTGACGGGTCGGGACAGCCTGTTGGCAAGAAAGAACGTATCCTACTGAGTAATTGCAGCAGGATAAAGAACTCGTTAACTAGACGTATGCAATTACTGGACAACTGCCCGAAACGCCTACAAATATATGGAGTGCCCGACCTTGTAAACGGGGTTCAGGTAAAGAAAACACATATTAGGAGTGAGTCAGAGAGCCATAATTATCATTGTGCAAGAAAAGGTAATTCTGAATAGCAGCCTTACATATTTAAGATCTGGCGTTAAGGAGAACAGAGGACAGAATAAAAAAAAATTGTTATTCGTAATTTTTATTACTCCACCTTCAACATCCCGTGAAGGATTTCATAATTAGAAGACAAGGATGATGTCAAATTGATATTAGGCCGTTCGTCATTCTAAGTATTAAATATGCTTAATAAATTTTACTGTATCACACACCAGCAATGAAAAATCCGACAAAGCTTATGTTTGTGAAGACGTGTGGGTAAGTTAAACGTAATAGCACGTGTAAGTGTTATGTGCATACTAGATGTGTATAGAGACTGCACCCTGACGAGATTGGTTTGTGCTAAGTTTTACGTCACAGGCAAAATTTAGAAATAACTCGAATCTAGAAATTCATGTTTTTGTCTTACCTGAAAAGTTTGGGCTGACAGTGAAAAAATACTAATCTTCTAATGATATCTAGAGTTTTAAGTCTAGTTTTAAGAATAGTTAACAGTGATCATAAATGTAATAAATAGAAAAAAATGTGTTTGTTTTTCCTCCGGATATTGGGTTCATTTTATGAAAAATCTATAATTATTTTTGGCTCAGGCAATTGTGTTAAATGATAAGATAATAAGACGTTTGCTTGAAATGAAGAGGTTTATCTAGTGCGGAGACAAGATGCGAAGTAAACTATCAAACAACACGTGTTTTTTTCAAGTCATGGTGGGAACAGTAACATAACGTGTTTTTTTTCTGTATTTTAGCAAGTTATTTTTGAGGGAAGCCCAATTGTGACAGGTGAGAAATTTTAACTGCCATAGTACTTTGGATTCAGAATTATGTGTGGGAAACCTATATCCATCAAATTAAACCCAATCGATCATTAGGTTAATTAAAGATTTGTTGTAGGTCGATCGACCCAGTGCACTGAGTAAGCGTGCAGATCTGCTTTCACTGCCCATGCTAGCAAATGCTGATTAAAAAAATGCAAAGAAAAGGATATTTAGCCCATAAATGAAATAAAAATTATATTGTTAGGAATTATATTTAGTTCCATCTTGTGGAGCAAACAAACAAAGATTTCACCAGTGTCGACTTCCAAGTGACTGTTTAAAAGTGCGTCTCAACTAGACAGGTATATGTTGACTTGCTCTCTCTCTCTCTATTTGATAATATTTCGCTAAAAGTCGTAGGTAAAGGTCATTTTTCCTTGCTAATCTGATTGTTCGTTTGAAATAATGTAATGTTTAAATAAAATAAACAACCTGCGGCACAGTAAATCTAGTTATCCCTCGGCGTGGTGATGAGTCATTGTTAGCTGAGAACAATTATATGAGCTGGAGCCCAGTCTAACTCTGGCCTCGTTCCCGGGTACTTCAGTCAACTTGGGGTTTCATCTGAACAAAAAACATACCAAGAAATTTTAATTCATTTAGTTAAAGAACACACAGAAGTTAAATATTGACTTCCCATGGTTCTAATAAATCATAATCATCGGGGAATTCTTCCGTTGGCTCTTATAATTCATAAAATCACAACCAGTATGTCAGTTCATCGGATAATTTGTTCTCACGAGCGCAGACCACAACGGACGGGACAATTTGCCCGGCGGGGCTTATTGAAATGTCAAGATGAGCAGGGAAGTGGAGTACAATACTTGTCAATATCCGTTCGCCACCGGGAGAATTCGACTGGGCAATAAAGTTCCGGTAACAGTTTGGCGGACTGTCTCTGATGTCAGAATCTACACTCCTTTTCTTAACCAAAGAATGTTCAGATAAGTCAGCCTCTTTATTTGTCATTTGTGTCATTAAGCCTGTCGCTTGTACCGAGACTGTGCGTTTTTTTAACATAAGGAAAACACAGAGTTTTGGCTTATTTCAGGTCTGTTCGCATATTAATGTTGATACAATGCCTGACTAGGAAGGAATTAAAAACCCATGATATATTCTGAATCCACAGTATATTTGCCCTTTGATTAGACTGATTTCAATTGCAAAATTGTTTTTACATTTTCCCAGATATGTCATAAAATATTAATATTTTGACCTTGATATAAAAAAAACACTTCCTTAAAGGATGAGAAGTAAAATGAGTGTATATTCAGCCAAATTATTTTTAAGATGTGTTCACATTTTGTAGATCATCAAATTTTACAATTTGTTATGTTCGCATGCACGATGTTATGTCTGTTACCGAATGCCACAGGAACCGGTGCAGCCTTAAGCAAAAAAAATTATTTTGAAAATTATTATAATATTATGATACTTTTTGATAATAATGACTGTTATTTGATTTTGACCTGCAGGCGGTGCCACATATGTGAGCATAATTTCTGGAGTCTGTAATTTTTATTTCTGCTTTTTTCAAAGATATATCACTAAGTATTAATATTTTGGCTTTCCAACCAAAGTAAATCATACCTTAAAGGACGGGAAGTAAAATTCAGTCAAAACATTTTCAAGGTTTTCAGAACGTAAAATTTTATCTTGAGACCATTTTTAGTTCATTCACTTTGAAAACTTTAGCAATGGCACAGTGTCAACTTGAAAATGCATGAACCGTACTTTTAAATTAACTTTGCTATTTCTTAGTAATGCTTACTTATTCAAAGACAGATTGTTTGTTCAGTGATTCAACATTATTTAATTGCATGTCAAACATTAGATCAGAATTTTGTTATAAGGTCATTAGCATAAATATAACATCAGTTCCTTCAATTTTGTCAAACGACCTTGGCACGTTTTATAAATGTAACACCTTTTTATTTATTTTCACTGCATATACATGTAAGATTTTAATTTTATTTAACCTGAAATTTGAAAACTATTGAAGTTTTTATACATGTTTTCAAAAGCCATATAAAGTATAGTTTTCATTAAGCCGTTCCAGTATGGTGATGCATAGTGAGTCCATACACCAAGCTATTATGTAACTTTCTTCACTCCAGGCACCATAATATTATGTTATACAGACAAAATTATGAATATTGATGATACATTTTGGAATTTTGAATTGTCTTATATATTCAGATATATATGTCACAATGCAAATGTAAAAAAATATATATATAAAATTTATTATTTATAAAATATGTCATAATAAACAATAGAATCTGGTGCATACATGTGTTCATTATGTTCTTGCCTTACCAGGGTAACAATGTTTCATTTGAACTAAAAGTATCGGCTAAAATATTCCACAATGGAAAGACATTTTTTGTCTAACCACATAAATGGATTACACGTATTAAAAAGCTGAATTTAAAGTAGTATATCTCCAAGTGTACATATAGTTTTTTATGACTTAGATCAAATTCTATATGCACAAGCAAACTTCTGTAAATACATGTATGCCTCTGTTTAACACTATGACTTCTGTTAAGCTTTTACACTTCTTCCTAATCCCCCCCCCCCCTCCTTTTTTGTTTTGCTTACATGCTGTCATACATGCATACATTGCTATGTGTTATATTTTGTGCATATCTGGGTGTATGCCTTGTTTACGCATGTTTTTACATGTTTTATATAACCTAAATTAACGACATGTTACTGTATAAAAATGTTTAAAAATATTCTCATGTTTTATATAAAAAGACATATAAAAATACCATCTATACATATTATAACCATGGAAAATATCTCTATCAGAAATGGAATCAGAGGTAGTGAAAATGTGAAATGAATTTGATACTGGAATGTTTGAAACATGCTTACGTTTTTCTTTTATTTTCGTTTAAAGCATATTTTTTTCTACAATTCAGTGTTTGATGAATCACACTACAGGTACAGGATTGCTATTTCTAAGCTGTCCCCCTCCCCTTTAACAATGTATTAATTAATTGGTGGTTCTAAAATTTGCTAATTGCATGGTATCACCTTCCTTATTGATCAATGTAAATCGATTGTACATTTTCAGAAAAATTAGAATATAAATCAGAAATAAGGCTTAAGTATTGACATTATTATTGGAGGAACCTTCCTTTGACTGCTACATAAAGCATCCTTGGGTTGATGATCACCTACATGTAGCCCTACGCAGATAAACACACCCGTACACAAAGAAAGAAAGGGAAGAGGCGATCAAGGAAGTGAAGTTCATTAGAGCTTATGAACCTCTCCCCACATTTCTCTGTTTTATAAACCAGCACATGGCTGTAACTGCGTGGTCATAATCCCACCCCTTTTATGACTTATTAATGTTGTCTTAAAAAAACATAGCTGTACCTTAAATGTATATATTTCATGTGCTTGTTGATGTTAGTGAAGTTCACCTAACTTGTAAAGTGTAACCTTTAACTATTCTGAACCAAAACTACACTTGTAATCATGTTAAAATATATATTTAACAACAAACAGGAGAGGAGAAGAAATAACATACTTTGCTTTCCATTGTCTAGAATCGGGGCTTCCCCTGATCCCTCTATGGTGCTTACTTGTACTCTCTGTAGGGTGTCTGTAATTCTTGTTCTGTCCAGTAGTAATAGTTGTTTCTAAAGCTGACGTTACCTTGAGATCAGCATGTAATAGACCTTTTTTACTGACAAGCAGCAGTTATGACGCCACATTCCTCTTCTGGGGACGCATTCTCTTTGAACGTCCACCTTTTTGTTGTAGCTGTGGACTAACCAATCACCCGAGATAATAATACATAGTTTTGGGCCCCGACAATATATGATGTTTACAGGAGCTAGCATCATGTGTTTTAAGACCACATGACCAATCCGGTTCTTTGTTCGGCTACCGTCACATTGCCACGCAGGCAGGTACATGATTTCTAACATATAGACAAGGAATGAACAAATGGGGGAATATAAATATCGTTTCCCCTTTTTCATTTATCAATCATATCTCCCTTACTGAGATTACAAGCATACACAATCCAGGTCATAGGTTTGTATACGTAGTCAAAGTGTGTCAAGGAGTGACCAAATTCAAGCTTAAACTGGTTTTTGTTGTTACAATTATTGCGACAAATTAAGTTTTCATGAAAAACGTTGTCAAGGAAATTTACCCCTGATGTTTTCTCTCTTTTTCTCTCTCTCTCTCTTTCTCTCTCTCTCTCTCTTGCTCTCTCTCTCTCTCTCTCTCTCTCTCTCTGTGCGTGTGTGGGTTTCTTGTCTTCTGTGACCTAAGGCAATACCGAATAGTGACACGCCAAGTTTCGTGTTTATAAGGCATTTACTCGAGCAAAACATTTTGTACCATTTCACGTATGTAGAATATTCGTTTAATTAGACTGCAATGATTTATTTATTACATACACAGAAATACACACTAAGGCGTACATATGCACATAGACACACGTAAGATAACACCAAAGAGTATATTCATGCGCACACGTAAACAAACACTCATTGCGTGTATCTTAAAACTTCCAACTATTACCCTATATAATAAACACTTCAAAAACATGGTGTTTGCATCAATCGATAACAATCACTTGTCATCATGAGGGGATCCGTGTTACATACGGGAAAGTACTATGACAATCAGAATTCAGGTCGGTAATAACTTTTTAATTTCATATATAGGAGCATCAGTCTTCACAACAGAAGTATAAACAGTAATAAATGTGCATTGTTCATGATAATTATTGATTTTCAGGACAATCCCTTGCCCATCATTAGTAATGATTAAAAAAAATTCACACTTGCATTGTAAACTAGAATAGTACTATTCATCAGATTAACATTACAGGACAGGTGAAGTATTTAAGATATATATTTCCACAGGAACATACTAATTATATCTAACAAACAGTGTAACAACATTTGAAGTAGCTCTTAACATCTATCAAACTGAAATAGTAAATAGATGGCACTCCTAACTCTTGCAAAAACAGAGAGCACTTTTCGATTAGTATCGATATATGAGTCATGTGAAACAGCGCATTATTTCTAACTATATTATCTAATCCATTGAGTCACCATGTATTAACTGATGTTAAATTAGACTCGGTCCGCAAAGAACAAATCTTAGTGTAGAGTCAATAAAATTAAGCATGGCCTAAAGGTAAATGTGTATCATCAAGAAACAATTTACACGTTATTGACAGATAACAAGATAAAACCACATTATTACAGTAGATCATTAAATAAAGTATTAGGAATAGTAATTTCTATCTTTAAAACAGTTCACCAAATAACCATTAAGATCGTTGAACAGGGACCACTTTCCCAGTGATATTATGTGATTTTCAACTGGCTGGTATAAGCTCTCTACCCTTCCCAAACATAAACAAAAGAAAGGAGGATATAGCCTCATTTTATTTTTTATTCTGTCCTATATATATATATACCATTTAATTTTTAATTTACATCGAAACGATTTATGAAAATATATTGACGTATATTGAAATGTTGTATGACGTAAATATTCATTTGATGCTATAAATATTTAAAAACTATTTTGCTTCATGCGATAACCTAGACAGGAGTTATCTGTGCATAAGGGGAGTGGATGGAAGGAACACATTGGCCACCTCTGTCCCCAAGATGAACTCCATCAAGCTGATGATGATCAAAGTCCACATGAACACTGTAGCTCAATAATCTATTACTATGCTTGTTTCTGAAGAAAGCAGTCCCCTAAACCAGAAAATAGTTCCCTTATGATAACTTTTTATATTAAAACAATTTTCATTATTAGAAATGTGTCACTTTTTTTTGTTTAAATACTTATAGCTTATGATACAAAATCACATATTGGCTGATTTATAATGAATATTTGAAAGACATTGAAAAGAGGAGCATGTTACAAGGTTGTTAATTTGCTTATAGATATCAAGTAAACAATTGATAAAAGCAGGGAGTTCTTGATGACCCAATACATTACTTGAGACCAGGCATGGGATTGACCATATTTTTTCCCCAAGTTTTTAAGTTTTAATGAATTGGGCATCAAATAAGAAAGCTTTAAAGAAATGACACAAAGGGCAATTGATGGGAGAAAATAAGGGTGAAATTTGCAACAGATGACTTCATCCTTGTAAAATTCAATGGGTGGGATGACACATTCAACCGAATTCCGGGAAGCTGAAAAAATATTCCAGTCTCAGCTAGGCGAGTACATTATATTTTTTTATGAAAAATATTGAAACGTTTAAAATTTTTGAAGTAATATTAATGCGTGGTTTTTATCAGCATCATTATAATATCATATTGCAGCATACTTGCTTGTCACCGCTTTGCCTCACTCAGAAGATTATGTGGATGTGTTGCCTATATGATCTTGTAAACACATCTACTTAATGTAAACCGGTATCCCAGTGGCCTTGCAGCGAAAACGTAGGGTAACAACTAAAATATCAGTACCCCTAACTGAATTCTGAGCATTCTTAGACAACAAAAAATGTTGGCAGTATTTGCAAGAAAGTCCAAATTTACTTGTGACTATAAAGAAATGTAGATTTATAAATTAAGAAAATAAATTATAAATTTAAAAAATTCACACTGTGGAAGGGAGATCTTACCTCGAGGGGGCTATGCTAATAAGTCCGTGAGAGAGCACTGAAATTCGGTTTTTGTTTAAAAGAATTTCTTTAGTTATGCTTCGCTTTCACAAAGCACCCCCCCCCCCCCCCCCGGTAGACTTTGCTAAGGCAACGGCCCTGAATTTAGACTAAATATTGGGCTTGTAAAGGAAAACATTTTGAGCTTGTTGTTAAAAAGCATGATAACCCTCTTTCATTTATATTGACAAATTTAGCAATACTGTAAAATCGAAAATACCTGCCAGCTGTACTCTAACATTTGTTGTGCGAAGTTAAGTTTAGGCATGCGTGAGATCTGAAAATGCTCGTTGTTTCGTCACAGGAAATAGGTAAATGTAAGTGGGACACCCGTGGCTTACTAATGCTTCTTTCATACATGATAGTTATCTGATTTCATAACTTAATAGTTGCTATATCATGAAAGTGTCATGTAAAGCTACCATTTACATATTTTCTAATTTCAATGTGGGTTGGGGTTGGAGGATCATTATAAACCTTCAGTTTATATTGACACGTCGGTCTTATGATCAGTGTGCGTTTAAGCTGGTGTTGGTAGTCTACCTCTTTCTTAGTTAAGGGAGATAATAAAATTACAATTTTGGTTTCCCATGAATTCTGTAGGGATTCGATGGATCATAATTAACATCGAACGATGCCAAACCTTGTGATGTTATGATACATTTATTTAAAAATACACACGAGTACCAGTGAGGCCCCGAAGACAAATTGCATCCCTTTGAAAGCAGAGAGTGTCTGTTTGTACATCCTTTACATAAGAATATATGTATATATGTGTGTGCATATGTGTATATATATATATGTGTGTGTGTCTGCGTGTATCTTGCATAATGTTCAGTTGGCAATACCATTCATTATCCCTTGGTGAAGAGTAAAACCAAAGATCCTGTTTTATTTAATTAAAAAAAATTGAACTGTACATGTACGGCTTGTTGTAACAGATCCCATAGGCCTAGCGTGTTTTTTATTCTAACCTTACCATATAAACATTGCTACGGGGAACACAACTGAAATCCTTTGTGGAGGAGACCTCTTCTTGCTTTATACACATTAATAGTTGGAACATCTGCAAATTTTGCATTCAGATATTTAATAAAAGTCGATGCTCTTTGTTACGTTGCTGTAGTTAACTAATATAAGCGACCACTCTCTCTCTCTATCACTCTCTCTCTCTCCCTATATATATATATATATATATACAAATGATGGATCATGCCCTAAAGCATGTCCATTTTGCAGCACAAAGCTTTTAAGAAATTTATAATTCTTTATATTTGCCAACTTTTCTGTTACCATTAGGCCTAAAAATTATCACACATGCTCTAAGTGTTATATGCAATATTGTATTGTAAACCTGAAAACTGAGGAGAGCCTGACTATAAAGTTTATAACATTAAAGTTGATTCCTTCCAAAAAGCATAAGACTAATGGCTGATAACTGCTTGCGTACAAGAATGTTTCAGATACATTATCTCACATGGGTGACTCAGCACATTACAGCAGCTTATAAATCATTAAGATATTAATACTTCATGCAAACGGGTGTACATGTACGTATTGCTGTGGTTGTGTAAATGTTTACACCCCTTGTCTGAAAATTTATGTTTCCTATACACCTCTTTGGAAGATTGAATATACCAAACCGCTCCTGTGTACATTTGTAGAAAGGATTTTTTTTTTGTTAATGTACTTGTATTTTTTATGTTTATTATCATCCATAATGTTGACCAAAAAAATCAAGCTTGGGAACAATATTGAATAAAAGTATGAATCTTGCCATCAATAGAGACCTAGTAGAGGCTAACAAAGATTATGACCAAGGTATGAATGGATGTATATGTGTGTGGAATTATTATTATATATTCTTCACAAATGCAAAATCGTATCTCAGAAAAGCAAGATGGTAAGAAATAATGGTTATTGTGATAAAATATGGGACTCTCTCACTGAACGTATTGATCATTTACAAATCACCAGCATAGGTCATGATTTCATCAATATATATATATATATATATATATATATATATATTAATCTTAGTGTGCGTGGATGTGGGTATGCTCTATACGAGTCGTATACAACTTTTTCATTTAACTATACGTACTTGAATCAACTTCAGCTTATTTAATTATTGTTTTAAGTTACCATATTAAGACTTTCAGCCCTCTACCTAATCGATGTTTAACATGACTGGTGAATACACGCAAAGAAATAAGGTACTTGATAATTTGTAAACATCTTTCGTTATATATATGAAACTCAAATATAATTCCTGGTACTTCGTAAAAGAAATATTTATTGCGTGATAGTACAGACATATAACATACACGGTTTTTGTCAGGATAAATGTTATTTTTGCATTTAAGTTTTATTTCTAACAGTTAAACTTGGCTAGAATTAATTGCATCCATGCACCATCCTACATAAAAAAAATAGGCAAATCACCTTTCGCTCAATTCTATATTTACTTTATTCAGAATGTTAACCGTTTTTAGGGAAATTCTTTTCTTAGGATTACGTCACATCTAATGATTATATTGACTGATGTTTCATAAAATCAATGTAATTTGTCAGATTTGGAATTAACCAATAATTCCATTTTCTCTGGTCAAATGTTAGGTTATTAATGGTAGAACCAACCATATTAACCAATCGACGATAAGTGTGGATTGGTTAATGAATAATCCTCTATCATTTACTCAAATGTGTCCGCAAGCATCAATTTTAAACTAATTTATCACATATTATGTACCAACATAGTTTCTGCATCAATTTCTTGTCAAACTTTAGAATTTACTACATAGAAAATGAAATAGTTCTGAGGTATTTGTACCCTAAGGCTTGCAGATATATATCTAAGACAGCTCTTATGACGCGTGACCTTCTCTGGCTACAACACTACTTGGATAATCCATGTATGATTATTTCATTGCAGTATTTTCCTCTATGACTTCCTTAATGCACAAAATTACTGCGACTTTCGTAACACAACATCTCACACATTATTATACAACATAACCTGTTGATCCATATGTTTATTAAAACGACTGAAAGATATATTTCCCATAATTTGAATGGTCATCTGAGCTTTCATTCTATGATGGTATTAGGCGCCTTATATTGCAAGAATTCACTTGACTGATTCAAACTTAATAATTACGTGTGGTATACAGCGTTTTTTTTTTTTCTTAATTATACGAACTTTAATACGTTTTGATTCTAACAGATAAGCATATCGGGAATTAATTGCACTCATGCAAATATACTGATATCAAAACAACTATGAACATACACTAACATAGAGCCGTTATGAGTTGCAATATATACTGAACTGAACACATAAAAAAAGTCACTGAGCTCGAAATGAGCTTTAGAGTTAACATCTGGACTTCTGCCAATACTATCCATTATGGATATGTTAGGAAACTGATAGGAACCAGGAACACCTACGAACCAGCGTTTCTCCTTCGAAAGACGCCTTTACATATACACAATCATGGAGGTGCTGTGCTAGCACTTACTTGTCACCGACGGGCCACTATGCACTACCATGTAGCTGTTACCTGATGCCAAATTTATCAGCTAGACCCTTTTTTCTTGTCACTTCTCCCAGGGGCAGATCCAGGGTTTGCGATATGGGGAAGGGGGGGGGGGGTAGAGCCCAGGATGACAAATGATAAAATTTGAAAATCACCCAACGTCCGGAAACGGGTCGAGTCCTAAAAAATGGCTGAAAATCTAAAAAAGGAAGCGGTGGCTGAAGAAAGGAGATACACTTGCACTTACATAGGCCTGAACCAGTTCCACGTTTTCAGTTACATAGACATCTAGACATCTGCAGAACAATATTCTACGATGGGGCCGTCATATGCATTAACGCATCAAAAATTTATAAATGTTAGACTTTACGCTGCCAAAGGGTCTGTTTTATGCGCCTTTAACACATTAAACATCTAGATAACTAATACCAGACAAACCATTATATGGCTGCTATGTGCATATCAAGCTACCATCTAGATACCGACCACTACACACCGTGATCAAGCGCTTAAACGCTGTCACACGTTATTCAGAAACCTATCATCGTCACTACATTGCGGCTATTATGATATCGAGACAGCTACCGACATGCAATGTCATTGGGCTGTTATGTGCTGACACGTTATCTAAACACTCACAAACATACACTATCATAGGGTATAATATAAGGTATATTTAGACACCTACAATGTTCAACTCTAACAGGAATGGCAAGCAAGAAGCAGATATCATCCAAGCATCGAATACCATATGGTAAACTAGGGAAATGATGATTTAAGAATAGCGCCACCTGTGATGTACTGGCAAAGATTCAAACGTATCGACCAGTGTATACTTACAAGAAATTGTAATATGTGGACCCAGCATGAAATAAAAAAAGTCATGACGTCCGGTTTACTGATATGTTGGTATTGGCTAGGATACTAGATACATCTATGTACTACATAAGCAGATAATTATTGCAAATGAGGTTATGGTAAACTAAACCGCCATGTGTAGATCGATTCGATGATTAATAATTACAAGAGCCTCTGTATCAAATTTCTAATTTTCTTGTGTTCCGAAACATGCCAAAGAACCCAGAGAATGTCGGTCCGGATAAGCTTATTTCAGGTTTTCATGGGGCCCTTTGAAGGACCTTCATGGATACTATATATGAAGAACCCTGGCATAATTGTTACGATTTGTGCACTGTTCAAGAAAGGATTTTTCATCACTCTGTTTTAAAATAGATGGATGGGTTAGATAATCAAAGCAAATTCCAATCACACACCTGCCATCATACAACACCATGATAACACTTGTCAACTACACAACTGTCATCAAGAAATGTCATGCATACAGTTACAAACAACACACATGACATAATACACTGTCATGGAATAGAGATACACGTGTTTAATTAATATCTCTATAAAAGAAAGAAAATTCTTGCAAATTTTAAAACGCCCTTATATTCAAGTTTTGTACGTTTTTATCATAAATTCTTAAATACCAGCAACAATGCATAGCTGACCTTACATGAACTCACCAGTTCTCCTGATGGACGGGACAATGGACGATTTGTCAATAGAAGTTGTAACATGTGGAATCAAGGTATATTTATATTGCATAGCAAACTGACAAAGCTTAGAACGGAACTAGCCAAATATAAATATATAAAAAAATGAATCATTTTATTAAAATAAATTGATTCATAAGAACTCACGGTGCCACGGATCTTCGAGTATTCTGAATGTCTTCCCTTGAGCCCTGCCCTAGTTTTTTTGTTACCGCCAACAGAACCACTTCAGTGATCAGAGCCTCAACGACTCAGTCCCGTTGCTGTGAGTTCTGTAGTTAAAGGCAAAGTTTATATCCGCCCAATAGGACAGTATGTAATTTCACTATTAACTGACTAAATAGGGTGATCCACGTTTGGAACAATCGAACAGTTGCGAGGTGCTTTATATTGGTCGGCCCACAAAGGGACTCTTTTCAATAATGATAACATAAACAGACATATAATAA